>JASDDO010000008.1:99156313-100356313 GCA_030015575.1 Agapanthus africanus
TCCTTGACAATGCCAACATAACCGTACGACTGTCCTAACCAATCCACTTATCCATGCGACAGAAAAACATTACATAGCTACCGAACACTACGCCTCGGCAATGCACGACATACGTAACACGAATACTAAGCAATACTAATCTGAAATGACGGAGGGCTACGACTGGTTTTTGGTGAAAAACCTTTAACGTAATGAACTTGATATCGTTGAAGGATCCGGATAGCTTTTTATAAAAATATAGTGACGAAAATCTTTGCTAAAGAGGTCACTCCCGGTGAAGGGATCTCGGCTCTTTCCCCGTAGAATGAGGTGCAGGATATTCCAACTGAATACCACGATGCAAAGCAAAAAGTAATTGGCTATAGTGAAATTATTGCCCTGACGCAAAATTCTGTCCAAGGGGTCACTCCCGGTGAAGGGATCTCGGCCCTTGCCTCATCGACTGAGGAGCAGGATATTCCAACTGAATACCACTGTGCAAAACAAAAGTGAACGTCCTTGCAATAACAGCTTTTTGAAAAATGTTCCAACAACATCAGAATAGGTTTGTTTAACTTGCATTGATCCGAATCAACGCAGTCCCATCAATTGATCACACCACAAAGAACGAAAATAATGACGTACGTATATGCCATCCGCATTCGCCACTGGGTCCCGTCATCACCCGTTAGTTACTTAACTAACGACAGAGCGGGGACTGGACTAGCGTGGATGCAAAACATATACAATATCTACTAGTATATATATCAATATATAATATTCGCTCAAGGCGTGATTAAATGCAACATCACAGAAAAGTAACCAGCATCACAGAACAATACAGATATCTGGGATCCCCGGGTTTCACAGAGCCGCTGCTGAAACCCGACGTTCCCCTGGTCGTGTGGATAGCCTGTGCAATGAAATCCTAGACCCCTACGGGCTCGGCAAGTTACCCGCCAAAACCTGAAGCGAGGCAGCCCCCTTCAGCAACGTGAATGGACTACCCAGCACTTCACGGAATCCGGTAACTTGGGCACTCCTCCTGGGTCAACCTGTACCCCCTACGAGTGCGGCGAATAGCCCGCCAATTCTAGAGTGAAGCCCCCTCCGTCTCAATGCCATGAGATGCGGGCTTGTTTCCCTCTAGAACCAGGCTATCCGTGCACCCCTCCTTGGGGTAATCCTAGTACAGAAAGTAAAATATACATACAACGGGTACATCGACCTCGACCCAGTCGTGCCCTAAAAGAATAATATACAAAGAGGCAGTGACGGCAGTCCACATGTCGGACGCTCGCCCCGCAATATCAAATGTACATAATACAACAAAACTGTACTAACATTGCATCCAGGCTATCCCCCACGACCAATCCGCATAATCATAGCACAATCACAGAACATCAACGTGAATGTCACGTTCGCAAATCCGTCTAACCGGGCTATAGCAGTTAGACTGGATTTACCGATCA
Source organism: Agapanthus africanus (assembly GCA_030015575.1). NCBI lineage: Eukaryota > Viridiplantae > Streptophyta > Magnoliopsida > Asparagales > Amaryllidaceae > Agapanthus > Agapanthus africanus. The sequence continues at coordinate 99,157,765 of JASDDO010000008.1, forward strand.
AGTGACATTCACGGTCGCAGATATAACGTAAATACTGTGAACTAGCATGTTTAAAATATCCAATCGATCAAATTTATCGAAGTGGGCCCCAAGCACTACTGTAGCACTTACAGAAAATCTGGGCCCAAAAAGAATATTCCAAAACCCTCATTTTCAACAAATAAGCCCACTGTAAAAAATTGAGGCAGTGAATAGTCAAAGTCGCGGCGGAACCGCGGCCAATGCGTGGGTTTGGCCGCGGTTCCGCGGTGATAAGGTGACGTCACGCAATCAATTTTTCACAGAATGCTTAGAATTTCCTGCACATCTTTCTGCAATGTACTGAAAAATTTTTGGAGCAAAAAACAATTCGACAGAAAACTGATGTGCATGATATCGGGTTTTCAGAAAATCCGTTCGATCGAACTTGTAAACATGTTAGACCAAGCTAGACTAGGTTAATGGCGTGGCTCTGATACCATGTTGTGCCACGGCAGCGCCCCGGCCGTCTACTCGAGGCCAAAATGCGGAATCAAAAATTTTCTTAACTTTAAACCGGCGCTACCGCGGACAATAAACCCGGATCGTAACCATTAACCTAATCCTAGCTATCAAGAGAATGGGTAGAGAGATATACCAAGCGATCCGTGTCCTTCGGTCTTCGTCTCCACTCCGATCTCCGGCGGAATCTCCGTCCGTCACCTCCTCGTCGGAAAGGGCACCACGTAGCCGGATTCTTTTACGGGCTCCCACCTTTGGACCGAGGCAACTCGGGCGCGAAGTTGGCTAGCCGACGCGTCCAAGGAGTGCTGTAGACTAGTGTAGAAACATTGTCTCTTGGGGTTTATGTAGTTGCCATTGATGGAGGAATCAATATGAACTTTGGAGAGGTGAGGGATTTTTGTGGCAAGCATAAAATCAAATGAGATGAATGATATCCCTCACAAAAATGAACTCTCTCATTCTCACATCTAATGTGTGGCCGACCCCCCTCTAGGTGAAAAAATAAGGAAGAGAAGAACTCAAGCATGAAGGGAGGTGAGTGTAGGAAAAGTAGAATGGGTGACCACATCCAAAAGGCAATGATAACAATATCATATCAATATCTAATCCATCCTAATCACCATTTAATGCAAAGGAAGAGATGGAAAAAGAATCTCATCATGAAGCCACATAATGCAAGAAAACCCCTCCACAAAATATTATTTGCACACTTGCAAATAACCCCCTCCATCGGAAAAGTCCGGCCGGGAAGGAACAAAGGAAAACTGGCCGGAACGGAATACAAACTGGCAACTTCAGAAAACTGATCCCGTGATAAATTACAGGAAAACCCCGCGACTGCATATACATACCCGCATTTGTATTCCCACTGAATACAAATGCAAAGAGACAAAATCTACACCGTCTAATACTAGGATCCGGCTTAAGCCAAAGCCGACTAGTAAAAACCGTCCAATTACGATCCGTGCAATACCGCACGTATCTGATCGAACCCTGCCATATCTCCATACGGCCTCTACAGCGTTTCGCCCGAAACCTGAGTAACTGTGTGTAGTGGACTCTAAAGACTCGTCAATACTATGGCTGTGGATTTAACCACTAGCACGTCAGAGGTATTAGTTATACGTGACGGGCTACCAGCTATTGACCAAAAGGGACGTCGATGAGCGAACTCATCCTGACACCCTACTGAGCCTGTCAGTGACAATATCCGTACAGTCCGGTCCGTTCGTCTATGAGTATCGCATGGCGGGCCTAGGGGGTTGGTAAAAGTCAGACCCCCAAAAACGGTACAAGTCGTGTCGGAGTGTAGCCCAGAACACCATGAGATACTACTGGAATACCTACCAGTAAATCTCCTGCCTCGGCCGAGGGCTTTGTGTAATGGCTCTCCTAGACACAGCGCGACCTCACCCCCAATACCGGGAGAGACGAACCCCTGCAGATCCGCTCACTGCCTCCATGTGGGTCGGGACTGTACCCAACTAAAACCTGTTTGCACGACTCCTTTGAGCCGTGGTAGGGTAGTAATCAAAGCACAGTGGGAACTCACACGAGACAAATGACGATCTCAGGTCGATGAACTAACCTGTACACATGTCACCAGGGAACTGCCATCTGACGTCAGGTATAATACCAACTAGCATGTTCCCGGCGAGTCCTGTCCGATGTACTCATAACCCAATGAGCACCTGTATACATCTTAGGTGAACCAACTGACACCAGTGGCTTGTGAGACCGGCCACCGTCCCTCGTCGGGGTCTCGACTGTATGCACTAGTCTACTAATGGAGTATCGATGCCCAGTCTCGAAACTCCCACGACTAGGGACCTTTTAAGGATGTGCTTATAGACCCCAGCTCCCACGTATATGATCGCCCTCATACTGCTGGCAGTCAAGCAAGAATCCTAGGGGCTCTATCAACGTGTAATAGCGACCTGTCAGGTCACCTAAAGCAGTACACGATGATAAAGATAAAGCAGATAGCATACCATCATCTTGAGTAAGACTGTCCTACTGGGATAGGTCCTCCCTCAATCATTGCAATTACGTGCCTGTGATCCAATAATTGACTCTGAGGGCATTATCTCCAACAGGTTGCGCTATCAGCCAAAACAAAGAGGATGCTGAACGATCTTCAAACATGCCCATCGATCAGGTGGAAGAACCCATTGAAACCTCAGATCATTGAAGGGATGTTGAAGCCACGCCCAACTCCAAAGATCGATGGTGGTAGCCCAAGCACTCACAACCAGCCGTCAAAATCTTCGAAGAAGAAGAAGAAGAAATCCATGAAGCCCGTGAAGCCTGGCGACAAGCGCACGGACTTACAAAAGCAAATTGACGCACTGGAAGAGTACAACCAGAAAGCACGAACTCCCATCACACTCCAAGAGTTCCTCAACCACGTCTTTCAAAAGGAAGATGAGGGAGAGAGCTCGTCGGATGAATCCGAGGAATACGTGACGAGCTGTCATATGATTTCCCATTCGTTTACAAACGATGAGGAAACTCCTTGCACTGAAAAGATGGGGGGCAGATCCTAAACCGGAAATGTTGGGGCCATCGGATGAAACAATTGACGCATTCCTCAACAAAGCTCTGTTGAAAAGTAAAGCTGATCAGGAACGCGAGGTGGCCATATTTGAAAGGGTCAAGCGCCAGCGACTAGACGGAAGAGTTGAAGCACCCCCGCCGGATCAAAGTACGCCCACCGCAGATAAAAGCAAATTCAAGACAAGAAAAAGGTTTGCTAAAGCCATATCAATGGGTATGAAGCTACCATCCTCTGAAGGAAACATTACCGGTGAAGCGGAAATGCACCCTTCCTACTGCTTGTATCATCGGAAGATTTCGCACCCCACCGAAGGGTGCAAAGCTTTCAATAGATGGTGGCAGGGATATGTTGCTCACCGACAACATTTTAAGCGGGAGAAGCGCAAAACTCGTCAGGAGCAGAAAGGTACGACCGAGGGGCTTAACAGAACTACCGACGATTGTCGTATGGTTAACGCCGGGGGATCACAAGTTCTCACGTTCGGGAGCGACTCTGACGAGGAAATGGCTCTTAGCCCCCTCTTTAAAGAGTCCACCTCGGGAAAAGAAGAAGAGCCAAAGGTCTGTGAAAATATCCGGCTGCGTAATCGGACGCTACCGAAAAGAATCTCGGACCCTCAAACAAAAAAGATAAAGGGAAAGAAAAGGTCTCTGAGGATATCGTCCTAGATGACCAAGTCATGGAAGAGCTAGCCGCCAAGGACCCGCCGAAGAAAAATAAGGTGGATTATAACGTTCTAGCGCATCTGAGGAAGCTACCCTCGCAGCTCAGCATTCTTGACGCCCTTTTACTATCAAAAGAAGCAAGGGATTCATTGATCACAGCGCTGCAGGACCCAGAGCAATTCCAAGCTTTTCTCGCCGAAGAGAAGATGAAGGACGAGCTGGAAGAAGTGCACACAACCGACGTCACTTTCGGTGATGAAGACCTCCTCCTTGGGACATGCGAACACAATCGTCCCTCAGGATATTGCCATGATATAAAGATATGCAAAATCTTGGTTGACAATGGCTCTTCTGTCAATCTTCTCAATGTACGGATGTTGAAAGAAATATGCATGAGCGTCCAGCACCTCGCTCGGGATAAGATCACCATCTCTGGGTTCAACTCTCAATCATCCATGACTCTCAGGTCTCTGATACTAATGTTGCGCTTTGGGCTACTCGTCACGGATATTAAATTCCACGTCATAGACGCCAAGACATGCTACAATGCTCTGCTCGGCCGGCCATGGTTACACGAGTACAACATCATCCCTTCTACATAGCACCAGTGTATGAAATATTGTAAGGATGGTCTTGAGTATACCGTAACGGGAGAACTGAACCCATTCTCCGTGAACGAAGTCCGCAAATATGAAGATGCAAAATACTTCTTACCGGATTTCGAAGACACGGAAAGGTGTCACAAGCCGGAGAACAAAACTAACGCCACCATCCCTGTCTTCGGGAGTGATACCGAGGACAAGGAAGAGATGGCTTATTCGGGTCCACCCCAATACAACAGGCCGGGACCGTCCGCTCCTACGTTGATCTTTGGCAGTGACTCGAAAGATGAGGTCCATGCTATATTCTCTGCTCGGCCTTTAATACAAACTCCCGCTGACGAAGAGCAAAGTCTGCAAATCGCCATGGTTCCACTTAAACATCATAAAGAACTGGATGCGCTCGATACCTACAGTGTAGAGGAGCTACAGACATTCTATGTCCCTCCCAGGCGAGAAGGCGACAAGGCAATTCTATTCTACCGCTCTGAAGAAAACAAGGTGGAGAAAGAAGTCTGGCACAGTGCGGATCCTACGCTTGACAGGCTCCAGCCCATTCGTCTGCCCAGATATTATACAGAAGGCTTGAAGAGGCTGCTAAAGCGCCAAGGGATATCCTTCAAACAGATCGCTCGAAAAGCTAAGTTCTAGGACATGGTCTGGAACGTCCCCGGAACTCAGCACAAGCTGCCTAGTGGGAGGATGGAAACAATCGGATTTGGTTACATTAGGTCCAAGAAACGAGAGCTACTCCATGATTGCTACGTCGTACAAGAATTCAATGAAGAAGCGGATGCTCAATGGGAGGACGCTAATCCTGAACCAGTAAAAGTTCCTGATGCAAAAGTGCTCAGTCCGTCGTTCGAAGAACAAATGGACAGGCTTATAAGGGAAGCTGGTCAAAAAGTCCGAGACGACCATAACCGCGAAATGGCCATCTACGAGAAAGCCAAAACGCAACGCCTCCTACAACAAGCCGTGAAAGATGAAAGTGCTGCTCTCTGTCAACCTGTTATAAGAAAGGCTCGACGTAGAGGCAGAAACAAGTCGAAAAGCGAAAAAGACGCTCGACAGCAACAAAGCGGGACTAAGAAGCCACGCAAGCGGGAATCGAGCGGTCCAGATTTGTCCCTTGTAAAGAAGATGAGTCAAGTATACTCTTTTCCTCGGGACAAGATGAAGAAGATACTTGACCGAGCTATAAAATACCAGATGCTTACATTGCCGGAGTCCAAGCACCCCGAACAAGCAGGCGAAGTCTCACACCCAAACTATTGCTCCTATCACCGAGTAATAGTGCACCCGCTCGAAAACTGCTTCACCTTCAAGAATTGGGTTGAAGATCAGTATCAGCTTGGTAAGTTCGCTCTGTCTGACAATTCGAGGGTAACGCCGCCACAGAAGTACGAACCCAAAGCCGCGAGAGCAGAACCAGATTCGCATCGGTCTTCGAAGCGAGCTCGTACTTGTCACATGATAACAATATCAAAAGGAGAGCCCGAGAACATGGATAACCTTCCCTGGTGCTTCGAAAACAACAATGACGGGGTGATCTCAGAATTCCCACCAGCACCAAAAGAGCTGGAAGATGGAATACACACCACGGCAGATAACCTCAGGAAAATTGAGTTGGGGACGGCGAATGACCCGCGACCGACATTCGTCAGCGAGCTGCTATCTGAAGAAAGGGTGGCTGTGTTAAAAGACGTACTTATGCAGCATAGAGATTGCTTCGCATGGAACTATTCTGAAATGCCAGGACCAGATCCAGAAATTGCTATGCATAAATTAGCGATATCCCCGGACGTCAAGCCAGTCAAACAGGCGCCGAGAAGAATGCGGCTCGAGCTTGAGAGGAGCATCAACGCCGAGGTCAAGAAGCTGATCGACTCTGGCTTTATACAGGAGGTTCAGTATCCCGATTGGATCGCCAGCATCGTCCCGGTGATGAAGAAAAATGGGACAGTGCGCATATGCGTGGACTTTTGGGATCTCAATAAAGCTTGCCCGAAAGACGATTTCCCAGTGCCATTCACCGAGCTGATGATAGATAACACGTCCACTCATGAGGTTTTCTCCTTCATGGACGGCTCATCAGGATACAATCAGATAAAGATGCATCGTGAAGACCAGAAGCACACTGCTTTCCGGACCCCTTTGGGAATATTCTGCTACAAGGTGATGCCCTTCGGTCTAAAGAACACCGGTGCCACATATCAAAGGGCCATGACGAAGATCTTCGATGATCTTATACATGAAATCGTCGAATGCTATATCGACGACCTCATGGTTAAGAGCAATCATACAAAGAGCATTTAGAACATCTGAAGACCGTATTTCAACACCTTCGACAATACAACTTGAAGATGAACCCTCTCAAGTGTGCATTCGGAGTTTCCTCGGGCAAATTCCTGGGATTCATCGTCCGGCACCGAGGCATTGAGATAGATCCGTCGAAGATCAAAGCGATCATGGAAATGCTTCCGCTAAGGACTCTTAAACAGCTGCGGTCTCTCCAAGGGAAGCTCGTGTATATACGGCGGTTTATAGCCAACCTTTCAGGCAAGTGCCGTCCTTACAGCCAACTGATGAAGAAGGGAACCCCGTTCGTCTGGGGTCATAAATGCCAAGGCGCGCTGGACGAAATTAAACAGTACCTCCAGAATCCGCCAGTGTTGGCTGCTCCGGTCAAGGGAAAACCCTCATTCTTTATACAACTGCCCTTGAAGGTTCTTTAGGCGCATTATGGGCACAAGAGAACGATCAAGGGAAAGAAAGAGCGCTCTACTATTTGAGTCGGGTTCTACTGGGGGCAGAAAGCAACTATTCCCCCATTGAAAAACACTGCCTGGCGTTGATCTTTGCGATAACAAAGCTCAGGCACTATGCGTTGGCGCATGAAGTCCGTCTCATTTCGAAAGTGGACCCTCTCAAATATCTGATGTCAAAGGCCATACTGACGGGTCGACTCGCTAAATGGGCCCTGCTCTTGATGGAGTTCTCGATAACGTATCAACCTCTCAAGGCAGTGAAAGGCCAGGCCATCGCCGACTTCCTCGCTGAGCATCTGATACCTGCCGATTCTCCTCTGAATTGCGAACTGCCAGATGAACATGCGTTTGACATGATCGACGGTGGTGATACCCGATAGGAGATTTATTTCGATGGAGCATCTTCCATGAAGAAGCGCAAACAAAGAACCCCTATAATCAAATCGGGGGTAGGCCTCATATTCGTAACTCCACAAGGAGGGATAATGCGCTTTGCTTTCTCCTTAACAGAGCCGAGGACGAACAATGAAGCCGAATATGAAGCTCTGATAGCAGGCCTCGAGATCACCATTGACATGGGAATTGAAAACCTCCTCATATACGGAGACTCCCAACTAGTCGTCGGTCAAGTAAACGGCGACTACCAAACGTGCAAACCAGAGTTGGTGAAGTACGGCGAAAAGGTGCAACAACTGTTGTCCTAAATTCCTTCCTACACTTTGGAAAACATACCGCGCACAGAAAACAGCAAAGCGGACGCGTTAGCCAAGCTCGCTAAAGAACCGGCTGACGAGAACCTCGATGACGTCAGAATTGTGGTACAAAGCCGGCGGGTGCTTGCCCCAGCAGAAATATCTCCGGAATCATCCGAAGAAGAGGGAGCGACTGAGCAGACGACCCTGCAAATAAAAGACCGGGAAAAGGCTGAGGATTGGAGAGAAGTCTTTATAGACTACTTTAAATACCGTCGAACGCCCGAAGATGCGTCCTCAAGACATCGGCTTATGAAACGAGCTCTGTCTTTCGCCTTCGTCAATGATACTCTGTACAAGAGGTCGTTTGATTCTCTGCGGTTGAGATGCCTGGGACCTGGCGAAGCGAAAAGAGTCGTTCAGGAAATTCACGACGGACTCTGTGGTTCTCACCAAGCAGGCCCAAAGATGAAGTTGAAGATTAAACGAATGAGCTACTATTGGCCTACGATGATCCAGGATTGCCTCGAATATGCGAAGCAGTGCCACTCATGCCAAATCCATGGGGACTTCATCCACCAGCATCCAAATCCGCTACATCCAACGGTGGCTAGCTGGCTATTCGAAATGTGGGGAACTGACATAGTCGGCCCTATCGAACCAGCATCGTCCAGGGGACATCGTTTCATCCTGGCAATGACAGATTACTTTTCCAAATGGGAAGAAGCAGTACCGTTGAGGGAAGTGAAAACGGAGAATATCCTCCATTTCTTCAAGACACACGTCATGGATCGGTTTGGAACTCCGCGACGGATTATCTCCGATAACGGGCCAGCCTACAAAAGCCATAAGATCAGCCGCTTTGCGCAACAGCATAACATAGACTGGAGATATTCCTTAGTTTATAATCCCCGAGCTAACGGTCTAGCTGAGGCTTTTAACAAGACCTTAACGAAGATCGTAGAGAAGACGGTGTCCCGAAATAAGGACTGGCACGAGAGACTGCAAGAAGCTCTCTGGGCGTATCGAACTACGTTCAAGACAGCCACGAACACAACGCCATACGTGTTGGTATTCGATACAGAAGCAGTACTCCCCCTCGAGATAGAGTTACCCTCTCTACGAGTGGCAGTCTACTACGAGCTGACGGACGAAAAAAATGCTCACCTACGGCTTGAGGAGCTTGATGCCCTTGATGAAACTCGGCTCATAGCGCAACAAAATCTGGAGGCTTATAAAGCGAAGATGACGAGCTCATATGAAAGATTGACCCGGCCGAGGACATTCCGCCAAGGCGAACTCATGCTAGTGGTCAAAAGGCCTATGATCCCCAATCGCACCAAGCGGGGAAAATTCGAGCCGAACTATGAAGGACCGTACATAATAGACAAGGTCTACCAGGGTGGAGCCTATCTACTCATGGATATGCACGGTGAAAGGCCTTTCAGGCCAATAAACGGTCGCTTCCTGAAGAAATACCACGCTTAATGAGCCACAGCCTAGGTCAACGATAGATGACGACGACTATGTCCGCTCGCTATCTTCCTAAGCTCGAACTCTATAAGCAGTAGCCGGCCTTCTCCTGAACGGACCGAAACGTCCTTAAACTAACGACGGACCGAAACGTCCTTAAACAAACGACGGACCGAAACGTCCTTAAATTAACGACGGACCGAAACGTCCTTAAACTAATCACGGACCGAAACGTCCTTAAACTAATCACGGACCACTACGTCCTAAAACTAGCTGAGGACCGAAACGCCCTTAAACTACTACCGCGGCATCCCTAGGCTGACGAGATGAATATAAAAAAATATATAAAATAAATAAATAAATAAATAAAAATAATAATAATAATAAATAAACGGTATGCCCATAAGCAAAACGGGCACGGATATAAACCCGAAAGGGCTTCGTGAGTAAAAACAACAGGGTTACCGGCGAGTGTTTGTGAAAACCTGAAAGGGCGCGACCTCGTAAAAAAAAAATAAGAAAGAATAAAAAAAAACGGTATGTCCATAAGCAAAATGGGCACGGATGAAAACCCGAAAGGGCTCCGTGAGTAAAAACAGCAGGACTACCGGCGAGTGTTTGTGAAAACCCGAAAGGGCGCAACCTCGTTAAAAGGACACTTACAGGGTCCTCTCGACCTTGTAAGGAGAAATCACCCGCGTGAGATCCTTACGACTCACAAGGGAATAACACACTTAGGGATCCTCACGATTCCTAAGGAGAAAATACACTTGCGAGATCTTCACGACTCGTAAGGAGAACTCTCTTATGGGACCCTCACAGCTCATAAGATTTGAAAGTCTTAAGTCACAGAGACCTTAAACCTGTGCTTAAGCAACCCCCACAACCTTCGATATTTCCCTACAAGTGGTTCAATACTGACCCTTGTATACAATCCACGGGCGCGAATAAACATTTCCCTAACCAAGTCCCATCCGTGACTGGGGATATGTTCGCATGGTGAACAACCCTTGTAAGTCCTCTCGACTTATAAAGAGAAAACCCTCTTGTAGGATCCTTACGACTTACAAAGGAACATACACTTAGGAATCCTCACGATTCATAAGGAGAAAATACACCTACAAGATCCTCACGACTTGTAGGGAGAAATACCTTTGTGGGACCCTTACGACTCATGAAGTCAAAAGCCTTAGTCGACAGGACCTTAACCATGTTCGCTAAGCCACCTTTGTTCGACATCGACAGAGGCAAATGATGATTCGCTCCTGGCAATATCCCAGTTGTAGCAGTGCTGATGCCAAAATCGGTGTCTAATTTCATGTTTACGGCGAAAAGCCAGTAGGCCGCACATGTATACGAAATAGCCGAAATGATGGAGCAACTTGTAATAAAAAGCAGCAAGTAAAAACGTATGCACACAAAATAGCCGAAATGATTGGGCAACTCGCAATAAAAAGCAGCGAGTAAAAATAAAATAAATAGCCGAAATGATTGGGCACCGCGAAAAATAGCCAAAATGATGGGACAATCGCGACTTTCGCGATATAAAGCTGAAATGATAGAGCATCGCGGAAATAAAACAATAATATAAAAAAATGAATGGAACTTCTGCCCTACAGGCGATATTACAGTAATCCCTGTATACAATCCAGGGGCACAAACAAAGAAGGAAACACATCTTTCCTCCCCATGCTCCATCAGAAAACGGAGCCAAATCTTGACGGTAACTCATATAAAACCCGAAAGACACATTACCTCGATTCGCGTTGACCCGTAGAGAAACTAGCGTCTTTGCAGGAATACATCGATTCGTTTCAACCCCAAGGAAACCAGTGTCCTTGGCAAATACCTCAATTCAGGGAAACTAGCGTCCTTGATGAGAGCTTCCTGATTCACGTCGGCCCGCAGAGAAACTAGCGTCTCCGCAGGAATACTCCGATTCGTTTCAACTTCGAGGAAACCAGCGTCCTCGGCAAAATACTTCGATTCAGGAAAACCAGTGTCCTTGACGAGAACATCTTGATTCGCGTCGACCCGCAGAGAAACTAGCGTCTTTGCAGGAATACATCGAATCGTTTCAACCCCAGGGAAACCAGTGTCCTTGGCAAATACCTCAATTCAGGGAAACTAGCGTCCTTGATGAGAGCTTCCTGATTCGCGTCGGTCCGCAGAGAAACTAGCGTCTCTGCAGGAATACTCCGATTCGTTTCAACTTCGAGGAAACCAGCGTCCTCGGCAAAATACTTCGACTCAAGGAAACCAGTGTCCTTGACGAGAACATCTTGATTCGCGTCGACCCGCAGAAAAACTAACGTCTTTGCAGGAATACATCGATTCGTTTCAATCCCAGGGAAACCGGTGTCCTTGGCAAATACCTCAATTCAGGGAAACTAGCGTCCTTGATGAGAGCTTCCTGATTCGCGTCGGCCCGCAGAGAAACTAGCGTCTCCGCAGGAATACTCCGATTCGTTTTAACTTCGAGGAAACCAGCGTCCTCGGCAAAATACTTCGACTCAGGGAAACTAGTGTCCTTGACGAGAATATCTTGATTCGCGTCGACCCACAGAGAAACTAGCGTCTTTGCAGGAATACATCGATTCGTTTCAACCCCAGGGAAACCAGTGTCCTTGGCAAATACCTCAATTCAGGGAAACTAGCGTCCTTGATAAGAGCTTCCTGATTCGCGTCGGCCCGCAGAGAAACTAGCATCTCCGCAGGAATACTCCGATTCATTTCAACTTCGAGGAAACCAGCGTCCCCGGCAAAATACTTCGACTCAAGGAAACCAGTGTCCTTGACGAGAACATCTCGATTCGCGTCGACCCGCAGAGAAACTAGCGTCTTTGCAGGAATACATCGATTCGTTTCAACCCCAGGGAAACCAGTGTCCTTGGCAAATACCTCAATTCAGGGAAACTAGCGTCCTTGATGAGAGCTTCCTGATTCGCGTCGGTCTACAGAGAAACTAGCGTCTCCGCAGGAATACTCCAATCCGTTTCAACTTCGAGGAAACCAGCGTCCTCGGCAATATACTTCGACTCAAGGAAACCAGTGTCCTTGATGAGAACATCTTGATTCGTGTCGACCCGCAGAGAAACTAGCGTCTTTGCAGTAATACATCGATTCGTTTCAACCCCAGGGAAACCAGTGTCCTTGGCAAATACCTCAATTCAGGGAAACTAGCGTCCTTGATGAGAGCTTCCTGATTCGCGTCGGCCCGCAGAGAAACTAGCGTCTCCGCAGGAATACTCCGATTCGTTTCAATTTCGAGGAAACCAGCGTCCTCGGCAAAATACTTCAACTCAGGGAAATTAGTGTCCTTGACGAGAACTGTTCGATTCGTCTCGGCTCGTGAGGAAATTAGTGTCTTCGTGAGGACTTCCCGATTCGTCTCAACTTGAAAGATAAAGCCTTAGGCAGCAGGGATTAAAAAACTTGTTTCCTAAGCACTGGGACCCTGCAAGTCGGCCGAAAACGGTCCCTTGCATACTATCCACGGGTCTCACTCTCCAAAGTCGAATCTCGACAAGGAGGGAAACAACTACTTACGAGTCCTCTCGACTCGTAAGAGGGAAAATTCTCTTATAAGATCCTTACGACTTATAAGAGAAAACACATTTAGGAATCGTAAGGAGAAAATCCACCTACGAGATCCTCTCGATCCGTAGGGAGAAAAGTTTCTATGAGACCCTCACGGCTCATAGAGTTGAAAAGTCTTAGGCAACAGATTTGAACCTGCGGCCTAAGCCATCGCTATCTCCTGAAGAAACTAAGATACTTGCTCTATTATCTGTCAACCATGTTTATCAAGACAGCATGCTGATAATAAGAGAAGGAAGAAAGCAAAGAAATAGTACAAGACATTGCAAAGAAAAAATGTGTATCTTTATTTATTAATTCAATCAAGTACAAGGTGAATCATACAAAAGAATAAAGAATGGATACATCTCGTTTGAAAAAGAAAATTTTTACAAGTATATCAATACAAGGGCAGCTACTGGGAAGGAAGCGTCTTAAATAGCCCTATCAGTTGTTCGCGCACTTCCTTCCGTGCCTTCTCCTGATCAGCCACCACCGCCAGTTCCGCTTCCACTTGAGCCCGCTGCTGCAAAAAGGATGCGAGCTGCTCCCCAACAGCCTGCTGAGCTGCTTCGCTACCTTGGGCATCGCGCTCGGCGGCATCGAGCTTCCGCTCAGGTTTAGCCCATTAGAGATACGCTTCAAAAGGCCCTCGAAGATAGCCTTCACCTGGACAGCGTTCGCCTCAACCTCAGTGCACAGACGAGCTGTCTCGCTTGAGGTCTCTTGGCATTCCCTCAGCCTTAAAGCCGCTTCTTGTTCCAAGTGACGAAAGTAAGAAGCGCTTTGCTCGATCCATGCTACTCTTTGATTGCTTGCGGCTAAAGTCTCGGGAGTAGGGCGCATAAACTCCGATTGATGCAGGCGGACCTCGATTTCCCTGCAGTGATTAACCCAAAGCTCGACGATGCCTCCATCATGAAAATTCACAAGCGCCGCCAACATCGGGTTAACCTCCGCAGCGAAATCCGCAACAGATGGGGGAGCGTCCGCGTCAAGCTTTTCGACGTATCCGCTCAACATACCCAAGCTCATTACGGCACCCTTTGAAGACGGACGTCTCAGGAAGGGGCCTGCCGGCAATATAACGCGAGACTCAAAGGGCGCCGGAATCGGAACGACAGCTGAAAAAACAAACTACGATTAGATGACGGTTCAAGAAATTTGAAAAAGTCATCGATGGGATAGTTTACTATACCAGCTGCAGCAGGCGGCAAGGCCGGTGGCGCAACCGATCTTTCATCTCCTCCTTCGATCTGTAGCACTGCAATCAGGACAAGGAAGGGACAGAAATAATTCCACTATTGAAAAAAGAAAGGCGTCAATTGGAAACGATACTCACCAGCGCCACTGGAGGAAGAAGCGAGTTCAGATGGGAAGGAGAAGTGCGGGTGCAACACCTGATAGAGATGATCAAAAAGCACTCCTGAAAAGACGCAATAGTATGACATTAGCACATAAATTATGCGGCTGAAAGATAAAACTAATGGGCTGCAAATCCATACCTTCCAACATCTGCGATGGCACAAGGGAAGGCTGAGAGGTGACCACCGCCAAAGCGGTAGCTGACGGCGCTCCCTCGAGCAATGGAGCATCGGCACTGGCCGCACCTGCGTTAAAAACAAAGATAAACTTGTCAGAAAGGATTGCAAGATAAAAAAGGGGGACGATAACTCGAAATTTACCTGATGAGCCGCTAGCCGAAACGGAGGCGTCTCCCTCCTCCATCGATACGAGTCCACCTCCCGTGGCCTCATCACCGGACTCGACAGGGGCTGTCGTCGTACTCGCACGACCAGGAGACGGCGGAGGACCGTAGACGGGGAGAGCAATAATTGGAGCATTGCCAGACTCTTGAGAAAGAGCGGCTGGCTTTTCCCCGGGAGTCATGCCCATCTCACCCACTACTCCTTCGGGCTCGGCGGTCGCCGTTGTCTCGTCCGCCGTTACCATGGGGTCGCCGGTCTCAGGCGCTCCATCCGCCGCTGCCTCAAGCTCGGTTGTAGCAGTCGTCTCATTTGCCGCAGTTCCCTCAGCCCCCGGCTCAGGTCCAGCAACCCCGGCGACGTCACCCACCGTCGGCTCGGGTTCAGCCGATGGCTCTTCCTCTGTCCCCTTAGGTTCGACGGTTTCCGCCTCCCCTTCGGTTGGACTTGGCCCTGCAGGACAAGATATATAAGAACCGACAGGTTCACAATTCTTACATCAAAATCTTGAAAGACACGTTACTTGAGGTGGACTGATCATTAGCCCCACGAGCAGCACGCATTGCCCGTCTGTGAGCGGTGGACAAAGCGACCGGGGGCTCTTCCGAGGGAGTATCAGCACGAGGAACGGTGCTTGGGCCCTCTCCCACGGCCAAAGTAGCTCTGCGTGCCTTCGCCTCACGCCTCAACCGCTTTCTCTCCTCCCGAGCCGTCAAGACGGAGCTCTTCAAAGCTTCCTTCGTTGAGGCATCATCGTCCGTGAACAGAGATGCCTCCAAATTCTTCAAGGCATCCCTCATCGACTTTTCGAGTCGAGGCTCTCGCGGCAGCCCCGAAGAGACCGGGACTTCAGTAGCTGGCCCGGGGAGAGTTCCCGCATCAGCTGGCGCAGCCCCTGCAAAGAAACAAAGCAAGAAGGTTAGGTTGGCCATCAGAAAAGAGGACAAAAAAAACTTAATAAAGCGAAACGTACCAACACCCATTAAAGCGCGCTTCTTCTCCTCCTCCTGGAAGGTTTTTAAAGAGGCAGGGATGGCTTCTTCGGTAGTGACACCTGTTAAAAAAAGAAGGGGGGAAAGCATTAGTCGAAGATAATGATAAAAATGCGATAAAATGACAAAGAGTGCAGCTAATGATTACCTGCTTGAGCGAGTTTATCCAACCACGCTTCGAGTCTGGCTGATCGCTCAGAAGCCGCAATGGCGGCCGCCAGATCGGTGTCTGCTGGATCTACCGAGAAGCCCTTATTGCTGCCGTACTCGCTTATACCTTCGGTAAGAGGGGCCTGAGGCTCTAAACCGGGGATAGCATCGAGAGAGAGGATTGACTTCTTTTTCCTCTTCTGCCCGCCAGCCCTGGGTGCACCCGAGATTGACTTGCGCTTTGCAGGCACCTTAGGGCGGCGGGTCCCGATATCCGCGCCCACGCCGGACTCCGGCGAAATCACATTTATCGTCTCCACTGGAGCACGGGGCATTGGTGGCGCATCTACAGTATCATGGGGCGGCAATCCGCGCGGAGGGCTCAACACGCGCGGTGGCCCAGCTCAGGCATCTTTCAGCGGAGGAATGACCGGGGTCCTTGGCTTCAAGGGAGCCTTGCGATCGCCGTCGGGAGGCGCACCCTTGCGGTCAACCAACATGCGCTTCTCCATAAGGATAACCGGACCCATTGCGTGCGCGTACCAAGCCACGTATGCGTTGAGGACCTTGGGAACGCAGCTAGGCTCGCTGATGAAGAAGTAGGAGCCCGTGTTAAGCCGCATGAAATGGTGCATCGCACTTCTTATCCCCTCCCGGTTGGCCACGGGCTCTTCCAAAAATGCTTCCATCGGGATCCCCTGGTGATAGCTCGATTGTTGGGCGAACCGGTGGAGGTTATACCTCATGAAAAGCGCCGTCTCATTTTGCCTGAACACCAGGTAGCCCGGCTGAATGGAGTAGAGGTGAAGGATCTCCTGGGCTTTCAGTATGGAGGCCCCGTCCTTAAAGTCGTCGCGCAGCACCACCACCGACTTGGAGGTTTCTGAGCCGATGGTTATAACTTTATCCAAAAAAGAAACCTTCGCTCCGACCAGGTGTGGACGAAGGAGCAACCCCTAGCCTCCCGCGGAGGCGCAACCACGATCGAGGCGCCGACCAGCCGCATAACTCTTGGGAGTCTGCACTTCTAAAAAAACGGAGGGATCTTATGGACGCCGAACACCCCGTGCACATGCATTTCCATCCATGAGGTGAAGTAGTGCATCGGGAAATTAGCAGGCTGCACCCCAGGTTCATTAGCGTCTGCCGCCACGCTAAGTCCATTATATAGGTGAGCCAACCCGGCGATTCCTATTGTCAACTGCAGGCCAGCCACCATCCGATGCGCTGGGTAGAAAACGGACGGCCGCATGTGGCGCAGGTGCATGAGGAGCGCGAAGCTGCACAACCACAGTCCCAGGAACCCTAAAACAAAGGTCTCCTCATCCATGCCCGGGACGGCGATTTCTGACAAAGGCATGACGGCGGTGCCGGGAAGATAAAAGTCCTTCTGATCGTCCTCCGATGTTGGTCGACGGTCCAAGCCGAAGCCGAAAGGGTCATCAGGCTTGGCGAACTTCTCACTCCGCTCCGATAGAAACTCCGGTTGAATGAAGCGGGCGATAAAATCTGCGAAACTGACTCCCCGGACGCCTGATTCCAGATAAAGCCCTTCATGTTAGTGTATATGCCCTAGAGGCCATTACTGTATCATACTAGTATGTATATTACTTGATGGAAGCTTGGGATAATCACAGTTGTATATACAATCTTGCTCGAAATGGTAGTATGCTACTTGGTTTTCTCTACTTCAATATGTGCATGTGTTTCTTTTAGCATATTGCTTATATACATATTAGTAGAGCCCTTAGGATCTTTGCTTGATTACCAGCGTTGTGATGGCGCTCACACTCGTGGGGGCTGGGTAATCCATAAGCACATCCTTATACAGGTCCCTAGTCGTTGGACTATCGAGACAGGGCATCGATACTCCGGAGTAGACTAGCGTATGCGCTTCTCATCCCAGCGTGGGAGACGGTCTGTCCCACAGCCGTCAGTACATCGTACTTGAGATAGTATGCGGGTGCTCGTTAGGTTACGAGTACACTGGACAGGACTCGTCGGGAACTGTTAGTTGGTATTATACCTATCGTCAGTTATCAGTTCCCAGGTGACATGAGTACAGCTTAGTCCGCTGACTTGACACTGTCACTTCGCCTCGAGTGTGTTCCCACTGCACTTTGATCACTACCCTACCACGGCTCAAAGGAGTCGTGCAAACAGGTAGTAGTTGGGTGCAGTCCCAAAGCACTTGGAGGCAGTGACGGTTAGACAGGATTCGTCTCTCCCGGTATTGGGGGTTGACATCACGCTGTGTCTAGGAGAGCCATTACACGAGTAGTCCCTGGCCAGGGCAAGCGAGATATGCTGGTAGGTTTCCAGTGTTATCTCAGGGTGTTCTGGGCTTCACTCCGACACGACTTGTACCGCTATTAGGGGACTGACGTTTACCGCCCCCCTAGGCCCGCCATGCGATGTATCAGACGAACAGACCGGACTGTACGGAGACTGTCACATTCAGGCTCAGTAGGAGTTCAGATGGGGTTCATCTCGTCAGTCTTCTTATCGGCATCTACCTGGGGACCGTTACGTACAGCTAGTGCCGCTTGCGGTCTGTGGTTAAACCCACTGCCAGAGTAGTGTCGAGTCTTTAGAGTCCCACACAGAGGGCTATTCGCCTTAGGGCAAAATGAGTAGAGGTCGCATGGTTTTGCGACAGGGTTCGTTTACATCCGCGCACTTGTGCACGTTTGTTGTCCGGACAGCTTATACTAGCGGGCTTTGGTTTAAGCCAGATCCTAGTATATGATTTGGGATTGGTTTTATCTCTTTGTGTTCGTGTTCCTCGGAACATGAACGCGGGTGTGTATGCACAGTTGATTGAGGCGGAGGAAGAGTTTTTTCATTGGGGTTTTGGAACGGGTGTGTATGCACAGGTGACAGTCGTCTTTTTCCAAACCCTAATGATCTTGTGATTTATCAATTAATAATATTAATTAAATGAAATTGTGTCATGGTTGGGCTTGTTGACTTGTTGACCAAGGTTGACTAGTTGACTAGGTTTAAAACTTTGACCATCATCATTAGCTTTTTAGATGCTCTTTGATCTTTGCAAAATCATTTATGGTGATATGATAATGGTCTATTCAAACTAACCATCACCTTTTCATTTTTGATTAATATTATTTTGATAAATCACTTATATTTTGTTATGGTTGTAAAAACCATTTCATTCTATCATATTCACTCTCTCTCCTCTCTTCTTCTTCCTCCTCCTCTAGTTCAAGGAGATTCATTCTCATGTGTTGAGAAACCTCTCCTTGAGATAAAAAAACACCCAAACCACTCTCTACTCACTCTAGGGTTGAAGGTCCAGCAAGCCAAAGACCTTAGTTCTCTCAAAGTTCGAGAAAAGAGCCCAAGGTTGAACTCTCAGGTGGATCCATCTTTGACGGAAGAAGGCGACGAGGAAAGCACCATCCAACCTCTACAAAGGTTTTAAGAAGAAGGAGTTCAAGTGAGGTATAACATCTTTTCCGAGTAGCTAACTCTCTTTAGCTTGGTAGCTAGTTTTGTTTAGAAAAGATCCCGACTTTTGTTAGTCCATGTTGCCTAATGCGCCAAAAATTTGATTTTTATACCGTTTCCGCCTCCCCGCAAGAACCGGGGTCGGCAACGTGGACTTACACTTCATATATGTCCAGCATCTTCACCAAGCCCGGAAACTGGTGCTGAATAGCATTCTCCGGCGTCAGGTCAAACACCAGCGGCTTGGTGGCGAAGACGTATTCGTCAGGAGGAAGCAGCTCCTCGTAATGCTCCCCCCTCATCGGCAGACCCGAGATTTCAGCAAACTCTTCCAGGGAGATGGAGACTTCCCTGTCCGTCATAAGGAAGGTGTGAGTGAGGATATTCCATTATTCGATAAAAGCCTTAATCCACCACGTTGGAGGAGAGGGATACTCGAAAAGCGAAACGTAGATTGCCGAGTACAACCCAATCTTCATCAGATGAGTCCTCTTCGCCGATAAGATGTACCGGGCCCACTGCAAATATCCGGCGGGTGGTCGCGGGGTCAATCCAATGTTATAAGCCTGTCCCCAAGGGTGTGCTTCACCCTGACAGATTCGCCTCCCCAAAATGTCTATTGCCGGCGGTGGCTGCACGGGAATAGCATCAATTGCAGGTTGGAGGAGATCATCCGAATTCCAATTCTTGACCTCCACGGCATACTTCACCGGGGGTTCATCCGCATAGGGGATCGAAGATATGGGCTCAGACGGCATAGCGGAACCAAAGCTTCGGCGACCCTTGATGATGTCGACATACCACCTACCCCACAGGTGAAGGTTTTTGTGCTCGGGGTCATGGTTCCTGAAGAGAGCGAGCACCTCTCGGTCCACTGGTGCCTGGGGAAATCCTCCCTCCGAGCGAGCAAACGGGAATGACAGGTCAGCAGACATGTTTCCTGTGGAGGGACAAAAATCAGCCGTCGGTGTTGTAATTCCAACGCTTGGCATTTTAAAAAAAAAAGTTACACCATACTGCAATGCAGTAGGTAGGGGACCAAAGGGGGACCCACAAAATTTGGATGACAGTGCATCAGTTAATAAGACAGCCCTATCATTGGATGCGACTGTCAATTAATGAAGAGATCCCCAAGAGAATATTCTCATTAATGGAAAATCCCTAGAGACAAGGAGAAAATCCCTTCTTTCAGAGCAAAGCTCTGTCACAAAGTGACATTTGTCAAACTCTGGTCTCAAGGGAATAAAATTTCCTAAAAAGAGCCTAGCTCTATAATAATGATGGAAAGATCCATCAAAAGAAAAAACTTAACTCTTGAAAGAATTAAAAAAATTTGGGATCTTAAAGATCCATGAAAACTCTTAGGAGTCCCTTATTTTCAGATAAAAAAGATCTACATTTGATCCATGAGCAAACCTCTGTTCATGGGTTAAAACCCATGAAATAAGATCTCTGTAGATCTATGGACTTTTGAGAGTAAGGCTCTGTTGGTGAAACCCCAAAGCGGTTTTCTTTAGATCAAAGATCTATGAGAGTAAGGCTCTGTTAATTAAATTAAATTTAATTTAATTTAAGTTAAATGCTACCTAAGATGTTCTAAAAATCTGAACTCTGGAGTTTTTGAAAAGAAACGAGAGCAAGGCTCTGAAGTTCTTAAAAAAAACAAGAGCAGAGCTCTGAAAATCAAAATGGTAAATCATTTACTTAGGACCAAGGGTCCTATTTATAGGCGCTTGTGCCCCTTCAACTCACCAGTTGATCCAATGGCTAGGATCTTGCCACCGCTGCACTCACGTGTGCGCCACGTGAGCGCAACGGTGGGGGGGGGGGGCATTTGTTTCCCCCAATCAGAGCAAAGCTCTGTTTGAATTTCAAAAAATTCAAAAATTGAAGCAACGCTTCAAATCCCTTGCGCTGCGCGCAATGCGCCACGTGTCAAAAGCTGATACGTCAGCGCAGCGTCCAAGGCAGCGCGCCCAATCAGAGTAAGGCTCTATTTAAAACAAAATTAAAAGAAGCAACGCTTCAGATGATTTACGCTCTGCGCTGCGCGACACGTGGCAGCGCAGTTGCCGCTGCGCTCTGCGCTGCGCGACACGTGGCAGCGCAGTTGCCGCTGCGCTGCACGACACGTGGCAGCGCAGTTGCGCTAGCACGGTTGCGCTGCGCACTGCGCTGCGCGACACGTGTCAGCGCAGTTGCGCTGCGCGACACGTGTCGAGCGCAGGTGCATTTGCGCCAAACAGAATTAAAATTCCAGTAAGATCTTTCTGTTCTTATTAAAACGAGAAGATTGTTTTCTGTAAAACAGAAGCTCTTGGATCAAAGATCCAACGGTGGGGAAAAATCTCCAAATCACTCAGAGAATGATCTCTTTAACAAATTTAACAAATTAATGGGCACTATATAAAGGCCCATAGACCCCAATTCTAAACACAACAACACAGAATAGAGAGACAAAAACTCAGAAACAGAGAGAGAACTCTAAAGAATTTTGAGAAGAACTCAAGAAGAGAAAAAAGGTAAAACCCTTTATAAAAAGAAGAATTTCTTCTGAATAGATCATTGATCTAAGAACAAGATCAAGGATCTTCAATAAAAAACATAATAATAAAAAGAGGCATTGCCTTTGATGAACCATTGGTTCTGGAATCTTAAAGATTCTTTTCTTGAATCCAAAATTGGATCAAGATATTAAAACAATGCCTTGCACTTGTATCTGCGCTTTTAAAATAGAGTATTGCTCTCTGAAGTTGGCGCAACTCACCAGAGCGCGCCACGTTTCAGCAGCGCAACAGCGCAGCGTACTGACGCAGCTCACTGCGCTGTTGCGCTTGCGTTCACCAGAGCGTGACACGCGTCACCTCCACATACGCTTGCGCTCAATAATTGGCGCAAAGCGCCTGACAAGCCACATGGTCACTGTCAGTTTGATTAATGCACTGCATTATTTATAGAAGGGCCAAGCCCAATTAAAAAAGGCCTAACAAGCCAAATAAAATGCTATGCATTATTTTAAAGAAGGGCAGAGCCCAAACAAAAATAGATGCTGTGCATCATTTAAAAGGGACAGAGCCCAAATTAAAAAGGGCTAGCAGGCCAAAAGAAAATGCAGTGCATTATTAAACAGGGGCAAATCCCTAGCACAGGCCTAATAGGCCAAAGATAAAAACGTTGAATATTCTCAACTGGACTTAGCCCAATCATGGCCCTAAGTCCTCAAATTAAATTGACTGAGCAAGACTGTTCTCCTAAATCAATTTACATCCGGTTCAAGGGTACATCTCCGAACTCCTCTGACACCTATCGTTGTAATCCTTCAACGACGTCAGAGAGGTGATGGGTCCCAACAACCACACATCCAAAATATGGACTGTGGGGTCCTTAAACCCACGGACTTATGCGTCCTTAAACTAATGGACCCCTATGTCCCTAAACTGGCGATGGACCCCCATGTCCCTAAACTGGAATATAGACCACCATATCCCTAAACTGGCAATGGACCCCCATGTCCCTAAACTGGCAACGGACCGCAATGTCCTTAAACTACCTACGGACCACTACGTCCCTAAACTGGAACAATAGAGCCCCCAAACGCTCTTTTGTTGGATCTAAATGATCCCGTTTAAGTTGATCTTAGCCTCAAATATGGCTAACGTATCCTTAAACCTTCAAACAGACTTTAGTCCCAAATTGGACTATAGATCCCCCAATCAACTTCGGTTCAAGGGTACATCCCCGAACTCCTCTGACACCTGTCGTTGTAATCCTTCAACGTCGTCAGAGAGGTAACGGGTCTCGACGGCCGTATATTGAATGGACCACTACGTCCCTAAACTGGAACAATAGAGCCCCCTAAATGCTCTTTCCGTTAAGTTGATCTTAGTCTCAAATCAGACTAACGTATCCTTAACGAACGTTTAAGTTGATCTTAGCCTCAAAATGGCTAACGTATCCTTAAACTAAAACACCAAACCCAAATCTAAGTAAATACGGATTTGGACTAATCCACGTCCTACGGGCGACGACATAAATTAGTCTCCGTATACAATCCACGGGCAACCACAAACAAAACAAACACCCACGACACGAAGTGAAATTCTGGAGAAGGAGAAAGTTGTTATCGCGAAGCGGTAGCGTAATTAACTGCAGGGGCTTGCGCCTGCAGGGAAGAGCATCCCCACAATCAAAAACCGCTCAAGCGAGGGGGAATCTGACGAAGTCTGCTACATCGGCCGCATCCGTCCAAACCTCCGATACACGGTGCCATAAATCAACTTGGCATCTTCGGAGAGGTGGACGGATAAAACCAAATAGCATCTGCCCCGAATCTCAGTGCTAAGACCTCGCAGTCTTGTGCGCCGTCTTTCGGAGGGGAACAACACCCATTATGCTTATTGGATAGTCTTCTTCCAAACCATAAGCTGGTGCCGAACGGTAGGGAAGGAAGAAAACCATTTAGCCTAAGAGAGTGTACAGAAGGTAATGACTAAAGACATATAAAAGGATTTGGAGAGATATCAAAGAAATATACGGTTACAATTGTGAATCTGATAATGGAAGAGGCATTACTAGGAATACCCGGAAAACCTTTCGAAACATTTTCATGTTTCAGTTTCACTGTGCATTGTTAATAGAAAATTGATTTCCCAATTAGACACTTGCTCCAGGGTATGTATTTACCAGGCATGATTCTCACATCTGTATGGTTTTACAGATGATGAGTGGGAGTAAGTTATTGAGAATTAGGTGATTGTCCTCATTATATCGAGATTCGTTGTAATTGGTGATATTTGAGGAAGTCACCTGGGTTGTTTGCCGGACGACAAATATTTGCTTTTGAATATCCGTTGTTATGCACCAATTTCAAATTGATATATCTGTACGTCTATTTTTATAGAGTGAGATATAACTTTTTGAAATTATGTCTATGATATTTACCTATATCAGTGAATGGTTAGGTAAGGAGTATTGAACATCGGTGTAATTCTTCTTAACCATAAGTACAGTTTTCAACCTACGAAACACAGGGAATGAGTTATTAGACTCAAGGGACTTATACAGAGTATTGTATGTTGTCCAGGGTCCATTAGGACAGAGGGGTTGGTACTCGTACTATATTCTGTTTACTTGTAACTTCTCTAATTCTTACACGTGTTTCGTTGAAATGCGAGGTCTAAGTTTTGAGAAGTTATAGGTATAAGAATAAAGTAGAGAACCAGGTGTTGCAAGTATCGAGATTCTTCAAGGTGATCGAAAATATAGATACTTGTGTATGGTATTCAGTTGACAGTAATGGTTTTAAGAGAACTTGTTTCTCTTTCAGGTTACTCATAATTGGAAGCACTCCTAAGTTGAGTAATGCTGATCGGCCTCCTTCCATTTAGTTGACATGCAATGGAGACAGCTGCATGATTTGAATCTGGTTCCAATTAAATCAGTGCCTATGTTTCTATATTGGATATAGAACGGGTCATATCTTAACGATGTTAAGGTACGGGGAGTTATCCGGCTTATGCTTAAAACCAGACTCTGGATAACTCAAGGCACGTTTCTGTAATAGCTGTTTATGGGTTGACCCAGGCTATGACGAGGGTTGACTTTCTACCATCTGGAAGATCAATAGTGATATTGTTCTAGACTCGCCACAATTTTAAGTAAAATGGATTTTTTCAGAAAAAAGAAGTGGGAGTATGGTAGAACTGGAAGTGATTCCAGAATCGCAGACGATTACTGAAAATTTGATAAGAACCTAAAGATTCAATTTGGTTTGACATTCCATTGGCTACTCCGCAGATATGGTGGGTAACCTCAGGCACCCGAGAGGTACTCCGGTAGCCTCAAGGACGGTGACATGGAGGTTCTTGTTTACCTAGATTTAACACTACTGTTATTCCAGACTATGAGACCCGGCAGGAGGATGAGTATAGCGTCTTTCTAAACTAGCTTTAGAAGTGTACGTGTATATTATTCTGCCAGAGGGTTGTCGTAGTCAGTGGGAGCAGCGGAAGTATAGTGGACAGGTAGCTTATGTCTATTTATAGACTAAAGCAGATATAGCGGAGATAGATCATCTATTTCTGATGTGACAGTCATAGGTTTGACTTCATCAGAATAGGGGATGGATCTGTTAAGAAGGTAGTAGGGTGTGATGTCCTGGTATTTGGATAACATACACAGAGTAGGAAGTGAAATTCCTATACTGCGGTCGGTTATACTTTGGTTGTCACACAGTGGTTTCTCCACATAGGATATAGATATAATATCAGACATTCTGGTTACTAGATCTATGGTTTTAGATCTAGATTTGGGTAGTTTCCCAATCTGGGTACTTAGACAGCATTCTAAAGGTGTTTTAGAATGGACGACTCCTGGCATGGTGGTGTACCTGCAGGTGATGGAGTCACCCTCTCTAAAGGTGTCTTAAGACTAAAGGGGAGAGGGATGCGCATGATCGGCAGATCACTTGCTTAAGCAATTGAGTCAATTATGAGATGTCAAGAACCACACCAGCTGTTGTTTTTGCAGTAGATGCAGTAAGTTGATATTAATCCAATCCAGGAGAAACATTCGGAAGCAGTTTTAGAACATAAGTGGATGTTCTAGGGTTATGATAACGACAACCTCATTCGGGAGACAGTTATCATTCCAGGCTTCCAAGGTGACCTAGATGACAGAGTGACTGTCAGAGTTATAGTTTTCCCTCTGACGAGGGGCAGTGTTTTGGAAAGGTGATCCAAGCAGATACCGAGGGAGGCATTACGCAGGATACTGATTAAGTTCAGTTGACGATACAGTCTAAGAAGTTTGGATTTGGAGTTCATTTATGAGCTAGGTCCCATCAGATATCCAGACATATTCTAAGACAGGTATTGCTCATTTCGGAAGATGGCTTTCTCCGCGAACTTGAGATTAAGAGAGACATAGAAAGAAACATTAGAGCGGATCCACTCACTGAGGCTATTCTTCGAACGCAATAGTTTCGCAAACGAGTTTTGTGAGACTGATTAATAGAGGAGTTGGGTGTTCGGTATCACACGGGCTGTGAGTATGCGACATCGCAATAATTAGCATTGAGCGCAAGTGGGAGATTGTTGGAGATAGTGCTCTCAGAGTCAATTATTGGATCACAGGCACGTGATTGCAATGATTGAGGGAGGACCTATGCTGGTAGGACAGTCTTACTCAAGATGATAGTATGCTATCTGGTTTATCTTTATCATCGTGTACCGTTTTAGGTGACCTTATAGGTCACTATTGCGCGTTGATAGAGCCCTTAGGATTCTTGCTTGACGGCCAGCAGTATGATGGCGATCATATACGTGGGAGCTGGGGTCTATAAGCACATCCTTAAAAGGTCCCTAGTCGTGGGAGTTTTCGAGATAAAGCATCGATACTCCAGAGTAGACTAGTGTATACAGTCGAGACCCTGACGAGGGGCGGTGGCCGGTCTCACAAGCCACTGGTGTCAGTTGGTTCACCTAAGATGTATACATGTGCTCATTGGGTTATGAGTACACCGGACAGGACTCGCCGGGAACATGCTAGTTGGTCTTATACCTGACGTCAGATAGCAGTTCCCTGATGACATGTGTACAGGTTAGTTCATCGACCTGAGATCGTCATTTGTCTCGTGTGAGTTCCCACTGTACTTTGATTACTACCCTACCACGGCTCAAAGGAGTCGTGCAAACAGGTTTTAGTTGGGTACAATCCCGAGCCACATGGAGGCAGTGAGCGGATCTGCAGGGGTTCGTCTCTTCCGGTATTGGGGGTGAGGTCGTGCTGTGTCTAGGAGAGCCATTACACGAAGTCCTTGGCCAAGGCAGGATATTTACTGGTAGGTATTCCAGTAGTATCTCAGGGTGTTCTGGGCTACACTCCGACATGACTTTTACCAACCCCTAGGCCCGCCATGCGATGCTCATAGACGAATGGTCCGGACTGTACGGATATTGTTACTGACAGGCTCAGTAGGGTGTCAGGATGAGTTCGCTCGTCGACGTCCCTTTTGGTCAATACCTGGTAGCCCGTTACGTATGGCTAATACCTCTGACGTACTGGTGGTTAAATCCACAGCCAAAGTATTGACGAGTCTTTAGAGTCCCCCACAGACAGTTTCTCAAGTTTCGGGCGAAACGCTGTTGAGGACGTATGGATATATGGCAGGGTTCGATCATGTACGTGCGGTATTGCACGGATCATGATCGGACGGATAATACTAGCGGGCTTTGGTTTAAGCTGGAGCCTAGTATTGTACAGTGTAGATTTTGTCTCCTTGCATTTGTATTCAGTCGGAATACAAATGCGGATATGTATATACAGTCGCGGGGTTTTCCTGTAATTTATTACGGGATCAGTTTTTTGAAGTTGCCAGTTTGCATTTTGTTTCGGATATTTTCCTTTGTTTCTTTCTTTGGCTGAAAATTGGTGTGGAGGGGCTTATTTGCAAATGTACAAATTAGCATAGTGGAGGGTGGTTTTTATAAGTTGTTGCTTCATGATGGTTCAACCATCATTTGACTTTTTTGTTCATCATCACTTGACTTTTGAGATGAGATTGGTGATGGGTTTTGGATTTTGTTGTGATGATGATTCCTAATCATGACCCTTTTCTCTTGCTTGCATTATTGCTTCCCCCCTGACTTTACTCTCTCTCTCTCATTCCTTAGGCTTGGGGCCGGCCATCTCTTAGTGGGGGCTGTCCAAAATTTTAGTGTGAGGTTTTCATCTCTTTTGCTTGCACAAAAAAACCCTTAACTCATCTCCAAAGTTTATCTCCTTCCTCCATCCAAATGGCAACTTAAAACAACCCCTTGAGACATAACATTCTACATAGAGTCTACAGCAATCTTGGACACGTCGGCTTGCCAACTTCGTGTCCGATTTGCCTCGGTC
This sequence comes from Agapanthus africanus, assembly GCA_030015575.1. Lineage (NCBI taxonomy): Eukaryota > Viridiplantae > Streptophyta > Magnoliopsida > Asparagales > Amaryllidaceae > Agapanthus > Agapanthus africanus. The sequence goes on from JASDDO010000008.1 coordinate 99,185,798, forward strand.
CAGAGGTGGGAGCCCGTAAAAAGACTCGGTGATGTGGTGCCTTTCCGACGTGGAGATCGAGACCGGAGATTCCACGAGGAGATCGGGTGGTGGCCGAAGACCGAAGGACACGGATCGCTCGGTATAGTTCTCTACCCTTTCTCTTGTTAGCTAGCAGTAGGTTAATGGTCCGATCCGGGTTTAAAGTCTGCGGTAGCGTCGATTTCTGTTTAAAGAAAAGTTTTTGTTTCCGCATTTTGGCCTCGTTCTGACGGCCGGGGCGCTGCCGTGCTCTTACAACATCATCCTGGTCATGGTTTTTCCGTCAACTCAAAAGTATCTCATCTGTTATTGATAAAACAGATTTATGCATCATACCTGATAGACATCTAGGAATACTAGCTGCAATGAGATCTGTATTTCCGACGACCCCACATAGGTTTTTCCTGCGGCACTTCAGGCAAAATTTTGATAGAAAATTTAAAAATTCAGATCTATATAAGCTTATGTACAAAGCCGGTGAAGCGTCTGACCCTAATGTTCATGACATGTACATGACGAAAATTGGAGAGATGAGTCAAGCCGCGAAAGCGTGGTTAGATGAGTATCCAGTACGCATGTAGTCACAAGCACATGATAATAGATGCAGATATCTACTAAGGACCACTAATATGTCTGAAAGCTTCAACGAGGTCCTTAAAGGTGTTAAAGGCTTACCGATATAGGGGTTGATTGTTCGAACCTTTTTCCGGGTGAATACTTACTTTGTGCAAAGAAGAGAAAAGTCCTTGGCGATGGAGACTCCACTCACCGCGTATTACGAAGATATATTCCGGAAAAGAGAGCACAGAGCACAATACTATAGATCCGAAAGGTTTGACACGGCGGAGTTTCAAGTAACGAGGAGTAATGGGAATCAATATACCGTAAACTTTAGAGATGAAGGGCTTTCTTCGTGCACATGCGGTGTTTTCCAGCAACAACATTTACCTTGTGCCCATGCAATTGCTGCTGCGAGCAGCATGCATAACTCACACTACAATTTTGCTTCCCATTACTATACAGTTTCCAATTACTAAGGCGCATACGATCCAAAATTTCATCCTATACCGAACGGTCGCTATTGTCACTATTATACTGGGAACAGTCAAACATCGAGTGTATTACCGCCGGAAAAAAATATAGGGCATGGTAGACCTAAGGTGCGTCGAGATCGAATGACAATGGATGCTGATCCTCAGCAAAGGCACGCCAGATGTAGCCTATGCAAACAACCAGGTCATTATAAGACCAGATGTCCAGGACAGTCATCAGGGACGGGACCTTCGAGATCATGACAAGTGCACCGGAAGATTTTTTGTATTATAAATTTGACAGATTCATTTTGTTATTATATATTTGACCGTCGAGATAGAATTTACATTTTACAAACATATACGATTTTTTTGTATTATAAATTTGACGGATTCATTTTGTTATTAGAGTGTATACCGGATTAAAACGATTAATATTAAACAATTTTTATTGTTTTATTCTATATTTAATTCATTTCGTATTTTTAATTTAATTTTTTTTAAAAAAATTAAGACGGGTTAACCCGCCCTCTCCTTACCCTTTTCCCATTTAAGGGGAGGGCGGGTTCTAGGAACCCGCCCTCCCCTCTAATGGATAGAGGGCGGGAACCCGCCCTCTGTTTAGAGGGGGGTGGGGTCGGTTCAAACCGTCCTATTTCTTCAATTTTAAAACAAACCCTTCTATTTTAATAATTTTAATTTTAAACTAACCTATTTCAAAAAAAAACCCGTAGAATTTATTATATGGTTAGTCTTGGGTAAAATTACAAAACAATCCCTCATCCCTTCTTTATCCTCAATTAAGGGCTTTTTCGTCTTTTCGACAAACCTCGAGGCGCCGCATACTCTAATCTCTGGTATAAACATCGCTAATCTGTTTATCATTAGAGATAAAGACTAAGAAAAGGATCCCTAAATCCTCTCTCTCTCTCTCTCTCTCTCTCTCTCTCAAAAATGGCGATGATCTATAAGCTCATAAACCCTAGCTTCACTGCTACTCCCTCTCTCTTATCTCATTCTCTACGATCAGATCCGAAACCATCGGTGGGTTTTAGTCAAAGATCGCCACTTTCGATCCAAAGCAAAATTCGTCCTCCGCGTCTCTCTATTCCAAGAGATCGCCTCTATTGGAGCTCCTTGATGTAATGTCTTTCTTCCTTTTGCTTCTCATTGTTGCTATGAGATCAGGGGATTGGGCCTGATCTTAAAAATTTGATTTTTGATTGATTTGCTCGTTCATTGTAGTTTTGGATTGGGTGCATTTCTGTGATTTATCTGCTAGATTATTTATCTCCATATGTTTTTTAATATTATATGACTTATTAATTTATGGAAAGTTAGCATTTTTATTTATTTTTAGGCTATTATTTTTATTTTATTGTTTATCAGATATGCGGCTTTCGAATTTGGCTGAATTTCTTACTCATTCCTTTGTTAGATTCTAATGTGTAAAACTCTCTTCTTAATTAGTTGAGAAGACCATAATTGGTTTTTCTTTATAAAAAAATTAGCTCACTTTCACTGGCAAAGGCAAACAGGACCAGCTAAAACTCTTGGCGTGAAAAGGATGCTCCCAATTAAGATTGCTACAATAATCAAATTTAATTGCAATTTTCGTACAACTATATAACAACATAGACAGAGAAACTAGGTTGATACATATATATCCGACCGGCACTGTAATAGTGTAATGACGTTACAACTATCTTGCTGCTAGAAGGATGCATATGTTCCTTTCTTGTAGTTACTCATGCATGGGAAAATATGACTCCAAATGGTTGATGATGGTGCAAAAGGGAAAAACATCCCTGTTTGCTTAGTTGAACTAGTCATCGGTTCGAGTGACGAGTTTAACCAATCAAGAGCAGCCTGCGGAACAAATAGTTTATGCGTTGAAGAACTGTTCAATTAGATAATAACTTGTAGACCAGTCAGATAGATCCTAACTTAATTTTGCGGTATTTATGCACCAAATATTGATGGAAGTTGATGAGAATTGTTGATCCTTTTTCTAGGGAGATCTTTTCATTAATAAGGTTGATTCGCTACAAAAGGAGTCTTAGCGTGTTAGGGAATGGGTAGATGGAGATGGAACTTGACAATATCTAAGTGATGGTTACAAACACTTGCATAAAAACTTTCCTAAATATTATTTTTCATCTATTTAAACCCATTATATCTAATAGCCTACATGTATTCACAATTTTTCGTGCATTTCTGATATAATTATATTGTTTTTTAATATTAAATAAGAAAGAATTGTTGGTATTTGAAAATATATTAACGGCAAAAGAAAATGAAATGCCTTTTTTTGACCCATTCGAACGATAAAATGGTTATTGTTCCAATGTTTGGTATCAAGCAAGGTTCATTCCAACAATTGGAATGAAATTGTTTGAAACCGTTTTCGCACCCAAAAAATATCATTTGAAAACTAATATTTTTTATTTAAGAAATATTATTAAAAAGGGTTCTTTTGCATCCCTTTGTATCTATATTTAAGTTCCTTGTCATTAGAATTAAACACAAGAAGTTCTCATTAAACTCTCTCGCTGCTGCCTGTATTAAATACAAGAATTGCAGGGTTCTTGAGGTCAAGTAAGATTTTTCTGGCATGTATCTGCCAACTGCATAAGCTTCCTTCTATCCTTGATGTGTATTGGCTTAGCGTTACCACACTGGACCCAAGTGGGTGATAACTTATAAATGCTTATAAAATAGTAATTATGCCCTATCTCCATCTCCTTACTTGGTAACACACTAGAGTAGGAAGGAGTTGAGGAGACCTCCAGTGGATTGATCATTAAAGAGATTAATGGACCAAAATTATTCAAGGCTTTTCAGAGATCTAGAAAGAGTTTCTTGTACCTAAGGACGAGGTTGGCAATTGGGAGAAAGATCAAAGAAGAAGAATTTTTCACACCGCTTCAATATCAAAGCAGGTGAAGAGCTCAGGGAGCATGCGACCTCTCACTCTCCAAACACCCTCTTCCGAGTCATTCTTTATTTTAACTGTTATCATCATTGTTCAGGCGATGAGCAAACCGTTTTTCTCCCCACTAATAGATTAAAGTATCGCGAAACCAAACAAGAATTGGGCCATTTATTTTCTCTGTCATCTTATTTGGCATCATTTTTAACTGAATAAGATGCATGATTTTGCATTTGTGGTGTGATGAAATGAACCAAAGCCTCTGATTAGGCCAAGGATGGACATGTTGATGGAAATGTTTGAGATTCTTTTGTTCTGTAGTCCATGGATAATGGTCACCATTGCCCAAATGAAATACGATAAAGACGAACTGCCGGCACATGTCCCAATGCTCGAGCCGAACGAAGCCTCCACCTCAACCCAAAAGCGAAGGAGGTCAAGAAAGAAAAAGGCTATGATCAGGAAAGGCGGAGAAGAACATCGGCAAATGAACAAGATGGAACCGGTTTCTGATTCAGATGACGAATCGGTCGAACTCCGGGTTGAGGTCTGTCGGGAGATATTCAATGTTTGTCATTCTGACAAGGAGTCGGAAGATTGCCTCGAAGGTCCTCCCTCCATAATTATGCACCGACCGGTGACTACATGCCGGGCTCAACGTCTCTCTATACGATCTTTTTGTCCCGGGATACCGTACCGGGTCCACCATGTACCCGCAGACGGTGTCTCCTCACTCCTCGAATCGGGTAGCATCATAGCTCAGAACCGAGAAATTTCATGGTGGACGTCGAAATATCATATCAAGAGAAACCACGTTTTTAAAACAATTATAAGACTTTAAAAATATATTTATGGTCCTCAAATTCAACAATCTCATGAAAACATAATCTCATAATCAGGTAACCATGATGGAACATTAAATGCAAGCACAGAACAGTACGTATAACCGGTGTTTTCATATAAGCATGTCGTGTAACTAGGTAAGGAAGTGCAATATCTAAACTAGCATGTGCGGTAAAGAGTACTAAACAAATAACTGTAATTCTACAATTTAGGGAACAATGCAGCGATATAGCAGTTTCTAATGTGTACGTGGCATGACAATTACCAATGCTGTGTGTGTAAGCCGGCAAGTCTGTGTACGTGCAACATGCGTATCATCGGTAATGGTGCGTGTGTCCTAGCAGACGAAGTCATACCAAATAAGTACCGAGAACGTAGTATGTATGTCGCAAGGAAAGTAATATAGCTTAAATATGAACGGTATAAAATACGTAACTATATATGAACCATACGGTTATAGTTTAAATAATACGAATCATAGATTTTGAAAATAAGTCTACGGTGCTTTTGAAAAAGAGATACCATTTGAAAATCTGTAGCGTCCTTTGAGGTTGTCATTTAAACCGCTCAACGATTCGTCAGTTGAAAATATGTATGGTTCAAAATGTATCCTATTCTCTACTCAAGTGGTCTAAAATCATATTCCTCGAGTCGATATATATATGTGTGTGTTGGCGATTCATCCTCATCATATCACGTACGGTATAATATATCGTACGGTATCAACAAATCGAAGTATGGATTTATGGTCTCGTACATCATATTATCTCATATCATCATATATATTACCTCATATATATATATATATATATATCGCCTCGCATCCTCATATCAAACATATCGACTCGTGTCATCTTGTTTCATCATGTCCTCATCTCATCATATCATCTCGTAATTATCCTCACGGTCATATATGTATATATAAGCGTAAGTACCTAAGTCTCATGGACTAAGAAAGCTGAAACTAGGAACATACTTTCCTACACGTACATTACTATGGTTATAGTATCACAGAACCCTATTAGCTGGGTATACACATCAAAATATCTATATATATATACTATATCTTTGATCTCTTAGTACTATGGTTGCGGTGGTGTTATGCACCATCCACCCGACTTCCCCCGTAGATATACATTTACTCACCTACTATCCTTGCTCAAACCGAAGTCGATGAACGTCTTGTTTTCCTTCGTCGCCCCGGAATTCCATGCGAAAGTACCTACAAATCAATACATATCGTAATGAAATCAAAATCAAATTCGAAAACCGATACGGCAAGCGAAACGTAATAGGTTAGAACCAATGGTCTACGCATGCAAGAACACCTAAACAACCCCCGGCGTTGACGTACAAACGTCAAACGACCGAGTCAAAACTCAAATATCAAAACTCAAGTTTTCAAAAGTCGCAAAATGAAATCAACAACGTAGAAGAACACTTTCAGATTCTATCTAGGGTGAAATTAGGACATTCTGCACATTGGATTGGTCTAGTTATCAGATGATTGAGCCATAGACCAAACATCAAACCTTAGCTAAAAAATGTGGCCGCAATTTGCGGCCATATTTATTAAATTTGCGGCCATGAATGGGAGATAGGGGCTCGGGTTTCTAGGGTAGCTTCCTATATGTCTGCACATCTCACCGTACTCGCTATTTAATTTTCAGAGCTCCGGGGTAATACCAGATTCCATTAGAACACCACAATTCAACAAAAAACCCGATATCGGAAAATTCTAAGTTCGTGTTTGAAACTCTAAACTCATGTTTGGTCAAGAATTCTATCACTAATAGGGTTGTGGTCACTAACCAGGCCTCAAATACACCACCACAAGTCATAACATCCATTAAAGATCATCCTAGAAAATTCCAAGTTCACCAAACTTTAACCTCTTAACTCTAAACTAACACTTGAGCTCAGGAAACTTAAAACTTGAAGGAAGGTGAAGGTTTTATCTAATGGAGCAACTCAAGAAAACTCTTAGATGATCCAAAGTACTCAAAACTCCAACTTGATCTCACCATGTGGTGTAGGATGAGATTGTGGATATTTTTTGTGAAGATGGTATGAGATTTTAGGGGTGATGCAAGGTGGTAGTGAGGAGTGAAGATGAAGGAAGAGGAGGAGATGAAGAAACTTTGAAGGAGGCGAAGAAAAAGATATGGATGAAGGCGCCATGGTTGCTAGAACCATCCCTCCTCTCTTTCTCTTTCTCGCTCTCTCTCTCCTCGTTATTCGTAGTCACTTCATGTCTCCTCTCGTTTTCCATTTTTCTTTTTTCTTTTCATCTCCTTTCTACAAACAAAAACCATATATCAACACAATATGTGTCAGGGCACATTAAACACGATTTTAACAAAAATGGTTTTAGTTTAATGCATAATTAGTAATATACTAATCAAGTTTAATATAAATTTGTATGTAAATAATTGTATAATAATTTATAAAAGCCCAAATCCAATAAATGCCTTCAAAATTCATAATTTATTTTAATTTCCAAATATTTTCCAAAGTATAGGTATATAATTATACCATTTTACGAAAACTCAAATCCAAACCCGTATAGTTTTCGTGAAATTTATTATTTTATTATTTAAATTCCAAAAATATTATTTTATATTTTCTGAAATGCTACACCTGTGAAAGCTCCGGTTAAAGCAAAGCAACCAGTTGTCACCACCTATGCCTGGGTACCCCATCTGGGAAGTGACACTGGAAATGAAGAACTCATAGCGACCGCTCGTACCCGAGTACCCTACTTGGGAAGCGATACCGAAGATGGAGAAGAATTATGCATTGAGTTCAAAGAAAAATGCACCTCGAACCTAAAACAAGAATCAGAGAGCGGTGATTCAAGCGACGAGTCAGAGGAAGTCCTGCACATCATTAAGACTCCGTCCAAGCACTATAAAGAACTTGACACACTTGAGACTCATTTAGTCGAGGAGCAGAAAACCTTCAATATTCCGCTGGGGAAACCATGTAGCAAAGGGATTCTGTTCCACAAGTCTGATGACAACCAAATTCAGAGAGACGTATGGCATGGGATAAATCTAAATGAGGAAAGGATGCAGCCTGTCAGAATGTCTAGATACTTCTCAGAGAAGTTGAGAGACATGCCGAAAGCTCAGGTCTTCGCCCTCAAACAAACTGTGGCACAAAGCCAATTCTACAAGAACATTTAGGAGTCGCCTAAAGCTCAGCCTATCAACTCCGATGGAAAGACTGCCAACAATGGACAGGGTTACGTTGCAAAGAAGAAACACAGAAACAAACATAGATCGAGTCGTACTTGCGACACGATTCATGAAGCTACAAATCCAATCGCCGAAGATATGAATGATGATCTGCCCATTTCCTATGGCATAAATGCACAAAGCGCGTTGTATACTAACCACGGGCACAACCCGATAGCATTTCAACTACGTTCCTATAACGGTGGTTATGCTATCCCAAATCAAACCCTTCAAATGCTAAATCCGCCCTACTGGTCTGAGTCTTCAAACGCATCGTATACAATCCACGGGCATAAACCATCTTAACCCTCATCCAGTTTAGTTCCCATTACCCTTGTACCTCCGCAAACGCCGTCTCATGAAGTCCCCACAACTCATCGAGATCCAACCAACCCTACGAGATCCTCACGACTCGTTAGGAGAAAATACCCCGTGGGATCTTCACGACCCACCGGGAATAAGTACTTGAGACAGAAACATGTCTGTTGCTTGAGTATGCATCGTCAACACTTTACAAGATCCCCAAGACTTGTAAAGACAAAACCACTTACAGGATCCTCATGACTTGTAAGGATAAAAATGCTTGCAAGATCCTCACGACTTGTAGGAAATAAGTGTGCGCAAGGACAGAAACATATCTGCCTTTCGAACATGCCTCCACAACCAAAAATATCTGAAATAACAAATCCGTCCTACGGTCCTGACGCTTCAAGCGCTCCGTATACAATCCAAGAGCATAAACAATCCATATCCCAACCCAGTTCCAGTACTCCTCCTTACGGGTCTGACGCTTCAAGTGCGCCGTATACAATTCACAGGCATAAACAACTTTCATCACCCTCAAGTTCCTCTGGGTTTGATGATTGTTGTGAAATTAAGAAAACTGAAAGTGCGCATAGTAAGAGCGTAGATGATTTACCACAAGCTCCGAAAGCGCTTGATGACGGGGTGGACACAACCGTTGATGAAATTTAAGAAATCAATCTCGGAACCAATGAAGATAAAAGGCCTACGTTCGTCAGCGCTTTGTTATCTGAAAGCCGAGTTGAAGGTCTTAAAGCTTTGCTAATGGAATGCCGATTCTGTTTCGCATGGAATTACACCGAAATGCCAGGTTTCGACTTAGAGACATCGGTTCATAAACTGGCGATATCTCCAGAGGTGGTGTAGCCCTGATTTAGGATGCTGCACTTTTAGGCTGAATTTAGAGGAGGTTGAAGGAATCGAACAATAATAATGGCAATTTGCCAAATTAGAATTTTATTAATCAAAATTTACCTATTAAAATTGCAAGGAGTCTCTTAAATAGACCCATACAAAATAAAAAATCATAACTAATTTACCAACAAAATAAAAACCGTCTAAAATAGATAACTGCTAAAAATAGAAAGTTGTTAAAAATCGAAATTAATTATTTGATTGCGTTCAGAATTGATTCCTGATACTGACTGTAAAATCTTAACTGATCCGGGCGTTGATTTCATCCCCAATTCAAAAGTCAAAGTTTCGAAGCAAATATTTGATCGCGATTTCAGGGCCTTAAATGATGGATTTTCGCGATTTTGAGCTACATTAATTGTGCTTGCAGTATTGACCCAGACGATATTGCGAGAACTTCGATTTGGCTGGGAGAATGAGCGAATCGGACAAGATTTGGCAGTTCGGGTTTCTCGGTTGAACTAGACGTGACGTGTTTTGAAATGGTCAAGCTGCTTCATATAGGCTAGAGCTACATCATCCATCCCGTCATAAAAAGAGCTCAACCTTGAGCTCAGGTCGTCGTCCTCGGAAGAGCTTCCATCACCCGCATATGGAATCAAGTGCTTGACGTTGAATATGTCTGAAGTCTTCAGATGACTAGGCAACTTCAATTGATACGCGTTGTCGCTTACCTTCTTAAGAATCTCATAAGGACCCACATTTCTGTTGCTCAATTTATTATACCTACCTACCGGGCAGCGGTCCTTGGTAAGGATGGCTCAAACAAAGTCACCTTCTTCGAACACCACGCGACGACGATGCTTGTTCGCTGCAGCATCATATTTGGAATTGGCAGCTTCAATCTGCCGTCGAACTTGATCATGAATGCTTCTCAGGTGCTCGGTCATGTCTTTAGCTTTAACATTGGGATGCCTTATATGGGGAATTGGCGCCAAGTCGAGGACGCCAGTGTGATTACTTCCATACACGATCTCAAATGGACTCCTCTTCATCGTGCGGTTAATAGAACGGTTGTCAGCGAACTCAGCTGGTGCGAGGGAGAGATCCCACTTTCTTAGGTTGTCTCCAACTAGGCTACAGAGGAGATTACCGAGACTTCCGTTGACCACTTTAGTTTGACCATCTGTTTGCGGGTGATAAGCACTGCTAAAGCACGGTTTAATGCTTAGATTCCTCCATAAGGTCTTCCCAAATTGGCTCATGAACTTGGTGTCTCTATCCGATGTGATGGATTTGGGTACCCCATGAAGGCGCATGATTTCTTTAAAGTAAAGGTCATCGATCCGAGATGCGTTCATAGTTTTCTTGCAGGCCAAAAAATTCGCCATCTTGGAGAATCGATCGACAACGACACAGACTAAGTCCATGCTCCTTTGAGTTCGGGGTAGGCTTAGGACAAAGTTCATGCCGACGTCTTCCCATGGTGCTGTTGGAACTGGGAGCGGGGTGTACAACCCCGCGTTCGTGGCTGTCCCCTTGGATACTTGGCAAATATGTCAGCGCTCTCCGAAACGTATCACATCTCATTTCATGTTAGGCCAGCAGTAGTCACGAAAGATAAGGACCAGGAGTTTGTCGCGCCCAAAATGGCCCTCGTTATGAAGTTCCTCCACAATCTTTTCTCGCAGTGAACACTCAGGGATGCAGAGTTGCAGTCCCAAAAAAGATAGTCATCCATCAGCAGATAGCCTGACTTGCGTTGCTCGGTTCCATGTTGAGGTTGCTTAAATGATCTGTGAATAGGGCCGAAGAACAGGTTTGCAGGGTATAGTTCACGAAAGGTATCGAACCCCACAATCTGAGCTTGCATTATGGAGAGTAAGGTCACTCTTCTGCTCAAAGCATTATCCACTCGATTATCGACCCCGCAATGTGCTTCAAGGAAAAGGTGAACCGTTGGATATATTCAACCTATCGACCATGTCGACGATTCAACTTATGCGACCCATTAATGTACTTGAGCGTTTTATGATCAGAATGAAGAATGAATTCGCGCTGTAATAAATAGTGCTCCTAATGTTGCAAGGCTTGGACGATGGTATAGAACTCGTCGTCGTAGGTGCTGTACTTGGCCCCAGCGCCATTTAGTTTCTCGCTGAAGAAGGCTACTTGTCATTTTTCTTGATTGAGTATGGCACCGATACCCACCCCCGATGCATCACATGCCACCTCGAATATTTTGTCAAAATCTGGCAAAACCTGCACATGGGCAGTAGTCAGTTTCTTTTTATGGCGTCGAATGCTTGATGTGCTTCGTCGCTCCAATGGAAAGGTACCCGCGACTTGAGATGGTCTGTGATTCGGGCCATTACTCCGCTAAAATTTGGTACAAAACGAAGGTAGAAGGAAGCGAGGCTGTGGAAACTCCGGACTTCATGAATGTTCTTCGGCGCGGGCCAGTCTCGAACTTCTTGTACTTTGAATAGGTCTGCACGCACCCCCTCACTGGAGACGATGAAACCCAAAAACATGATTTGATCTGCCATAAAGTGGCACTTTTTCGGATGGGCATAGAGTTGTTGCTGCCTTAACACCTTGAGAACATTTCTCAGATCCTGCAAGTGAGTCTCACGAGAATGGCTATAAATAAGGATGTCATCAAAATATACGACCGCGCACCTTCTAAAAAATGGCTGTAGAAGGTGGTTCATGACCCTCATGAATGTGCTTCGTGCATTGGACAGACCAAACGACAACACTAGGCATTCATAAAGTTCATCCTGCATCTTGAACGCGGTCTTCCACTTGTCCTCTAGTTGGATGCGGATTTGGTAATACCCGCTCTTCAGGTCTATCTTTGAAAATACTTTGGCCCTGCAAGCTGGTCGAGCATGTCGTTGAGTTGCGGTATCGGGAAGCGATACTTCACGGTGATTTTGTTGATGCTACGATTGTCGATGCACATACGCCACGAGCCATCCTTCTTGGGAGTTAAAAGGGCTGGCACGACGCAATGACTCATGCCGGGTCACACAAATCCTTTCTCTAGTAGCTCCTCCACCTGCTTCCTTAACTACTGGTGTTCTCTCGGGTTCATACAGTATGCTGATTTGTTGGGGAGGCGCCAAGAATAAAGTCGATGTGGTGTTGTATGTTTCTCATTGGTGGGAGGTTGTTAGGCAGCTCGTTCAGGAATATGTCTGTGTAATCTCACAACAGTAGCTTGACCATATCAGGAACTTTTGAGGGTTCAGATTCTGCACGTGCTTCTGCGCTCACCAGGGCATAGATAACCCCATTTTCTTGTGCCTCCTCGAACGGACGCACCTCATTGGTAAGCGTTACCTTGGTAAAAAGACTGCTTCCTTCCCCCAATGCGGGTTTGGGCCCAGCCTCTTCTCTTATGGGCCGGAGCATAAATTTCTGGTCATCTTTCACAAAAGTATAGGTATTTCGCTGCCCATCATGCACCGTCTTCCGATGATACTGCCACGGCCGCCCAGGAGTAGATGGCATGCGTCTATGGTCATGGAGTCACACTAGGCTTCATCAAAATACTTGTTTGCCATATAGAAGGAAATCAAGCAACGCGAATACACAATCACTTTGCTACCTTTCTTGAGCCAGTGCAGTTTGTACGGAAGAGGATGTTTCTGGGTGACTAGGTTGAGCCTCTGGACCACCTCCTTAGAGATGAGGTTCTCGCAACTTCCTCCATCGACGATGACCTTGAATACTTTCTTTTTGATGGTACATGTGGTTTAGAAGACGTTGGTCCGCAGCCAGTACTCCTTCTCCCCTTGTCTAGGTGTAAGAAGGGTCCTCTGGACGACAAAGGCTGTGTGAGTCCCATCACCGTCCAATGAGAACTCCCCTTGGTCTTCGTCTTCGTCCTCGCTAGCTTCATCGGGTTCCCCCTCATCGTCAACATCGACCATCAACCGCTTGCCTTTGTTCACGCGTTTGGGATAGTTTGTGGCACGATGCCCTGGTTTCCCGCACTCAAAACAACGGAAGTTGGACTTTGCTGCTGTATGTCCCACGTTCGGAGTTGCTGTTGTTGGCGCGGTTGCAGTTGGGGTTGTAGAGCGGTTGCTCACATCTACTCGAGAATATGTTCTGCCCCCGCCTCGGGATCGTTTCTTCTCGGCAAGTAAGGCATGCTGACACGCCTCGGAGAGCTTAAACAGCGGATGGAGGATCAGCTCGTCCTGTATCGACTGATGGAGTCCCCCAAGGTAGCAGGTTACTCGTTACTCTTCGGTCTCTGCCAGATCGCTGCGAGTGATCAATAAATAGAACTCTTCTGTGTAGGCATGAACAGATCGAGTCCCTTGCCGCAATTGTTGAAGTCGTTGGTATATAGTTTGGGTGTTGTTGAACGGAAGGAACTCCTTTTTCAGTTTCTCCTTCATCTTCTCCCAACTTGTGTCACGCCCCGCTTCCCGGTGTAAGACGAAGGGGACGCGACGAGACCCGCTACGTATATACTCAGAAGTACATACGCTAAGCGTATCTAAGCAATATAAAAGTAAATACACAAGAGACAAGATATAATAAAAACAACAACTTTTATTTATTAACATTCTTTTGTACAATGCATGAAAAGGAAATACAACTGAAATAAAATATGCCTAAACAATGTCATAACAGGAAATGAAAAGTACAGAATGGAAAAGTGTATAATGAAACTAAAGTGCTGGATCTTCGGCAAACTGCTCCAAGTCTTCTGCAGATGGATCGATCTCTGCCGGGTCCAAACCACCTGACGACATTCAAATAAGAAAGAAATAGAATGTCGTCAGCGAACAGGTCGCTCGGTAAGTCCCAAAGGTAAGAGGAAAGTAGAATAGACAGAATAAGAAGATATCTTTTAAAGTTGTATAATATTGTTGTACTGTTGTGTTAACGCTGTTGTTTGTAGCTTGGTACAGAAGGATACCAGTGTATACTAGAGGGGTCTCTATATGCTAGAGACTAGGGCAAACAGAATGTACAAGGAACCGTTAAGCCATGGTACAACAGCAACGGAATATAGGTTAGGTGTCTTAATCTTACCACCTCGTGCCACTTTAAACACCTTCCGTACCAATCTAACCCCTTAAACCCCGTGATGTCTTGTTTGTATTGTTGTTTTGTAAATTGAATTGGTTGTATGATTGAAAGACCGACTGACCGAAACCATGATATCAGGAAACGGTTGTAACCGTAGGGTCATGTAAATGGAATAACTGAGAATCATGTAAAAGGAATATATCCATGGTTCGGTTCAGTCAAGTTGTATAAATTGATAATTGGACTCATGGTTTCAGGTGTTCATATTGGATTGGAATATTGTACATTATAGATTGACTTGAATCATATTCAAGTCAGATTAATCAGACTCAAACCCGAGACAAACAATCAGGAATGTAAATCGAAGTCTTATAATTGCTAGGGTCCTTAGGGTAATTTATAAAACTTGAGGGTTTTTTTTATGTAAAAGTACTTTTATATACTTTTCAAAATACACCTCAAGTGTTTATTATTCATCTTTAGAGTTGTAATGAGAGTGGATTTTATATTGTGACATTTCTAGTGAAAATATCCTAGTTTTTTTTATAAATAAAGGTATTTATCTGCAATATTGGTTTATTTGAAAATTCATGGTATTTTAGTGTAAATTCATTCTTGGGATTTTTAGAAAAAGTGGAATATTTATAACACAATATAATAGATATTTAAACGATAAATATACATATATTTATACAAAGATAATTTTAATAAATATTTTATATTCCAAAAATCTCATTTTCTTAAGATGTCGTATTTTAAACCTTTCGAGACCGAATGCTCCTTGCGGAGGTCTGAATTTTGCACTACTAAACCCGAGGATGTGCGATAATCCGCACCATCCCGAACGGGTTCCCCAAAAATGGGTTGTAGCGGCGCTTTGCAAAGATTGTAAAATACTAATTTTTTAGAAAACGGTTTTATAAAGTAAAATGTATTTATTTGTAAAAAGTCAATTTTCCGTATTTTAGATTCTAGGGTTTCCTAAGTAAACTAGCCTATTTCTAAATGGTCTAAACGACAAGTCGTTAGATGCCTCAAATCGCCTCTTCACCGCCAATTGTGGCCAGGTAAGTACAAATGAGGAAAGGAGGGATCCGCTCACGAATCACCGTGAGACGGGCCTTTTAAAGTTACCTTTCTCACTTGCCTAGCCTAGACACCACAAAGTCAGGTTTAGATAAACGATCGATGTCTACAACTTATCGTGTTTTCCTAATAAAAGGTATTTATTTAAAAGTGTATCAAAGCTAAAACTTTTAGAAATTATTTTATTAAGAATATGATATTTAAATGAAAGTATTGTTTTATCGTATTCTAAGTTTTTGATGATCTCGTTTAGGGTTGTATTTGCGTGTGTGGGGAGGTAGGTCATTACCTCGTGCTCTACTTTAAATGTATAGCAAAGTTAAGGGGATTAAATGTGAAATCGAAACATTGTGGTATTTAAGTGAAAAATACGATGATTTGAGAACGCTATCATTTCATGTGATGAAACTTGTTCAAATTGTTTGTTAAATATTTAATAGTCAACATAAAGATGTTTAAGCATGAATGTATTGGTGAGAAGTGAAATTTTATAGAAAACCGAATCGGAAATCGGATTTGTTCCGATTCCGTCGGGTTTTGTAATTTCGTATTTTAGAGAATAAGAAAGAGGGATAGAATGAGACTTACGGGTTTCGATTAAGCAAGGGAGTGAGGTGGGACTAAAGGGGTTGCCGAGGCGTTGCTTCGTCGCCGGTTGTTCCTAAAAACGTCGCCGGAATTTCCGCTGGAATTTCGTCGGAGCTTCGCCGCGAACTTGTTTTCAAAGTACACAACTCTTGAGAAGGTTTTGAGAGAGTGGGCTCAGGATTTTGGGATGAGAGGGTAGAGGGTAGGGGGTGTATTTAGAGGGTAGGCTAGGGGTAGGGTAGGTGAAGGATTTTTGATAAAAAATTATAAAAATGTGAGAAAATCATTAAAAATCGTAGTAAATAGGGTATATTGAAGTCTCGGGAACCGATCCATTAATTTGGAGTATACAAGGGGGTAGGGTAGGTGAAGAGCCCCAACTTTCATGTTGGGGACTCGGCCGTCCGGCCGAGTCCGGCCGGTGGCGCTGGCCCGAGTCGGCCGGTCCGTCGGCCGAGTTGGGTCGCCGGAAGGTGGGGAGTCTTCCGGTGGGTCCTCTGGTACTTCTACTTTTTTCAGGTACAGTTCAACTTTTGAGAGTTATGGTGTGTGGACTGTTGGGCTTCCTAAGAATTTAAAACAAAAACAATATAAAAATAATGTGGGGCAGGGGATTTGAACTCTGGTGGCTTGGTTCAGCAGTGCAAGGTGTTACCAATGAGCTACAAGCTCCTTCTTGTAATTATTGTGGGAAAATACATACTTAAAATGGTAATAACAACATTAAATACCCCAAGTATACTTCAAATTTAAATCAATTTTATGTATACAAAAATTGGAGTTGTTACAATTTACCCTCTTTACTAAAATTTCGTCTTCGAAATTTACAACTTTTATTTGAGGACTAGTTTACAAAGAGGTGAGGATATCTTGCACGCATTTCATCTTCCCTATCCCAAGTGGATTCTCCTGGAGTGTCTTTCCTCCACATTACTCGGACCAAATTAACTTCTTTGTTCCGAAGTGTCTTCACTTTCCTGTCCAGAATCTCCACAGGCTGTTGCTCACAGGACAAGTCGGGCTGTATAGTGAGCTCGGAATGATCAAGAACGTGGCTGGGGTCACTCACATACTTTCTGAGTTGGGATACGTGGAACACATTATGCACTCCTTCCAATGAGGGTGGAAGCGCTAAGCGGTATGCCACTTCACCGACTCGTTCGAGTATGTCGAACGCTCCAATGTATCTCGGACTTAATTTACCCCGTCTTCCAAATCGGATCACTCCGCGGTTCGGAGATATCTTCAAGAATACGTGATCTCCTGGCTGGAACTCCAAGTGTCGTCTCTTCGCATCAGCCCAGTGTTTCTGTCGATCTTGGGCTATGCACATCCTTTCCCTGATAGTACGAACCACATCAACGGTCGCTACTATCATCTCTGGTCCAAGGAGTTCCCTATCTCCGATGTCATCCTAACTTAATGGTGATCGACACTTCCTTCCATACAATGCTGCAAAAGGGCCCATTCCTATGCTTGCTTGATAGCTGTTATTGTACGCGAACTCCACAAGGTGCAGGTGATCTTCCCACGATCCTTTGAAGTCTAGCATACACGCTCTGAGCATATCCTCCAAGATCTGAATAGTTCGTTCCGACTGACCATCTGTTTGTGGATGATAAGCCGTGCTGAAGTTCAGACTTGTTCCCAAGCTTGCTTGCAGACTCTGCCAAAATTGCGATCGGAACCTGGTGTCACGATCGGAGACAATGTAGACCGGTACTCTATGAAGTCTCACAATTTCCTGTATGAGTTCATGGGTGTCAGAGATAGTACATTATGGAGTTTAAATCTTAAATAGATTGTTACCTCCATGTACTTCTTTACTAGTGTTTCAGTTGATTGGCCAACTCGAAATGGGATGAAGTGAGCCGATTTTATGAGTCGATCCACAATGACCCATATAGCATCGTTACCCTTTGTGCTGCGAGGAAGAGCAGTCACAAAATCCATCGTGATGTGTTGCCACTTCCATTCTGGGATTGGTAACGGTTGAAGTAGTCCAGCTGTCCTGTGATGTTCAGCCTTTACTTGCTGACACACCAAACATTTTGCGACGCTTCTGGCTACTTCACACTTCATTCCATGCCACCAATAATTCTGACGTAGATCTTTGTACATTTGGGTACCTCCAGGATGTATTGAGTAGGGAGAGCTGTGAGCTTCTTTCATTAACTCTTCCCGTACAGGACCTTTTGGTACACACAATCTGCTGCCGTATCTCAAAGATCCGTCTTCATGGATGATGATGTCTGTTCTGAGTCCATTCTCCACTTGTTCTCTGATCCTTTGCAACTTAGCATCACTTGCTTGAGCTGCTTTGATCTGATTGACAATGGTTGATTGAACTTGTAGATTCATCAAACTTGAAGCATTACCTGGCATGACTACTTCAATTTCCATCTGATGCAAGTCTTGCTGAAGCTTCCACTGAGCGGTGAGATTCATCGATAATGGTTGGCGACTAAGAGCATCAGGTATTACATTCACTTTCCCTGGGTGATATTGCAAGTTGATGTCAAAGTCCGCCATGAGTTCTAACCATCTTCTCTGCCGCATATTCAACTCCTTCTGAGAAACACGTACTTCAGACTTTTGTGATCTGTGTAGATGTTCACTCGTTCACCAAGTAGATAATGGCGCCAAATCTTGATAGCAAAGATGACGGCTGCCAACTCTACATCATGCGTCGGATAATTGCGCTCATGAGTCTACAGTTGTCTTGAAGCATAAGCCACAACCTTACCGTGCTGATGTAGAACACATCCTAATCCCTTACCGGATGCATCACAATGCACTTCGAATCCTCCAGATTGATCCGATATTACGAGAATAGGTGCAGATATCAACCTTGACTTGAGTTCTACGAAAGCTTGTTCGCATGCTTCTGACCACACAAATTCTTCATCTTTACGTGTGAGTTTGGTCAGGGGTGTTGCTATCTTTGAAAATCCTTCAATGAACCTTCTGTAATATCCAGCTAAACCCAAGAAACTCCGAATGTCCTTCACTGACTTTGGTGTAGGCTATTCGCTAACTGCTGAAACCTTTGCTGGATCCACAGAAATTCCTTCTCCTGATACGATTTGTCCAAGAAAACCAACTTGCTTTAGCCAAAACTCGCACTTGCTGTACTTGGCATAGAGCTTATGTTGTCGAAGAGTTTCCAGGACAATTCGTAGGTGCTCTGCATGCTCTTTCCGACTCTTAGAATACACCAGGATGTCGTCAATGAAGATGACAACAAACCTGTCTAAGTACTCCCAGAAAACTTAATTCATTAGGTTCATGAATATTGCTGGTGCATTGGTCACTCCAAATGGCATCACTAGAAATTCGTAATGTCCATAGCAAGTTCTGAAAGCTGTTTTGTGAATATCAGCTTCCTTGACCTTCACTTGATGATAACCTGAACGAAGATCCAATTTAGAGAACACACAAGATCCAATTTAGAGAACACACAAGATCTACTTAGCTTATCGAATAAATCATCGATGCGCGGGAGTGGATACTTGTTCTTTATAGTGACTTCGTTCAAGGCTCTATAATTGATGCGCATTCTGTATTAACCTTCCTTCTTCTTCACAAGTAGTACAGGTGCTTCCCAACTTGAAGTACTGGGACGAATCCATCCTTACGCCAATAATTCGTCCAACCGTGTTCGGACTTCCTTCAAACCTTCCGGACTTAGTCTATAAGGTGCTTTGATCACCGGTTGTGCTCCTGGTACTAAATCAATACTGAATTCAAGAGCTCGATCGGGAGGCAAACCTGATATATCGTCAGGAAATACATCGTCGAACTCTCGAACTACCTCAGGTCTTGATTCTTCTTCCGCTTGAGCTGCCGCAACTACTGCTTCCCTTGGCTTCGCTTTGTAGGTACTTGGCTTCAGGGTACGGTCTCCGCTTTTGAAATAGAAGACCGGATGGTCTGGAATCTCAAATACTACCCTCCTTTGACGACAGTCGATGGTAGCATAAAAAGTTCCAAGCCAATCCATACCTAGAACCACATCGAAGTTCGGTATGTCCAGTACTTTGAAGTCAGCATAAAACTCTCTGCTGCAGACGACGACCGGACACAAGCTGTATCCCATAGTTGCCTTTAGAACACCATTTCCGGAACTGACATTCCAGCAGGATACAAGCGGTGAGACTGGAATCGCATGGGTTCGGACAAACCGTTGCGACATAAAGCAGTGGGATGCTCCAGTATCAAACAGTGCAAGTGCAGGTAGTGAGGCTACTAGGATTGTACCTAAGGTATGTGAGATATGTTTTAGGTATAGGGAAAGTGTGTAGGTAAACAAGACTAAAAGAAAAGTTTGAGAAGAAAAGTCTACCAGTGATGACTTGGCCAGTGGCCTCAGCTTCTTCCACGGACATCGTGAAAGCCTGGCGCTTTGGTACACTCCTCCTGGCCTGAGGAGCATTCCTCGGAACGTTCCTTTGAGCTTGATGGAACTGACGAGGAGGTGGTGCAGCTTGTGGTCCTCTGGGTGGTGCAGGTAGTGCAAGTATTGGAGTGGGTGCTTGGATGGCTGGGCTCTGTGGGTAATTGTTTGCTGGCCTGGGTGCAGCAACTGAGTTTTGCCTTTGAGGACAAGACCCAATATCATGAGTAGCTGAGCCGCAGACTAAGCAAAGACGGTTGGCTCGCCGACAGTCTTTCATCATATGTCCGGCTCTCTTGCAGTAGGTACAAAAGGCTGGGCTGGGACGATGGTTCGGTACTCCGGGTGGCCTTGGCATAAAAGGTGGTCTGGATGAGGCTCCACCTGCCATCTGGTTGGCAGGGCGTTTGACTCCTGCAGAATGAGGTCTGCCCCTTGCTTTTATCACTGCCTCATAACTGCGGGTAGCTTCTAGAGCATCCTCATGAGTCAGAAATTTTCCTGTGGCTAGAGCAGCCTGAATTTCTGTGTCCAAACCTTGTTGAAAGCGACGGGCTCTGATCTCGTCCATCGGTATCAAGTGTGCCGCGAATCTGTTTAAGGATTGTGTTAGCTGTGTAGTATATGATATTTAAAAATTGAACTATTGTGACATATCTTACCGGCTTAGCATGGTGAATTCAGCGTCGTACTCATCTACTGATTTGTCCCACATCGAACCTTGTTGTAGATGAATGAACTGCTGCTCCATGGCAAACCTGGCAGTCACAGGGAAGTACTTCGCATCGAACTTCTCGCGAAAAGTCTTCCATTCAATAGGCTGTACAAGACGGCTTTCTTCCGCCTTCCACCAGTTGCGAGCATTGTCCGTGAGCTGCAGTTTCGCCACACGGACCCAAGCTATGTCTGGCACTTATGCTGCCGCCAGATCATCCTCTATACTTTGTGCCCATTCCTCAGCTTCAAGCGGGCTTCCCTTTCCGGAGAACTGCTTGGGATGTAAAGCCCTGAATTGCTTTACCCTAGGTGCATCAGTCTCGGGACGGTTCAGGAGTTGTTGCTGTCCCTCAAGAAGGCTGCGAATCGCCTCAAGTAGCACTGTTTACTCAGTGGGTGGCGCAGGAACAGCAGGAACGATTGGTAGTGGAGGTGGAGGTGTGTTGTTGACGTTGGTGCTGGTGTTGTTCGGGAAATCCATAACCTTGAAGAAAATTTGGGTTAGGACAGATTCAAATACATGAAATGATAAGATTCAAGGAATATGAAATTGTAAGATTCAAGGAACATGAATTGTAAAGAATGTTTTAGTTGCTGGTTCTTGTGTTATATTGCTTAGGTTGTTCACGCAGAACAGAACTGCATGATAGGGTTTCATACAGCTCAGACCTGCATGGGCCACCAACAAAACCTGTCACGCCCCGCTTCCCGGTGTAAGACGAAGGGGACGCGACGAGGCCTGCTACGTATATACTCAGAAGTACATACGCTAAGCGTATCTAAGCAATATAAAAGTAAATACACAAGAGACAAGATATAATAAAAACAACAACTTTTATTTATTAACATTCTTGTGTACAATGCATGAAAAGGAAATACAACTGAAATAAAAGATGCCTAAACAATGGCATAACAGGAAATGAAAAGTACAGAATGGAAAAGTGTACAATGAAACTAAAGTGTTGGATCTTCGGCAAACTGCTCCAAGTCTTCTGCAGATGGCTCGATCTCTGCCGGGTCCAAACCACTTGACGACATTCAAAGAAGAAAGAAATAGAATGTCGTCAGCGAACAGGTCGCTCGGTAAGTCCCAAAGGTAAGAGGAAAGTAGAATAGACAGAATAAGAAGATATCTTTTAAAGTTGTATAATATTGTTGTACTGTTGTGTCAACGCTGTTGTTTGTAGCTTGGTACAGAAGGATGCCAGTGTATACTAGAGGGGTCTCTATATGCTAGAGACCAGGGCAAACGGAATGTACAAGGAACCGTTAAGCCACGGTACAACAGCAACGGAATATAGGTTAGGTGTCTTAATCTTACCACCTCGTGCCACTTTTAACACCTTCCGTACCAATCTACCCCTTAAACCCTGCGATGTCTTGTTTGTATTGTTGTCTTGTAAATTGAATTGGTTGTATGATTGAAAGACCGACTGACCGAAACCATGATATCAGGAAACGGTTGTAACCGTAGGGTCATGTAAATGGAATAACTGAGAATCATGTAAAAGGAATATATCCATGGTTCGGTTCAGTCAAGTTGTATAAATTGATAATTGGATTCATGGTTTCAGGTGTTCATATTGGATTGGAATATTGTAGATTATAGATTGACTTGAATCATATTCAAGTCAGATTAATCAGACTCAAACCCGAGTCAGACAATCAGGAGTGTAAATCGAAGTTTTATAATTGTTAGGGTCCTTAGGGTAATTTATAAAACTTGAGGGGGTTTTATGTAAAAATACTTTTATATACTTTTCATAATACACCTCAAGTATTTATTATTCATCTTTAGAGTTGTAATGATGGTGGATTTTATATTGTGACATTTCTAGTGAAAATATCCTAGTTTTTTTTATAAATAAAGGTATTTATCTGCAATATTGGTTTATTTGAAAATTCATGGTATTTTAGTATAAATTCATTCTTGGGATTTTTAGAAAAAGTGGAATATTTATAACATAATATAATAGATATTTAAACGAGAAATATACATATATTTATACAGAGATAATTTTAATAAATATTTTATATTCCAAAAATCTCATTTTCTTAAGATGTCGTATTTTAAACCTTTGGAGACCGAATGCTCCTTGCAAAGGTCTGAATCTCGCACTACTAAGCCCGATGACGTGCGATAATCCGCACCATCCCGAACGGGTTCCCCAAAAATGGGTTGTAGCGGCGCTTTGCAAAGATTGTAAAATACTAATCCTTTAGAAAACGGTTTTATAAAGTAAAAGGTATTTATTTGTAAAAAGTCAATTTTCCGTATTTTAGATTCTAGGGTTTTCTAAGTCAACTAGTCTATTTCTAAATGGTCTAAACGACAAGTCGTTAGATACCTCAAATCACCTCTTCACCGCCAATTGTGGCCAGGTAAGTACAAATGAGGAAAAGAGGGATCCGCTCACGAATCACCGTGAGACGGGCCTTTTAAAGTTACCTTTCTCACTTGCCTAGCCTAGACACCACAAAGTCAGGTTTAGATAAACGATCGATGTCTATAACTTATCGTGTTTTCCTAATAAGAGGTATTTATTTAAAAGTGTATCAAAGCTAAAACTTTTAGAAATGGTTTTATTAAGAATATGGTATTTAAATGAAAGTATTGTTTTATCGTATTCTAAGTTTTTGATGATCTCGTTTAGGGTTGTATTTGCGTGTGTGGGGAGGTAGGTCATTACCTCGTGCTCTACTTTAAATGTATAGCAAAGTTAAGGGGATTAAATATGAAATCGAAACATTGTGGTATTTAAGTGAAAAATACAATAATTTGAGAACGCTATCATTTCTTGTGATGAAACTTGTTCAAATTGTTTGTTAAATGTTTTATAGTCAACATAAAGATGTTTAAGCATGAATGTATTGGTGAGAAGTGAAATTTTATAGAAAACCGAATCGGAAATCGGATTTGTTCCGATTCCGTCGGGTTTTGTAATTTCGTATTTTAGAGAATAAGAAAGAGGGATAGAATGGGACTTACGGGTTTCGATTAAGCAAGGGAGTGAGGGGGGACTAAAGGGGTTGCCGAGGCGTTGCTTCGTCGCCGGTTGTTCCCAAAAACGCCGCCGGAATTTCCGCCGGAATTTCGTCGGAGCTTCGCCTCGAACTTGTTTTCAAAGTACACAAC
This sequence comes from Agapanthus africanus, assembly GCA_030015575.1. Classification (NCBI taxonomy): domain Eukaryota; kingdom Viridiplantae; phylum Streptophyta; class Magnoliopsida; order Asparagales; family Amaryllidaceae; genus Agapanthus; species Agapanthus africanus. The sequence goes on from JASDDO010000008.1 coordinate 99,210,003, forward strand.
TCTTGAGAAGGTTTTTAGAGTGTGGGCTCAGGATTTTGGGATGAGAGGGTAGAGGGTAGGGGGTGTATTTAGAGGGTAGGCTACGGGTAGGGTAGGTGAAGGGTTTTTGATAAAAAATTATAAAAATGTGAGAAAATCATTAAAAATCGTAGTAAATAGGGTATATTGAAGTCTCGGGAACTGATCCATTAATTTGGAGTATACAAGGGGGTAGGGTAGGTGAAGAGCCCCAACTTTCATGTTGGGGACTCGGCCGTCCGACCGAGTCCGGCCGGTGGGGCTGGCCCGTGTCGGCCGGTCCGTCGGCCGAGTCGGGTCGTCGGAAGGTGGGGAGTCTTCCGGTGGGTCCTCTGGTACTTTTACTTTTTTCAGGTACAGTTCAACTTTTGAGAGTTATGGTGTGTGGACTGTTGGGCTTCCTAAGAATTTAAAACAAAAACAATATAAAAATAATGTGGGGCAGGGGATTTGAACTCTGGTGGCTTGGTTCAGCAGTGCAAGGTGTTACCAATGACTACAAGCTCCTTCTTGTAATTATTGTGGGAAAATAAATACTTAAAGTGGCAACAACAACATTAAATACCCCAAGCATACTTCAAATTTAAATCAATTTTATGTATACAAAAATTGGAGTTGTTACAACTTGTGATCTTAGGCTTGCTTCGCCTCTCTCGGACGCGACGCTCTGGTTGCAATTGTTGTAGTCGCCAGTATATAGTTTGGGTGTTGTCGAACGGAAGTAACTTCTTTTTCAGTTTCTCCTTCATCTTCTCCCAACTCGTGATCTTCGGCTTGCCTTGCCTCTCTCGGACGCGACGCTCTTGTTCCACCATGCCGATGCCCGATCTTTAAGTTTGATGGCGACCAACTTCACCTTCTTTGCGGAGGGAACATCTTTATATTCAAAGACGCGTTTTACCGTGTTGAGCCAATCAAGGGACTTTTCGGGTTGGGATCCGCCTGCATAATCAGGAGATCCACTTTTACGCCATCCCTGGGTCGTTCATAGCCCTCTCGGAAGCCATGCCCTGTTTGATAACTCACTTCGGAACATGAATCGTCATCATGATCCAATTCGGTAGCCCGTTGCCTGTGGGGACGTGCTTGTTCTATCCTCAACGCCTCGATCTTCCCAGCAACTCCGCGTTCTGCCTTCGTAGGCCATCTACCATGATATCCCGCGGTTCTCGTTCTCGAAAGATACCTCCATCAACTGACATCGCATCTCTTCGACCCCCACGACCACCACGTCCTCCACAACCCACACGATTTCCACATACGGCCATTGGATGTTGTCGACGAGTCTCGAACGAGTATCGAACGTTGCTATCTGATACCACTTGGTGTAACCCTGATTTGGGATGCTGCAGTTTTAGGCTGCATTTAGAGGAGGTTGAAGGAATCAAACAATAACGATGTAAATTTGCTAAACTAGGGTTTTATTAATCGAAATCTACCAATTGCAATTGTAAGGAGTCTCTTAAATAGACCCATACAAAATCAAAAATCACTACTAATTTACCAACAAAATAAAAACTGCCTAAAATAGATAACTGCTAAAAATAGGAAGTTGCTAAAAATCGAAATTAATTATTTGGTTGTGTTCAGAATTGATTCCTGATACTGCCTGTAAAATCTTAATTGATCCGGGCGTTGATTTCATCCCTAATTCAAAAGTCAAAGTTTCGAAATAAATCTTTGACTGCGATTTCAGGACCCTAAATGATGGATTTTCGCAATTCTGAGATACGTGGCATTGACCTAGACGATTTTGCGATAGTTTCGATTTGGCTGGGAGAACGCGCGAATCGGACAAGATTTGGCAGTTCGGGTTTCTCGGTTGAACTAGATGTAGGGTGTTTTTCGTCACCCCATTGAGATGGGAATACGCGTCGCTTGTCAGGCGCATTATAGATTCCCCCTGCCTAGGGTAGGCCGGTGTTTATTGATTATGGGGATCCGAATCTCCAGCAGTCGCAGGCTAAGTTGCCGTTAATTACCCCTCGCCTTTGGAGCGAAGGAACCTCCGATTGATGTGTCAAACTGGTCATGCGAACTCAATGTGCAGTGTGCGTGTGTTGTGTTTTGAGTGGTCTTGGATATATCGGGGGCCTCGCAGAGTTTACGGAGGAAAGTGCTGTGAAGTGTGTATATATAAAAAAAGGAAAAACAGCGTCCAAAGGACGCATGGGCGCCAGCGCCTCACGTGCTTGGCACGTGGGCGCTGGGCGCCAGCGGGAAAAAGGGGCTTAGCCCCTATACTGGGAGTTGTACTCCCAATTGACTTTTGGAGTTAAAATCCTAAAAGAAAATGACAAAGTGGTTTAGCCCCTGCACTGGGAGTTGTACTCCCGATTGACTTTTGGAGTTGAACTCCTAAAATAAAGATTTATTATATATATATATATATATATATATATATATATATATATATATATATACTTTGTGGAGTTAAACTCCTAAGAGATTTTCGGAGATGATGAAAGGGAGCCCTTTATCTTGGAGGAAAAGGGGGGTGAGACTTAAAAATCACCCCTTTTGGGGATTTGATGGGAGATCTGAGTTTCCCTTCAAGAATTTTATGGTGAAAAACGGTTTATTTTTTGAAAAAGAAGAGTTAAACTCTTGATTTAATTCAAAAAAGAGAAGGAGGTTTAGAATCTTGAGGAAGGAGAAGGAGGCACAGAAACCCTAGATTTTGAGGGGAATGAATTATTATTTTCATTTCATCATCATGTTGCCTTTTATAGACTTACAAATTTATATATAGCCCCTTGGGCTTTACAAAATGGTATTTTGTCCATCCCATGCCTCATGTGTTCATTTCTTTTTGAACATGAGCCATGGGCTTTACAAAAATTTGGCTTTTTACCCATTTATTTTACATTCATGCATGAAAATCACATCAAACTTATTTATTAAATAATTTTCTTCTTGGCATGGGGGAGGCCAGCCGCTTCATGTTCGGGCTTGACTTGGGCATGGGTCCACTTGGCCTGGGCTTGGGCCCGTTTGGCTTGGGGTTAATTTTGATTTTGACTTGGTCAACCGGGGTATAATTTTTGGCCCCAACACTAGACATGACGTATTTTGGAACGGTCAAGCCGCTCCATGTAGGCTAGGGCTGTATTAAGAGGTTAAGCCTGTTAAACAAACTTCGCGAAGAATGAAGGCTAAAGCTTGAAGAACAAGTTGCGGCCGAGACCAAGAAATTAATAAACGCCGGATTCATTCGCGAAGAGCAATATGCTAATTGGATAGCGAGCGTTGTCCTAGTAAAGAAAAAGAACGGACAAATGAGAGTTTGCACCGACTTCAGGAATTTGAACAAAGTATGTCCTAAAGACAACTTCTCATTGCCTGTAACGGAATTAATGATCGATAACACGTCCAGTCATGAAATCTTCTTTTTCATGGATGGATCGTCCGGGTACAACCAAATCAAGATGTCCTCTGAAGACGAAAGGCATACGGCCTGCAGAACTCCTTTCGGCATATATTGCTATAAAGTCATGCCATTCGGCTTGAAAAACGCCTGCGCTTCCTACCAAAGGGTGATGGAAAAAATATTCGATGATATCATCCATAAGATTGTCGAGTGCTATGTCGATGATCTTGTGATAAAAAGCATGACTCATGAAGATCATTAGGGTCACATGAGGATTGTATTTGAACGTCTTCGTGAATACAATTTAAATATGAATCCCTTGAAGTGTACGTTCGGTGTATCCTCTGGGAAGTTCCTAAGATTTGTTATCCAACACCGCGGCATCGAGATTGATCCGTCAAAGATCCAGGCCATTCTCAAAATGCCACCACTTAAAAGTCTGACGCAACTAAGATCGCTGCAAGGCAAACTCGCTTATATCAGGTGGTTTATCGCCAACCTATCAGGAAAGTGTTGACCCTTTAGTCGGCTTACAGAGAAAGATGCCCCGTTCAAATAGGACGACGAATGCCAAAAGTAGTTTGAGGATATCAAGCAATACTTGCTTAAGCCTCCCATTTTAGCCACTTTAATTCCTGGACGCCCGTTAATTCTTTATACAACAGCGTTGGAAAATTCTCTGGGAGCACTACTCGCTCAAAATAATGACGAAAATAAGGAAAATGCCTTATATTACCTGAGCCGGGTGTTAATAGGAGCAGAAAATAACTACTCTCCTATTGAAAAGCTCTGTCTCACATTAGTGTTCGCTATGACGAAACTCCGGCACTACGCGACAGCGCATAAAATTGTTGGATATAGTGCCCTCTAAGTCAATTATTGGATCGCAGGTACGTGATTGCAATGATTGAGGGATGACCTATACCGATATGACTATCTTACTCGAGATGATAGTATGCTATTTGGTTTGTCTTTATCATCGTATACATGCTTTAGTTCACTATTGCATATTGATAGAGCCCATAGGATTCTTGCTTGACTACCAGCAGTATAATGGCGATCATATACGTGGGAGCTGGGGTCTGTAAGCACATCCTTAAAGTGTCCCTAGTCGTGGGAGTTTCGAGACAGGGCATCGATACTCCAGAGTAGACTAGTGTATACAGTCGAGACCCCGACGAGGGGCGGTGGCCGGTCTCACAAGCCATTGGTGTCAGTTGGTTCACCTAAGATGTATACATGTGCTCATTGGGTTATGAGTACACCGGACAGGACTCGCCGGGAACATGCTAGTTGGTATTATACATATCGTCAGATAGCAGTTCCCTGGTGACATGTGTACATGTTAGTTTGTCGACCTGAGATCGTCATTTGTCTCGTGTGAGTTCCCACTGTGCTTTGATTACTACCCTACCACGCTCAAAGGAGATGTGCAAACAGGTTTTAGTTGGGTACAGTCCCGAGCCGCATGGAGGCAGTGAGCGGATCTTCGGGGATTCGTCTCTCCCGGTATTGGGGGTTGATGTCGCACAGTGCACGGGTGGCCATCACTAGAAATCCTCGGCCGAGGTAGTGGAGAATTACTAATTTGGATCAGTAGTTTCTCAGAAGGTGATGGGCTTCATGCCGACACGATTTATCGCGTTATTAGGGGTCTGACTTTATCCACCCCCTAGACTCGATATGCGATACTGTTTAGATGAACGGACCGGACTGTATGTATATTGTCACTGTTAGGCTCTGTAGGGTTTATGGATGAGTTCGCTCGTCAGCTTCCCTTCCAATCAATACATAGGCAACCGTTACGTACAGCTCGTACCTCTGACGTGCTAGTGGTTATACCCAGTGCCAGTGTGTTGATGAGTCATTAGAGTCCCCCACAGACAGTTTCCCAAGTTCGGGCGAAACGTTGTAGAGGCCGTATGGTTTTATGGCGGGGTTCGGAAAACGCACGTGCGTTTTCGCACGTGTCATTTTTCGGGCATATAATACTGGTCGGCTTTGGTTTAAGCCGGATCCAAGTATTATACTGTGTAGATATAATATTTTTGTCTCAGTTGCATTTGTATTCGGTCGTAATACAAATGCGGGTATGTTTATACTGATACGAGGTTATCCTGAAATTCGTTTCAGGATCACTTTTGGAAGTTGCCAGTTTCCAGTTTTCTATCGCCCGTCTTTAACATTCGGTTAAAGACGGATTTATCTTTTCTTGGGTGAGTCATGATTCTAGAAGTTTCTAGATTGGTGACAAGGATAGTGATTCATTCATTTGCATTAATGTAATGGTGACTAAGATTATGAGTCACTCTTGCATTAATTGTGTTTATGCAAGGTGTCTTTTGTGAGTCATTCATTCTTTAATGAAGTGATAAGGTTTCATTATTATGGTCACCCCCCTCTCCTACACTCACCTCCCCCCACTATATATTGGCCGGCCCCCTCTTCATTTGGAAAAGGATGGTTGTTAATTTAGAAAAGATTATAGTTTTGGATACATGGAAATTAGATAGCCTCATTTCTCATTTCACCCGATCCAAAAGGCAACTTCCATAACCGTTAGTCCATAGCTTTGGACGAAGCGAGACAAAGCGTTCTACTCATTCTTTACATCATCTTGGTCGTCTCTTTTAGCAAACTTGACGACCGAGTTGCCTCGGTTCAGAGGCGGGAGCCCGTTTAAAGATCCGTCGACGTGGTGCCACCTGGACGAGAAGACTGGAGATTCAGGAGATCGGAGCAGCCGCAACAAAGCATGGGATGATGGTTGAAGACCGAAGGACTCGGATCATTCGGTATAACGTTTCTACCCTCTTTGTAGTTTGTTTGTTTAGCTTTAATGGCAGATCCGGGTTACGGTACACGATAGCGCCAGTTCGTAAAATGTTTTTGTTCCGCATTTGGCGTCTGTTAGACGGTCGGGGCGTTACCGTGGACTTACAGTTGTATCAGAGCCTCACCATTAAGCTTTACTAACTTGTGCTAACGCGTTTAAAATATCGATCGAACGGATTTTCGAAAACCGCAAATTCCAGGGTTAAAGTTTCTGTCGATTTTAAACAGTGTCTAAAAATTATTTTACATATCACAGAAAACTAAGCAGGCTTTTCTAAGCATTATGGAAAAATTTGGGAACATGATCCTACAAGACCACCGCGGATCCGCGGCGCCTTTGTGGGAACAGTGCACCAACTTTTTCCAGAGAGCTTTTTGGAAATTGTGTCTTTTGGAATATTTCTTTTGGGCCCAGATTTTATTACTATACAGCAGATGTACGTGGGGCCCACTTCGGGAAATTTTGTCGATCGAAATTTTAAACTTGTTAGTATGAAGTGTTTACATTATATCTCCGACCGGGAATATCATTTGATCGGTAAACCACGTCTGATTGCTATAGTTCTTTTAGACGGGTTTGCGAACGTGACATTCGCGTTGATGTTCTGTGTTGTGCTGTGAGGTTGCGGATATGTCATGGTGGATAGTAGGGTGCAATAATAGTGCTGTTTGGATTTATTTGTACATTTGATATTGCGGGACGAGCGTCCAACATGTGGACTGCCGTCACTGCCTGTTGGTATAATATTCTTTTGGGGCACGACCGGGCTGTGGTCGATGTACCCGTTGTATATATTTTTATTTCTGTACTAGGATTACCTCGCGACGGAGTGCACGGATAGCCGGGTTCTGGAGGGCAACGGGCCCGTATCTCATGGCTTTGAGAGGCAGAGGGGCCTTACTCTAGAATTGGTAGACTATTCGCAGCACTCGTAGGGGGTACAGGTTGACCCAAGGAGGGGTGCTCAATTTACCCGATTCCGTGGAGTGCCGGGTGTTCTATTCACTATGCCGTGGGGGACTACCTCGCTTCAGGTTTTGGCGGGTAACTCGCCGCACTCGTAAGGGGTCTAGGTTTCATTGCACAGGCTATCCACACGACCAGGGGAACGTCGGGTTCAGTAGCGGCTCTGTGAAACCCGGGGATCCCAGATTATCTGTTTTGTTCTGTGATGCTTATTACTTTTCTGTAATGTTGCATATTATCACGCCTGGAGCGATTACTGTATATTGGTATATATACTATTAGATGTTTTATATGTTTTACACCCGCGCTAGTCCAATCCCCGCTCTGTCGTTAGTTAAGTAACCTAACGGGTGATGACGCGACCCAGTGACGAATGCGGATGGCATATACGTACATTTTATTTTCGTTCTTTTCTGGTGTGATTGATTGATGGGACTGCGTTGATTCTAATCAGTGCAAGATAAAACAAACCTATATTTGATGTTGTTGGAACCAATTTAAAAAGTGTTATTACAAAGACGTTTCTTTTTGTTATGCATAGTGATATTCAGTTGGAATATCCTGCACCTCATTCGACGAGGCAAGGGCTGATATCCCTTCACCGGGAGAGACCCCTTGGGCAGAAGTTTGCGTCAGGGTAATAACTTCAATATAGTCGATTACAAGTTGTTATGCATCGAGGTATTCAGTTAGAATATCCTGCACCTCATTCCACGAGGAAAGAGCCGAGATCCCTTCATCGGGAGTGACCTCTTTAGCAAAAGGTTTTCGTTACTATATTTTTATAAAAAGCTACCAGGTTCCTTCAACGAGATCAAGTTCATTACGTTAAAGGTTTTTCGCCAAAAACCAGCAGTAGCCCTCCGTCATTTCTTATGGATGGTCAGTAGTATTCAAGCTATGTTTGTTGGCCCTTAGTCAAGGCATAGTGTTTGGTAGCTGCTGGGTATTCATTTGTTGTATTGATAGATGCGTTGGTTTGGGACAGTCATATTACTTTGTTGGCCCTTAGTCAAGAGTATGTACGGGTGGGTTCAAATCAACCAGGATAATGACGGGAAGAACTTGACATGTGACTTATGATTTGTTGGCCCTCACATCGGGAGTTTCAAACATAAAGCAAACTTGCCAGGCATGCGCATACCTTATGGAGTGTGATAACTTGAGTGGCTTCCATCAAGTTATCATGCGATAGTTGGATCCCGATTCTCACTGATGAGTTGGTTTACTCTTCGGGTGATCCCGACTAATTCTTCTTTCGGGTTTAGAGGAGAATTTGAGATTACAGTGGGAGGTTTCCTGATTAGATAAAGTGATAACCATTCTGATCTAGGTTAGAGTGCACGCAGAGTGTTTCTTTTCTCTCTCTCTCTTTGGTAGCGATCTTTGACCGACCCTAGACTATGACTCAGTGACCAAGTTGACCGAACCTTCTTAAAAATACTGGCTTTTTGATTGTCTAAAGTTGCATAAGTCATTGCCGCTCCTTCTTTTACCCTTTGTATTTCTCAGAACACCCCGTATTATTACGGACATCCACTTCCATTGGATAGATCCATCATATGGTTATATACGAACTCGAAGGGGCTTCTTCGAGGATGGATCCAGGTTCAGAAAAAATAGAATTGGTTTATTCAGTTGTTTTTTATTATCACCTTCTCTCAGGTTGCGAGGGCTCCTTAGTTTAGGAGAGTACACCTTTTACGCTTATTGGATAGTCTTCTTCCAAACCATAGGCAGGTGCCGAAGGTAGGGAATGAAGAAAACCAATTAGCCTAAGTAGGGTGTGCAGAAGGTAATATGTAAAGACAAAATAAAGAGATTAGAAAGAGGGCAAAGTAAATTGCGACTGTTATCATTCACGACCAAACCGCGTACTTCATCGCCACTCCTTTTTCACCTTTAAAAGAATAAGGTATTATTCAGTTGTCTTTTATCACCACCTTCTCTCAAGTTACGAGTACTCCTAGGATTAGGAGAGTACGCCTATTATGCTTACTGGATAGTCTTCTTCCAAACCATAGGCTGGTGCCGAATGGTAGGGAATGAAGAAAACCATTTAGCCTAACGATGGTGTACAGAAGGTAATGAATAAAGACAAATAAAGGGATTTGGAGAGATGGCAATAAAATATACGGTTAAAGTCATGAATAGGATTATGGAAGAGGCATTATTAGGAATACCAGGATACCCCTACGAAACATTTTAATGTTTCAGTGCATTGTTAAAAGAAAACTGTTTTCCCGATTAGATACTTACTCCAGGGTATGTATTTACCAGGTATGATTCTCACATCTGTATGGTTTTACAGATGATGAGTGGGAGTAAGTTATTGGGAATTAGGTGATCATCCTCATTATATCGGAATTCGTTGTAATTGGTGATATTTGAGGAAATCGCCTAGGTACAGTTTTCAACCTACGATGCACAGGTTTTGAGTTATTCAACTCAGCGGACTTATACAGAGTATTGTATTTTGTCCAGTGTCCGTCAGGACAAAGGGGTAGGTCCTCATACTATGTTTTGTTTACTTATGACTTCTCTAGATTTTAGACAAGTGTTTCGTAGAAATACAATATCGAAGTTTTGAGAAGTTGTGGGTATAAGAATAAAGTAGAGAACTAGGTATTGCAAGTATCGGGATTCCTCAAAGAGATCGAAGATATAGATTCTTGTGATAGGTATTCAGTTAATAGTAATGGTTTTGAGAAACTTGTATCTCTTTCAGGTTACTCATAATTGGATGGATTCCTAAGTTGAGTAATGCTGATTATCCTCTCTCCATTAAGTTGATATGTACTGGAGACAGTTGCATGGTTTGAATCTGGTTCCAGTTAAATTAGTGTCTCTATTTCTATATTATATATAGAATGGTTCATATCTTAACGATGTTAAGATACGAAAAGTTGTCCGGCTTATGCTTAAAACCAGACACTGGATAACTCAAGGCACGTTCCTGTAATGGCAGTTTGTGGGTTGACCCTGGCTTTGACGAGGGTTGACATTTGTACCATCTGGAAGATCAATAGTGATATTGTTCTTGACTCGCCACAGTTTTATTAAAATGGACTTTTTTCAGAAAACAGGAGTAGGAGTATGGTAGAACTGGAAGTGATTCCAGAACCACAAACGATTACGGAAAATTTAATAGAACCTATATATTCAATCAGGTTTGACATTCCAATAGCCACTCCGCAGATATGGTGGGTAACCTCAGACACCCGAGAGGTACTCCGGTACCCTCAAGGACGGTGACAGGGAGGTTCTTGTTTACCCAGACTTGACACTACTGTTGTTCCAGACTATGAGACCCGGCAGGAGGATATGTATAGCGTTGTTCTAAACTAGTTTTAGAAGTAAACGTATATATTATTCTGCCAGAGGGGTGTTGTGGTCAGTGGGAGCAGCGGAAGCATAGTGGACAAGTAGCTTATGTCTATTTATAGGCTTGAGCAAATATAGCGGAGATAAGATCATCTAATTTTGATATAACAGTCATGGCTTTGACTTCATCAGAATAGGGGATGGATCTGTTGAGAAGGTAGTAGGGTGTGATGTCCTGGTATTTGGATGACATACACAGAATATGAAGTAAAATTTCTATACTACGATCGGTCGTACTTTGGTCGTCACACAGTTGTTTCTCCACAAAGGATATGGATATAATATCTGACATTCTGGTTACTAGATCTATGGTTTTAGATCTAGATTTGGGTAGTTTCCCAATGTGGGTAATTTGACAGTATTCTAATAGTATTTTAGAATAGATGACTCCTGACATGGTGGTGTACCTGCAGGTGATGGAGTCATCCTCTCTAAAGGTGTCTTACAACCTAAAGGAGAGAGGGATGTGCATGATTGGCAGATCACTTGCTTAGGCAATTGAGTCAATCGTGAGATGTCAAGTACCAAACCAGATGCTGTTTTTGCACTAGATACGATAAGTTTATATTAATCCAATCCTGGAGAAACATTAGGAAGCAGTTTTAGAACATGAATGGATGTTCTATGGATTTGATAATGGCAACCTCCTTGTGGAGACGGTTATCATTCCAGGCTTCCAAGGTGACCTGGATGGCAGAGTGATTGTCATAGTTATAGTTTTCCCTCTGACAAGAGACAGTATTATGGACAGGTGGTCCAAGAGGATACTGTGGGAGGCATGGTGCTGGATACTGATTAGGTTCAGTTATCAATACAGTCTAAGAAGTTTGGATTTGGAGTTCATTTATGAACTAGGTCCCATCAGATATTCAGACATATTCTAAGACAGGTATTACTTGATTCGGGAGATGGCTTTCTCCGCGAACTTGAGATTAAGAGAGACATAGAAAGAAACATCAGGGCGGATCCACTCACTGAGGCTATTTCTCGAACACAAGAGTTTTACAAACTAGCTTTGTGAAACTGATTAGTAGAGGAGTTGGGTGTTCGGTATCACACGGGCTGTGAGTATGCGACATCGCAATAATTAGTCTTAAGTGCAAGTGGGAGATTGTTGGATATAGTGCCCTCTAAGTCAATTATTGGATCGCAGGTATGTGATTGCAATGATTGAGGGAGGACCTATACCGATATGACTATCTTACTCGAGATGATAGTATGCTATTTGGTTTGTCTTTATCATCGTATACATGCTTTAGTTCACTATTGCATGTTGATAGAGCCCATAGGATTCTTGCTTGACTACCAGCAGTATGATGGCGATCATATACGTGGGAGCTGGGGTCTGTAAGCACATCCTTAAAGTGTCCCTAGTCGTGGGAGTTTCGAGACAGGGCATCGATACTCCAGAGTAGACTAGTGTATACAGTCGAGACCCCGACGAGGGGCGGTGGCCGGTCTCACAAGCCATTGGTGTCAGTTGGTTCACCTAAGATGTATACAGGTGCTCATTGGGTTATGAGTACACCGGACAGGACTCGCCGGGAACATGCTAGTTGGTATTATACATATCGTCAGATAGCAGTTCCCTGGTGACATGTGTACAGGTTAGTTTGTCGACCTAAGATCGTCATTTGTCTCGTGTGAGTTCCCACTGTGCTTTGATTACTACCCTACCACGCTCAAAGGAGACGTGCAAACAGGTTTTAGTTGGGTACTGATTGTTACGAAAGAGTTGTGTGTTTGTAGTTTAACCGCAATCAATAACGGTGTCGCACGTAGCTAGACCGAGATGAGTACGGGTCGTCCTCTGGGAAACGTGGAACCTTTTACTTTTACTTTAGATGTGTTGAGAATGAGAGGAGGGATAAAGAATTTTATAGAAAGATTTCTAGATCTACGTTAAACAAGAATGTAAAATATAGATCTAGATTATTTTAAAGATGTAATTAATATAATAAGAGGGCTTGTAGGGTTCGTTAGGATTTAGTAGTTATGGATGATTAATTAAAAGTTACCCCTTTTATCCATTAATAGATTTAGAACTAGAACGACGGTGATGCGTGTAGATTAGGGTTTCTGGAGGGAAAAGGAATCCCACTCTTAACCTTTATCTCGACACGGAACTTCGTTCATTATCTATCCTTTACCAAAACAATCATTAATCTAATCTCTAATCGCGGTCGGAACTAGCAAAGAATTGCTAGCGCGCCCGATTAGGATGTTAATGATTCTTTTGATAAAGTTCCTAAACTTTATAGGACTTAAAAAGGGTTTAATTATTTTCATCGTCCATTAGCCTACCCTAATCCTACGAACCCTAACAAGCGGAGAATTACTCGCGCATGTTGGGAGAAGAAGATGAAAAGAAAGAAAGGGAAAACATAATGTAAAATGCAAAAGAATTAAATAAAACAACTACCTTTATTAATCAACTTGAACAATCTACACGTTGATTCCTTAGAAAATGATTACAAAGACTAGTTTGCTTCTCGATCTCTTCCAAGGAGGTAGACGAACAGTTGATGATCAGCCTGGATGCGTGAGCCATCTTGAACTTCGTGATCTCTTCGGCTTGATAACTTTTCCAAGAGGCTCTCGGTGTCTTTATATAGTGAAAACCCAGAATATTATTGTTGAGAAGTTGGTAAAATTCAGCATTTGAAAATCTCCCAAAATATTGCATTCTCTCTCCTCATCATTGCGGCGGATCCGCGGCCCCAGGGTGGGTTTGGCCGCGGATCCGCGGCCCTTTAATCTGCATCGTTGATGATTTTTCCGGGGCTCTCTGATGGTGACATTTGTCAATCCTAGGCATCTTCAGAATCTGAAAATATTTTCTCGGTTGCTTCCAGACTTAGTCTCCAAGTTTGCTTCTTAATTTGGCAAGTTTTCTTCAACAAATTGATTTGTTTGTTAAATCCTGCATAACAACTTGGAAATATTCTGCACAACAACTCATATAAGATTTTAGTAGACTTTGTTCTACTAGGATTAGATCAATAATATTATTTGCATACATTTTCCTACCAAATGATAATTAAATATATTAACACATGGAAAATAATGTTTTTACACATAAACCCTCATATGTATAAAGGTGTCTTAAGACTAAAGGGGAGAGGGATGCGCATGATCGGCAGATCACTTGCTTAAGCAATTGAGTCAATTATGAGATGTCAAGAACCACACCAGCTGTTGTTTTTGCAGTAGATGCAGTAAGTTGATATTAATCCAATCCAGGAGAAACATTCGGAAGCAGTTTTAGAACATAAGTGGATGTTCTAGGGTTATGATAACGACAACCTCATTCGGGAGACAGTTATCATTCCAGGCTTCCAAGGTGACCTAGATGACAGAGTGACTGTCAGAGTTATAGTTTTCCCTCTGACGAGGGGCAGTGTTTTGGAAAGGTGATCCAAGCAGATACCGAGGGAGGCATTACGCAGGATACTGATTAAGTTCAGTTGACGATACAGTCTAAGAAGTTTGGATTTGGAGTTCATTTATGAGCTAGGTCCCATCAGATATCCAGACATATTCTAAGACAGGTATTGCTCATTTCGGAAGATGGCTTTCTCCGCGAACTTGAGATTAAGAGAGACATAGAAAGAAACATTAGAGCGGATCCACTCACTGAGGCTATTCTTCGAACGCAATAGTTTCGCAAACGAGTTTTGTGAGACTGATTAATAGAGGAGTTGGGTGTTCGGTATCACACGGGCTGTGAGTATGCGACATCGCAATAATTAGCATTGAGCGCAAGTGGGAGATTGTTGGAGATAGTGCTCTCAGAGTCAATTATTGGATCACAGGCACGTGATTGCAATGATTGAGGGAGGACCTATGCTGGTAGGACAGTCTTACTCAAGATGATAGTATGCTATCTGGTTTATCTTTATCATCGTGTACCGTTTTAGGTGACCTTATAGGTCACTATTGCGCGTTGATAGAGCCCTTAGGATTCTTGCTTGACGGCCAGCAGTATGATGGCGATCATATACGTGGGAGCTGGGGTCTATAAGCACATCCTTAAAAGGTCCCTAGTCGTGGGAGTTTTCGAGATAAAGCATCGATACTCCAGAGTAGACTAGTGTATACAGTCGAGACCCTGACGAGGGGCGGTGGCCGGTCTCACAAGCCACTGGTGTCAGTTGGTTCACCTAAGATGTATACATGTGCTCATTGGGTTATGAGTACACCGGACAGGACTCGCCGGGAACATGCTAGTTGGTCTTATACCTGACGTCAGATAGCAGTTCCCTGATGACATGTGTACAGGTTAGTTCATCGACCTGAGATCGTCATTTGTCTCGTGTGAGTTCCCACTGTACTTTGATTACTACCCTACCACGGCTCAAAGGAGTCGTGCAAACAGGTTTTAGTTGGGTACAATCCCGAGCCACATGGAGGCAGTGAGCGGATCTGCAGGGGTTCGTCTCTTCCGGTATTGGGGGTGAGGTCGTGCTGTGTCTAGGAGAGCCATTACACGAAGTCCTTGGCCAAGGCAGGATATTTACTGGTAGGTATTCCAGTAGTATCTCAGGGTGTTCTGGGCTACACTCCGACATGACTTTTACCAACCCCTAGGCCCGCCATGCGATGCTCATAGACGAATGGTCCGGACTGTACGGATATTGTTACTGACAGGCTCAGTAGGGTGTCAGGATGAGTTCGCTCGTCGACGTCCCTTTTGGTCAATACCTGGTAGCCCGTTACGTATGGCTAATACCTCTGACGTACTGGTGGTTAAATCCACAGCCAAAGTATTGACGAGTCTTTAGAGTCCCCCACAGACAGTTTCTCAAGTTTCGGGCGAAACGCTGTTGAGGACGTATGGATATATGGCAGGGTTCGATCATGTACGTGCGGTATTGCACGGATCATGATCGGACGGATAATACTAGCGGGCTTTGGTTTAAGCTGGAGCCTAGTATTGTACAGTGTAGATTTTGTCTCCTTGCATTTGTATTCAGTCGGAATACAAATGCGGATATGTATATACAGTCGCGGGGTTTTCCTGTAATTTATTACGGGATCAGTTTTTTGAAGTTGCCAGTTTGCATTTTGTTTCGGATATTTTCCTTTGTTTCTTTCTTTGGCTGAAAATTGGTGTGGAGGGGCTTATTTGCAAATGTACAAATTAGCATAGTGGAGGGTGGTTTTTATAAGTTGTTGCTTCATGATGGTTCAACCATCATTTGACTTTTTTGTTCATCATCACTTGACTTTTGAGATGAGATTGGTGATGGGTTTTGGATTTTGTTGTGATGATGATTCCTAATCATGACCCTTTTCTCTTGCTTGCATTATTGCTTCCCCCCTGACTTTACTCTCTCTCTCTCATTCCTTAGGCTTGGGGCCGGCCATCTCTTAGTGGGGGCTGTCCAAAATTTTAGTGTGAGGTTTTCATCTCTTTTGCTTGCACAAAAAAACCCTTAACTCATCTCCAAAGTTTATCTCCTTCCTCCATCCAAATGGCAACTTAAAACAACCCCTTGAGACATAACATTCTACATAGAGTCTACAGCAATCTTGGACACGTCGGCTTGCCAACTTCGTGTCCGATTTGCCTCGGTCCAGAGGTGGGAGCCCGTAAAAAGACTCGGTGATGTGGTGCCTTTCCGACGTGGAGATCGAGACCGGAGATTCCACGAGGAGATCGGGTGGTGGCCGAAGACCGAAGGACACGGATCGCTCGGTATAGTTCTCTACCCTTTCTCTTGTTAGCTAGCAGTAGGTTAATGGTCCGATCCGGGTTTAAAGTCTGCGGTAGCGTCGATTTCTGTTTAAAGAAAAGTTTTTGTTTCCGCATTTTGGCCTCGTTCTGACGGCCGGGGCGCTGCCGTGCTCTTACAACATCATCCTGGTCATGGTTTTTCCGTCAACTCAAAAGTATCTCATCTGTTATTGATAAAACAGATTTATGCATCATACCTGATAGACATCTAGGAATACTAGCTGCAATGAGATCTGTATTTCCGACGACCCCACATAGGTTTTTCCTGCGGCACTTCAGGCAAAATTTTGATAGAAAATTTAAAAATTCAGATCTATATAAGCTTATGTACAAAGCCGGTGAAGCGTCTGACCCTAATGTTCATGACATGTACATGACGAAAATTGGAGAGATGAGTCAAGCCGCGAAAGCGTGGTTAGATGAGTATCCAGTACGCATGTAGTCACAAGCACATGATAATAGATGCAGATATCTACTAAGGACCACTAATATGTCTGAAAGCTTCAACGAGGTCCTTAAAGGTGTTAAAGGCTTACCGATATAGGGGTTGATTGTTCGAACCTTTTTCCGGGTGAATACTTACTTTGTGCAAAGAAGAGAAAAGTCCTTGGCGATGGAGACTCCACTCACCGCGTATTACGAAGATATATTCCGGAAAAGAGAGCACAGAGCACAATACTATAGATCCGAAAGGTTTGACACGGCGGAGTTTCAAGTAACGAGGAGTAATGGGAATCAATATACCGTAAACTTTAGAGATGAAGGGCTTTCTTCGTGCACATGCGGTGTTTTCCAGCAACAACATTTACCTTGTGCCCATGCAATTGCTGCTGCGAGCAGCATGCATAACTCACACTACAATTTTGCTTCCCATTACTATACAGTTTCCAATTACTAAGGCGCATACGATCCAAAATTTCATCCTATACCGAACGGTCGCTATTGTCACTATTATACTGGGAACAGTCAAACATCGAGTGTATTACCGCCGGAAAAAAATATAGGGCATGGTAGACCTAAGGTGCGTCGAGATCGAATGACAATGGATGCTGATCCTCAGCAAAGGCACGCCAGATGTAGCCTATGCAAACAACCAGGTCATTATAAGACCAGATGTCCAGGACAGTCATCAGGGACGGGACCTTCGAGATCATGACAAGTGCACCGGAAGATTTTTTGTATTATAAATTTGACAGATTCATTTTGTTATTATATATTTGACCGTCGAGATAGAATTTACATTTTACAAACATATACGATTTTTTTGTATTATAAATTTGACGGATTCATTTTGTTATTAGAGTGTATACCGGATTAAAACGATTAATATTAAACAATTTTTATTGTTTTATTCTATATTTAATTCATTTCGTATTTTTAATTTAATTTTTTTTAAAAAAATTAAGACGGGTTAACCCGCCCTCTCCTTACCCTTTTCCCATTTAAGGGGAGGGCGGGTTCTAGGAACCCGCCCTCCCCTCTAATGGATAGAGGGCGGGAACCCGCCCTCTGTTTAGAGGGGGGTGGGGTCGGTTCAAACCGTCCTATTTCTTCAATTTTAAAACAAACCCTTCTATTTTAATAATTTTAATTTTAAACTAACCTATTTCAAAAAAAAACCCGTAGAATTTATTATATGGTTAGTCTTGGGTAAAATTACAAAACAATCCCTCATCCCTTCTTTATCCTCAATTAAGGGCTTTTTCGTCTTTTCGACAAACCTCGAGGCGCCGCATACTCTAATCTCTGGTATAAACATCGCTAATCTGTTTATCATTAGAGATAAAGACTAAGAAAAGGATCCCTAAATCCTCTCTCTCTCTCTCTCTCTCTCTCTCTCTCAAAAATGGCGATGATCTATAAGCTCATAAACCCTAGCTTCACTGCTACTCCCTCTCTCTTATCTCATTCTCTACGATCAGATCCGAAACCATCGGTGGGTTTTAGTCAAAGATCGCCACTTTCGATCCAAAGCAAAATTCGTCCTCCGCGTCTCTCTATTCCAAGAGATCGCCTCTATTGGAGCTCCTTGATGTAATGTCTTTCTTCCTTTTGCTTCTCATTGTTGCTATGAGATCAGGGGATTGGGCCTGATCTTAAAAATTTGATTTTTGATTGATTTGCTCGTTCATTGTAGTTTTGGATTGGGTGCATTTCTGTGATTTATCTGCTAGATTATTTATCTCCATATGTTTTTTAATATTATATGACTTATTAATTTATGGAAAGTTAGCATTTTTATTTATTTTTAGGCTATTATTTTTATTTTATTGTTTATCAGATATGCGGCTTTCGAATTTGGCTGAATTTCTTACTCATTCCTTTGTTAGATTCTAATGTGTAAAACTCTCTTCTTAATTAGTTGAGAAGACCATAATTGGTTTTTCTTTATAAAAAAATTAGCTCACTTTCACTGGCAAAGGCAAACAGGACCAGCTAAAACTCTTGGCGTGAAAAGGATGCTCCCAATTAAGATTGCTACAATAATCAAATTTAATTGCAATTTTCGTACAACTATATAACAACATAGACAGAGAAACTAGGTTGATACATATATATCCGACCGGCACTGTAATAGTGTAATGACGTTACAACTATCTTGCTGCTAGAAGGATGCATATGTTCCTTTCTTGTAGTTACTCATGCATGGGAAAATATGACTCCAAATGGTTGATGATGGTGCAAAAGGGAAAAACATCCCTGTTTGCTTAGTTGAACTAGTCATCGGTTCGAGTGACGAGTTTAACCAATCAAGAGCAGCCTGCGGAACAAATAGTTTATGCGTTGAAGAACTGTTCAATTAGATAATAACTTGTAGACCAGTCAGATAGATCCTAACTTAATTTTGCGGTATTTATGCACCAAATATTGATGGAAGTTGATGAGAATTGTTGATCCTTTTTCTAGGGAGATCTTTTCATTAATAAGGTTGATTCGCTACAAAAGGAGTCTTAGCGTGTTAGGGAATGGGTAGATGGAGATGGAACTTGACAATATCTAAGTGATGGTTACAAACACTTGCATAAAAACTTTCCTAAATATTATTTTTCATCTATTTAAACCCATTATATCTAATAGCCTACATGTATTCACAATTTTTCGTGCATTTCTGATATAATTATATTGTTTTTTAATATTAAATAAGAAAGAATTGTTGGTATTTGAAAATATATTAACGGCAAAAGAAAATGAAATGCCTTTTTTTGACCCATTCGAACGATAAAATGGTTATTGTTCCAATGTTTGGTATCAAGCAAGGTTCATTCCAACAATTGGAATGAAATTGTTTGAAACCGTTTTCGCACCCAAAAAATATCATTTGAAAACTAATATTTTTTATTTAAGAAATATTATTAAAAAGGGTTCTTTTGCATCCCTTTGTATCTATATTTAAGTTCCTTGTCATTAGAATTAAACACAAGAAGTTCTCATTAAACTCTCTCGCTGCTGCCTGTATTAAATACAAGAATTGCAGGGTTCTTGAGGTCAAGTAAGATTTTTCTGGCATGTATCTGCCAACTGCATAAGCTTCCTTCTATCCTTGATGTGTATTGGCTTAGCGTTACCACACTGGACCCAAGTGGGTGATAACTTATAAATGCTTATAAAATAGTAATTATGCCCTATCTCCATCTCCTTACTTGGTAACACACTAGAGTAGGAAGGAGTTGAGGAGACCTCCAGTGGATTGATCATTAAAGAGATTAATGGACCAAAATTATTCAAGGCTTTTCAGAGATCTAGAAAGAGTTTCTTGTACCTAAGGACGAGGTTGGCAATTGGGAGAAAGATCAAAGAAGAAGAATTTTTCACACCGCTTCAATATCAAAGCAGGTGAAGAGCTCAGGGAGCATGCGACCTCTCACTCTCCAAACACCCTCTTCCGAGTCATTCTTTATTTTAACTGTTATCATCATTGTTCAGGCGATGAGCAAACCGTTTTTCTCCCCACTAATAGATTAAAGTATCGCGAAACCAAACAAGAATTGGGCCATTTATTTTCTCTGTCATCTTATTTGGCATCATTTTTAACTGAATAAGATGCATGATTTTGCATTTGTGGTGTGATGAAATGAACCAAAGCCTCTGATTAGGCCAAGGATGGACATGTTGATGGAAATGTTTGAGATTCTTTTGTTCTGTAGTCCATGGATAATGGTCACCATTGCCCAAATGAAATACGATAAAGACGAACTGCCGGCACATGTCCCAATGCTCGAGCCGAACGAAGCCTCCACCTCAACCCAAAAGCGAAGGAGGTCAAGAAAGAAAAAGGCTATGATCAGGAAAGGCGGAGAAGAACATCGGCAAATGAACAAGATGGAACCGGTTTCTGATTCAGATGACGAATCGGTCGAACTCCGGGTTGAGGTCTGTCGGGAGATATTCAATGTTTGTCATTCTGACAAGGAGTCGGAAGATTGCCTCGAAGGTCCTCCCTCCATAATTATGCACCGACCGGTGACTACATGCCGGGCTCAACGTCTCTCTATACGATCTTTTTGTCCCGGGATACCGTACCGGGTCCACCATGTACCCGCAGACGGTGTCTCCTCACTCCTCGAATCGGGTAGCATCATAGCTCAGAACCGAGAAATTTCATGGTGGACGTCGAAATATCATATCAAGAGAAACCACGTTTTTAAAACAATTATAAGACTTTAAAAATATATTTATGGTCCTCAAATTCAACAATCTCATGAAAACATAATCTCATAATCAGGTAACCATGATGGAACATTAAATGCAAGCACAGAACAGTACGTATAACCGGTGTTTTCATATAAGCATGTCGTGTAACTAGGTAAGGAAGTGCAATATCTAAACTAGCATGTGCGGTAAAGAGTACTAAACAAATAACTGTAATTCTACAATTTAGGGAACAATGCAGCGATATAGCAGTTTCTAATGTGTACGTGGCATGACAATTACCAATGCTGTGTGTGTAAGCCGGCAAGTCTGTGTACGTGCAACATGCGTATCATCGGTAATGGTGCGTGTGTCCTAGCAGACGAAGTCATACCAAATAAGTACCGGGAACGTAGTATGTATGTCGCAAGGAAAGTAATATAGCTTAAATATGAACGGTATAAAATACGTAACTATATATGAACCATACGGTTATAGTTTAAATAATACGAATCATAGATTTTGAAAATAAGTCTACGGTGCTTTTGAAAAAGAGATACCATTTGAAAATCTGTAGCGTCCTTTGAGGTTGTCATTTAAACCGCTCAACGATTCGTCAGTTGAAAATATGTATGGTTCAAAATGTATCCTATTCTCTACTCAAGTGGTCTAAAATCATATTCCTCGAGTCGATATATATATGTGTGTGTTGGCGATTCATCCTCATCATATCACGTACGGTATAATATATCGTACGGTATCAACAAATCGAAGTATGGATTTATGGTCTCGTACATCATATTATCTCATATCATCATATATATTACCTCATATATATATATATATATATATATCGCCTCGCATCCTCATATCAAACATATCGACTCGTGTCATCTTGTTTCATCATGTCCTCATCTCATCATATCATCTCGTAATTATCCTCACGGTCATATATGTATATATAAGCGTAAGTACCTAAGTCTCATGGACTAAGAAAGCTGAAACTAGGAACATACTTTCCTACACGTACATTACTATGGTTATAGTATCACAGAACCCTATTAGCTGGGTATACACATCAAAATATCTATATATATATACTATATCTTTGATCTCTTAGTACTATGGTTGCGGTGGTGTTATGCACCATCCACCCGACTTCCCCCGTAGATATACATTTACTCACCTACTATCCTTGCTCAAACCGAAGTCGATGAACGTCTTGTTTTCCTTCGTCGCCCCGGAATTCCATGCGAAAGTACCTACAAATCAATACATATCGTAATGAAATCAAAATCAAATTCGAAAACCGATACGGCAAGCGAAACGTAATAGGTTAGAACCAATGGTCTACGCATGCAAGAACACCTAAACAACCCCCGGCGTTGACGTACAAACGTCAAACGACCGAGTCAAAACTCAAATATCAAAACTCAAGTTTTCAAAAGTCGCAAAATGAAATCAACAACGTAGAAGAACACTTTCAGATTCTATCTAGGGTGAAATTAGGACATTCTGCACATTGGATTGGTCTAGTTATCAGATGATTGAGCCATAGACCAAACATCAAACCTTAGCTAAAAAATGTGGCCGCAATTTGCGGCCATATTTATTAAATTTGCGGCCATGAATGGGAGATAGGGGCTCGGGTTTCTAGGGTAGCTTCCTATATGTCTGCACATCTCACCGTACTCGCTATTTAATTTTCAGAGCTCCGGGGTAATACCAGATTCCATTAGAACACCACAATTCAACAAAAAACCCGATATCGGAAAATTCTAAGTTCGTGTTTGAAACTCTAAACTCATGTTTGGTCAAGAATTCTATCACTAATAGGGTTGTGGTCACTAACCAGGCCTCAAATACACCACCACAAGTCATAACATCCATTAAAGATCATCCTAGAAAATTCCAAGTTCACCAAACTTTAACCTCTTAACTCTAAACTAACACTTGAGCTCAGGAAACTTAAAACTTGAAGGAAGGTGAAGGTTTTATCTAATGGAGCAACTCAAGAAAACTCTTAGATGATCCAAAGTACTCAAAACTCCAACTTGATCTCACCATGTGGTGTAGGATGAGATTGTGGATATTTTTTGTGAAGATGGTATGAGATTTTAGGGGTGATGCAAGGTGGTAGTGAGGAGTGAAGATGAAGGAAGAGGAGGAGATGAAGAAACTTTGAAGGAGGCGAAGAAAAAGATATGGATGAAGGCGCCATGGTTGCTAGAACCATCCCTCCTCTCTTTCTCTTTCTCGCTCTCTCTCTCCTCGTTATTCGTAGTCACTTCATGTCTCCTCTCGTTTTCCATTTTTCTTTTTTCTTTTCATCTCCTTTCTACAAACAAAAACCATATATCAACACAATATGTGTCAGGGCACATTAAACACGATTTTAACAAAAATGGTTTTAGTTTAATGCATAATTAGTAATATACTAATCAAGTTTAATATAAATTTGTATGTAAATAATTGTATAATAATTTATAAAAGCCCAAATCCAATAAATGCCTTCAAAATTCATAATTTATTTTAATTTCCAAATATTTTCCAAAGTATAGGTATATAATTATACCATTTTACGAAAACTCAAATCCAAACCCGTATAGTTTTCGTGAAATTTATTATTTTATTATTTAAATTCCAAAAATATTATTTTATATTTTCTGAAATGCTACACCTGTGAAAGCTCCGGTTAAAGCAAAGCAACCAGTTGTCACCACCTATGCCTGGGTACCCCATCTGGGAAGTGACACTGGAAATGAAGAACTCATAGCGACCGCTCGTACCCGAGTACCCTACTTGGGAAGCGATACCGAAGATGGAGAAGAATTATGCATTGAGTTCAAAGAAAAATGCACCTCGAACCTAAAACAAGAATCAGAGAGCGGTGATTCAAGCGACGAGTCAGAGGAAGTCCTGCACATCATTAAGACTCCGTCCAAGCACTATAAAGAACTTGACACACTTGAGACTCATTTAGTCGAGGAGCAGAAAACCTTCAATATTCCGCTGGGGAAACCATGTAGCAAAGGGATTCTGTTCCACAAGTCTGATGACAACCAAATTCAGAGAGACGTATGGCATGGGATAAATCTAAATGAGGAAAGGATGCAGCCTGTCAGAATGTCTAGATACTTCTCAGAGAAGTTGAGAGACATGCCGAAAGCTCAGGTCTTCGCCCTCAAACAAACTGTGGCACAAAGCCAATTCTACAAGAACATTTAGGAGTCGCCTAAAGCTCAGCCTATCAACTCCGATGGAAAGACTGCCAACAATGGACAGGGTTACGTTGCAAAGAAGAAACACAGAAACAAACATAGATCGAGTCGTACTTGCGACACGATTCATGAAGCTACAAATCCAATCGCCGAAGATATGAATGATGATCTGCCCATTTCCTATGGCATAAATGCACAAAGCGCGTTGTATACTAACCACGGGCACAACCCGATAGCATTTCAACTACGTTCCTATAACGGTGGTTATGCTATCCCAAATCAAACCCTTCAAATGCTAAATCCGCCCTACTGGTCTGAGTCTTCAAACGCATCGTATACAATCCACGGGCATAAACCATCTTAACCCTCATCCAGTTTAGTTCCCATTACCCTTGTACCTCCGCAAACGCCGTCTCATGAAGTCCCCACAACTCATCGAGATCCAACCAACCCTACGAGATCCTCACGACTCGTTAGGAGAAAATACCCCGTGGGATCTTCACGACCCACCGGGAATAAGTACTTGAGACAGAAACATGTCTGTTGCTTGAGTATGCATCGTCAACACTTTACAAGATCCCCAAGACTTGTAAAGACAAAACCACTTACAGGATCCTCATGACTTGTAAGGATAAAAATGCTTGCAAGATCCTCACGACTTGTAGGAAATAAGTGTGCGCAAGGACAGAAACATATCTGCCTTTCGAACATGCCTCCACAACCAAAAATATCTGAAATAACAAATCCGTCCTACGGTCCTGACGCTTCAAGCGCTCCGTATACAATCCAAGAGCATAAACAATCCATATCCCAACCCAGTTCCAGTACTCCTCCTTACGGGTCTGACGCTTCAAGTGCGCCGTATACAATTCACAGGCATAAACAACTTTCATCACCCTCAAGTTCCTCTGGGTTTGATGATTGTTGTGAAATTAAGAAAACTGAAAGTGCGCATAGTAAGAGCGTAGATGATTTACCACAAGCTCCGAAAGCGCTTGATGACGGGGTGGACACAACCGTTGATGAAATTTAAGAAATCAATCTCGGAACCAATGAAGATAAAAGGCCTACGTTCGTCAGCGCTTTGTTATCTGAAAGCCGAGTTGAAGGTCTTAAAGCTTTGCTAATGGAATGCCGATTCTGTTTCGCATGGAATTACACCGAAATGCCAGGTTTCGACTTAGAGACATCGGTTCATAAACTGGCGATATCTCCAGAGGTGGTGTAGCCCTGATTTAGGATGCTGCACTTTTAGGCTGAATTTAGAGGAGGTTGAAGGAATCGAACAATAATAATGGCAATTTGCCAAATTAGAATTTTATTAATCAAAATTTACCTATTAAAATTGCAAGGAGTCTCTTAAATAGACCCATACAAAATAAAAAATCATAACTAATTTACCAACAAAATAAAAACCGTCTAAAATAGATAACTGCTAAAAATAGAAAGTTGTTAAAAATCGAAATTAATTATTTGATTGCGTTCAGAATTGATTCCTGATACTGACTGTAAAATCTTAACTGATCCGGGCGTTGATTTCATCCCCAATTCAAAAGTCAAAGTTTCGAAGCAAATATTTGATCGCGATTTCAGGGCCTTAAATGATGGATTTTCGCGATTTTGAGCTACATTAATTGTGCTTGCAGTATTGACCCAGACGATATTGCGAGAACTTCGATTTGGCTGGGAGAATGAGCGAATCGGACAAGATTTGGCAGTTCGGGTTTCTCGGTTGAACTAGACGTGACGTGTTTTGAAATGGTCAAGCTGCTTCATATAGGCTAGAGCTACATCATCCATCCCGTCATAAAAAGAGCTCAACCTTGAGCTCAGGTCGTCGTCCTCGGAAGAGCTTCCATCACCCGCATATGGAATCAAGTGCTTGACGTTGAATATGTCTGAAGTCTTCAGATGACTAGGCAACTTCAATTGATACGCGTTGTCGCTTACCTTCTTAAGAATCTCATAAGGACCCACATTTCTGTTGCTCAATTTATTATACCTACCTACCGGGCAGCGGTCCTTGGTAAGGATGGCTCAAACAAAGTCACCTTCTTCGAACACCACGCGACGACGATGCTTGTTCGCTGCAGCATCATATTTGGAATTGGCAGCTTCAATCTGCCGTCGAACTTGATCATGAATGCTTCTCAGGTGCTCGGTCATGTCTTTAGCTTTAACATTGGGATGCCTTATATGGGGAATTGGCGCCAAGTCGAGGACGCCAGTGTGATTACTTCCATACACGATCTCAAATGGACTCCTCTTCATCGTGCGGTTAATAGAACGGTTGTCAGCGAACTCAGCTGGTGCGAGGGAGAGATCCCACTTTCTTAGGTTGTCTCCAACTAGGCTACAGAGGAGATTACCGAGACTTCCGTTGACCACTTTAGTTTGACCATCTGTTTGCGGGTGATAAGCACTGCTAAAGCACGGTTTAATGCTTAGATTCCTCCATAAGGTCTTCCCAAATTGGCTCATGAACTTGGTGTCTCTATCCGATGTGATGGATTTGGGTACCCCATGAAGGCGCATGATTTCTTTAAAGTAAAGGTCATCGATCCGAGATGCGTTCATAGTTTTCTTGCAGGCCAAAAAATTCGCCATCTTGGAGAATCGATCGACAACGACACAGACTAAGTCCATGCTCCTTTGAGTTCGGGGTAGGCTTAGGACAAAGTTCATGCCGACGTCTTCCCATGGTGCTGTTGGAACTGGGAGCGGGGTGTACAACCCCGCGTTCGTGGCTGTCCCCTTGGATACTTGGCAAATATGTCAGCGCTCTCCGAAACGTATCACATCTCATTTCATGTTAGGCCAGCAGTAGTCACGAAAGATAAGGACCAGGAGTTTGTCGCGCCCAAAATGGCCCTCGTTATGAAGTTCCTCCACAATCTTTTCTCGCAGTGAACACTCAGGGATGCAGAGTTGCAGTCCCAAAAAAGATAGTCATCCATCAGCAGATAGCCTGACTTGCGTTGCTCGGTTCCATGTTGAGGTTGCTTAAATGATCTGTGAATAGGGCCGAAGAACAGGTTTGCAGGGTATAGTTCACGAAAGGTATCGAACCCCACAATCTGAGCTTGCATTATGGAGAGTAAGGTCACTCTTCTGCTCAAAGCATTATCCACTCGATTATCGACCCCGCAATGTGCTTCAAGGAAAAGGTGAACCGTTGGATATATTCAACCTATCGACCATGTCGACGATTCAACTTATGCGACCCATTAATGTACTTGAGCGTTTTATGATCAGAATGAAGAATGAATTCGCGCTGTAATAAATAGTGCTCCTAATGTTGCAAGGCTTGGACGATGGTATAGAACTCGTCGTCGTAGGTGCTGTACTTGGCCCCAGCGCCATTTAGTTTCTCGCTGAAGAAGGCTACTTGTCATTTTTCTTGATTGAGTATGGCACCGATACCCACCCCCGATGCATCACATGCCACCTCGAATATTTTGTCAAAATCTGGCAAAACCTGCACATGGGCAGTAGTCAGTTTCTTTTTATGGCGTCGAATGCTTGATGTGCTTCGTCGCTCCAATGGAAAGGTACCCGCGACTTGAGATGGTCTGTGATTCGGGCCATTACTCCGCTAAAATTTGGTACAAAACGAAGGTAGAAGGAAGCGAGGCTGTGGAAACTCCGGACTTCATGAATGTTCTTCGGCGCGGGCCAGTCTCGAACTTCTTGTACTTTGAATAGGTCTGCACGCACCCCCTCACTGGAGACGATGAAACCCAAAAACATGATTTGATCTGCCATAAAGTGGCACTTTTTCGGATGGGCATAGAGTTGTTGCTGCCTTAACACCTTGAGAACATTTCTCAGATCCTGCAAGTGAGTCTCACGAGAATGGCTATAAATAAGGATGTCATCAAAATATACGACCGCGCACCTTCTAAAAAATGGCTGTAGAAGGTGGTTCATGACCCTCATGAATGTGCTTCGTGCATTGGACAGACCAAACGACAACACTAGGCATTCATAAAGTTCATCCTGCATCTTGAACGCGGTCTTCCACTTGTCCTCTAGTTGGATGCGGATTTGGTAATACCCGCTCTTCAGGTCTATCTTTGAAAATACTTTGGCCCTGCAAGCTGGTCGAGCATGTCGTTGAGTTGCGGTATCGGGAAGCGATACTTCACGGTGATTTTGTTGATGCTACGATTGTCGATGCACATACGCCACGAGCCATCCTTCTTGGGAGTTAAAAGGGCTGGCACGACGCAATGACTCATGCCGGGTCACACAAATCCTTTCTCTAGTAGCTCCTCCACCTGCTTCCTTAACTACTGGTGTTCTCTCGGGTTCATACAGTATGCTGATTTGTTGGGGAGGCGCCAAGAATAAAGTCGATGTGGTGTTGTATGTTTCTCATTGGTGGGAGGTTGTTAGGCAGCTCGTTCAGGAATATGTCTGTGTAATCTCACAACAGTAGCTTGACCATATCAGGAACTTTTGAGGGTTCAGATTCTGCACGTGCTTCTGCGCTCACCAGGGCATAGATAACCCCATTTTCTTGTGCCTCCTCGAACGGACGCACCTCATTGGTAAGCGTTACCTTGGTAAAAAGACTGCTTCCTTCCCCCAATGCGGGTTTGGGCCCAGCCTCTTCTCTTATGGGCCGGAGCATAAATTTCTGGTCATCTTTCACAAAAGTATAGGTATTTCGCTGCCCATCATGCACCGTCTTCCGATGATACTGCCACGGCCGCCCAGGAGTAGATGGCATGCGTCTATGGTCATGGAGTCACACTAGGCTTCATCAAAATACTTGTTTGCCATATAGAAGGAAATCAAGCAACGCGAATACACAATCACTTTGCTACCTTTCTTGAGCCAGTGCAGTTTGTACGGAAGAGGATGTTTCTGGGTGACTAGGTTGAGCCTCTGGACCACCTCCTTAGAGATGAGGTTCTCGCAACTTCCTCCATCGACGATGACCTTGAATACTTTCTTTTTGATGGTACATGTGGTTTAGAAGACGTTGGTCCGCAGCCAGTACTCCTTCTCCCCTTGTCTAGGTGTAAGAAGGGTCCTCTGGACGACAAAGGCTGTGTGAGTCCCATCACCGTCCAATGAGAACTCCCCTTGGTCTTCGTCTTCGTCCTCGCTAGCTTCATCGGGTTCCCCCTCATCGTCAACATCGACCATCAACCGCTTGCCTTTGTTCACGCGTTTGGGATAGTTTGTGGCACGATGCCCTGGTTTCCCGCACTCAAAACAACGGAAGTTGGACTTTGCTGCTGTATGTCCCACGTTCGGAGTTGCTGTTGTTGGCGCGGTTGCAGTTGGGGTTGTAGAGCGGTTGCTCACATCTACTCGAGAATATGTTCTGCCCCCGCCTCGGGATCGTTTCTTCTCGGCAAGTAAGGCATGCTGACACGCCTCGGAGAGCTTAAACAGCGGATGGAGGATCAGCTCGTCCTGTATCGACTGATGGAGTCCCCCAAGGTAGCAGGTTACTCGTTACTCTTCGGTCTCTGCCAGATCGCTGCGAGTGATCAATAAATAGAACTCTTCTGTGTAGGCATGAACAGATCGAGTCCCTTGCCGCAATTGTTGAAGTCGTTGGTATATAGTTTGGGTGTTGTTGAACGGAAGGAACTCCTTTTTCAGTTTCTCCTTCATCTTCTCCCAACTTGTGTCACGCCCCGCTTCCCGGTGTAAGACGAAGGGGACGCGACGAGACCCGCTACGTATATACTCAGAAGTACATACGCTAAGCGTATCTAAGCAATATAAAAGTAAATACACAAGAGACAAGATATAATAAAAACAACAACTTTTATTTATTAACATTCTTTTGTACAATGCATGAAAAGGAAATACAACTGAAATAAAATATGCCTAAACAATGTCATAACAGGAAATGAAAAGTACAGAATGGAAAAGTGTATAATGAAACTAAAGTGCTGGATCTTCGGCAAACTGCTCCAAGTCTTCTGCAGATGGATCGATCTCTGCCGGGTCCAAACCACCTGACGACATTCAAATAAGAAAGAAATAGAATGTCGTCAGCGAACAGGTCGCTCGGTAAGTCCCAAAGGTAAGAGGAAAGTAGAATAGACAGAATAAGAAGATATCTTTTAAAGTTGTATAATATTGTTGTACTGTTGTGTTAACGCTGTTGTTTGTAGCTTGGTACAGAAGGATACCAGTGTATACTAGAGGGGTCTCTATATGCTAGAGACTAGGGCAAACAGAATGTACAAGGAACCGTTAAGCCATGGTACAACAGCAACGGAATATAGGTTAGGTGTCTTAATCTTACCACCTCGTGCCACTTTAAACACCTTCCGTACCAATCTAACCCCTTAAACCCCGTGATGTCTTGTTTGTATTGTTGTTTTGTAAATTGAATTGGTTGTATGATTGAAAGACCGACTGACCGAAACCATGATATCAGGAAACGGTTGTAACCGTAGGGTCATGTAAATGGAATAACTGAGAATCATGTAAAAGGAATATATCCATGGTTCGGTTCAGTCAAGTTGTATAAATTGATAATTGGACTCATGGTTTCAGGTGTTCATATTGGATTGGAATATTGTACATTATAGATTGACTTGAATCATATTCAAGTCAGATTAATCAGACTCAAACCCGAGACAAACAATCAGGAATGTAAATCGAAGTCTTATAATTGCTAGGGTCCTTAGGGTAATTTATAAAACTTGAGGGTTTTTTTTATGTAAAAGTACTTTTATATACTTTTCAAAATACACCTCAAGTGTTTATTATTCATCTTTAGAGTTGTAATGAGAGTGGATTTTATATTGTGACATTTCTAGTGAAAATATCCTAGTTTTTTTTATAAATAAAGGTATTTATCTGCAATATTGGTTTATTTGAAAATTCATGGTATTTTAGTGTAAATTCATTCTTGGGATTTTTAGAAAAAGTGGAATATTTATAACACAATATAATAGATATTTAAACGATAAATATACATATATTTATACAAAGATAATTTTAATAAATATTTTATATTCCAAAAATCTCATTTTCTTAAGATGTCGTATTTTAAACCTTTCGAGACCGAATGCTCCTTGCGGAGGTCTGAATTTTGCACTACTAAACCCGAGGATGTGCGATAATCCGCACCATCCCGAACGGGTTCCCCAAAAATGGGTTGTAGCGGCGCTTTGCAAAGATTGTAAAATACTAATTTTTTAGAAAACGGTTTTATAAAGTAAAATGTATTTATTTGTAAAAAGTCAATTTTCCGTATTTTAGATTCTAGGGTTTCCTAAGTAAACTAGCCTATTTCTAAATGGTCTAAACGACAAGTCGTTAGATGCCTCAAATCGCCTCTTCACCGCCAATTGTGGCCAGGTAAGTACAAATGAGGAAAGGAGGGATCCGCTCACGAATCACCGTGAGACGGGCCTTTTAAAGTTACCTTTCTCACTTGCCTAGCCTAGACACCACAAAGTCAGGTTTAGATAAACGATCGATGTCTACAACTTATCGTGTTTTCCTAATAAAAGGTATTTATTTAAAAGTGTATCAAAGCTAAAACTTTTAGAAATTATTTTATTAAGAATATGATATTTAAATGAAAGTATTGTTTTATCGTATTCTAAGTTTTTGATGATCTCGTTTAGGGTTGTATTTGCGTGTGTGGGGAGGTAGGTCATTACCTCGTGCTCTACTTTAAATGTATAGCAAAGTTAAGGGGATTAAATGTGAAATCGAAACATTGTGGTATTTAAGTGAAAAATACGATGATTTGAGAACGCTATCATTTCATGTGATGAAACTTGTTCAAATTGTTTGTTAAATATTTAATAGTCAACATAAAGATGTTTAAGCATGAATGTATTGGTGAGAAGTGAAATTTTATAGAAAACCGAATCGGAAATCGGATTTGTTCCGATTCCGTCGGGTTTTGTAATTTCGTATTTTAGAGAATAAGAAAGAGGGATAGAATGAGACTTACGGGTTTCGATTAAGCAAGGGAGTGAGGTGGGACTAAAGGGGTTGCCGAGGCGTTGCTTCGTCGCCGGTTGTTCCTAAAAACGTCGCCGGAATTTCCGCTGGAATTTCGTCGGAGCTTCGCCGCGAACTTGTTTTCAAAGTACACAACTCTTGAGAAGGTTTTGAGAGAGTGGGCTCAGGATTTTGGGATGAGAGGGTAGAGGGTAGGGGGTGTATTTAGAGGGTAGGCTAGGGGTAGGGTAGGTGAAGGATTTTTGATAAAAAATTATAAAAATGTGAGAAAATCATTAAAAATCGTAGTAAATAGGGTATATTGAAGTCTCGGGAACCGATCCATTAATTTGGAGTATACAAGGGGGTAGGGTAGGTGAAGAGCCCCAACTTTCATGTTGGGGACTCGGCCGTCCGGCCGAGTCCGGCCGGTGGCGCTGGCCCGAGTCGGCCGGTCCGTCGGCCGAGTTGGGTCGCCGGAAGGTGGGGAGTCTTCCGGTGGGTCCTCTGGTACTTCTACTTTTTTCAGGTACAGTTCAACTTTTGAGAGTTATGGTGTGTGGACTGTTGGGCTTCCTAAGAATTTAAAACAAAAACAATATAAAAATAATGTGGGGCAGGGGATTTGAACTCTGGTGGCTTGGTTCAGCAGTGCAAGGTGTTACCAATGAGCTACAAGCTCCTTCTTGTAATTATTGTGGGAAAATACATACTTAAAATGGTAATAACAACATTAAATACCCCAAGTATACTTCAAATTTAAATCAATTTTATGTATACAAAAATTGGAGTTGTTACAATTTACCCTCTTTACTAAAATTTCGTCTTCGAAATTTACAACTTTTATTTGAGGACTAGTTTACAAAGAGGTGAGGATATCTTGCACGCATTTCATCTTCCCTATCCCAAGTGGATTCTCCTGGAGTGTCTTTCCTCCACATTACTCGGACCAAATTAACTTCTTTGTTCCGAAGTGTCTTCACTTTCCTGTCCAGAATCTCCACAGGCTGTTGCTCACAGGACAAGTCGGGCTGTATAGTGAGCTCGGAATGATCAAGAACGTGGCTGGGGTCACTCACATACTTTCTGAGTTGGGATACGTGGAACACATTATGCACTCCTTCCAATGAGGGTGGAAGCGCTAAGCGGTATGCCACTTCACCGACTCGTTCGAGTATGTCGAACGCTCCAATGTATCTCGGACTTAATTTACCCCGTCTTCCAAATCGGATCACTCCGCGGTTCGGAGATATCTTCAAGAATACGTGATCTCCTGGCTGGAACTCCAAGTGTCGTCTCTTCGCATCAGCCCAGTGTTTCTGTCGATCTTGGGCTATGCACATCCTTTCCCTGATAGTACGAACCACATCAACGGTCGCTACTATCATCTCTGGTCCAAGGAGTTCCCTATCTCCGATGTCATCCTAACTTAATGGTGATCGACACTTCCTTCCATACAATGCTGCAAAAGGGCCCATTCCTATGCTTGCTTGATAGCTGTTATTGTACGCGAACTCCACAAGGTGCAGGTGATCTTCCCACGATCCTTTGAAGTCTAGCATACACGCTCTGAGCATATCCTCCAAGATCTGAATAGTTCGTTCCGACTGACCATCTGTTTGTGGATGATAAGCCGTGCTGAAGTTCAGACTTGTTCCCAAGCTTGCTTGCAGACTCTGCCAAAATTGCGATCGGAACCTGGTGTCACGATCGGAGACAATGTAGACCGGTACTCTATGAAGTCTCACAATTTCCTGTATGAGTTCATGGGTGTCAGAGATAGTACATTATGGAGTTTAAATCTTAAATAGATTGTTACCTCCATGTACTTCTTTACTAGTGTTTCAGTTGATTGGCCAACTCGAAATGGGATGAAGTGAGCCGATTTTATGAGTCGATCCACAATGACCCATATAGCATCGTTACCCTTTGTGCTGCGAGGAAGAGCAGTCACAAAATCCATCGTGATGTGTTGCCACTTCCATTCTGGGATTGGTAACGGTTGAAGTAGTCCAGCTGTCCTGTGATGTTCAGCCTTTACTTGCTGACACACCAAACATTTTGCGACGCTTCTGGCTACTTCACACTTCATTCCATGCCACCAATAATTCTGACGTAGATCTTTGTACATTTGGGTACCTCCAGGATGTATTGAGTAGGGAGAGCTGTGAGCTTCTTTCATTAACTCTTCCCGTACAGGACCTTTTGGTACACACAATCTGCTGCCGTATCTCAAAGATCCGTCTTCATGGA
The DNA here is from genome assembly GCA_030015575.1 of Agapanthus africanus. Lineage (NCBI taxonomy): Eukaryota > Viridiplantae > Streptophyta > Magnoliopsida > Asparagales > Amaryllidaceae > Agapanthus > Agapanthus africanus. The sequence continues at coordinate 99,244,358 of JASDDO010000008.1, forward strand.
TGATGATGTCTGTTCTGAGTCCATTCTCCACTTGTTCTCTGATCCTTTGCAACTTAGCATCACTTGCTTGAGCTGCTTTGATCTGATTGACAATGGTTGATTGAACTTGTAGATTCATCAAACTTGAAGCATTACCTGGCATGACTACTTCAATTTCCATCTGATGCAAGTCTTGCTGAAGCTTCCACTGAGCGGTGAGATTCATCGATAATGGTTGGCGACTAAGAGCATCAGGTATTACATTCACTTTCCCTGGGTGATATTGCAAGTTGATGTCAAAGTCCGCCATGAGTTCTAACCATCTTCTCTGCCGCATATTCAACTCCTTCTGAGAAACACGTACTTCAGACTTTTGTGATCTGTGTAGATGTTCACTCGTTCACCAAGTAGATAATGGCGCCAAATCTTGATAGCAAAGATGACGGCTGCCAACTCTACATCATGCGTCGGATAATTGCGCTCATGAGTCTACAGTTGTCTTGAAGCATAAGCCACAACCTTACCGTGCTGATGTAGAACACATCCTAATCCCTTACCGGATGCATCACAATGCACTTCGAATCCTCCAGATTGATCCGATATTACGAGAATAGGTGCAGATATCAACCTTGACTTGAGTTCTACGAAAGCTTGTTCGCATGCTTCTGACCACACAAATTCTTCATCTTTACGTGTGAGTTTGGTCAGGGGTGTTGCTATCTTTGAAAATCCTTCAATGAACCTTCTGTAATATCCAGCTAAACCCAAGAAACTCCGAATGTCCTTCACTGACTTTGGTGTAGGCTATTCGCTAACTGCTGAAACCTTTGCTGGATCCACAGAAATTCCTTCTCCTGATACGATTTGTCCAAGAAAACCAACTTGCTTTAGCCAAAACTCGCACTTGCTGTACTTGGCATAGAGCTTATGTTGTCGAAGAGTTTCCAGGACAATTCGTAGGTGCTCTGCATGCTCTTTCCGACTCTTAGAATACACCAGGATGTCGTCAATGAAGATGACAACAAACCTGTCTAAGTACTCCCAGAAAACTTAATTCATTAGGTTCATGAATATTGCTGGTGCATTGGTCACTCCAAATGGCATCACTAGAAATTCGTAATGTCCATAGCAAGTTCTGAAAGCTGTTTTGTGAATATCAGCTTCCTTGACCTTCACTTGATGATAACCTGAACGAAGATCCAATTTAGAGAACACACAAGATCCAATTTAGAGAACACACAAGATCTACTTAGCTTATCGAATAAATCATCGATGCGCGGGAGTGGATACTTGTTCTTTATAGTGACTTCGTTCAAGGCTCTATAATTGATGCGCATTCTGTATTAACCTTCCTTCTTCTTCACAAGTAGTACAGGTGCTTCCCAACTTGAAGTACTGGGACGAATCCATCCTTACGCCAATAATTCGTCCAACCGTGTTCGGACTTCCTTCAAACCTTCCGGACTTAGTCTATAAGGTGCTTTGATCACCGGTTGTGCTCCTGGTACTAAATCAATACTGAATTCAAGAGCTCGATCGGGAGGCAAACCTGATATATCGTCAGGAAATACATCGTCGAACTCTCGAACTACCTCAGGTCTTGATTCTTCTTCCGCTTGAGCTGCCGCAACTACTGCTTCCCTTGGCTTCGCTTTGTAGGTACTTGGCTCCAGGGTACGGTCTCCGCTTTTGAAATAGAAGACCGGATGGTCTGGAATCTCAAATACTACCCTCCTTTGACGACAGTCGATGGTAGCATAAAAAGTTCCAAGCCAATCCATACCTAGAACCACATCGAAGTTCGGTATGTCCAGTACTTTGAAGTCAGCATAAAACTCTCTGCTGCAGACGACGACCGGACACAAGCTGTATCCCATAGTTGCCTTTAGAACACCATTTCCGGAACTGACATTCCAGCAGGATACAAGCGGTGAGACTGGAATCGCATGGGTTCGGACAAACCGTTGCGACATAAAGCAGTGGGATGCTCCAGTATCAAACAGTGCAAGTGCAGGTAGTGAGGCTACTAGGATTGTACCTAAGGTATGTGAGATATGTTTTAGGTATAGGGAAAGTGTGTAGGTAAACAAGACTAAAAGAAAAGTTTGAGAAGAAAAGTCTACCAGTGATGACTTGGCCAGTGGCCTCAGCTTCTTCCACGGACATCGTGAAAGCCTGGCGCTTTGGTACACTCCTCCTGGCCTGAGGAGCATTCCTCGGAACGTTCCTTTGAGCTTGATGGAACTGACGAGGAGGTGGTGCAGCTTGTGGTCCTCTGGGTGGTGCAGGTAGTGCAAGTATTGGAGTGGGTGCTTGGATGGCTGGGCTCTGTGGGTAATTGTTTGCTGGCCTGGGTGCAGCAACTGAGTTTTGCCTTTGAGGACAAGACCCAATATCATGAGTAGCTGAGCCGCAGACTAAGCAAAGACGGTTGGCTCGCCGACAGTCTTTCATCATATGTCCGGCTCTCTTGCAGTAGGTACAAAAGGCTGGGCTGGGACGATGGTTCGGTACTCCGGGTGGCCTTGGCATAAAAGGTGGTCTGGATGAGGCTCCACCTGCCATCTGGTTGGCAGGGCGTTTGACTCCTGCAGAATGAGGTCTGCCCCTTGCTTTTATCACTGCCTCATAACTGCGGGTAGCTTCTAGAGCATCCTCATGAGTCAGAAATTTTCCTGTGGCTAGAGCAGCCTGAATTTCTGTGTCCAAACCTTGTTGAAAGCGACGGGCTCTGATCTCGTCCATCGGTATCAAGTGTGCCGCGAATCTGTTTAAGGATTGTGTTAGCTGTGTAGTATATGATATTTAAAAATTGAACTATTGTGACATATCTTACCGGCTTAGCATGGTGAATTCAGCGTCGTACTCATCTACTGATTTGTCCCACATCGAACCTTGTTGTAGATGAATGAACTGCTGCTCCATGGCAAACCTGGCAGTCACAGGGAAGTACTTCGCATCGAACTTCTCGCGAAAAGTCTTCCATTCAATAGGCTGTACAAGACGGCTTTCTTCCGCCTTCCACCAGTTGCGAGCATTGTCCGTGAGCTGCAGTTTCGCCACACGGACCCAAGCTATGTCTGGCACTTATGCTGCCGCCAGATCATCCTCTATACTTTGTGCCCATTCCTCAGCTTCAAGCGGGCTTCCCTTTCCGGAGAACTGCTTGGGATGTAAAGCCCTGAATTGCTTTACCCTAGGTGCATCAGTCTCGGGACGGTTCAGGAGTTGTTGCTGTCCCTCAAGAAGGCTGCGAATCGCCTCAAGTAGCACTGTTTACTCAGTGGGTGGCGCAGGAACAGCAGGAACGATTGGTAGTGGAGGTGGAGGTGTGTTGTTGACGTTGGTGCTGGTGTTGTTCGGGAAATCCATAACCTTGAAGAAAATTTGGGTTAGGACAGATTCAAATACATGAAATGATAAGATTCAAGGAATATGAAATTGTAAGATTCAAGGAACATGAATTGTAAAGAATGTTTTAGTTGCTGGTTCTTGTGTTATATTGCTTAGGTTGTTCACGCAGAACAGAACTGCATGATAGGGTTTCATACAGCTCAGACCTGCATGGGCCACCAACAAAACCTGTCACGCCCCGCTTCCCGGTGTAAGACGAAGGGGACGCGACGAGGCCTGCTACGTATATACTCAGAAGTACATACGCTAAGCGTATCTAAGCAATATAAAAGTAAATACACAAGAGACAAGATATAATAAAAACAACAACTTTTATTTATTAACATTCTTGTGTACAATGCATGAAAAGGAAATACAACTGAAATAAAAGATGCCTAAACAATGGCATAACAGGAAATGAAAAGTACAGAATGGAAAAGTGTACAATGAAACTAAAGTGTTGGATCTTCGGCAAACTGCTCCAAGTCTTCTGCAGATGGCTCGATCTCTGCCGGGTCCAAACCACTTGACGACATTCAAAGAAGAAAGAAATAGAATGTCGTCAGCGAACAGGTCGCTCGGTAAGTCCCAAAGGTAAGAGGAAAGTAGAATAGACAGAATAAGAAGATATCTTTTAAAGTTGTATAATATTGTTGTACTGTTGTGTCAACGCTGTTGTTTGTAGCTTGGTACAGAAGGATGCCAGTGTATACTAGAGGGGTCTCTATATGCTAGAGACCAGGGCAAACGGAATGTACAAGGAACCGTTAAGCCACGGTACAACAGCAACGGAATATAGGTTAGGTGTCTTAATCTTACCACCTCGTGCCACTTTTAACACCTTCCGTACCAATCTACCCCTTAAACCCTGCGATGTCTTGTTTGTATTGTTGTCTTGTAAATTGAATTGGTTGTATGATTGAAAGACCGACTGACCGAAACCATGATATCAGGAAACGGTTGTAACCGTAGGGTCATGTAAATGGAATAACTGAGAATCATGTAAAAGGAATATATCCATGGTTCGGTTCAGTCAAGTTGTATAAATTGATAATTGGATTCATGGTTTCAGGTGTTCATATTGGATTGGAATATTGTAGATTATAGATTGACTTGAATCATATTCAAGTCAGATTAATCAGACTCAAACCCGAGTCAGACAATCAGGAGTGTAAATCGAAGTTTTATAATTGTTAGGGTCCTTAGGGTAATTTATAAAACTTGAGGGGGTTTTATGTAAAAATACTTTTATATACTTTTCATAATACACCTCAAGTATTTATTATTCATCTTTAGAGTTGTAATGATGGTGGATTTTATATTGTGACATTTCTAGTGAAAATATCCTAGTTTTTTTTATAAATAAAGGTATTTATCTGCAATATTGGTTTATTTGAAAATTCATGGTATTTTAGTATAAATTCATTCTTGGGATTTTTAGAAAAAGTGGAATATTTATAACATAATATAATAGATATTTAAACGAGAAATATACATATATTTATACAGAGATAATTTTAATAAATATTTTATATTCCAAAAATCTCATTTTCTTAAGATGTCGTATTTTAAACCTTTGGAGACCGAATGCTCCTTGCAAAGGTCTGAATCTCGCACTACTAAGCCCGATGACGTGCGATAATCCGCACCATCCCGAACGGGTTCCCCAAAAATGGGTTGTAGCGGCGCTTTGCAAAGATTGTAAAATACTAATCCTTTAGAAAACGGTTTTATAAAGTAAAAGGTATTTATTTGTAAAAAGTCAATTTTCCGTATTTTAGATTCTAGGGTTTTCTAAGTCAACTAGTCTATTTCTAAATGGTCTAAACGACAAGTCGTTAGATACCTCAAATCACCTCTTCACCGCCAATTGTGGCCAGGTAAGTACAAATGAGGAAAAGAGGGATCCGCTCACGAATCACCGTGAGACGGGCCTTTTAAAGTTACCTTTCTCACTTGCCTAGCCTAGACACCACAAAGTCAGGTTTAGATAAACGATCGATGTCTATAACTTATCGTGTTTTCCTAATAAGAGGTATTTATTTAAAAGTGTATCAAAGCTAAAACTTTTAGAAATGGTTTTATTAAGAATATGGTATTTAAATGAAAGTATTGTTTTATCGTATTCTAAGTTTTTGATGATCTCGTTTAGGGTTGTATTTGCGTGTGTGGGGAGGTAGGTCATTACCTCGTGCTCTACTTTAAATGTATAGCAAAGTTAAGGGGATTAAATATGAAATCGAAACATTGTGGTATTTAAGTGAAAAATACAATAATTTGAGAACGCTATCATTTCTTGTGATGAAACTTGTTCAAATTGTTTGTTAAATGTTTTATAGTCAACATAAAGATGTTTAAGCATGAATGTATTGGTGAGAAGTGAAATTTTATAGAAAACCGAATCGGAAATCGGATTTGTTCCGATTCCGTCGGGTTTTGTAATTTCGTATTTTAGAGAATAAGAAAGAGGGATAGAATGGGACTTACGGGTTTCGATTAAGCAAGGGAGTGAGGGGGGACTAAAGGGGTTGCCGAGGCGTTGCTTCGTCGCCGGTTGTTCCCAAAAACGCCGCCGGAATTTCCGCCGGAATTTCGTCGGAGCTTCGCCTCGAACTTGTTTTCAAAGTACACAACTCTTGAGAAGGTTTTTAGAGTGTGGGCTCAGGATTTTGGGATGAGAGGGTAGAGGGTAGGGGGTGTATTTAGAGGGTAGGCTACGGGTAGGGTAGGTGAAGGGTTTTTGATAAAAAATTATAAAAATGTGAGAAAATCATTAAAAATCGTAGTAAATAGGGTATATTGAAGTCTCGGGAACTGATCCATTAATTTGGAGTATACAAGGGGGTAGGGTAGGTGAAGAGCCCCAACTTTCATGTTGGGGACTCGGCCGTCCGACCGAGTCCGGCCGGTGGGGCTGGCCCGTGTCGGCCGGTCCGTCGGCCGAGTCGGGTCGTCGGAAGGTGGGGAGTCTTCCGGTGGGTCCTCTGGTACTTTTACTTTTTTCAGGTACAGTTCAACTTTTGAGAGTTATGGTGTGTGGACTGTTGGGCTTCCTAAGAATTTAAAACAAAAACAATATAAAAATAATGTGGGGCAGGGGATTTGAACTCTGGTGGCTTGGTTCAGCAGTGCAAGGTGTTACCAATGACTACAAGCTCCTTCTTGTAATTATTGTGGGAAAATAAATACTTAAAGTGGCAACAACAACATTAAATACCCCAAGCATACTTCAAATTTAAATCAATTTTATGTATACAAAAATTGGAGTTGTTACAACTTGTGATCTTAGGCTTGCTTCGCCTCTCTCGGACGCGACGCTCTGGTTGCAATTGTTGTAGTCGCCAGTATATAGTTTGGGTGTTGTCGAACGGAAGTAACTTCTTTTTCAGTTTCTCCTTCATCTTCTCCCAACTCGTGATCTTCGGCTTGCCTTGCCTCTCTCGGACGCGACGCTCTTGTTCCACCATGCCGATGCCCGATCTTTAAGTTTGATGGCGACCAACTTCACCTTCTTTGCGGAGGGAACATCTTTATATTCAAAGACGCGTTTTACCGTGTTGAGCCAATCAAGGGACTTTTCGGGTTGGGATCCGCCTGCATAATCAGGAGATCCACTTTTACGCCATCCCTGGGTCGTTCATAGCCCTCTCGGAAGCCATGCCCTGTTTGATAACTCACTTCGGAACATGAATCGTCATCATGATCCAATTCGGTAGCCCGTTGCCTGTGGGGACGTGCTTGTTCTATCCTCAACGCCTCGATCTTCCCAGCAACTCCGCGTTCTGCCTTCGTAGGCCATCTACCATGATATCCCGCGGTTCTCGTTCTCGAAAGATACCTCCATCAACTGACATCGCATCTCTTCGACCCCCACGACCACCACGTCCTCCACAACCCACACGATTTCCACATACGGCCATTGGATGTTGTCGACGAGTCTCGAACGAGTATCGAACGTTGCTATCTGATACCACTTGGTGTAACCCTGATTTGGGATGCTGCAGTTTTAGGCTGCATTTAGAGGAGGTTGAAGGAATCAAACAATAACGATGTAAATTTGCTAAACTAGGGTTTTATTAATCGAAATCTACCAATTGCAATTGTAAGGAGTCTCTTAAATAGACCCATACAAAATCAAAAATCACTACTAATTTACCAACAAAATAAAAACTGCCTAAAATAGATAACTGCTAAAAATAGGAAGTTGCTAAAAATCGAAATTAATTATTTGGTTGTGTTCAGAATTGATTCCTGATACTGCCTGTAAAATCTTAATTGATCCGGGCGTTGATTTCATCCCTAATTCAAAAGTCAAAGTTTCGAAATAAATCTTTGACTGCGATTTCAGGACCCTAAATGATGGATTTTCGCAATTCTGAGATACGTGGCATTGACCTAGACGATTTTGCGATAGTTTCGATTTGGCTGGGAGAACGCGCGAATCGGACAAGATTTGGCAGTTCGGGTTTCTCGGTTGAACTAGATGTAGGGTGTTTTTCGTCACCCCATTGAGATGGGAATACGCGTCGCTTGTCAGGCGCATTATAGATTCCCCCTGCCTAGGGTAGGCCGGTGTTTATTGATTATGGGGATCCGAATCTCCAGCAGTCGCAGGCTAAGTTGCCGTTAATTACCCCTCGCCTTTGGAGCGAAGGAACCTCCGATTGATGTGTCAAACTGGTCATGCGAACTCAATGTGCAGTGTGCGTGTGTTGTGTTTTGAGTGGTCTTGGATATATCGGGGGCCTCGCAGAGTTTACGGAGGAAAGTGCTGTGAAGTGTGTATATATAAAAAAAGGAAAAACAGCGTCCAAAGGACGCATGGGCGCCAGCGCCTCACGTGCTTGGCACGTGGGCGCTGGGCGCCAGCGGGAAAAAGGGGCTTAGCCCCTATACTGGGAGTTGTACTCCCAATTGACTTTTGGAGTTAAAATCCTAAAAGAAAATGACAAAGTGGTTTAGCCCCTGCACTGGGAGTTGTACTCCCGATTGACTTTTGGAGTTGAACTCCTAAAATAAAGATTTATTATATATATATATATATATATATATATATATATATATATATATATATACTTTGTGGAGTTAAACTCCTAAGAGATTTTCGGAGATGATGAAAGGGAGCCCTTTATCTTGGAGGAAAAGGGGGGTGAGACTTAAAAATCACCCCTTTTGGGGATTTGATGGGAGATCTGAGTTTCCCTTCAAGAATTTTATGGTGAAAAACGGTTTATTTTTTGAAAAAGAAGAGTTAAACTCTTGATTTAATTCAAAAAAGAGAAGGAGGTTTAGAATCTTGAGGAAGGAGAAGGAGGCACAGAAACCCTAGATTTTGAGGGGAATGAATTATTATTTTCATTTCATCATCATGTTGCCTTTTATAGACTTACAAATTTATATATAGCCCCTTGGGCTTTACAAAATGGTATTTTGTCCATCCCATGCCTCATGTGTTCATTTCTTTTTGAACATGAGCCATGGGCTTTACAAAAATTTGGCTTTTTACCCATTTATTTTACATTCATGCATGAAAATCACATCAAACTTATTTATTAAATAATTTTCTTCTTGGCATGGGGGAGGCCAGCCGCTTCATGTTCGGGCTTGACTTGGGCATGGGTCCACTTGGCCTGGGCTTGGGCCCGTTTGGCTTGGGGTTAATTTTGATTTTGACTTGGTCAACCGGGGTATAATTTTTGGCCCCAACACTAGACATGACGTATTTTGGAACGGTCAAGCCGCTCCATGTAGGCTAGGGCTGTATTAAGAGGTTAAGCCTGTTAAACAAACTTCGCGAAGAATGAAGGCTAAAGCTTGAAGAACAAGTTGCGGCCGAGACCAAGAAATTAATAAACGCCGGATTCATTCGCGAAGAGCAATATGCTAATTGGATAGCGAGCGTTGTCCTAGTAAAGAAAAAGAACGGACAAATGAGAGTTTGCACCGACTTCAGGAATTTGAACAAAGTATGTCCTAAAGACAACTTCTCATTGCCTGTAACGGAATTAATGATCGATAACACGTCCAGTCATGAAATCTTCTTTTTCATGGATGGATCGTCCGGGTACAACCAAATCAAGATGTCCTCTGAAGACGAAAGGCATACGGCCTGCAGAACTCCTTTCGGCATATATTGCTATAAAGTCATGCCATTCGGCTTGAAAAACGCCTGCGCTTCCTACCAAAGGGTGATGGAAAAAATATTCGATGATATCATCCATAAGATTGTCGAGTGCTATGTCGATGATCTTGTGATAAAAAGCATGACTCATGAAGATCATTAGGGTCACATGAGGATTGTATTTGAACGTCTTCGTGAATACAATTTAAATATGAATCCCTTGAAGTGTACGTTCGGTGTATCCTCTGGGAAGTTCCTAAGATTTGTTATCCAACACCGCGGCATCGAGATTGATCCGTCAAAGATCCAGGCCATTCTCAAAATGCCACCACTTAAAAGTCTGACGCAACTAAGATCGCTGCAAGGCAAACTCGCTTATATCAGGTGGTTTATCGCCAACCTATCAGGAAAGTGTTGACCCTTTAGTCGGCTTACAGAGAAAGATGCCCCGTTCAAATAGGACGACGAATGCCAAAAGTAGTTTGAGGATATCAAGCAATACTTGCTTAAGCCTCCCATTTTAGCCACTTTAATTCCTGGACGCCCGTTAATTCTTTATACAACAGCGTTGGAAAATTCTCTGGGAGCACTACTCGCTCAAAATAATGACGAAAATAAGGAAAATGCCTTATATTACCTGAGCCGGGTGTTAATAGGAGCAGAAAATAACTACTCTCCTATTGAAAAGCTCTGTCTCACATTAGTGTTCGCTATGACGAAACTCCGGCACTACGCGACAGCGCATAAAATTGTTGGATATAGTGCCCTCTAAGTCAATTATTGGATCGCAGGTACGTGATTGCAATGATTGAGGGATGACCTATACCGATATGACTATCTTACTCGAGATGATAGTATGCTATTTGGTTTGTCTTTATCATCGTATACATGCTTTAGTTCACTATTGCATATTGATAGAGCCCATAGGATTCTTGCTTGACTACCAGCAGTATAATGGCGATCATATACGTGGGAGCTGGGGTCTGTAAGCACATCCTTAAAGTGTCCCTAGTCGTGGGAGTTTCGAGACAGGGCATCGATACTCCAGAGTAGACTAGTGTATACAGTCGAGACCCCGACGAGGGGCGGTGGCCGGTCTCACAAGCCATTGGTGTCAGTTGGTTCACCTAAGATGTATACATGTGCTCATTGGGTTATGAGTACACCGGACAGGACTCGCCGGGAACATGCTAGTTGGTATTATACATATCGTCAGATAGCAGTTCCCTGGTGACATGTGTACATGTTAGTTTGTCGACCTGAGATCGTCATTTGTCTCGTGTGAGTTCCCACTGTGCTTTGATTACTACCCTACCACGCTCAAAGGAGATGTGCAAACAGGTTTTAGTTGGGTACAGTCCCGAGCCGCATGGAGGCAGTGAGCGGATCTTCGGGGATTCGTCTCTCCCGGTATTGGGGGTTGATGTCGCACAGTGCACGGGTGGCCATCACTAGAAATCCTCGGCCGAGGTAGTGGAGAATTACTAATTTGGATCAGTAGTTTCTCAGAAGGTGATGGGCTTCATGCCGACACGATTTATCGCGTTATTAGGGGTCTGACTTTATCCACCCCCTAGACTCGATATGCGATACTGTTTAGATGAACGGACCGGACTGTATGTATATTGTCACTGTTAGGCTCTGTAGGGTTTATGGATGAGTTCGCTCGTCAGCTTCCCTTCCAATCAATACATAGGCAACCGTTACGTACAGCTCGTACCTCTGACGTGCTAGTGGTTATACCCAGTGCCAGTGTGTTGATGAGTCATTAGAGTCCCCCACAGACAGTTTCCCAAGTTCGGGCGAAACGTTGTAGAGGCCGTATGGTTTTATGGCGGGGTTCGGAAAACGCACGTGCGTTTTCGCACGTGTCATTTTTCGGGCATATAATACTGGTCGGCTTTGGTTTAAGCCGGATCCAAGTATTATACTGTGTAGATATAATATTTTTGTCTCAGTTGCATTTGTATTCGGTCGTAATACAAATGCGGGTATGTTTATACTGATACGAGGTTATCCTGAAATTCGTTTCAGGATCACTTTTGGAAGTTGCCAGTTTCCAGTTTTCTATCGCCCGTCTTTAACATTCGGTTAAAGACGGATTTATCTTTTCTTGGGTGAGTCATGATTCTAGAAGTTTCTAGATTGGTGACAAGGATAGTGATTCATTCATTTGCATTAATGTAATGGTGACTAAGATTATGAGTCACTCTTGCATTAATTGTGTTTATGCAAGGTGTCTTTTGTGAGTCATTCATTCTTTAATGAAGTGATAAGGTTTCATTATTATGGTCACCCCCCTCTCCTACACTCACCTCCCCCCACTATATATTGGCCGGCCCCCTCTTCATTTGGAAAAGGATGGTTGTTAATTTAGAAAAGATTATAGTTTTGGATACATGGAAATTAGATAGCCTCATTTCTCATTTCACCCGATCCAAAAGGCAACTTCCATAACCGTTAGTCCATAGCTTTGGACGAAGCGAGACAAAGCGTTCTACTCATTCTTTACATCATCTTGGTCGTCTCTTTTAGCAAACTTGACGACCGAGTTGCCTCGGTTCAGAGGCGGGAGCCCGTTTAAAGATCCGTCGACGTGGTGCCACCTGGACGAGAAGACTGGAGATTCAGGAGATCGGAGCAGCCGCAACAAAGCATGGGATGATGGTTGAAGACCGAAGGACTCGGATCATTCGGTATAACGTTTCTACCCTCTTTGTAGTTTGTTTGTTTAGCTTTAATGGCAGATCCGGGTTACGGTACACGATAGCGCCAGTTCGTAAAATGTTTTTGTTCCGCATTTGGCGTCTGTTAGACGGTCGGGGCGTTACCGTGGACTTACAGTTGTATCAGAGCCTCACCATTAAGCTTTACTAACTTGTGCTAACGCGTTTAAAATATCGATCGAACGGATTTTCGAAAACCGCAAATTCCAGGGTTAAAGTTTCTGTCGATTTTAAACAGTGTCTAAAAATTATTTTACATATCACAGAAAACTAAGCAGGCTTTTCTAAGCATTATGGAAAAATTTGGGAACATGATCCTACAAGACCACCGCGGATCCGCGGCGCCTTTGTGGGAACAGTGCACCAACTTTTTCCAGAGAGCTTTTTGGAAATTGTGTCTTTTGGAATATTTCTTTTGGGCCCAGATTTTATTACTATACAGCAGATGTACGTGGGGCCCACTTCGGGAAATTTTGTCGATCGAAATTTTAAACTTGTTAGTATGAAGTGTTTACATTATATCTCCGACCGGGAATATCATTTGATCGGTAAACCACGTCTGATTGCTATAGTTCTTTTAGACGGGTTTGCGAACGTGACATTCGCGTTGATGTTCTGTGTTGTGCTGTGAGGTTGCGGATATGTCATGGTGGATAGTAGGGTGCAATAATAGTGCTGTTTGGATTTATTTGTACATTTGATATTGCGGGACGAGCGTCCAACATGTGGACTGCCGTCACTGCCTGTTGGTATAATATTCTTTTGGGGCACGACCGGGCTGTGGTCGATGTACCCGTTGTATATATTTTTATTTCTGTACTAGGATTACCTCGCGACGGAGTGCACGGATAGCCGGGTTCTGGAGGGCAACGGGCCCGTATCTCATGGCTTTGAGAGGCAGAGGGGCCTTACTCTAGAATTGGTAGACTATTCGCAGCACTCGTAGGGGGTACAGGTTGACCCAAGGAGGGGTGCTCAATTTACCCGATTCCGTGGAGTGCCGGGTGTTCTATTCACTATGCCGTGGGGGACTACCTCGCTTCAGGTTTTGGCGGGTAACTCGCCGCACTCGTAAGGGGTCTAGGTTTCATTGCACAGGCTATCCACACGACCAGGGGAACGTCGGGTTCAGTAGCGGCTCTGTGAAACCCGGGGATCCCAGATTATCTGTTTTGTTCTGTGATGCTTATTACTTTTCTGTAATGTTGCATATTATCACGCCTGGAGCGATTACTGTATATTGGTATATATACTATTAGATGTTTTATATGTTTTACACCCGCGCTAGTCCAATCCCCGCTCTGTCGTTAGTTAAGTAACCTAACGGGTGATGACGCGACCCAGTGACGAATGCGGATGGCATATACGTACATTTTATTTTCGTTCTTTTCTGGTGTGATTGATTGATGGGACTGCGTTGATTCTAATCAGTGCAAGATAAAACAAACCTATATTTGATGTTGTTGGAACCAATTTAAAAAGTGTTATTACAAAGACGTTTCTTTTTGTTATGCATAGTGATATTCAGTTGGAATATCCTGCACCTCATTCGACGAGGCAAGGGCTGATATCCCTTCACCGGGAGAGACCCCTTGGGCAGAAGTTTGCGTCAGGGTAATAACTTCAATATAGTCGATTACAAGTTGTTATGCATCGAGGTATTCAGTTAGAATATCCTGCACCTCATTCCACGAGGAAAGAGCCGAGATCCCTTCATCGGGAGTGACCTCTTTAGCAAAAGGTTTTCGTTACTATATTTTTATAAAAAGCTACCAGGTTCCTTCAACGAGATCAAGTTCATTACGTTAAAGGTTTTTCGCCAAAAACCAGCAGTAGCCCTCCGTCATTTCTTATGGATGGTCAGTAGTATTCAAGCTATGTTTGTTGGCCCTTAGTCAAGGCATAGTGTTTGGTAGCTGCTGGGTATTCATTTGTTGTATTGATAGATGCGTTGGTTTGGGACAGTCATATTACTTTGTTGGCCCTTAGTCAAGAGTATGTACGGGTGGGTTCAAATCAACCAGGATAATGACGGGAAGAACTTGACATGTGACTTATGATTTGTTGGCCCTCACATCGGGAGTTTCAAACATAAAGCAAACTTGCCAGGCATGCGCATACCTTATGGAGTGTGATAACTTGAGTGGCTTCCATCAAGTTATCATGCGATAGTTGGATCCCGATTCTCACTGATGAGTTGGTTTACTCTTCGGGTGATCCCGACTAATTCTTCTTTCGGGTTTAGAGGAGAATTTGAGATTACAGTGGGAGGTTTCCTGATTAGATAAAGTGATAACCATTCTGATCTAGGTTAGAGTGCACGCAGAGTGTTTCTTTTCTCTCTCTCTCTTTGGTAGCGATCTTTGACCGACCCTAGACTATGACTCAGTGACCAAGTTGACCGAACCTTCTTAAAAATACTGGCTTTTTGATTGTCTAAAGTTGCATAAGTCATTGCCGCTCCTTCTTTTACCCTTTGTATTTCTCAGAACACCCCGTATTATTACGGACATCCACTTCCATTGGATAGATCCATCATATGGTTATATACGAACTCGAAGGGGCTTCTTCGAGGATGGATCCAGGTTCAGAAAAAATAGAATTGGTTTATTCAGTTGTTTTTTATTATCACCTTCTCTCAGGTTGCGAGGGCTCCTTAGTTTAGGAGAGTACACCTTTTACGCTTATTGGATAGTCTTCTTCCAAACCATAGGCAGGTGCCGAAGGTAGGGAATGAAGAAAACCAATTAGCCTAAGTAGGGTGTGCAGAAGGTAATATGTAAAGACAAAATAAAGAGATTAGAAAGAGGGCAAAGTAAATTGCGACTGTTATCATTCACGACCAAACCGCGTACTTCATCGCCACTCCTTTTTCACCTTTAAAAGAATAAGGTATTATTCAGTTGTCTTTTATCACCACCTTCTCTCAAGTTACGAGTACTCCTAGGATTAGGAGAGTACGCCTATTATGCTTACTGGATAGTCTTCTTCCAAACCATAGGCTGGTGCCGAATGGTAGGGAATGAAGAAAACCATTTAGCCTAACGATGGTGTACAGAAGGTAATGAATAAAGACAAATAAAGGGATTTGGAGAGATGGCAATAAAATATACGGTTAAAGTCATGAATAGGATTATGGAAGAGGCATTATTAGGAATACCAGGATACCCCTACGAAACATTTTAATGTTTCAGTGCATTGTTAAAAGAAAACTGTTTTCCCGATTAGATACTTACTCCAGGGTATGTATTTACCAGGTATGATTCTCACATCTGTATGGTTTTACAGATGATGAGTGGGAGTAAGTTATTGGGAATTAGGTGATCATCCTCATTATATCGGAATTCGTTGTAATTGGTGATATTTGAGGAAATCGCCTAGGTACAGTTTTCAACCTACGATGCACAGGTTTTGAGTTATTCAACTCAGCGGACTTATACAGAGTATTGTATTTTGTCCAGTGTCCGTCAGGACAAAGGGGTAGGTCCTCATACTATGTTTTGTTTACTTATGACTTCTCTAGATTTTAGACAAGTGTTTCGTAGAAATACAATATCGAAGTTTTGAGAAGTTGTGGGTATAAGAATAAAGTAGAGAACTAGGTATTGCAAGTATCGGGATTCCTCAAAGAGATCGAAGATATAGATTCTTGTGATAGGTATTCAGTTAATAGTAATGGTTTTGAGAAACTTGTATCTCTTTCAGGTTACTCATAATTGGATGGATTCCTAAGTTGAGTAATGCTGATTATCCTCTCTCCATTAAGTTGATATGTACTGGAGACAGTTGCATGGTTTGAATCTGGTTCCAGTTAAATTAGTGTCTCTATTTCTATATTATATATAGAATGGTTCATATCTTAACGATGTTAAGATACGAAAAGTTGTCCGGCTTATGCTTAAAACCAGACACTGGATAACTCAAGGCACGTTCCTGTAATGGCAGTTTGTGGGTTGACCCTGGCTTTGACGAGGGTTGACATTTGTACCATCTGGAAGATCAATAGTGATATTGTTCTTGACTCGCCACAGTTTTATTAAAATGGACTTTTTTCAGAAAACAGGAGTAGGAGTATGGTAGAACTGGAAGTGATTCCAGAACCACAAACGATTACGGAAAATTTAATAGAACCTATATATTCAATCAGGTTTGACATTCCAATAGCCACTCCGCAGATATGGTGGGTAACCTCAGACACCCGAGAGGTACTCCGGTACCCTCAAGGACGGTGACAGGGAGGTTCTTGTTTACCCAGACTTGACACTACTGTTGTTCCAGACTATGAGACCCGGCAGGAGGATATGTATAGCGTTGTTCTAAACTAGTTTTAGAAGTAAACGTATATATTATTCTGCCAGAGGGGTGTTGTGGTCAGTGGGAGCAGCGGAAGCATAGTGGACAAGTAGCTTATGTCTATTTATAGGCTTGAGCAAATATAGCGGAGATAAGATCATCTAATTTTGATATAACAGTCATGGCTTTGACTTCATCAGAATAGGGGATGGATCTGTTGAGAAGGTAGTAGGGTGTGATGTCCTGGTATTTGGATGACATACACAGAATATGAAGTAAAATTTCTATACTACGATCGGTCGTACTTTGGTCGTCACACAGTTGTTTCTCCACAAAGGATATGGATATAATATCTGACATTCTGGTTACTAGATCTATGGTTTTAGATCTAGATTTGGGTAGTTTCCCAATGTGGGTAATTTGACAGTATTCTAATAGTATTTTAGAATAGATGACTCCTGACATGGTGGTGTACCTGCAGGTGATGGAGTCATCCTCTCTAAAGGTGTCTTACAACCTAAAGGAGAGAGGGATGTGCATGATTGGCAGATCACTTGCTTAGGCAATTGAGTCAATCGTGAGATGTCAAGTACCAAACCAGATGCTGTTTTTGCACTAGATACGATAAGTTTATATTAATCCAATCCTGGAGAAACATTAGGAAGCAGTTTTAGAACATGAATGGATGTTCTATGGATTTGATAATGGCAACCTCCTTGTGGAGACGGTTATCATTCCAGGCTTCCAAGGTGACCTGGATGGCAGAGTGATTGTCATAGTTATAGTTTTCCCTCTGACAAGAGACAGTATTATGGACAGGTGGTCCAAGAGGATACTGTGGGAGGCATGGTGCTGGATACTGATTAGGTTCAGTTATCAATACAGTCTAAGAAGTTTGGATTTGGAGTTCATTTATGAACTAGGTCCCATCAGATATTCAGACATATTCTAAGACAGGTATTACTTGATTCGGGAGATGGCTTTCTCCGCGAACTTGAGATTAAGAGAGACATAGAAAGAAACATCAGGGCGGATCCACTCACTGAGGCTATTTCTCGAACACAAGAGTTTTACAAACTAGCTTTGTGAAACTGATTAGTAGAGGAGTTGGGTGTTCGGTATCACACGGGCTGTGAGTATGCGACATCGCAATAATTAGTCTTAAGTGCAAGTGGGAGATTGTTGGATATAGTGCCCTCTAAGTCAATTATTGGATCGCAGGTATGTGATTGCAATGATTGAGGGAGGACCTATACCGATATGACTATCTTACTCGAGATGATAGTATGCTATTTGGTTTGTCTTTATCATCGTATACATGCTTTAGTTCACTATTGCATGTTGATAGAGCCCATAGGATTCTTGCTTGACTACCAGCAGTATGATGGCGATCATATACGTGGGAGCTGGGGTCTGTAAGCACATCCTTAAAGTGTCCCTAGTCGTGGGAGTTTCGAGACAGGGCATCGATACTCCAGAGTAGACTAGTGTATACAGTCGAGACCCCGACGAGGGGCGGTGGCCGGTCTCACAAGCCATTGGTGTCAGTTGGTTCACCTAAGATGTATACAGGTGCTCATTGGGTTATGAGTACACCGGACAGGACTCGCCGGGAACATGCTAGTTGGTATTATACATATCGTCAGATAGCAGTTCCCTGGTGACATGTGTACAGGTTAGTTTGTCGACCTAAGATCGTCATTTGTCTCGTGTGAGTTCCCACTGTGCTTTGATTACTACCCTACCACGCTCAAAGGAGACGTGCAAACAGGTTTTAGTTGGGTACTGATTGTTACGAAAGAGTTGTGTGTTTGTAGTTTAACCGCAATCAATAACGGTGTCGCACGTAGCTAGACCGAGATGAGTACGGGTCGTCCTCTGGGAAACGTGGAACCTTTTACTTTTACTTTAGATGTGTTGAGAATGAGAGGAGGGATAAAGAATTTTATAGAAAGATTTCTAGATCTACGTTAAACAAGAATGTAAAATATAGATCTAGATTATTTTAAAGATGTAATTAATATAATAAGAGGGCTTGTAGGGTTCGTTAGGATTTAGTAGTTATGGATGATTAATTAAAAGTTACCCCTTTTATCCATTAATAGATTTAGAACTAGAACGACGGTGATGCGTGTAGATTAGGGTTTCTGGAGGGAAAAGGAATCCCACTCTTAACCTTTATCTCGACACGGAACTTCGTTCATTATCTATCCTTTACCAAAACAATCATTAATCTAATCTCTAATCGCGGTCGGAACTAGCAAAGAATTGCTAGCGCGCCCGATTAGGATGTTAATGATTCTTTTGATAAAGTTCCTAAACTTTATAGGACTTAAAAAGGGTTTAATTATTTTCATCGTCCATTAGCCTACCCTAATCCTACGAACCCTAACAAGCGGAGAATTACTCGCGCATGTTGGGAGAAGAAGATGAAAAGAAAGAAAGGGAAAACATAATGTAAAATGCAAAAGAATTAAATAAAACAACTACCTTTATTAATCAACTTGAACAATCTACACGTTGATTCCTTAGAAAATGATTACAAAGACTAGTTTGCTTCTCGATCTCTTCCAAGGAGGTAGACGAACAGTTGATGATCAGCCTGGATGCGTGAGCCATCTTGAACTTCGTGATCTCTTCGGCTTGATAACTTTTCCAAGAGGCTCTCGGTGTCTTTATATAGTGAAAACCCAGAATATTATTGTTGAGAAGTTGGTAAAATTCAGCATTTGAAAATCTCCCAAAATATTGCATTCTCTCTCCTCATCATTGCGGCGGATCCGCGGCCCCAGGGTGGGTTTGGCCGCGGATCCGCGGCCCTTTAATCTGCATCGTTGATGATTTTTCCGGGGCTCTCTGATGGTGACATTTGTCAATCCTAGGCATCTTCAGAATCTGAAAATATTTTCTCGGTTGCTTCCAGACTTAGTCTCCAAGTTTGCTTCTTAATTTGGCAAGTTTTCTTCAACAAATTGATTTGTTTGTTAAATCCTGCATAACAACTTGGAAATATTCTGCACAACAACTCATATAAGATTTTAGTAGACTTTGTTCTACTAGGATTAGATCAATAATATTATTTGCATACATTTTCCTACCAAATGATAATTAAATATATTAACACATGGAAAATAATGTTTTTACACATAAACCCTCATATGTATAATATATTATAATAAAGTCCTTTTTTTAATATAAAAATGGTAGGAAAAATGTACTACAAATGTGCAGTTTTATCGACTGAACATGTACAGTCCCGAGCCACATGGAGGCAGTGAGCGGATCTTCGGGGATTCGTCTCTCCCGGTATTGGGGGTTGATGTCGCACAGTGCACGGGTGGCCATCACTAGAAATCCTCGGCCGAGGTAGTGGAGAATTACTGATTTGGATCAGTAGTTTCTCAGAAGGTGATGGGCTTCATGCCGACACGATTTATCGCGTTATTAGGGGTCTGACTTTATCCACCCCCTAGACTCGATATGCGATACTGTTTAGACGAACGGACCGGACTGTATGTATATTGTCACTGTTAGGCTCTGTAGGGTTTATGGATGAGTTCGCTCGTCAGCTTCCCTTCCAATCAATATATAGGCAACCGTTACGTACAGCTCGTACCTCTGATGTGCTAGTGGTTATACCCAGTGCCAGTGTGTTGATGAGCCATTAGAGTCCCCCACAGACAGTTTCCCAAGTTCGGGCGAAACGTTGTAGAGGCCGTATGGTTTTATGGCGGGGTTCGGAAAACGCACGTGCGTTTTCGCACGTGTCATTTTTCGGGCATATAATACTGGTCGTCTTTGGTTTAAGCCTGATCCAAGTATTATACTGTGTAGATATAATATGTTTGTCTCAGTTGCATTTGTATTCGGTCGTAATACAAATGCGGGTATGTTTATACTGATACGAGGTTATCCTGAAATTCGTTTCAGGATCACTTTTGGAAGTTGCCAGTTTCCAGTTTTCTATCGCCCGTCTTTAACATTCGGTTAAAGAAGGATTTATCTTTTCTTGGGTGAGTCATGGTTCTAGAAGTTTCTAGATTGGTGACAAGGATAATGATTCATTCATTTGCATTAATGTAATGGTGACTAAGATTATGAGTCACTCTTGCATTAATTGTGTTTATGCAAGGTGTCTTTTGTGAGTCATTCATTCTTTAATGAAGTGATAAGGTTTCATTATTATGGTCACCCCCCTCTCCTACACTCACCTCCCCCCACCATATATTGGCCGACCCCCTCTTCATTTGGAAAAGGATGGTTGTTAATTTGGAAAAGATTATAGTTTTGGATACATGGAAATTAGATAGCCTCATTTCTCATTTCACCCGATCCAAAAGGCAACTTCCATAACCGTTCGTCCATTGCTTTGGACGAAGCGAGACAAAGTGTTCTACTCATTCTCTACATCATCTTGGTCATCTCTTTTAGCAAACTTGACGACCGAGTTGCCTCGGTTCAGAGGCGGGAGCCCGTTTAAAGATCCGTCGACGTGGTGCCACCTGGACGAGAAGACCGGAGATTCAGGAGATCGGAGCAGCCGCAACAAAGCGTGGGATGATGGTTGAAGACCGAAGGACTCGGATCATTCGGTATAACGTTTCTACCCTCTTTGTAGTTTGTTAGTTTAGCTTTAATGGCAGATCCGGGTTACGGTACACGATAGCGCCAGTTCGTAAAAAGTTTTTGTTCCGCATTTGGCATCTGTTAGACGGCCGGGGCGCTACCGTGGACTTACAAAAATTCTGTCGATTTCCAGAATAGACCCTCACAAATATCTGATGACGAGAGCCGTTCTAACTGGAAGATTAACTAAATGGGCACTGATTTTAATGAAATTTAAATCACGTACATGCTTCAAAAGACGATCGAGGGACAAGCAATAGCTGATTTCCTAGCTACACATCCAATCGCGGACGATTTTCCGCTCAATTATGAACTCCCAGACAAACAAGTCCTAAACATAATGGTTACCAGAGAAGACGACATCATAGAAGTAGATTGTTGGGAATTGTATTTCGATGGAGCCTCTTCTATAGGGATTGACAATAATGGCTTGCCCAAAATCCAAGCAGGGATCGATTTGATTTTTATCACTCCAGAAGGAGGGATCCTGCGCTATTTCATGGCCCTGACTTATTTAAGAACCAACAATGAAGCAGAATATGAAGCACTTCTTGCCGGTCTTGAGATAGCCATAAATATGAAGATACAAAATATTCGTATCTACGGAGATTCGTAGTTAGTAATTAACCAAGTTAGCGGCGAATACAACATATACAAACATGAACTCGCCAGATATGAAAAGAAGGTTCAGGAATTGCTAACAAATTCCCCTGTTCACATTGGAAAATGTTCCTCGAGTAGAGAACCGCAGAGCTGGTGCTCTTGCAAAATTGGCAAAAGAATTAGCTAATGAAGGAAACGATGAAGTAAGAATAACGGTCCAAAATTGAAAGATAATACCATCGTTTGAATTCCCTGAGATATCAGCCAAGGACATACCCGATACATCAGCGATGGCAGCCAAACAAGAAGATTGGCGTCAGATTTTCGTTAACTACTTCAAATACAAGAAACACCCTGAAGACAAGTTGCAAAGACGACAATTCGTAAAAAGAGAGTTATCATACACATATGTCAGCAACACCCTATATCGACGATCTTTCGACCAGTTATGGCTAATATGCCTTGGTCATGAAGAATCTGGATTGGTCGTAAATGAAGTCCATGATGGCCTCTACGGTGCTCATCAAGCTGGGCCCAAAATGAAATTAAATAAAAAGAATGGGTTATTACTGGCCCACAATGATTAAAAAAACTGCATGGACTATGCAAAAAGATGTCACTCGTGTTAAATACATGATGACTTCATTCATCAACTCCCAAACCTTTTATATCCAATTATGGCATCATGGCCTTTTGAGATGTGGGGAGCCGATATAGTCGGGCCTATCGATCCGACGTCGTCCGGAGGACACATGTTTGTCCTGGTTACCACTGACTACTTTTCCAAATAGGTTGAAACTGTAGCACATAAGGAGGTGAAGATAGAGAATATCTTGCGCTTCTTTAAGCAAAACGTGATATACCGCTTTGGTGTTCCATGATGTATTATCTCCGACAACGGACCGGCGTACAAAATCTTCAAAATCATCCATTTCGCTAATCAACACAAAATAGATTGGAGATATTCATCTATCTACAACCCGCGTGCTAATGGTCTAGCTGAGGCGTTCAATAAAATCCTCACAAAGTTAAAGAAAACGGTCTTTAAAAATAAAAGAGACTGACATGAGAGACTACCAGAAGCTTTATGAGCATACCGTACCATATATAGGACAACCATCAAGGCAACCCCTTATTCGCTGGTGTTTGGTACCGAAGCTGTACTACCATTGGAGATTGAAGTTCATTCCCTCCGTATCGCTGTTCAACACGAGCTAACCTCCGAACAGAATGCTCAACTTCGCCTCGATGAGATGGATGCTCTAGACGAGACCCGTTTGATGGCGCAGCAGAATCTAGAAGTCTATAAGAAACTGATGTCACGAGCCTATGCTAAAATGGCACGACAACGTTTGTTCCGAAAGAATGAGTTGGTGCTTGTATTACGCCGACTTATTATCCCGAACTGTGCTAAATGGGGGAAATTTGAGCCCAACTACAAAGGCCCATATGTTATCGAAAAAGTCTTCCAAGGTGGAGCTTATCAATTGATCGACGTGAATGGTGAAAGGCCAATGTCTTTCATCAACGGTTGATTTCTGAAGAAATATTATGCGTGATGAACCAACCTCCGTCTTGTCCGAGATGACCTTAAACTAAAATTGCTCTATGGAGAGCAAAATAACTTGTCATACACTATCCATGGGTAACTTTCATGACACAGAAGTCAACAAAAACTGCCAAACCCTTTCTGGTCCAAGATGACCGTAAACTACTGTCTGGTCCGAGATGACCCTAAACTACTGTCTAGTTCGAAATGACTTTAAACTACTATATGGTCGAAATGACCCTAAAACTACTACATGCCCTATGGTAAGTAAAATAACTTGTCATATACTATCCATAGGCAACCTTCGTGACATGGAAGTCAACAATTCTCCTCTATTGCCATATGGCGAGTAAACTAGCTTGTCATACACTAGCCATGGGTAACCCAAACTCAAAACAAATAAAGGTTTTTGTACTAAAAAAGCAAAGCTTCGGGAACAATTACAAATTGAAGGTGTAGGTTGTATCCCTTCCATAAAAAAGGAGCAATATTCGCAAATCCCCCATTCATAACAAACCACTACGTCCATAAACTGGAATTGTGATATGCATGCCTCCAAGCCCCTAAGTCTACAAGCACAACAGAGAGTCCTGATGAATATTTTCGTGGCCTCTATTTAAGCTCCTCTTCGGTGAAATTGGTTCTTGATTGGTTGCTTGGTAACTATATTGTTCCGTTCAAAACAATTTGAGCAAGATCACTCGACCGCCGTAATAAAGATGCTCGCCTATCAGAATGGTCAAAATTGGGAATTTGTTGATCCTTCAATAATAATGATCCTCAAATGGTGGACTCTCCCAGCTGATTAGGGTTACTATGCAATATCACTGCCGAAAACATGCAACCTACTATTGAACCAGCTGGCTGGGTATTCCATGGGAGAGACAAAGACAGAATAAAGTGAAAGTTGTATCGGATCCAGATGTCTATACCCGGATTAGTGATACACTTAACCTTAATTCTGTAACTGGATGTTCAATCCCTAATATTGAAATGCCCGGATCTGTTTGTCAAGATGATGAGGAACATAAACTTAATCCGTGTCGTCTATTACCTCCGACAAATGGGAAGTTTCTAGATGATCTCGTGACTATAATAATTGACTTCGATGAGTCAATCCCTTTAAGGTGGTTCTATACTTCTCTAAAGCTTGGACACATCAAGCATGTCATAAGAAATCCAAATGGCTACAAAGTCCTACCGTAGTGTGCAAAAGAGTGTCTTTGACCTCATTTTGATTTCAAGTCCCATCGTGGTGTGCAGGAGAGCACTTTTGACCTCATTATGATTTCAAAGCCCCATGGTGGTATGCAAAGATTGTTCTTGATACCATCAGAGCGGACAAGCCGAACAAGACAACAAAAAGTCGCCTGACAATACCTCCATGTTCGAAGGTCCCGTCAAATAAGGCAACAATTAAACTAAATCAAAAATTCCCACCGTGGCGCACAGAGAATGTCTTTGATAATCAAGGAAAATCGAGATGAAAGTCTTACCGAGACATGCAAAAGAATGTACTCAATATCGTCAGAACGACTCAGGCAAATCAAATCAGAAGATCCACCCGACAGTGCCCCTAAGCTTATCAAGGGTTCCGCCAAACAAATCAGGCATCAAAACCAAATAAGATAATGAAGTCTTATTGCTGACTTACGCATGCGACTCGATGTCACATTTCGTAAGTTATAAAAGTCTACCAATAACTCTCCTACCGTGACACGGAAGTCAACATCCTACGAGATCCTCTCGACTCGCTAAGAAAATCATAGAATGGAATTCTCACGACTCATTGGAAAATTAGCCCTCGTGAAATTCTCTCGATCCATGAGAAAACAAAACAAAACCCACAAGGTCCTACTGGACACCACCTATGCAACGTGACAATGAAGTCAAATATGCCTATGACCTACGGGTCCGACGCTTTAAGTGCGCCGTATACAATCCACGGGCACAAACAATATCAATACTGCAATTTGTCTACAAACGTGCCTATCATATTGTGTTCCAATGTTAGCAAGCATACTACTGCTACAAGATTCGAAGATTCTAAGGATAAGACAATTAACTTGTAAGCATTCATGATGGCAGAGTTGATTCCCACAACCCACCACAACCCAGTAAGTCACACAGGTGGATCCAATGGGTGATGTATTTGCCTCGTTACGCGTTAACGCAGGGAAACTACGACCAACCGGATTCTGAAAATTCTAAGAGTAAAGTGATCAACTCATAAGTATCCAAGAAGGTAGAGTTGGTTTCCATAAATCCAAACAAGTCATAAAGACCGGGTTATGGACTCGGATAATATGTTTATCACATGGCGTTTCCAATGTTGGTAAATATACCATTCAAAAGGCCTTATGGATAAAGTGATCAACTTTTAAGCTGCCTAGAGGTAAAGTTGATTCCCATGACTCATAGTTATGGATCCTAAGGATGGTATACTTGCTACATTACACTTCGGATATGGATGAGTATACATCAAACCAAGCCAAATACAAAAATGGTGCCAACATCAACTGTCAAAGTTGGTTCTATTAAAAAGGCAAAATCATATAGAAGTTAAATCTGCAAGAGATTGTGCTCGAATGAAAACTTCCATCGATTTCACGCACAAGGATAAGTTGTGTGCCTTCATCGATGGAGGGCATTTGTTTGACACGAAAAATTCACTGAATAAAGACAAACATGCGTTTCAATTAAAATATTCAAATATCTATTTTAGGCCATACAAAAAGATCTCCGAACTCGGAATCTGAATTACAATGGTTGACAAAACATATTTCAAAGTTTTGAAACTCCCTCCTGGCCTTCTCCACCATATCATATCGGCGGCTCTTGCGAAAAGTCTCTCCCCACCTATCATCATCGTACCCGTCAACAAAGGAAGACATGATGGCCCGCTGAGCTCGTATCTCGCTCAGAAGACAGATAGAGCTGTCTCTCAAAGGCCTTGTGATCAGGTGCACCTTCTGAATATCATCTATCTTGTCTTTCGCGGTGTCAAGCATCGCTAGAGTCATCTCCGCCGGATGAGGAGAAATATCGTCAAGAATGGAAAGGAACACCATCTGAAACCAAATAGAGCCCATGGGAAGAGGAGACCCCTTACGGGTTACCAGCTCATGCATCACCTTGTCACACTCATCATCCGAGGAGCATGAAGACGATTGCAAGCCATTGTTCTCTCTTTACAAATGAAGAAGAGAATAGGCTACCCTCCAATTTATAGAGAGAAGAAATACGTAAACCCTAGCACACCAATCGTTGCGTGCTACTAAAGATGGAGCACTTCTCAAGCGTTGACCAAGAAAGCACCAGAAAAAGAGAGAAAACGGTTCAAAAACCCATGAACGAGTCCAACAAGGGTCTTCGATGTTACTGGGCCATGCACAAAAAGGGGGTCCCGCCTCTACTGGGCTATGCATTAAAGGGGTCACGCCGCTATTGTGCCATGCGTTAAAGATGGGTCTCCGCAGTTGTGCCTTGTGCCAAGGGTTTCCGCCGCGACATCACAATGCGCCAAGGGGTCCCCGCAATTGTGTCATATGCCAAAGGTCCCCGCCATAAAGCTTTAGGAGAGTGTGATTGAACACAGGCTAAGAAAGGATGTTAAGATAACAGAGAACCGGTTTGGGTTCATACCTGGACGATCGATGACAGAGGTTATTTATTTGCTTCGTCAACTTGTCGAGCGTTTTCGAAAGAGGAGAAGAGATTTGCATATGCTATTTATTGATTTAGAGAAAGCGTACGACAAGATACCTAGAGAGGTATCATGGGGGGCAATGATGAAGAAGAGGGTCCATGTTAAGTACATTGACATAATCAAGGACATGTACAATGGAGTAGTGGCAAATGTCAGAAATTACGGCGGCCTAACGTGTGATTTTCCGATTACAATTGGTTTACATCAAGGATCTGCATTAAGTCCATTCCTGTTTGCTATCGTCATGGATGAGCTTACTAGAACTATCCAAGATAAACTACCTTGGTGTATGCTATTTGCCGATGATATTGTTCTATTAAATGAGATGAAAACAGGGGTTAATGCTAAATTGGAGTTATGGAGATAAACGTTGGAATCTCGAGGGTTCAGATTGAGCAGGTCTAAGACAGCATATATGCATTGCAAATTTAGCAAACAGAGAAGTCGAGAATATATTGGTATAACACTGGAAGGGCAAGAGATACCATCGAGCGATCAGTTTAGATATCTAGGTTCCATCATCTAAAAGGATGGGGAGATCGATAGCGATGTTAATCAAAGGATCCAAGATGGTTGGTTGAAATGGAGGAGTGCAACAGAGATTTTGTGCTATCGTAACTTTCCGTTAAAGTTGAAAGGGAAGTTTTATCGGAGCGCTATTCAACATGTCTTATTATATGGTACAGAATGCTAGGCTCTTAAGAAATATCATACACAGAAGATGCACGTAGCGGAGATGTGCATGCTTCGTTGGATGTGTAGTAATACTAGAAAAGATAAGGTGCGAAATGAGGATATTCGTGCAAAAGTTGGTGTAGCACCTGTGGAGGAGAAGATGCAGGAAAACCGGCTAAGATGGTTTAGTCATGTGCGACACAGAGCTATGAATGCACCAGTTCGAAGAATGGATATTCTCGATATATGCAGTGTCAAAAAGGCGAAAGGGAGACTGAAGAAAACATGGATGGAAGTGATACGAAAAGATATGGTTGCCAAAGACCTCAATGAAAGTATATTGTTCGATAGGAGTGAGTAGAGGCGGAGGATTCATGTGCTGGACCCGGCATGATTCTCATGTTGGTTCATGTAGCCTACCCCATATGCTAGGGATAAAAGGCTCAGTTGTTGTTGTTGTTGTTTCCAAAGGTCCCCGCCACATCTAGGCCATGCGCCAAGGGCACCCGCCGCTCCTTAAAGGGGGTTCTTAATGGCGGGAGATACCCACGAAGTGGAAAGATCCGCGAGTTATACGCCCTTATGTCTCCCATCGTGGCCCAACCACGATCCCAAGCACCTATGAAGCTATAAAAGCCCCCTTTTTACACTGAAGAGGGGTTAAGCACTCATTCTCATTCTTGATCGGTAAAAAATCATCAAGCGCTGCACCAGAGCCTTGAAGAACACCAAGAAACACCCAAGAGACCAAACTCTGAAGAAGAAGAAGGAGAAGAAGAAGAAGAAGAAGAAAAGAAATGTTTAAATAAACGCAAGTATGGAGCAGTGAATCTCCTCTTCTACGCGATTCCCTAATCTTCAGTAATGCTCTGAAAATTCATGTGCCCCAATGATGCTCTATATTTCAACTGCTTCGAAAACAAATAATTTATAGGATGCCCAAATAGAAGAGCCATCTTCATAATGCAGAATAAACGACAATGCTGAGAACTTTTCAACAATTTTAAATTTGCTGATAAGCCTTATGACGACTTTTTGAAATCAAGATTAAAGCATGCCGGATGCTCCTCGGGGTTATCCCCATCTATACGGATACTCGTTCGAGTTATCCCCCTACGATGTTGTCCTTGAAATGGACTCCGTGAACGTATCATGGGTACTTAATGAACAAACACACATACATGCATATTGGATCTGAACCAGATGATGAACAAGTGAACATACATACTACTGAACATGAAAACCATGTAATCATGAATTGGCTAAAAAGATGATGGCGGAGACTGGGCCCCGGTTTATGATGCTCTAGTGGAGGCCCTTGAAAGAGCCCCTACAGACGGAGACCCTTCAAATGGGTCTCCCGTGGGCGGAGACCCCCCCAGAGGGTCCCACGTCTCCAAATCGCCGGCGGGGCCCCCTAAAAACCTCCGCACCCTTCAGACTCATGTGGCACCACCCTTTTGTGGGTCCCATGTCCCCAACACTGGCAGGACCCCCTAAAGGCCTCTACATCATTTAAAACCCCGTAGCGGTACCCCTAAATGGGCATCACGACAATTAAAATCCCTTTGCGGCAACCCTAGAAGCCTCCGCACCCTTCAAAGCTTACGTGGCGGCACCCCTAGTGTCAAGTCCCTAGTGCTCGTGCCGTGAGACTCGCGGTCAAGATGGAAGTGAAAACAAAATTTTTATTGCAATCACAAGCGACCAAAACCCTAGAATTGATTCCAAACACTAAACTAGTAAAGCAAACATACAAGGTTAGGGGGCTAGCTACCTTTGTAGCGTGTCCGCCCTTGCGGAAAATCCCTACACCGCTCCATTGACTTTCGCTAAGCTCCGAAGTCATCGGGAACAATCTTACAAGCCGTTCGACCTTACCGAAGATGATCCACCCGAGGGAGTCCAAACTTAAGCTCTAGCTTCACATCAAGATGCCAAAAGTGAAGCAACTCACAACTTAAGTTTTCCAGGAATAGATTGTGAAGAATGTAGCAAAATGAATCTCTAGTTTTCTCTCTTTTACAAATTTTCTTACTCCTTTTAGAAGCTCACGAGAGAAGAGGTCAAGAGAAATGAATTAGTTTAAGCCTCTTTCTCTTTTCCTTTTGCCCTTATCTTTTTGTGAAGAGAGTGGGCGGATTTGTGACTCACCCATGCGAGTCACCCATCCATACTCTTCACAAACCTTCTCTAAAAGAGGAGAAAAGAACATGGATAATCACGTACACATATATATACATATATACATACACACAAATATCTATCCAAATACATGTATCTGTATTCGTACAAATACCCATATTCGTACCAAAATACAAATATTGTATTCGTACAAATACCCGTATTTGAATCAAGATACAAATACCCGTATTCATATAAATAGCCATATTTGTATAAATACCCGTATTCATATCAAAATACAAATACCCATATTCATATAAAAATACGAATACCAAAAGAGAGAAAATAAGATATAATACTAGCTCACATACAAATCCGGCTATCTTTCAAACCTACTAGTATTATCAAAACGTCCGATTAAAATACGTTTATCAAGTACACATATTAAATCGAATCCCCGTATGTATCAAAATATGCACACTACATCATTTCGCTTGAACCGTAAAACCCTATGTGTGGGACTCTAAAGACTCGGCAATACGTTGGCAGTGGGTTTAACCACAACAACGTCAGCGGCACTAGTTGTACGTAACGGCTACACAGATATTGAACGAAAGAAAGGTCGACAAGCAAGCTCATCCGTATCCCTACAGAGCCTGTAAGTGACAATCCCCGTACAGTCCGGTCTCTTCATCTGAGAGTGTCATATACCGGGTCTAAGGGGGTGGATAACCCCAGACCCCTAATAACCCGATAAGTCTTGCCGGTATCAAGCTCATCATCAATTGAGAAACCACTGATCTCCTATCAGTAAATCTCATCCAATTTATGGTGATGGTCAACCGAACACAGCGTGACATCAACTCCCTATACCGGGAGAGACGAATCCCTAACGATCGCTCATTGCCTCTATATGGCTCGGGACTGTACTCAACTAAAACCTGCTTGCACGACTCAGTAGAACCGTGGTAGGGTGGTAATCCAAGTATAGTGGGAACTCACACGAGAAAAATGATGATCTCAGGTCAACATACTACTTGTACTCATATCACCAGAGAACTGCTATCTGACGATAGGTATAGTACCATCTAGAAGTTCTCGGCGAGTCCGTCCGGTGTACTCACCTCAAGTAAGCACCTGTATATAATCTTAGGTGCAACACACCAATGGCTATAAGACCTGCCACCGCCCTTCATCGAGGTCTAAAAACGTATACACTAGTATACTCTGGAATATCGATACCCAGTCTCGATACTCCTGCGACTACAAACATTTAAGGATGTGCTTATGGACCACCCAACTCTCATAATTATGGTTGCCATCATAACTCTAATAGTCAAGCAAACATCCTACGGGCTTTATCATTATGTATTAGCGACACGTAAAAACTAATAAAACGTATACACATTAATGATAAAAACAAATCAGATAGCATACTATCATCTCGAGCAAGATTGTTCTAACCGTATATATCCTTCTTCAATTACCATAATTGCTTATCTGCAATTACAATAATTGTCTTGAGGGCACTATATCCAACACCTAGTGGGTCCCACATCTCCAAACCCTTAGCGACGCCCTCCATAGGCTCCCGCACCCTCTACAACCCATGATGGCATTCCTATGCGCCTCTGTGATCCACTCAACCTAATATTGAGCACCCCAAAGGGTCTCCACATATGTTATCAGATTCACTATAATATCCAAGCCAATCATACAAATATCACGATTTGCTTTATGGCAAGCAAAATAACTTGCCATATACGATCCATGGGCGCCCCTCGTGACATAGAAGTCAACAATATATCTCATCTATGACAATGTCGCATCAATCACTCGTAAGTACCAAATTGCCCTATGGCAAATTATAAACACTTTGCCATACACAATCCACGGGCTACCATCGTGGTATAGAAGCCAACCATCTCGTGGTACAGAAGTTGACTTCCCCAACCTACCTAAAGCTGCCCTATGGCAGATTAACATGACTCTAATATACCATATACAATCCACGGGCTACTGTCGTGACATATAAGTCAATTCCGCACACCATTAAATCCTTCCCTATGGCAGGTCAATAATAAAATGACCTTCCATATACAATCCACGGGCTACCATCGTGGCATAAAAGTCGTCTATCGTGACCCAGAAGTTAATAAAACATCGTTATCGTGACATCGTCACACCTGCCATCCCCTAAACAAAGCCATACACCAAGATATGCCCTATGGCAGGTTAAACATAAAATAACCTTCCATATACAATCTACAGGCAACCATTGTGGCATAGAGGCCAATAAGACGTGACAAAGAAGTCGATAACCATACCTACCCTTATACTAAGATCTGCCCTATGACGGGTCAATGATAAAATGACCTTCCATATACAATCCACGGGCTGCCATCGTGGCATAGAAGCTGTCTGTCGTTACCCAGAAGTCAATAAAACAACGTTATCGTGACATCGTCACACCTGCCATCCCCTAAACAAAGCCATATACCAAGATCTGCCCTATAATAGGTTAAACATAAAATAACCTTCCATATACAATCCATGGGCAACCATCGTGACATAGAAGCCAATCAAACGTGACAAAAAAGTCGATAACTATACTTACCCCTATACCAAGATCTGCCCTATGGCAGGTTAATAATAAAATGACCTTCCATATACAATCCACGGGCAACCATCATGGTATAGAAGCCGTCCATCGTGACATAGAAGTCAACAAACTTGCAAACCCAAACTACCTACAACATAACCCAGGGTCCGAGATGACCTTAAACTACTGCCTGGTCCGAGATGACCTTAAACTACTGGCTAGTCCGAAATGACCTTAAACTACTGCACCCTTGTCCCATCTGGCATGGCCAGATTCCCCTGGCAACTATAAAAATTACCTAAGGCTGCCCTACGGCTGAATAATAGTATCTACCGTATGCAATCTACAGGCAACCTTTCATGACATAGAAGTCAATTGTTCCACCAGGCGTGTATACCTTGCAACGTATTTCTTAGTCGGATCCTTCTGTCGTGACACAAAAGTCAAACGTCCTATCGAGCATGCCGAAGTTGCCCAACGGTCTGGATCATGCATTCTGTAAAGCTGTATATAATCTATGGGCGTAAACAGCAGCAAGAATGCATGTCTACTCAACGGTGAAGGTGTACACATCAAGAAATGTATTTTTGTAATGCACATAATATAAAATGTACAATGCGACAAGATATGTAAAAATTGCGATGTATTTCATTGCAAATAATAACCTGAAATAAATGCTGCTATGAATGTTGCGCCTGTTTTATTTGTGTTATTGCCATTTAATGCTTTTTTAGAAATAAACCACTCATAGAAAGTTCTCTCCGCTTAATGCGGAGGGGTAATTAACTACAGGGGCCTGCGCCTGTAGAAAATCTAGTCCCCACAATCAAAAATCCCTTTTCGAAGGGTGAATTTGAGAAGTCACGCTATATCAGTCGCATCCGCTTGAACCCTTAACCATACAACGTCGCAGCTGTTGGATATAGGCGCTCTTAAGGCAATTATTGCAGTTGCAGGATGATAATTACTAATTGAAGGAAGACCTATATGGAGAACAATCTTGCTCGAGATGATAGTATGTTATCTGGTTTGTCTTTATCTTTCATGTGTATACGTTTTACTCGTTATCACGTATCGCTAATACATGATAGAGTCCGTAGGATCTTTTCTTGATTACCAGGATTAATGATAGGGATTATACTAGTGGGGCCTGGGTAGTCTATAAGCACATCCTTAAATATCTCTGGTCGTAGCAGTATCGAGACTTGGTATCTGTACTACAGTTTAGACTAGTGTATATGTTTCCTAACTCGGTTGGAGGGCGATAGCTGATTCCACAGTTATTGGTGTTTGACACCGAGAATTATATACATGTGCTCATTAGAGTATGAGTTACACTGGATGGACTCACCGAGAACTCCTAAATGGTATTATACCAATTGTCGGATAGCAGTTCTCTGGTGACAATAGTACAGTGTAGTCTCTTGACATGAGATCGTCATAGTGTCTTTTGTGTGTTCCCACTATACTTTGATTACTATCCTATCACGGCTCTACTGAGTCATGCAAACAGGTTTTAGTTAGGTATAGTGTCACGCTCCGCTTCTAAGTAGACGGAAACCGATGACGTGGCAAACCCGCGGTATATTTATCTAGAGAAGGCCATTCCCTAAATAAATATACTAAGCGTATTGAAACAATAATACATAATGCAAGAATAAATGAAGACTGCAAAATTTTTCAACAAGCATTTTTATTTACATTCAACTTCCAATATTTACAAGTACATAGGTTTATGCTAGAAAGTAAATACAATAAGGAAAATGCCTAAACAAGTGGCATACATAAACTAAAGAAAAGTGAAGCTGAGCTAGTACTGAGTAGCTATCTGGTCGTAATCCTCCTTAGTAGCGTCCACTTCCTCCGTCTTGACCGTATCTGATGAACATTCCAAGAAAACAAAGGTGGGTGGAATGCCCGTCAGCGAACTAGCGCTCGGTAAGTCCCAAGGATAAAGTAAGAGTAAAGAAAATGATAAGTGTAGAATATATATATGACAAGTAAGAGTATATGTTCAAGGGTAAGTATATACTATAGGTCTCTATATGTTCACTATGTTAACGTTAACTTCCAAGTGTGAATGTCAACGCAGCCGTAAAAATATTCATGAGCTCAAGAGGGGCCCCAGGAGCAAGAAAACACGAGCCCATTTCATGTGTTAGCATCGGGGCTCTAGGCATTGGATGAGTCAACCCGACTGATATTCGAGTAAAATAAAAAAGAGATTAATACGGGACTCCTGAAGCTCCTTGAATTCACATAAGAAACTATCCCAAACACCCCGAGTATAATATATTATAACTGGTTAATATACTTAATTGATTCGATTGATTGATTTATATATCTTGATCGAAACCATAAATTGCAAAAGGTGTAGAATGAATTCGAGTGAGTCGAGTAATATACGAGTCATGACAATTGCAATCTTGGTTCGAGTTAGGTTTGTTCCAGTAGATTGGGTTTGGGTTCATGTTCGAGTTCAGATTTGAGTTGGGTTAGAGTTCGAATTTGTGTTCGAGTTCGAGTTCAAGTTTATGTTCGAGTTTAGATTCGGGTTTAAGTCTTTTCATGTGAATTGATGTAAATTGTTAAAAATCTTATGTTCGGAAGAAATCGGCAACTGCTGTACATGAAGGACAGGATTTGTCTCTTTTTCCAAGATAATTGCCATTTGATAACTCCATTAAGTTGTCTAACCTGAATAGGTAAGCATTCAGTTTCTCCGGCTCCCTGGGGCTTAAGAGAATTGATCCCTCTTAAACCTATATTAATCTCGAGTCCTTAAATATTGTTTGTATATCTCGAGGGGTTTTTATGAAAAATACTTTAATATGGTTTAAAAATAAATCTCGAGAGTGATTTATAATATTAGGATTTTCATGAACATGTATTTTAATTATTGTGGTATTTTAGTGATAGACCTAGCTTTTTGAAAAGTTTATGGTATTTTTATGAAAACTAGCTCTTTTGGAAATTTGATGGTAATTTATTAAAAATTTTAATCTTTCATTTTAACAAAATATAG
This sequence comes from Agapanthus africanus, assembly GCA_030015575.1. Taxonomy (NCBI): domain Eukaryota; kingdom Viridiplantae; phylum Streptophyta; class Magnoliopsida; order Asparagales; family Amaryllidaceae; genus Agapanthus; species Agapanthus africanus. Next base: position 99,279,783 of record JASDDO010000008.1, read on the forward strand.
TTTCAAAATATGTATTTATTGAAAATACGAATTCATATTTTTATATAATTTCCAAAATTTAATATTTATTTAGAAAAGCCGTATTTCTTAAAAAACCGTATTTTTATTTCCTATCGAGACCGAATACTCCATGACAAGTTTTGCATCTCGCTCTACTATCCAAAGGATGTGCGATAATCCGCACCATCTATTAGCGGGTCCCCTGACGAGGGTTGTAGATGCATAATTGCTAAGGATTACAAAAAACCGATTAAAAGTAACCCGTTTTGAAAATGTGTAGTATTTTAATGTAAAAGTTATTCTTTAAATGAACCATAGATCTAGAATATCGTGCTATGAAACTATGGTGTGCTTGTGGGGTAGGTCGTTACTCTGTGAAGCTTTCTTAAAAATAGATAAACTAGTTATTGAGAAGGGTTATACTAAAGTTCATGGTATTTTAATGAAAAAAGTCCGTTATATATTTGTTTCACATAATTTTTTTATTAAACTAAAAGATAATGATGTGAATAAGGTTAAGATCAGTATAGAAGGTTAGCTTGATTTAATTTGCTTGTCACACGCATTACAAATATTATAAAGAAGATTATATCAGAGATAACTCCACTTTTGTCGATTTGTTTTAAAAATTGTTTTGAGATTGAAAGGGAGAGAGATGAAGGGACTTACAGGTTTAAAGTGTTAACAAGGATGAGGGGAAGCTTTCGGGTGTTGTGGTGTCGTCGGAAAGACGTCGGTCGTCGAGTTTGTCTTGCTACTCCACTTGGGTGCTTAACTCCACTTTGTAATTAGAGAGTTTGAGAGAATTTTTGCTAGAAATTTTAGAATGGGGAAGAGATATGACATTGGGTGGTATTTATAGTGAAGAATTTGGGTTTGGAAATTAAAAACGTGGATTAAAAGAATTAAAATGGTGTTAAATGGTGAATTGAAGAGTCTCTGTTTGATTGCAGGAAAATCAAACAGTTGAGGGGAGTCGAAGGAACAAGTATGCAAAGCACGGAGGCGATTGGGGGCAATCCAACCGTCGGCGTCGGCCCAAAGACAATAATGGGCGGTCGGATCTTGGTGATCAGTTTCGAGATTTGTGTCACGTGTCAATTTGGGTGTTTACTCCTATTTGCGCATGTTTGATTTTTCTGAAACTTTTTGTTTCTCCGTGAATTGCACGTGCAACTTTTAGGCTTCCGAAAAATTAAAACGAAAAATCTAAAAAATAATTGGGTCTGATGGGAATCGAACACACAGGCTATGTCGCAGCAGTGTAGAGATTTTACCAGTGAGCTAATGTAATAACCCTAATTTTTCCTATACAACTTTCTTTACAATTTTTTTTTTCAAAATCCAGAAAGGGGTATTTTAGCCTGAGCACAAGATATAAGTAATTAATTTGCTTTTTAATTACAAGTTAAAATAATGTAACAACTCCATTTTTAGTGTACACAATTTACTTAAAAATTAATGTATACTTGGGGTATTTACATTTACTGTTATTACTTTAAGTAATTAATAACTCCATAATTACAAGAAGGAGCTTGTAGCTCATTGGTAATACCTTGCACTGCTGAACCAAGCCACCAGAGTTCAAATCCCATACCTCACATTATTTTTAATATTGTTTTATTTTGAACCTTTAGAATACCAGACCTAAAAATGTAACATTGCCAGAGGATAAATGAACCGACGGGGGGGATTCCGGCCGCCTGACTCTGCCGGAAATCGGCCAACTCGGCCGACTCAGTCCTCCGACCTTGTCGCGGCCGAGTCACGGCCGAGTCGGCCGATTTCGGCGACAACCCCAACACAAAAAATGTGTCTTTTGGTCTCCCCTGTACACCTGCAAAATTTCTTCCTCAGAACATTTCCAGAGCTCTTTTAAAACCCCAATTACGCCACTTTTATTACATTTTAATACAATTTATCACATTTTTCATTTTAACCTTTCACCTACCCTAACCCCAGCCTAACCCTATAAATACAACCCCTAAACACTACCCCTCACCCCAAAACTCTGAGCTAACTCTCAAGAAATCATTAGAAACCTTGTGTACTTTGAAAACGAGCAAGAAGTGAAGCTACGGCGAATTTTCCGGCAAACTTCTGACGACCATCCTTGGAGCTCCCGGCGACGAAACGACGCACCGGTGACTCCTCCCGATCAATCTCCCTCTCTTTGTTGTCCTAAACCCGTAAGTCCCCAAATTCTATCTCTTTATTCTTTTCTAGAAATACGGAATTACAAAACCCGACGGAATCGGAACAAAACCGATTTCCGATTCGGTTTTCTTTATAAAACCTCACTTTTCTTTAATACAATCATGCTTAAACTAATTCATGTTGACTATTAAACACTAATCAACCATATTGATCAAGTTTCAAATCAAAAGTAATTGCTATTTCATTTTACCGTATTTTCATTTAAATACCACATAGTTTCAATTCTACATATAACATCACAAAACTTGCTATACCTTTAAGTAGATCATGAGGTAATGACCTACCTTTCCACACACTCATATGCAACATAGCACTATATCCTTGGGAACATAGAATACGAGAAAGCGACACATTTTCATTTAAATACCATTTACTTAATAAAACCGTTTTATAAAGGATTTAGTATTTATACAAATCTTTGTAAAGCGCCGCTACAACCCATTTTGGGGAACCCGTTCCGGATGGTGCGGATTATCGCACATCCTCGGGCTTAGTAGTGCGAGATTCAGACCTCCGCAAGGAGCATTCGGTCTCGAAAGATTTAAAATACGACATCTTAAGAAAATGAGATTTTTAGAATATAAAATATATATTAAAATTATTTTTGTATAAATATATTTATATTTATCATTAAAATACATATTTTGTTATGATATAAATATTCCACCTTTTTTCTAAAAATCACAAGAATCAATTTTACACTAAAATACCATGAATTCCATACAAAATCAATATTACAAATAAATACCATTTATTATGAAATTGGGATATTTTCACTAGAAAATGTCACATGTATAAAATCTACATTCATGATAACTTTAAAGACGATAACTAAATACTTGGGGAGTATTTTGAAAAGCATATAAAAGTATTTTGACATAAAATCCCCTCAAGTTCTATAAATTACCCTAAGGACCCTAGTAAACATAGGTTTAAGCTGGACCAGTCTCTTGAGCCTCAGGGAGCCGGAGATATGGGTGCTTGCCTATCTAAGGTAGACAACTTAACAATGGTGTTATCAATACGGTAATCGTCTTTGGAAAAGACACAAATCTTGCCGCCCATGTGCAGCGGTTACCGATAACATCAAAACAATCATGACTTCAATTTACTTTTCTAATTGTCTGACTCAGAGAGTCTCATTATAATCTGACTTGAATATAATTCAAGTACAATCTACAATCTACAATATTACAATTCAATATGAATCCATGAATCCATATATTCAATCTGTTCAAACTATTCAATCTGTATTGACTGAACCGAACCATGGATATACTTCCATTTACATGATTCTCCAGTTACATCCATTTACTGATATCATGGTTTCGGTTAGTCATCCAATTATACAATCTATACAGTTACAATACAATACAACAATACAATCAAAACACTACGTGGTTTAAGGGGTAGATTGGTACGGAAGGTGTTAAAAGTGGCACGAGACAGTAAGATTAAAACACCTAACCTATATTCCGTTGCTGTTGTACCGTGGCTTAACGGTTCCTTGTATATTCCGTTTGCCCTGGTCTCTAGCATATAGAGACCCCTCTCGTATACACTGGTATCCTTCTGTACCAAGCAACAAACAACAACGTTAACACAACATTACAACAATATAATACAACTTTAAAAGATACTTCTTATTCTTTCTATTTCTCCCTTATTTTTGGGACTTACCGAGCCACCTGTTCGCTGACGACATTCTCTTTCTTTCTTCTTTGAATGTCGTCAGGTGATCTGGACACTTCAGAGATCGAGCCCACTGCTGAAGACTTGGACCAGTTCAGTGAAGACCCCGAGCTCTAGTCATTGTACACTTTCTATTCAGTACTTTTCATTTCTGTTATGCTATTGTTTAGGCATTGCTTTATTTCAGTTGTATTTACTTTCCATGCATTGTACAGAAAGAATGCGAATAAATAAAGTTGCTGTTTTTATTATATCTTGTCTCTTGTGCTTTATTTTTATATTGCTTAGATACGCTTAGCGTATTTACTTCACAGTAAATACGTAGCGGCCTTGTCACGTCCTCTGCCCGTATACTGGGAAGCTGGGCGTGACAGCTACAAGTTGCTTCGTGTTTTTATTTAACAAAAATAACTTTTAACTCTTACACAGGCTGTAATACCCTTTTCTGTACAATAACAAGAAATTTCTGTACAGAGATTTTAGAGTCATTAAATATAGTCCCGAAGCACATGAAGGCAGTGAGCGGTCGAAGGGATTTGTCTCTCCCGGTATAGGGAGTTGATATCGCACTGTACAGGACATGACTATAATCAGAAGTCCGTGGCCATGGCATTGGAGATAAACAGATAAGTGTTATTAGTTGTATTTCCGGTGGTTATGAGTCCTCTGTCAGCATGGTTTATCTGGTTATTGGGGGTCTGACAGATTTCACTCCCAGACCCGTTATGCGATACTCATTAACGAAGAGACCGGACTGTATGTTATTCGTCGCTGATAGAATTTGTCGAGTACGGATGAGTTTGCTCATCGACTAGCCTTTATCTTACTCATATCTGGGTAACCATTACGTGCATCTAGCACCGCTGACGAGCTTATGGGTTAACCCGTGAGAGGATTGAATATGAAAATATTTCAGATTCAATCAGATTTGATCCTGTTTAACCTACCGCCAGCTTATCGACAGGTCTTTAGAGTCCCCCAACGAAAGTGTCTGCCCAGGCGATATGATGATATGGCGTGCGTATGGGATATGTGCATGAGTTCGATTAAATACGTGTATGCGATACGCATGATTTAATCGGACATTGGATTATGCTAGCAGGTCTATTATGATAGCCGAAATATTAAGCCAAGTGTTAATTTAATAATTACATATGTGATATGGTTGCTGGTATAGTGTATTTGATACACACTAATTTTCTCTCATTGATATATATATATATATATATATATATATATATATATATATATATATATATGAGATTAATGGAGGAAATATGCCATAGGAGGGAATTTCCTCCTATGGCGTCGAAAACACACACACTTCATCGTGTTTTTCGATGATCGGAATGCATCATCTTCATCGTTATTATCTAAGATATGGATACACCAAATTTCATGTGATTCTACACCTTTTTCACCGTTGAATTAGTGGGTTCAAAATCAACAATTTACTGACAATAGAACATTTTACATTGCTAAATCAACGGTGAAAAAGTTGTAGAATCACATGAAATTTGGTGTACCCACATCTTAGATGATAACAATGAAGATGATTGTTTACCCAATTAGAGCAAAGCTCTGTTCAGAATTCAAAATTTGAATTAAAACTGCGCTTTTATAAAAGCGCTGCGCTACTATAAAAGCGCTGCGCTACAACTAGCGCATCCCGTGCAAAGCGCATAGGCGCTAGCGCTAGATGCGCTGCACTCTAAGTAGCGCACCACGTGCAAAGCATGTGTGCGCTAGCGCTAAGAGCGCTGCGCTCCAAGTAGCGCACCATGGGCAGAGCGCACAAGCGCTAGCGCTGGAACTAAATGTTCCTCACCGTTGGATCAAATATCCAACGGATATGATTAAATCATCAATTAACAAGAATGAAATTCTGTTGAATCTTTCCAAACAGAAAAGATTGTGCCCTGAATTTGGAACACCGTTGAATCAATGATCCAATGGTGATTAAAAATCACTAAGATACAGAACAAATTCTGTAAGGGGGAAAGATTTCTCAATCTTGTTAAAACAAGAAGATTATCTTCTGTAAACCAGAAGCCCTTGGATCAAAGATCTGACGGTGGGGAAATTCCCAAATCAATTAGAGAATAAATCTCTTTAACCGATTGAACAAATCAGCCTCCCCCATATAAAGGACCCAAGACTTCAAGTCTTGTACGGAGGAACCCCCCATAAACTTTGAGAAAATCTCAGGAAGAAGAAGAAGCTCTCGGCAAAAGAAGACAATTCTTCTCAAGGTAAAAAAAAAGAATAGAAAGACGAAATCGTCTCAATATAAAAAGAAGTGTTTACTTCTTTCATAGATCATAGATCTATACGATAAATTGTCTTTCACAAAAAAGATTATGAACATCTCATTAAAAAGGGGGGAGGGAGAATTATTCAATTCTCTTAGAATCACAGATCCATAAAGGCAAAGCCTTTCAACAAAAAGAGATTGAAATATCTCCTATAAACTAAGAACTTTGTTCTTACAATCTTGAGACAAAGTCTCTTATCAAAGAAAAGATAATCTTCAGAGCGCAAAGTTAACTTAAGAAGAGCCCTAGTGCTCCTAATCTAAGAAGAGCCTTAGCGCTCCTAATTTAAAAGTGCCTTAGTGCTCTTCATCTAGCACAAAGCGCTGCAGTGCTTAGCACTTCAAACATAGCGCACTGTGCTCATTGGCTAGCGCTCAGAGCTAAGCGCGTCACGTGCTCCTCAAGTGTGCGCTGCATTACTAAAAGCGCTTTGCGCTCATTATATGGCACCAGCGCCAAGCGCCTCAACGCTTCAATTATAGCGCATCAGCGCTCTACATCTAGCGCAAAGCGCTAAGCGCATCGGCGCTCTTCATTTAGCGCAAAGCGCTAAGCGCATTAGCGCTTCACATCTGGTGCAAAGCGTTAAGCGCATTAGCGCACTGCGCTCTTTGACTGGCGCAAACCGCCAAGCGCACCACGTGCTCCTCACGTGTGCGCTGATAGAACATAAATTGTTCTTTAATAAGCCCCAGAGCTATGATGAATGCTCAACATTCAATAAAAGACAGAAATACTGTCAGAACTCTAAATCAATGCTCAGCATTATTAAAAGGGCTGAGCCCAAACAAATGCTTAACATCCCAAAATAAATGTTAAACATTTTAACTTGATTGGTCTTAGCCCAAGACTGGCCATAAGTCCTTAATTCAGATTCAACTGAGCCCATGTGCTCATAATCTAATTAATTAATCTTAGTCCCAAATTGGACTACAGATTTGCCAACCAAAATTGGTTTAAGGGGACATCTCTTCACTCCTCTGATATATGTCGTTGTAATTCTTCAACGTCTTTAGAGAGGTGACGGGCCCCGACAACCATACATTTCATAGACTATGACGTCTTTAAACTGGACTGTGGGGTATTTAAACCCATGGACTATGATGTCCTTAACCTTGACTGTGAGGTCTTTAAACCCACGGACTATGACGTCCTTAACCTTGACTGTGAGGTCTTTAAACTCACGGACTATGACGTCCTTAACCTTGACTGTGAGGCCTTTAAACTCATTGACCACTATGTCCTTAAACTGGTAATGGACCACTATGTCCTTAAACTGGTAATCGACCGCAATGTCCCTAAACTAAACAATAGAGTCTAAATGCTCTTTTGTCGGATCTAAACGATCCTGTTAAGTTGATCTTAGTCTAAAATTAGACTAACGTATCCTTAACAAACGTTTAAGTTGATCTTAGTCTCAAATGAGACTAACGTATCCTTAAACCAATCCCCAAACCCAAATCTAAGAAAATACGGATTTGGACTAATTCACGTCTTACGGGCGACAACATAAATTAGTCTCCGTATACAATCCACGGGCAACCAAAAACAAAACAAACACCCACGACACGAAGTGACCATCTGGAGAAGGAGAAAGTGGTTACCGTGATGCGGTAGCATAATTAACTGCAGGGGCTTGCGCCTGCAGGGAAGAGCGTCCCCACAATCAAAAATCCCTCAACGAGGGGGAATCTGACGAAGTTTGCTATATCGGCCGCATCCGTTTAAACCTTAGATGTATGGTGCCATAAATCAACTTGGCATCTTCGGAGAGGTGGACGGATAGCACCAATTAGCATCTGCCCCGAATTCAGGCAAGAAGGACCTGCGCGGTCGCGTCTCCGTGTTCGGAGGGGAACAGATTCTGGCACGCCCGGTGGGACCTTTTCCTTTTTCTACTCCACACTTCGTGTGTCATGTTTCGCGAACGAATCGCGGTTTGCTATGGTTGCCTTTGGATTCGAGGTACTAAGATTTGGTGTCTTGCTCCGTGCAGAAAACAGAAGATCAATGGCTTCAAACTGCACTCATTGCAACAACTCCCACTCCATCCTTGCCGGAGGAGTGATCTACGGGCCTCAAGCGGCCTCCTTTTTCAAGATGCCAGTGGAGCAGGTAGCTCAGGCCACCACTGGGCTGTTCTTTGGGACCATGCTCCCACCAATGAGCTTCAATGCCCCTCTGCCGTTGCTTGAAGCCCCGAAGAAGTCGGTCTTTGATCGGCTTATCACTACCGCGGCCCCTCTCAGCGGGTCGCCTAAACCAAGCGCCTCAATCTTTGACAGGTTGGGCCATAACTCATGTGGGCCCATGAAGAAGCCTGCAATACCAGAAAGGGTTATCCCGAAAAGGATAGCCATTCCTGCTCCCGAAGTCGTCAAAGCGGCTTCTCCTGCCAAAGGGTCGGTCTTAACAAGACTGACTGTTTGAACTCCCGTTTCAGGTGAAATCGTCAAGGCTGCTTCCCTTGCTCGGAAGTCTGCCTTCGATAGGTTGGCTATCCCCACTCAGTGGACATCAGTCTTCAATAGGCTGACAACGACAATTTCTGACCAAGACAGGGGGTATGAAGAAGCCACCCCCATAGCTGAGCCAGTACCGTCGGCTCGACACGCTCGACGTCGCCACTGGCGCCGAGTAAGGAAGGCTGGAGGCAGCTCTCTTTCTGGACTGACACCGCCGGCTCCAACGGTGGAAATTGATGCTGCTGTTCCAACTGGGAACAGCTTTGAACCACTTAGGAGGGTACGCAAGAACTCTTCGAAGGCCATGCTGAAAAGATCTCCTCCACCCATGGAGAGCGCTACAAAGGTGAAGACAGAACAACCCTCTCAGCGGTTGTCCTTTAAAATTCATAAAGTTTGGCGACAGGTCCAAGACTCCGTGGTTGATCAAGACTACTCCTGCTGACAGAAAAAGATAAAATTTCGGCGAGAAGAGGACCACCCTGTTGAGCCACAGAAGGTGACAGCTACTTGGGTGCCTACTGCAACGGCCCCTTCAACTCCGACCGCCCACAAAAAGAGGAGGCCGGAGAAAATCCCCGTGTCTGCGACAAATGTCAAGGGCACTAGGCCTAAACGCCCCAAGTCTGGGGGCATGGTGGTGCACACCGTCTACATGGCGTTCGGAAAAGAGGACAGCCGAATTTCCACAGGTCATCGACCGCTTACGCGATCAGTGTCTAAAGCTCAGGAGCAACAACAACAAAAGCTCCAAGAAATGCTAACAGCTATGGCCGCACTTACGGGACCAAAAGCAAGCCCAGAGATATCCTCGGAGCAGCGCCGTGAGCAGGAAACTGATCCTGAATTCCTTCGGAGAATGCTTGAGAAGAAGGACAGAGAGGCCGCGAAACAAGCGGCCAATATAAAACAAATGACCCTTTTGTTCCAAGACATGGCTGGGATGATGTTACAGCCGGATCCTCCAACCGAAGATCCTCCAGTAATAATTGAAGATGATAGAGGAGAGACATCAAATCCTCTACCGGCTCTGTCAACAGCCAAGGAGGAGACCATCTCCAAAGCCACACTCGATGATTATATAGCTCAACAAATACGAGCTCATCAAGCGAATGAAGCAGCTGGCCAAGTCGTCAGAACTGGACGGCCCTATCCGGGTTGGTACGACCAAATAAAGTACCCGCTGGGATATACGATCTCCAAATTCCATGTGTATAAGGCGGCGGGTAATCCACATCAGCATGTCGCTCAGTTCAGGACTCTCTGCAGCAATACCGGAGGTGATGACAAATTGCTGCTTCGCCAATTTGTTGGCAGCTTGTCGGAGACAGCGTTTGAATGGTACTCTGAGCTCCCGAACGACTCTGTCAATACGTTTGCAGAAATGGAGTTGCTATTCACCCAGCGTTTCGCAAGCGCTAGCGAACGCATCCCGATCACGGCACTCATCAACGCCAGAGTGAAGCCGGGAGAAACCTGGGTTCAATATGCCATTCGGTGGCGGAACCTATGGTCAAAGTGCGAACAGCGCATCGAAGAAGTGCCGGTGGTGGGCATGTTCGTGGGAACTCTCGACCCTCAGGCAACCATCTCCCAATTCATGATGTTCTTCAAGCCGACCACCTTCCATGCATTGATCAACAAACTGGCCCAAATGGACTAGATGGGTCATAGACCGTCTTCCTCGAAAATGGATCTTCGGAATGAGAAGGGGAAAGGGAAAACAATCTTCGTCACCAACGCTCAACAACAACCGAGTGGCCCGACACCGGTTGTTCGCCAAAACAACGTGCGTCCACGCCCATCTCTCGATGAGAAGTTGAGACGTCCTTACTCGTTTCTCCGGGATAAAACAAGGAGATTGTTCGAACTAGCAGTGCGCAACGGGCTTATCACTCTACCGGAGCCGAGACACCCACTACAACTGAACGACGTCAACGATCCCAGTTACTGCCCCTGCCACCGAGTGTTAGGCCATCCGATCGAAGATTTCTACGTCTTCAAAAATTGGGCTGAAGACCAGTATCAACAGGACAAGTTCGCACTGTCCGAAAACTGGAAGGTGAACCCGCCACAACCACATGCTCCGAAAAAGATGGACATGCCGGGGGCATCGTGCTCATTCATAGAGAAAGCCACATGGACCGAAAAGTCCGTAAATTAGAAATTCGCCTCAAATATGGCAACGATGGACCGCAATGTCCTAAAACTTGCAACGGACCGAAACGTCCTTAAACTAACGATGGACCCCTATGTCCTAAAACTGGATATCGACCGAGACGTCTGTAAACTAGTACGGACCGCAGAGGCTGACACAAAAAAAAGAAAAAAAGAAAAAAGAAAAGGTATGTCCATAAGCAAAATGGGCACGGATGAAAACCCGAGAGGGTTCCGTGAGTAAAAATAGCAGGGCTACCGGCGAGTTTTGTGAAAACCCGAAAGGGCGCAATCTCGTTAAAAGACACCTGCAAGGTCCTCTCGACCTTGTGAGGAGAAACCACCTGCGTGAGATCCTTACGACTCACAAGGGAACAACACACTTAGGGATCCCACGATTCTTAAGGAGAAATTACACTTGCGAGATCCTCACGACTCGTAAGGAGAACCCTCCTATGAGACCCTCACGGCTCATAGGATTCAAAAGCCTTAAGCTACAGGGATCTGAACCTGTTCTTAAGCAGCCATCACAACCTCCAATGCTGCCCTACAAGCGTCTCGATATCGAACCTTGTATACAATCCACGGGCGCGAATAAACATTTCCCTAACAAAGTCTCATCCGTGACTAGAGATATGTTTACACGGTGAACAACCCTTGTAAGTCCTCTCCACTTAGAAGGAGAATACTCTTGTAAGATCCTTACGACTCACAAGAAGCCATACACTTGGGAATCCTCACGATTCTTAAGGAGAAAACGCACCTACGAGATCCTCACGACTCGTAGGGAGAAATACCTTTATGAGACCCTTACGGCTCATGAAGTCAAAAGCCTTAGTCGACAGGATCTTAACCCTATTTGCTAAGTCACCTTTGTTCGAACCGACAAAGGAAAATGATGATTCGCTCCTGACAATATCCCAGTTGTAGCGATGCTGATGCCTAAATTGGTATCAAATTCCAAGTCTAAACTCGTAGTTAAAATCGGCGAGCCAAAAATGCATATGAAATAGCCGAAATGATGGGGCAACCTGCAACAAAATCAGCAAGTAAAAATATATGCATACAAAATAGCCGAAATGGTTGGGCAACTCGCAATAAAAAATAGCGAGTAAAAAGAAAAATAGCCGAAATGATTGGGCAATCGCGAACTTCGCGATATAAAAGCTGAAATGATAGAGCATCGCGGAAATAAAAAAAATGAAAGAGTAAAACTTTTTCCCCACAGGTGAGGCCACATTGACCCCTGTATACAATCCATGGGCACAAACAAGAAGGGAACCATATCGTCCCACCAGGCTTCGTCAAAGCGAAGCCAAATCTCGACGGTTCATAGACAACCTAGAGACAATCTCGACATTCGTCGCAATATTGCAGACACAATGTCAACAAATGAAGCGAAGGAAGATCCCTAGCTTCAGGGTCTCGACGTCAACATCGACAGTCTATAGATCATCAACAACGTTTCTTCTCACTACAACGGAATGCAGACGCGACGTCAACAAGCGACCCCAAGGTCAAAACAACGGAGCCACGGCAAAGTCCCTGGTTCCAAGTCTCGACGGCAACATCTACAGCCTAGAGATCACAACATCGTTTCTCCTCATTCCAGCAGGATTCGAATGCGACAATCAATCTCGGAGCCATGGCAGAGACCCTAGTTCCAAGTCTCGATAGCTACATCTACAGCCTGGAGACCAACAACAATGTTTCTTCTCACTACAACGGAATGCAGACGCGACGTCATCAAGCGACCCCAAGGTCAAAACAACGGAGCCATGGAAAAGTCCCTAGTTTCAAGCCTCGACGGTTCATCAGCAATCTAGAGACCACCTCGACATTCGTCTAGACACAGCAGACGACATGTCACCACAACGTTCTTCCTCCAACAGGATTCAGACGCGATTCCACTAAACGGAGCCATGGCAAAGCCCCTAGTTCCAAATTTCAACGCCGACATCTACAGTCTAGAGATCATCAATAGCATTCCTCCTCATTCCAGCGGGATACGGACGCGACATCCACCAAACGGAGCCATGGCAATGTCCCGAGTTCCAGATTTCAACGGCGACATTTACAGCCTAAAAATCCACAACGGTGATCCTCCTCATTCCAGCAGGACACAGATGCCATACCATCAATCGGAACCACGGCAAAGTCCATAGTTCCAAGACTCTACGGTTCACAGACAACCTGGAGTCATCCAATGACCCCGTCTCGGAATCAAGTCAACTCAAAAACCTTGAGTCAGGGAAATCAACATCCTTGACGAGAGCATCTCGATTCGCGTCGACCCGCAGAGAAATCAGTGTCTTTGCAGAAATACCTCGATTCGTTTCGACTCTAGGGAAATCGGTGTCCTTGGCAAAAACCTCGATTCAGGAAAATCAGCGTCCTTGACGAGAGCATCTCGATTCGCGTCGACCCGTAGAGAAATCAGTGTCTTTGCAGGAATACCTCGATTCGTTTTGACTCCAGGGAAATCAGTGTCCTTAGCAAAAACCTCGATTCAGGGAAACCAGTGTCCATGACGAGAGTATCTCGATTCGTGTCGACCCCCAGAGAAATCAGCGTCTTTGCAGAAATAACTCGATTCGTCTCAACTCCGAGGAAATCAGTGTCCTTGGCAACCTCCTCGATTCAGGGAAATCAGCGTCCTTGACGAGAGCATCTCGATTCGCGTCGACCCGCAGAGAAATCAACGTCTTTGCAGGAATATCTCGATTCGTCTCAACTCCGAGGAAATCAGTGTCCTTGGCAACCTCCTCGATTCAGGGAAATCAGCGTCCTTGACGAGAGCATCTCGATTCGCGTCGACCCGCAGAGAAATCAGCGTCTTTGCAGGAATACCTCGATTCGTCTCAATCCCAGGAAAATCAGTGTCCTTGGCAACCTCCTCGATTCAGGAAAACCAGCGTCCTTGACGAGAGCAACTCGATCCGCGTTGACCCGCAGAGAAATCAGCGTCTTTGCAGGAATACCTCGATTCGTTTCAACTCCGAAGAAATCAGTGTCCTTGGAAAATACCCCGATTCAGGGAAATCAGCGTCCTTGATGAGAACATCTCGATTCGTGTCGACCCGCAAGGAAATCGGTGTCTTTGCAGGAATACCTCGATTCGTCTCAACTCCGAGGAAATCAGTGTCCTTGGCAAATACCTCGATTCAGGGAAATCGGTGTCCTTGATGAGAACATCTCGATTCGCGCCGACCAGCAGAGAAATCAACGTCTCTACAGGAATATATGACGTCAGCAAAGTGGAGCCGCGACAAAGTTCCCAGTTCCATGACTCGGCGGTGTACAGACAAACCAAAGTCAATCCTCGACCTCCCTGTTGAAGCAATTCTTTGACTCGGGAGTAGGTCAACTCATCAATCCCTTACGAGTCCTCTCGACTTGTAAGAAAGAAAATTCTCTTGTGAGATCCTTACGACTCTCAAGAGAAAACACACTTAGGAATCCTCACGATTCCTAAGGAGAAAATACACTTACGAGATCCTCTCGACGCACAGGGAGAAAAAAATCTTTATGAGACCCTCACGGTTCATAAAGTTGAAAAGTCTTAGGCGGCAGATCTGAACCTGTTTCCTAAGCCATCGCTTCATATCTCGATTCAGGAAATCAGCGTCCTTGGCGAGAACCTCTCGATTCGTTTCGACCCGTAAGGAAATCAGTGTCTTTGCGAGAATCTCTCGATTCGTTTCAACTTGCGTGGAAATTAGCGTCCCTACGCATAAAGAAAATTCTCTTGTGGGATCCTTACGATTCTCAAGAGAAAACACACTTAGGAGTCCTTACGACTCCTAAGGAGAAAAGACACTTACAAGATCCTCACGACTCGTAGGGAGAAAAGCCTTTGTGAGACCCTCACGGATCATAAAGTTGGAAAGTCTTAGGCAACAGATCCTAACCCCGTTTCCTAAGCCATCGCTACCTTATAAAGAGTTCAAGATGAACTGTTGTCTACCATCTATGGGCTACACTTGCCAAAACTACATGCCACTGAAATGGAGAGGTTACTCATGAGCATATAAACAACTTCACGCCAGAGTAAAACATAAAGAAACAGAAGGGTGCAGCTCATGGACCTCAGGGTTTGGAACTATATCCATTAAGAGTTGGGATTTGAGTCAATGATAGATGACGACGCTTGTGTCCGCTCGCTATCTTCTCAAACCAAGATTCTAAAGATTATATACCAACCCGAAACTGGTTATATGCTATGAAATACTCTGCACTACTTCACCCATGTATATACTTACGTGGGCAAAGTAGTGGGGGGCATTTGTTTACCCAATTAGAGCAAAGCTCTGTTCAGAATTCAGAATTTGAATTAAAGCTGCGCTTTTATAAAAGCGCTGCGCTACAACTAGCGCACCCCGTGCAAAGTGCATAGGCGCTAGCGCTAGATGCACTGCGCTCCAAGTAGCGCACCACGTGCAAAGCACGTGTGCGCTAGCGCTAAGAGCGCTGCGCTCCAAGTAGCGCACCATGGGCAGAGCGCACAAGCGCTAGCGCTGGAACTAAATGTTCCTCACCGTTGGATCAAATATCCAACGGATATGATTAAATCATCAATTAAAAAGAATGAAATTCTGTTGAATCTTTCCAAACAGAAAAGATTGTGCCCTGAATTTGGAACACCGTTGGATCAATGATCCAATAGTGATTAAAAATCACTAAGATACAGAACAAATTCTGTAAGGGGGAAAGATTTCTCAATCTTGTTAAAACAAGAAGATTATCTTCTGTAAACCAGAAGCCCTTGGATCAAAGATCCGATGGTGGGGAAATTCCCAAATCAATTAGAGAATAAATCTCTTTAACCGATTGAACAAATCAGCCTCCCCTATATAAAGGACCCAAGACTTCAAGTCTTGTACGGAGGACCCCCACATAAACTTTGAGAAAATCTCAGGAAGAAGAAGAAGCTCTCGGCAAAAGAAGACAATTCTTCTCAAGGTAAAAAAAAAAGAATAGAAAGACGAAATCGTCTCAATATAAAAAGAAGTGTTTACTTCTTTCACAGATCATAGATCTATAAGACAAATTGTCTTTCACAAAAGAGATTATGAACATCTCATTAAAAAAGGGGGAGAATTATTCAATTCTTTTAGGATCACAGATCCATAAAGGCAAAGCCTTTCATCAAGAAGAGATTGAAATATCTCCTATAAACTAAGAACTTTGACTGGCGCAAAGCGCCAAGCGCACCACGTGCTCCTCACGTGTGCGCTGATAGAACATAAGTTGTTTTTTAATAAGCCCCAGAGCTATGATGAATGCTCAGCATTCAATAAAAGACAGAAATATTGTCAGAACTCTAAATCAATGCTCAGCATTATTAAAAGGGCTGAGCCCAAACAAATGCTTAATAGCCCAAAATAAATGTTAAACATTTTAACTTGATTGAACTTAGCCCAAGACTGGCCATAAGTCCTCAATTCAGATTCAACTGAGCCCATGTGCTCATAATCTAATTAATTAATCTTAGTCCCAAATTGGACTACAGATTTGCCAACCAAAATTGGTTTAAGGGTACACCTCTTCACTCCTCTGATATATGTCGTTGTAATCCTTCAACGTCTTTAGAGAGGTGACGGGTCCCGACAACTATACATTCCATAGACTATGACGTCTTTAAACTGAACTGTGGGGTCTTTAAACCCACGGACTATGACATCCTTAACCTTGACTGTGAGGTCTTTAAATTCACGGACCATGACGTCCTTAATCTTGACTGTGAGGTCTTTAAACTCACGGACTATGACGTTCTTAACCTTGACTGTGAGGTCTTTAAACTCATGGACCACTATGTCCTTAAACTGGTAATGGAACACTGTATCCTTAAACTGGTAATCGACCACAATGTCCTTAAACTAAATAATAGAGTCTAAATGCTCTTTTGTCGGATCTAAACGATCCTGTTAAGTTGATCTTAGTCTAAAATTAGACCAACGTATCCTTAACAAACGTTTAAGTTGATCTTAGTCTCAAATGAGACTAACGTATCCTTAAACCAACCCCCAAACCCAAATCTAAGAAAATACGGATTTGGACTAATCCACGTCCTACGGGCGACAACATAAATTAGTCTCCGTATACAATCCACGGGCAACTAAAAACAAAACAAACACCCACGACACGAAGTGACCATTTGGAGAAGGAGAAAGTGGTTACCGCGATGCGGTAGCGTAATTAACTGCAGGGGCTTGCGCCTGCAGGGAAGAGCATCGCCACAATCAAAAACCCCTCAACGAGGGGGAATCTGACAAAGTCTGCTACATCGGCCGCATCCGTTTAAACCTTCGATTTATGGTGCCATAAATCAGCTTGGCATCTTCGGAGAGGTGGACGGATAACACCAATTAGCATCTGCCCCGAGTTCAGGCAAGACGGACCTGCGCGGTCGCATCTCCGTGTTCGGAGAGGAACAATGATGCATTCCGATCGTCGGAAAACACGATGGAGAGTGATTTTTCGACGCCATAGGAGGAAATTCCTTCTTCCATTATTCTCTCTCTCTCTATATATATATATTGTATGTATATGATGCATATTATCACTCTTTCTCTCTCTCTCTCTGGTATATGTATTGGATACATATACATTTCCTTTGCCACATAAAGAAAGAGTATTCCATGTGAAGAGGTGGGTCTCTCCGGTCTCTACACTTGATACAATAAAGAGAGAATGAGAAGGAGAGATAAGTGAGTGGTTTTCCTATACATCATCCTTTTTCCTAGTCCCTAGCAAGGAGCTAGTGCAAGTTTTCTCTCTTGATGATGAGGGTGGAGCTTAGGGCGGATTCATTTCACCGCGGGTCTTCCTTGACGAGAGCTCACGGATCTAGCTAGGGTTTTCCGATATGCGATCAGACATGCTACAAAGGTTGTAGCCCCTCTAAACCCTCTCTAGGTTTTTCTAGATCGCAATTGGAGTTGTAAATGCATGATCATGTGGTGGGAATTGGTTGCTATGTTAACAATTTGATTGTTTTCTCAATTCCACCGCGGTCCACGAACATTGCATCCCCAGCACCAATCCCTACAGCAGCAATGTGTCGTGTCAAGGAGGCAGATGGATCTGCATCAATCTGACCCCTAAAGACCCCCAACGTGGACCAAGGATCCGCCTTGTGACCCTTTCGGAGGCGAACAATAGCGTTATCAACGACGGAGGCAGAATACATGGCGGCAGTGGAAGTATCTAAGA
This sequence comes from Agapanthus africanus, assembly GCA_030015575.1. Taxonomy (NCBI): domain Eukaryota; kingdom Viridiplantae; phylum Streptophyta; class Magnoliopsida; order Asparagales; family Amaryllidaceae; genus Agapanthus; species Agapanthus africanus. Next base: position 99,297,844 of record JASDDO010000008.1, read on the forward strand.
AAATCTTGTGGTTAAAGAATTTAGCTAGCGAATTCGGATTCGATAAGGGGCCAGTTCCTTTATTTGTGACAGTCAAAGCATCATTCATCTGGCGAAGAATCATGTATACCATAGTCAAACTAAGCACATCGACGTGCGATATCACAAGATAAGGGAATGGGCCGAAAAGGAGATCGATTTGATCAAAATCGATACTAAGGTAAATCCGGCGGACATGCTAACGAAGCTTATTCCTACGGAGAAGTTCAATTCAGCCTTTACTTCTATTCATGTACTCAAATTTAAGGAAGGCTCGCAACCTCGGTAGGAGGGTCGCACCAGTTTCGCAGTTCTGGACAAAAAACGGTGACAGTTTGCAGTTTCAAGGTTTGAAGCCGTGTCAGCAGAGGAAACGGGGAAAACTACTAAGGAAACCCTAAAGGATATAAGACGAAGGTAATAAATTTTCAAGGTGGAGATTGTTGTGAAGGTGTCTTGTATATCAGATTTTACCAAAACGCGAAAATCAGATTTTACCAAAACGCATTTGTCGTGGCAGTTTCTTAATTAAGCAGTTCCTATTATATTTCAGATTTGATCACAAGATTAAGGGAGGCGACGAAGGCTCCATAAAGGCTCAAGACAAAAGCCATCAAGGAGAACGTGAAAGAGAAGGATATCTCATTGGAGACCTATAAGGAGAAGGTTATTTGTAACTCTTGTAAGGTTTACTTTTTCTCTAAAATTTCTAATAAAAATATTCTTCCCTTTTTCCCGAATTGCTTTCTTGTGTTATTTGATTTTGATTTTGTTCTATTTGTTATACGTCAAAAGGGATCTATAGATCCATAAGGTCTTCCACGTGTATAACAACAGTCAGCCCTGATTGATATATTGAACCCATCTTTATCGTGTATACTTTTTTCTTATACGATAAGAAATGAACACATTTGTAGAAATTGTTGATAAATATTGTGGAGAATAAAACAAGAGAGAACTCATTGAGATGATTAAGACATGCACAAAGGAGGTTGAGTATCATTTGTGAATGACGAAATTGTATTTATTTATATTTTTCATTTGAATCTAATCGAAATGGAGTTCGATCATAGGGCTATAGCCCTTTCAGGTAGGGCTAAATGAACATGGATAAGTAGATACCAATAAATGAATAGTATGAAAGGATTTGTAAATGATTTTGTAAATAATAGGATTCTTGTAAATTTTACTGCCATCTTCTGTTTAGTAACAATTATCCACTTGATAATTCCAGATTTCTACCATGCCTGACCAAGCTCTGCAAGCCTTCATTGGCCATGGGATTGTCTCAAGGACTATCGACTCGAACTTCTCAGGGGCTGAAAGCATCTACAATGCTATCGAGAAGCTGGGGATCGATTGGAATAAGGTGGGTCTCAGCTTGAACTTGAAGGCATCGACTCCTTCATAAATAACTTTGACAGCTTGCTCCTCAGTCTCCAAGAGAAGGCCAACTCTCTCGAGTTGGTCGCACGAAAGCGAGAATGGTGCAATGCGTGTCTTTTTATTTTGCTCCAACGCTATTCTAATAAAGTCGGGTTCTTGTTTACTTTAGTTGTAGTAGCTTTTCTTTTGTACCTTAAGAATAGTTCTTAGCTGTAAGTTTGCATGGTGTTTAAATTTTTGTTGATGGTTTAATGAAGCATGCATGAGGGAACTTGTCACATCCCGCTTCTCAGTAGACGGAAATGGTAACGTACCAAGCCCGCAACGTATTTATAATGAAAATACGTTAAGAGTAAATAAGAAATATAACAAGATGCAAGAATAACAAGAGTAATAAAATAAAACAACTTTATTTACATTCAACTTTAAATGCAACTGTCTGAAATAAAAAGATACAATGATAAAAAACAAATGCCTATACAATAGCATACTGAAAGTAAGTGCCGGCAGGAAGTAGTATACAGGTCGAGCAGCAAACTGGTCTAAGTCCTCCGGGCTCGGCTCTATCTCCTCAGAGTCCGGTCCTCCTGATGAATATTCCAAAGAAAAGAAATAGAGAGGAATGTCGTCAGCGAACTAGCGCTCGGTAAGTTCCCAAAAGAAATAAAAGGAGATGACTGAATAATGTATAAAGTGAATAGAAACCAAGTAATGTGAACATGTAAGATTGTATAAGCGAGTATCTAAGTTTGATCATTTACAGATATAAGATGTGCTATTCTTACGTGATTGTTTGTAGCTTGATATAGAAAGTATTCATGTATACGAGAGGAGTCAATCTTATCCTGTGGACTATGGTAATTTGTAGTACAAGGCCCCGTCATAATCCATGGGACAACGACATGTGAATTCATGTAGGTGTTTTTTAAAGCGACCTCTCGTGCCACGATATACGTTCCGTACCAATCTACTCCTTTATCCCCACGTATTGTAGTGTGTAGTTCAAGTTAACAGGTCTTATCCGAATCCATGAATATAAAAATAATGTGCAAGTTCATGTTCAAATTATAATCATGTATTTAGGTATTCATGTCAAGTTCATGTCAAGTTATATTCATGGTTCGGTCAAGTCAAGTCAAGTATTCAAGTTCAAAGGTTCAAGTTTGGATATTCAAGTTCAAGTGTTCAAGTTTGAATATTCAATTTCAAGTTTGGGTTTGAGTTTGGACTCTGGTTCGAGTTTGTATTCAGGTTATGGTCATTTCTTATGAATGGATTTAACTGTTGAAATTCTTAAGTTCGGGAGTAATCGGACAACTGCTGCATATGGACGGCAGGATTTGTGTCTTTTTCCAAGATAATTGCCATTGATGACTCCGTAAATTTGCAGTGTTGTCTAATCTGAGTAGGCAAGCACTCACTTTCTCCGTAAATTCTAGTTTGTTTACATTGTTTTCATTTCTCGAGTGAGTTTTATGAAAAATACTTTAATATTGTTTAAAAATAAGTCTCGAGGGTGATTTATAATATTAAGAGTTTTTATAACAATATATTTTAGTTTCAATGGGAATTTAGTAATAAACCTAGCTTTTAAAAGTTTATAGTATTTTTATGAAAACTATGGTTTAGAAACTTGGTGGTATTTTATTAAAATTTTAATCTTTCAATTTTAAAATATAACTTTCACAATTTGTTTTTATTGAAAATATGGATTTATAATTTTATATAATTTTCCAAAGTTTAATTTGTTTAAAAAAGTCGTATTCTTTTAAATCGTATTTTTATTTTCTTTCGAGATCGAATTCTCTGTAAGGAGTTCTGTATCCCGCTCTACTATCTTAAGGACGTGCGATAATCCGCATCATCCCTAAATGGGTTCCGCTAAAATGGTTGTAGAGGCGCAATTGCAAAGGTCTTAAAAATATCGATTAAAAACGTTTATTTATAAAAACAATGGTATTTTACTGTAAACCGTATTCTTTAAATTAAACATACATATAAAATATCATGCTATGAAAGCATAGTGTATATGGTGGGGTAGGTTGCTACCCCGTGAATTTCTATAGGTATATATTCTAGCTATCGGTAAAATGGCACTTTTAAAGTTCATGGTATTTATATGAAGTTGTTTAATATAGGTGGTTATTCAACATGAAATTTTAATTACATGAAAAGGTAAACGATGTGAATAATACGTTAAGGTGATATTATAGCTTTAGAGTGAAATATTAAACATAGAAAATGTGACAAAAATTGTTTAAAAGAAAAGATAACGAGTTAACTCCACTATTTCGATATTGTTTTAGAAATTGTCTTGAGGTGAATTGAGATAGAGAGGAAGGGACTTAATGTTTTAGAGCGATATAGGAGAGGAAAAGAGGGAGGGGAAGCCTTCGGGAATCGTGGTAGCGTCGAGAGTGGCTTCGGTTTTCGATGGAACGAACCTTGATCGCTAACTCCACTTGACCAGCCTTAACCTTTTCTTGAACTTAGAGAATTTTTGAGAAATTTTCATAATAGTGGAGAGCTAGGGAATGGTGAGGTATTTATAGGGATGAATATATGTATAGGATGAATTAAAACAAGATTAATGGTATTAAACATTGTAATTATGGAGGAAATAAAAGGTCTGTAGGTCTCTGTTTAATTTCAAAGAAAACAAATAGGAAAAAAAGTAGAAGGGAGTCTAAGGGTCATATAGGTGAAGCACGAAAAAATTTGGGGGCATCAAGACAGCCGGTGGCGGGGATCTGGCGGCCCAGAAGAGGTCACTTGCCTCGAAACTCGAGCCCTGTGTATGAATTGTAATTAACTCCGTATTTATCTAGTTTGTTTTTTCTGAAACTTTCCGATTCTTCGTATATTGCACGTGGAACTCTTGGACTTTCGAAAAAAATAAATAGAAAAATATTAAAAAATAATTGGGACTGATAAGAATCGAACACACAGGCTATGTCACAGTAGTAGAGAGTCTTAACCAGTGAGCTACAAATTGTTTCTTATTTTTATTGAACAAAATTAACTTATAACTCCTAATCAGGCTGAAATACCCTTTCTATACATTGAAACAGGTTACATTTGTACAGTGATTTCAGAGTCGTTACATTCTACCCTTATAAAAAATTCGTTCTCGAAATTTACACAAAAACTAATTTTCAAAAAGGTGAGGATATCGTGCGAGTTTATCGTCTTCTCGCTCGCAGGTTGATTCTCCAGGAGAATCCTTTCTCAACATCGCTCGGACCAAGTGTAACATTTCAGGAAAATAAAATATTATTTTTGGGTTTTAAATAATTAAAATAATATATTTTATGGTTATTATAAAGATATAGAAATTTAATTTTAATGAATTAGTATGGTTATATACTTATAGTTTGGAGAATAATTGGAAAATTTATAAGAATTATTGATTTTGAAGGTGTTTATGTGATTTAAACATTTTATGAATTATTATACAATTAATTATATACAATTTTAATGCTAAACTTGATTAATATTTACTAATTATGCGTTAATCTTGTTTATATGTGTGACATGCAACATGACATGTTGCAAACAACTTGTTACATTTTAATTGTTGAACCATGGCTTCTTCTTTGATTTAAAAATGATTTTTTTTTAAAAATAAAAAGGGAAAAAGAAATGGAAAAGATATTTTGTAGCATGGAGACAATGAGTTATGGGCATAGAGAGAGAGTGAAAGGGGTTCATTTTCAACCATGGTTCATTCTTGATCATCCTTTATCTCCTTCTCCTCATTCTTCACTTCCCTCACCTCCTCTACCTCCTCATGGCCACCCTCAAAACCACATCAAAACACCACATTCTCTTCACAAAAAATGATCCCAAGCCCCTTACAAATATCTTGGACCAAGCAAGTTAAGGTTTTGAAGACTTTGGGCAACTCAAGAAAATTCTTAAGTTGCCAAATGAGGTATATTTTTACACTTCTCGCTAAGCTACTAGTTTTCCTAACACCCTATTGTAGTTTGAAGTTAAACTAATGAGGTTTTGTGATGATGGAAAATTCCTAGATGAGGGTTAGGAGTTTTTATGAAATGGGAAGGTGCAATTAAGGATTAGTAGTGACTACAAACCCGTTTAGTGCTAGAATTCTGGATCAAACTGAGCCTAGATACCCCAAATATGAAACCTGGAAATCCCTGATATCGGAATTTGTAGGAATTGTGATGACTTTTTGAGATCTGCTATGACTCGGAGACTTGGAAAATTATTTAGCAATTACTGTGAGATTAAGCAGGTGACCAAAAAGCTAACCCTAAAACATGAGACCCCCATTCCATTTCATGGCCGCAAATTTACCTATTTTGGCCGCAATTTGCGGCCTGGGTACGATGGAATTTCCTCATGCTTGGTCCATGGCTCCTATACCTGTTAATTAGACCCTCCACATATGCAAAATTGGTTAATTTGACCTGAGGCAAAATCTGGAGATGTTTTTCAATGTTGCTGTTTTCGTTTTGCGGTTTTTAATAGCTTGGATTTTGGGATTTGGGTTTTATCTCTGTCGATTGACGTTTGTACGACAACGTCGAAAGTTGTTTGGTTATTTTTGCATGCGTAGTCCGTAAGTTCTAACCTATATGTATTTCGTGTGCCGTATCGGTTTTCTAGTGTTGGATTCTTGTTTACGATACGACGCATTTGAAATGTAGGTACCTTCGTGTGGACTCCGGGAAAACAAGATGAGCAAGGCGTCATCGACTTCGGCAAGCGAGGATCAAGGTGAGTAGATGTATATCTACGGGGAAAGTCGGGTGGATGGCGTATAGTACCCTCGCAACCGTAGGATAGGTTATATAAATATATATATATATCTGTTGGTACAAGATTTGGATACTTAGCAAATAAGGTTTTAGGAAACCGTAGGATTTGAATAAGCGTGTTTGTAGAAGGATTTTACCTTAGTCTTGAACTTTAGGATATGCGTAGTCACCCACGCGTGCGCACACACACTTGATAGATGTGTGTATATGTGTATGTGTGTGTGTGTGTTTGATTATATATATATATATATATATATATATACATACATATACACGCGAGATGAGGATAGTATATGTTATATGGATATGAGTCGATATGATCGGGCATGATGCCGTGGGGTTATGATATGTGATTGAGTCGAGACACCGTATATGATATGATATAATAAAGGATTGTTGAGCGATATATATGCAAGCATGTGATAACATTTGTTTTGATGACATAATAAATTGTACGAGACCTAAGATCGTACCACTGATTTATGATATTGATATAGTACGAAGATTGATACCGTCCGAATGGTGATTTATTATGATATTTGACCCGTACTCTCGATTTTGAGGATGCCGTACGATGGATATTACCGTACGAGATGTATATGATGATTGATCCGCACTCTTGACTCGAGGATATCGTACGATGTATTATTACTGTACGTGATGATATGAGGCTGGATCGCCGACTATTAGATATATCGGCTCGGGATATTATAGATTTCTTATTACCTTCGACTAGGTTCTTAGTTTAGTCTTTAGTTGTATAGATATAGGTTAACTTAGGCTCGAGTCATACCTATTTTCAAAACCGACGAATCGTAGGCTTTTTCAAAGAATAAAACGAGAGATGATACGGATTTTCAAAAGACATCTATTTTCTCAAACACCGTAGTCCCTATTTTTCTAAAAACAACGATTCGTGCTATTTAAACATGATAAACGGTATGGCTTGTATATAGTTGTTATACCTTATTGTTTCTTTTGCTGTTTACTTTCTGTTATGATCTCGTCTGCTAGGACACCTGTACCATTACCGATGATGCGTATGTTCTACGTACACTTGTTTGCCGGCTCACACACATCATCATCGGTAATTGACATGTCACGCACACTGTAGTAATCGTTATTACATTGTATGATCTGATAGTCTGTAGAAATAGTATTGTTTAACATTCATGATCTTGTATGTTAGTGTAGACATTGTATTTCTTACTTAGATGCCAAATGCATTCGCATACATACATTCTAGTTATGCACTGATCTTTGGTTTTACGCCGGTATTTATTATCTCATTGTATACTCATAGATTGTGATTCTTCTTGGATATTTCCGTATTCATGTGATTTCTGGATTTGGGGAAAACCGCAAAGGAGTTTTATAAACTTATTATCATTTCAGAAATAGAAATTGCGGTTTTCTCATGATATGATGTGTGTGGCGTCCACCATGAGTTTTCTCGGTTCTTGAGCCACGTGTGTACACATACCTCATTCGAGGAGGGGGAATCACCGTCTGCGGGTACATGGTGGACCCGGTAAGGTACCCCGGGGCAATAAGCTCGAGTTGTAGACGATGAGCCCGGCAGGGTAGCACTACCTACCGGTTATTCTTGACCCGGCTGTCATCCGGAGGATATCGACCGGAGTCATGTGATTTGACAGATTTGAAGGACGATCTGAGAGACGGCTATAGAGATATTGACATATACATATATATTGTGTCGATACTTGACACAGATTTCTGTCGATTTCATTTGATGATACTCCAGTTTTATAATATCAATATTTTACTAAGATATGAACACAGATTTTTCTCATACCAGATGGATACGATTTTCATGATGTTTTCGAGTGTCGATACTGGGCACTCGGGTTTTATCTTGATTTAGTGTGTTGTTGCTGGGCACACATTCATTTATGCATTTACATTCATGCATATATTTACATATGTCAGTTACCACTTTATGACATGGACATGAGTACCTGACCTTACACATATGTATATATTATTACCTCTACTGTTACTCGATGTTATCGTGATACTATTATTATTGTATTGTACTGTATGACCTAGGAGATAGTCATACATTCGGTTTCTACTCGGTGATGTCTTCTACTCACGAGTTGGCAACTCACCCCCGTTGTGCCACAGTTTCCTGCAGGTTTTGCCGTACAGGTCCCGTTGCGGCTTGCTGGCACACCACTTCCTTCAGGGTGATTGCATTGATAGGTGGGACATATTACATCGTGACCACTATTATATACTTGTATATTTTATTTCAGTTATATCTAGTTAAAAGCTCCATCAACCAGACCTGTATATTTAGTAGATTTAGAAAACCACAGTTTGTATATTCTTCCGACCTTAGAGTCACGCTTGTGTATTTATTATTGTTTCTGGTTTTCTTGATGATGTTTAGTTTTCTCACTTTATTTCTGAGTTTTGATCCTCACCTTCGGCATTGTATTTGTATTACTTGTGTGTTTGTTTCCGCCTTTTGGCGAAGAGCTAGCTCCCACTTAGGGATGCCTTTATTACTGTTACTTGTATCCGTTTTCGGGTTAAAATTTACAAGGGAGGTGCTGCCCAAAATTTCAAACGATAAAAAGGTTTTCAAGTTAGTCACAACTAAAGTGTTTTCATATATTACTACTCATATATACATATAAGAATAAGTTTGATTTCAGTAAACCTTATTTCAAAATTGCACCTCCACTATTTTCCCTAAAAAGGTTTAGATTTCTGGGCTTTTGGCTTACTTGAATTAGGTGGGGTCCTATAGACTTCACATGATTCAAGTGCCAGCTACGTGTCTTTTCCGGGTCGTGACAAAGTTGGTATCAGAGCGTTAGGTTTAACCTTGGTTCGAGTCTAGGTTTGACTATGCGGAGTCTAGGACGTATATATATATATATATATATATATATATATATATATATATATATATATATTTGGAGCCTAGGCTTGACCTTATGGAACTTAGACTTGGCCGGGAGGGTATTAGACCCAAACTTTCGTCGCGTAGGTTGACCTTGGTTGATAGAGTAGGTGACTTAAGTAGAGTGACGTACCGTGTGTATGTTCCACGGCATACTTACGATACGCTACTCCGCTTAAGTAGCCTTAGGATGTACATTTCTTACGCACCGTATTTCTATTCGTTCCTATGATCTATCCTCATCGATATCAGATTGTGATTTCCGTTACCATGGGTACACGAGCTGAGAGAGCTGTGGTTAGAGATGCGGTCAGCACAAGCTCGTCAGGGACGAGGACTGACCAGGTTTTTTTCCGGTAGCATACGAAACGAATTGATATATTGTTTATTTTGATATTTCAGTGTTCACGAGCGTTTGGGATCTGCACCAGATGATTGGGATATTGTCAGATGCCAGCCGTATTGTGAAGACTACTAAGGTGCCGTCAACTCCAGATGATTAAGACGTTGTCTACCGTGCAGACAGATGAGCCGGCTGTTGCTGAGTTTTGATAAGTAACGCCCCAGACCCTTGAAGCTAATGCAGCAGGAGTTTACACATGGAGATGTGATAGAAGATTGCTAGTCACTCCTGGATAAATGACTAGGACATGTTGTTCGTTTGGATACTCCGATGCGAGATCATCAGATTGACTAACTTCAGCTAGAAGAGGACCTCACACAGGAATGTTGTGAGTCTATCGAGACGGGACGAGCGTAAGCACATCACTTCAATGATTTGGACGAGTTCCCGAGAATGTAATTGGCCAGGCACCTTCCACAGAGTATTAGAGATGCCAAGTTGTAGCTTCGAAAGAGACTCTAGATATGAGTGCAACCGTTTGGAGCGCAGTCTACACAGCTACAAAGAGATGATTCCGAATTGGTCCACATTGAAGAAAAGCGGAGTAAGAGGTTCGTACAAGATCTTGACGAGATGACATTCCCCCCCGTTGACATTAGAGATTTGATACGCATGCAGAGGCGTAAAATGCAGCCATAATTCCAGAAGAAGGTCACGAAGAGAATGCAACTGTTCTGTAACAAGAAATGGATTTATTAAAGAGTGCCAACTTCCGAGCAGTCCTGCAGAGATGAGATTTGGGAGAGACCCCGACAGAATCTTTCTGGAATACTACACAAGAAGACTTGGACCCAGGATCGGTCGTATCACGCACACTCAGTGGTCCAGAGCTTGCTATCATTGACGAGATACGTTACGAGCGACCATGTAAATTGGTCAGGAGATCTTCAGAGAATGCGCCAGAGTGGAACGTTTTTCGTCATTACTCCGTATCGGGCTGTTGAGCTGAGAAGTCATGTAACTAGTAATCCACAGAGAGAGATGAGAGCCTAAGGGCAGAAGGCTCCAGACCGTGAACAGGAGGCAATAGATACTTGCTCTACTTGCTTTGGATGCACCGATACCCTTCGACATTGAAGGAGGGGCACATCGACGACAGTATTTACGATTTGCGATTTGGTGATTCGGACATCACGTTTCCGTTGTTCTGGATTTTCGGTATTTCGACGATTCGTTTTATGATTGATATTTCTTATGTGCACCGTAGGTGCACTTGATTTGTATTCTCATGTATCAGTTGTACTGATTTTCGTTTTGCGCATACCCACTGCATTTGATTTTGATTTCATTGATATGGACTTATACATTCGGTGTAGTTACATGAGTTTTCAGTATTGACATGATTTTGTGCTCATAGATGCACATGTTTATGAGTTTATTTGCCACGGTATACTTGATTTGATTTGGTGTATGTCGTACACCGTTGATTTCGATTTTGATATTCGATATTCATTTTTATGCACCCTAATGCTTTGGATTATGTTTCCGTGCACCTTGTGCACTTGATTGGTATTTTTACGCACACATGGCGCAATAGATGCGATTTTGTGCACACCAGATGCACTAAATCGAGATTCTTCGTGCATATCAGATGCACCTGATATTGTTTTCGTGCACATCCGTTGCACTCGACGTATGTTTTCGTGCACACTCTTTGCACCTAGCTTTATTTCTGTGCACATTCGTGGCACCTGTATTGATTTTGATTTCCGTGCGCACCAGACTCACGTGGCATTTTTATATACTTTATTGAGATTGATTTCATTTCCAGCATCATGTTTTTACGATATATACTACATGGTTAGTAACTGAGCTGGACCAGTCTGAGGACAGTACCTGAGTATTTTTGCATGCATCGATATTTACGGAAGGGATTTTAAGAAAGAGCTATAGTCTCAATATTTTCCTACGTGTCCATGATGACATAGAACTTTATAAAGAAAACCCTTCTAAATCATTTTAAAAGGCGGAACGTATATGTTTAACAAAGGATAAAAGGCGGAACGTATATGTTTAACAAAGGATATATATATATATATATATATATATATATATATATATATATATATATATATATATATATATATATATATATATATATATATAGTTATTTTCCTTATAATGAACGTCTGCTACTTGTGCCGTGTTACGCGCATCGCACAGCAATTTGAAAAAGGTTCTACAAGCATTCCTATTTGGATGTTTTGACGATTTCAGAACGATGCGTACTATATACACGTTATAGTTTTGATTATATCATGTTTGATTTTCGTATTAGATTTGACATTTGTATTTCATCATAACTCCGATGATTGCGTGGCGCTTGACGGAGTTTTGATTTTGAGTTTTGCCCTTGTTTTCACGCGCATGCACTGCGCTATGATGTGTTTCGTGTATTCATGATACTCGGAGCCCTATTGATTTGAGTTGTTGATTGAAATGTTTTAAGTATTTGGGGGGTTTAAATTTAAATTCGGGGACCGAATTTATTTAAGGGGGGAAGATTGTAACATTTCAGGAAAATAAAATATTATTTTCGGGATTTAAATAATTAAAATAATATATTTTATGGATATTATAAGGATATAGAAATTTAGTTTTAATGAATTAGTATGGTTATATACTTATAGTTAGGAGAATAATTGGAAAATTTATAAGAATTATTGATTTTTTAGGTGTTTATGTGATTTAGACATTTTATGAATTATTATACAATTAATTATATACAATTTTAATGCTAAACTTGATTAATATTTATTAATTATGCATTAATCTTGTTTATGTGTGTGACATGCAACATGACTTGTTGCAAATAACGTGTTACATTTTAATTGTTGAACCATGGCTTCTTCTTTGATTTAAAAATGATTTTTAGTTTTTTTTAAAAATAAAAAGGGAAAAAGAAATGGAGAAGATATTTTGTGGCATGGAGACAATGAGGTATGGGCATAGAGAGAGAAAGAGGGGTTCATTTTCAACCATGGTTCATTCTTGATCATTCTTCATCTCCCTCACCTCCTCTACCTCCTCATGGCCACCCTTAAAACCACCTCAAAACACCATATTCTCTTCATAAAAAATGATCCCAAACCCCTTACAAACATCTTGGACTAAGCAAGTTGAGGTTTTGAAGACTTTGGGCAACTCAAGAAAATTCTTGGGTTGCCAAATGAGGTATATTCTTACACTTCTAGCTAAGCTACTAGTTTTCCTAACACCCTATTATAGTTTGGAGTTAAACTAATAAGGTTTTATGATGATGGAAAATTCCTAGATGAGGGTTAGGAGTTTTTATGAAATGGGAATGTGCAATTAAGGATTAGTAGTGACTACAAACCCGTCTAGTGCTAGAATCCTGGATCAAACAGAACCTAGATACCCCAAATATGAAACCTGGAAATCCCCGATATCGGAATTTGTGGGAATTGTGATGACTTTTTGAGATCTGCTATGACCCGGAGACTTGGAAAATTATTTAGCAATTATTGTGAGATAAGCAGGTGACCAGAAAGCTAACCCTAAAACCTGAGACCCCCATTCCATTTCATAGCCGCAAATTTACTTATTTTGGCCGCAATTTGCGGCCTGGGTACGGGGGAATTTCCTCGTGCTTGGTCCATGGTTCCTATACCTGTTAATTAGACATTCCACATGTTAGTGTATATGCCCTAGAGGCCATTACTGTATCATACTAGTTTGTATATTACTTAATGGAAGCTTGGGATATTCACCTTGTATAAACAATCTTGCTCAATATAGTAGTATGCTACTTGGTTTGTTTCTACTTCAATGTGTACATGTGTTTATTTTTGTATATCACCTATACACATTAGTGGAGCCCTTAGGATCTTTGCTTGATTACCAGCGTTGTGATGGCAGTCACACTAGTGGGGGCTGGGTAATCTATAAGCACATCCTTATACATGTCCCTAGTCGCAGGACTATCGAGACAGGGCATCGATACTCCGGAGTAGACTAGCGTATGCGCTTCTCATCCCAGTGTGGGAGATGGTCTGTGACACAGCCATCAGTATGTCGTACTTGAGATAGTATACGGGTGCTCGTTAGGTTACGAGTACACTGGACAGGACTCGTCGGAAACTGACCAGTTGGTATTATACCTATCGTCAGTTATCAGTTCCCAGGTGACATGAGTACAGCTTAGTCCGCTGACTTGACACTGTCACTTCGCCTCGAGTGTGTTCCCACTGTACTTTGATTACTACCCTACCACGGCTCAAAGGAGTCGTGCAAACAGGTAGTAGTTGGGTACAGTTCCGAAGCACTTGGAGGCAGTGACGGTTAGACAGGATTCGTCTCTCCCGGTATTAGGGGTTGACATCGCGCTGTGTCTAGGAGAGCCATTACACGAGTAGTCCCTAGCCAGGGCAAGCGAGATATACTGGTAGGCTTCCAGTGTTATCTCAGGGTGTTTTGGGCTTCACTCCGACACGACTTGTACCGCTATTAGGGGACTGACGTTTACCGCCCCCTAGGCCCGCCATGCGATGTATCAGACGAACAGACCGGACTGTACGGAGACTGTCACACTCAGACTCAGTAGGAGTTCAGATGGGGTTCACCTCGTCAGTCTTCTTATCGGCATCTACCTGGGGACCGTTACGCACAGCTAGTGCCGCTTGCGGTCTGTGGTTAAACCCACTGCCAGCGTAGTGTCGAGTCTTTAGAGTCCCACACAGAGGGCTATTCGCCATTGGGCAAAACAGAGTAGAGGTCGCATGGTTTTGCGACAGGGTTCGTTCTCATCCGCGCACTTGTGCACGTTTGGAGTCCGGACGGATATTACTGGCTGGCTCTGGTTTGAGTCAGATACTAGTATATGTTTCGGGGTTGGTTTTATCTCATTGTGTTCATGTTCCTCGGAACAAGAATGCGGGTGTGTATGCACAGATGATTGAGGCGGAGGAAGAGGATTTTCATTAGGGTTTCGGAACGGGTGCGTATGCACAGTTGACAGTCGTCTTTTTCTAAACTCTAATGAATTTATGATATATCAATTAATAATATTAATTAAATGAAATTGTGTCATGGTTGGGTTTGTTGACTTGTTGACCATGGTTGACTTGTTGACCATGGTTGAAGCTTTGACCATCATCATTACATATCAAAGATGCTCTTTGATTCTAGCAAAACCATTTAATGTGTGTAATGATAATTGTCATTCCAAACCATCCATCAACTATTTCATTTAGATTATTATTATTAATTTGATAATTAATTTGATATTATGTTATGGTTGTAAAAAGCCATTTTCATTCTATCATAACACTTCTCTCCCCTCTCTTCTTCTTCCTCCTCCTCTAGTTCAAGGAGACTCACTCTCATGTGTTGAGAAACCATCTCCTTGAGATAAAAACACCTCAAAACAACTCTCTACTCACTCTAGGGTTAGAGGTTTAGCAAGCCAAAGATCCTAGTTCTCTCAAAGTTCGAGAAAGGAGCCCGAAGGTTGAACCCTCAGGTGGATCCATCTTTGACGGAAGAAGGCAACGAGGAAAGCACCATCCAAAGCTCTACAAAGGTTTCAAGAAGAAGGAGTTCAAGTTAGGTATAACATCCTTTCCGAGTAGCTAACTCTCTTTAGCTTGGTAGCTAGTTTAGTTTAGAAAAGATCCCGACTTTTGTTAGTCCATGTTGCCTAATGCGCTAAAAATTCGTTTTTATACCGTTTCCGCCTCCCCGCAAGAACCGGGGTTGGCAACGTGGACTTACAGTGGTATCAGAGCCTAACTAAACTTAAACTAGCTAAGTAGTAAAGTGTATGGAAGTTCGATCGGAAAAATCACAAAAACCTAAACATCAAAAACCCTAACTTTCTGTTGAAATTTTTTGTGCTCAAAAGATAAAAAGTTTTACTCCAAAAATCGGCTCAGGGTTTTGTGAAGACACCCACCAAAAACGGTCGAGCGAACCCATCAAAGCGCGGCGGTTCCGCGGCAAAACCATGCCCATTGCCGCGGAACCGCCGCCGTTTAGTCACTGTTCTCGATCGGGTTTGGTGCAGTGTTCTTCTGGTAGGGTTTTGGGATTTTTAAGATGGTTTATTTGCTCCCAGGTTTTCCAGAAAAGAAATTTATTTTTGGGGGCCTATAAATCCGTATTTTTGGATCGAACTTCACTATACTTTGACTAATATATTATATCTGTGATGTTTGTATGTATTGAACGTCGGCTAATCGCTATATGTCGATTAGTCGGGGTTATACATATCTGTGATCTGTGATTGATGATGGTATGTGTATATGAATGCGTTGGACTGTCGCGGGTGAATAGCCGGGGTGGATGTGAGATGAGTGTTTTCTTTTTCTTTCATTCATGTAATATGTAAATTGATATAATATTATTTGTATGGCCGCACAACCGGGTCGGGGTTGTAGCCGTCATTGTATAATTCTTTTTACTGTTTTTGCTCCTAGGATAGACCCATGGAGGGGGTGCACAAACTACCGGGTATCTCGAAGTGCCGAGTGGCCTACTCACGGCGTTGAGGGAGGTTGCTCCACTTCGGGTACTTGGCGGGTAGTTTGCCGCACCCGTAGGGGTCTTGGGTAGGGTATTGGCTATTCACCGCGACCGTGTAGTCCGCTTTTCGTTGCAGGCTCGAACGGATTGCAGATTCCTAGTATATCCAATGTATTCATCTGTGATCTGTAATGTCTATCATTGCTATATATATTTATAACTATTTAGGCGTTGCTTATGTTTTACAGCCGCGCTAGCCCAGCCCCCGCTCTGTCGTTAGTTAAGTAATCTAACGGGTAATGACGGGGCCCCGTGGCGAATGCGAATGGCATAAGCGTACGTCATATTTTGGTTGTTTTCTGCAATGGTAGGATTAATTGATGGGACGCATTAAAAGAACTAATGTAAGAATATCACGCATTAAAAGAACTAATGCAAGATAATAAACCAAGCAAAAAGTCGTTGGAACACTTTCGAAAAACCACTCGGTTCTTTTCAAAACTAACTTTTAAATGCGGAGCTTGAGCCACTCCTTTTAAAAGCTATCTCGTTCCATCGATTATATCAAGTTCACTACGTTCACGGTTTCGCCAAAACCATTCGTAGCCCTCCGTCGTTTCATATGAATATTCAATAGTATTCAACCTATGTCCCGTCCACGCAAAAGAACCAAAGACCGCTCGATATCGGCATACAAACTCCGATGGATCGAGATAACATCAACAAACAACTTGTAGTTTTAAAACACATTACTTATACTATAAAATATGATTAAATCCATCGAAACCCGAAAATCTATCAAACCGCCCAATTTCGCAAAACCCGAAAATGCCAGTTTACCGTTTTTCATCAAAACTTAACATTTAAATGAAACCAATGGTCCTAAAACTCATTAAATAGCATAACTAGACTATACAAACTATTACTATATTTTTATTACACAAACTTGTATAAATTTGAAATTTCTAGTTTGCACCCTTTAACAATTTTCAACATTTTTCAAGCAAAATACCACAATTCCACCACAAAACATGATTTTGCATAAATTAATGGCTTAAACCACAATTCATGATGATAATGATATAATGAAACCATAATTATATTTTTAATCTCATTTATATAGGAATTTCTAAAATCTAGTTTACAAAATTAGCAATTTTTATCACAATTTATCAATTAACCATAGAAACTAGCAATCAAACTAAGTTTTTCTTTCCATTAACATGCTAATATTTCCACTAAAACTATAATCCAATGATAACAACCCAAATTAGAATTTTATATTAAGCACAACACATTTTGCAAAAACCTAGTTAACTAAATTCATAATTTAAAACAATTTTTGAATAACAATTTGTTAAACAATAACCATGCAAGATTTCCTAATACTAAAAGTGTTAAACTAACTACTATAACCCTAATTAATTATTAAAAATCATAACTTGAATTTAGAACCCTAGCTTGCATTTAAAAAAAAAAAGAACATAGAATTAATTCATTAAATCTAATTAAGCTTAATATGAACATCTAATAACAATAAGTCAAAAGAAAGAAAATTATACCTTCAAAATGTGAAATCCAAACAAGAAATGAGCCTCCAAAGTGCATGCTTTCCATCTCCAAATTTCATATAAAAATGAGCAAGGAATAAAGAGTATGGAATATATAGGATTTTGTGGAATTTTAATTGAATTTTTGATGTGTTTTTGATGAATTTTGAATAAAAATGATGTGGGAAATGGGGGGGGCAGCCATGGGGGGTTGTGGCCGGCCCTAGAGAGGTGAGGGAGAGAAAGAAGAGAGTGGAAAAAGTGTGTAGAAGTTTCAAGAGAAAGAACAACACTTAAGTCTTTTCATGGTTTATTTAATTATTTATTTATTTATTTACTATACCAACTCAAGAAAGCTCTAGAAAATAGGAAAAATTTGCAAATAATTTTTGCATGATACATACTAAATTCTAACATGCCATGGTTCATTTTTACAAATTAAAACCATTTAAATTTGTAATTTATACTAATTTAGTGTAAAAATAAAGCTTATATTAATATTTAAAATAATTAATTTAGGAAAAATATTTTATTAAACTAAAAATTTATAAGTGGCTAAATAAACACCATTTACTAGTAATTTCATAATTAAAATGGATATTTTTAAAATTATAATGAAAAACAATCACGGTTTGATTTTACGAAAAATACATTTTACTTTACCGAAAATCATAAAATTCAATTAAACAATTTTATTCATTTAATTATTTATTTAATTATTTTTAAAATGTTACATTCACGGTTTCGCCAAAACCATTCGTAGCCCTCCGTCGTTTCATATGAATATTCAATAGTATTCAAGCTATGTTTGTTGACCTTCGTCAAGGCGTAGTGATTGGTAGCTGTTGGGTGTTCATATGTAGCATAGATAGATACGTTGGTTTGAGACAGTCGTATTGCCTTGTTGACCTTCGTCAAGGGTATATACGGGTGGGTTCAAATTAACCTGGAAAATGACGGGCAGAACTTGACATGCGACTTATGATTTGTTGACCTTCGTCAAGGTCATAAGAGCATGGGGCAAAAATCCACATCGGGAGTTTCATAAGTACTGAAACTTGCTAGATTTGCATACCATTTGGAGTGTGGTGATTCTGGTAGGATTCCTTCAGTTTCGTCACGCGATGACATTTGGATCCCGATCCTACTGTGAGTTATGCTACTCCTCGGGAAATTTCTCACTAAACGATCAATGGTATAAACCTAGTAGGTGTCTAGAAAGGTGTTAGCGGGGCTACGCCCCCAGGGAAAAGAGGTTCTTAAATTAAGGAACTTCGCGAAAGCGTTGGAAAACCTCCCTCGAAGTACCGACACTGGCCTGGCTGAACGGTTAAGCAAGTATTGTGCGGTGGGATTGATCCCGACTAATTCTTCCTTTATGGTTTGAGGAGGGATTCGAGAGACAGTGGGAGCCATCCTGTTTAGAAAAACTAAAAACCATTCTAAACTTGCAAGAGCATCGTGCTGAGTGTTTCTTCTCTCTCTCCTTATTGCAGCGACCAATCGACATGACTGGACTTAAGTTACTTCTAGATAAAAATATACTGACAGGGCCAAACTACAAAGATTGGCTCAGGAATGTCAAAATGGCAATCACTTACGACAAGCTGGGGTATCTCCTTACCACCAAAGCTCCCCCCGTCCCAGGTCCCACCTCCAGCGTCGCGGATAAGGAAATCCGTAAGACTTGGGAGATAGATAGCGCGAAGGCCAAGTGCCTTGTGCTTGCCTCTATGGACAACGAACATCAGAGGAGGCATGAGAATATGGACCTCGAGTCTATATTTCTCCATACAAAAGAACTGTATGGAGAGCAATCTCGTATCGCAAGATACGAAGTGTCGAAAAAGTTGTTTTCGGCAAGATTGGCCGTCGGATCATCGGTAGCGGAACACGTGCTTAAGATGATTGGCTACATTAAGGAGCTCGCGGAACTTGGGACCACGTTGGAGAATGAGCTCTATACGGACTTGATTCTTCAGTCCCTTCTTTCCACTTACGCCCAGTTCATCCTGAATTTCAACTTACAAGAAAAGGAAGTTGAACTTTCAGAACTCCTCAACATGCTGAGGAGTGCAGAGAGCACCCTACAGAAAGGTAGGGAAACATCCACTTTGTTTGTAGGAGGATCTTCTTCTTCTAGGTCCAAGGCGAAAGCCAAGGGAAAGAAGAGGAAAGCCCCCGCCAAACTAAGGGGCGGTGTTAGTAAAGTGGATACGAAGGGAAAGGCAAAGGCAACAATGATAGCGGGGAAGCTTGTGGGTAAAGAAGAATGCTTCTATTGTCATAAGAGTAGACACTGGAAGAAATATTGCAGGGTTTGGAAAGCCAGGACACAGGAACTGAAGCAGGTTGCGGCTTCAGCTTCAGGTGTGTATGTTATTGAAAACTGTCTTTCGATAAACTCTACTTCCTGGGTATTGGATACCGGATCAGGATCTCATATCTGTAATTCTTTGCAGGCGTTGAGAAACCGTAGATTTTTGAAGGTGACCCTCAGAGTTGCGAACGGAGCTAGCATGGATGCTAAGGCCGTGGGGGACTATCACCTGGGAATGTCAGATGGACATGTTTTGGTTTTGCGTAATTGCTTTTTTGTACCCAACGCAACTTGTAATATCATTTCTGTATCTTTGGTTTCTAAAGAAGGTTATGAATTTGCGTTTGTAAGTAATGTTGTAAACATTCACCTTAATCAAGTTCTGATTGGGTCAGGTACATTGAGCAATGGTATATACGTGTTAAACCAACCACAGATTTTCAATGTCCAGAATACACACAAAAGAAAGTCTCCAGATATAAATCAAGCTTTCTTATGGCATTGTAGACTGGGTCACATCAATGAGACACGGTTGACTAAGTTACATAAAGAAGGATACTTGGATCCGTTCGAGTATCAGTCTTATGCCACTTGTGAATCTTGTCTCATGGGAAAGATGACAAAGACTCCGTTCACTGGACACGGAGAAAGAGCGAGCAAGCTCTTGGGACTCATACACAGTGACGTGTGTGGTCCAATGTCTACACATGCGCGAAGCGGTTATTCATACTTCATTACTTTCACAGATGATTTCTCTAGGTATGGACATGTCTTCTTAATGAAGCACAAATCCGAGGCCTTTGAAAAATTTCGGGATTACAAGAATGAAGTTGAAAAACAAACAGGCAAAAGTACTAAGATTCTAAGATCGGATCGAGGTGGTGAATACTTAAGTGCCGAGTTCCTGGACTATTTAAAAGTGTTGGAGATAGTGCCCTCAGAGTCAATTATTGGATCACAGGCACGTGATTGCAATGATTGAGGGAGGACCTATCCCGGTAGGACAGTCTTACTCGAGATGATAGTATGCTATCTGGTTTATCTTTATCATCGTGTACTGTTTTAGGTGACCTGACATGTCGCTATTACACGTTGATAGAGCCCCTAGGATTCTTGCTTGACTACCAGCAGTATGATGGAGATCATATACGTGGGAGCTGGTAGTCTATAAGCACATCCTTAAAAGGTCCCTAGTCGTAGGAGTTTCGAGACAGGGCATCGATACTCCATTAGTAGACTAGTGTATACAGTCGAGACCCCGACGAGGGGCGGTGGCTGGTCTCACAAGCCACTGGTGTCAGTTGGTTCACCTAAGATGTATACAGGTGCTCATTGGGTTATGAGTACACCGGACAGGACTCGCCGGGAACCTGCTAGTTTGTCTTATACCAGATGTCATATAGCAGTTCCCTGGTGACATGTGTACAGGTTAGTTCATCGACCTGAGATCGTCATTTGTCTCGTGTGAGTTCCCACTGTGCTTTGATTACTACCCTACCACGGCTCAAAGGAGTCGTGCAAACAGGTTTTAGTTGGGTACAGTCCCGAGCCACATGGAGGCAGTGAGCGGATCTTCAGGGGTTCGTCTCTCCCGGTATTGGGGGTGAGGTCGCGCTGTGTCTAGGAGAGCCATTACGCAAAGCCCTCGGCCGAGGCAGGAGATTTACTGGTAGGTATTCCAGTAGTATCTCAGGGCGTTCTGGGCTACACTCCGACACGACTTGTACCGCTTTTGGGGGTCTGACTTTTACCAACCCCCTAGGCCCGACATGCGATACTCATAGACGAACGGACCGGACTGTGCGGATATTGTCACTGACAGGCTCAGGAGGGTGTCAGGGTGAGCTTGCTCATCGACGTCCCTTTGGTCAATAGCTGGTGGCCCGTCACGTATTGGCTAATACCTCTGACGTGCTAGTGGTTAAATCCACAGCCATAGTATTGACGAGTCTTTAGAGTCCACCACACTTTCAGTTACTCAAGCTTTCGGGCGAAAAGCTGTAGAGGCCGTATGGAGATATGGCAGGGTCCGATCAGATACGTGCGGTATTGCACGGATCAGGATCGGACAGTTTGTACTAGAGGCCGTATGGTTATATGGCTGGGTTCGATCAGATACGTGCGGTATTGCACGGATCAGGATCGGACGGATATTACTAGCCGGCTTTGGTTTAAGTCGAATCCTAGTTTAGTACAGTGTAGATTTTGTCTCATTGCATTTGTATCCGGACGGAATACAGATGCGGGTGTGTATGCACAGTATCGGGGTTTTCCTGTAATTTATTACGGGACCGGTTTTCTGGAGTTGCCAGTTTGCATTCCGTTCCGGCCGGTTTTCCTTTGTTCTTTCCCGGCCGGACTTTTCCGATGGAGGGGGTTATTTGCAATTGTGCAAATAACATTTGTGGAGGGGGTTTCTTGCAAATATATTCATTATGATATGTTTAGGATCTTTCATCCATGATGGTGCATTAATGAGATTTGAAAGGGTATGGAGTGATAAGTATGGTTGATGTTTCTTTCGCTTTAGGATGTGGTCACCTCTTTCTATCTCCTACACTCACCTCCCTCTTGTGATATACTTAGTCTCCACCACCATTTCCAAATGAAGAGGCCGGCCACAATTTTGAGGAGAGGGAAAATGAGAGAGGTTCATTTGGTGTGGGAAATTAATCATCCATCTCATTTTCATTGCTACCAAAAATCCCCAAGTTCATATCTTGTTGATTAATCCATCAAGGCGACATAACCCCAAAGAGACAAGCATCATCTACACTACATTATACAGCACATCTTGGGCACGTCGACTTGCCAGCTTCGTGCCCGAGTTGCCTCGGTATTGAGGCGGGAGCCCGTAAAAGACGCAGGCGATGTGGTGCCCTTCCGGCGAGGAGGCGACGATATGGAGACAAGACTTTCCGCGGGAGATCGGGACAATGACGAGAAGACCGGAGGACTCGGATCACTCGGTATACTTCTCTTCCCATCTCTTGTTTGCTAGCATTAGGTTAATGGTTACGATCCGGGTTTTCATTGTCCGCGGTAGCGCCAGTTTCCAAGTAAGGAAAATTTTTGATTCCGCATTTTGGCCTAGGATAGACGGCCGGGGCGCTGCCGTGGCGCAACATCGTATCAGAGCTACGCCATTAACCTTGCCTAGCTTGTTCTAGTGTGTTTTACATTTCCGATCGAACAAAATCCCAAAAACCACATTTCGTGTGCATCAGTTTTCTGTCGATTTTTTCCGAGCTCTAAAAATTTTTCAGGTGATTGCAGAATGATGTACAGAACATTCTAAGAGTTCTCTAAAAATTTGGGCTCGTGAACAGTTCATAACGCTGCGGAACCGCGGCCACGTCCATGCTTGGGCCGCGGTTCCGCCGCGACTTGGACTGTTCAGTCACCCAAAATTTTGCAGAATGCTTAAGTGTTGAAAATAGGGGTTTTGGAATATTATTTTTGGGCCCATAATTTCTGTGAGTGCTACAGTATTATTTGGGGGCCCACTTGTTAATTTTTGATCGATTGGATATTTTAAACACATTATTTCACAGTATTTACATTATATTTGCGACCGTGAATGTCACTTGATCGGTAAATCCGGTCTAACTGCTATAGCCCGGTTAGACGGATTTGCGAACGTGACTTTCACGTTGATGTTCTATGTATTGCTGTGATGTTGCGGATCGGTCGTGGGGGATAGCCTGGATGCAATGCTAGTACAGTTGTGGTTGTATTATGTACATTTGATATTGCGGGACGAGCGTCCGACATGTGGACTGCCGTCACTGCCTGTTTGTATTATTCTTTTGGGGGCACGACCTGGTTGCGGTCGATGTACCCGTTGTATGTATATTTTACTTTCTGTACTAGGATTACCCCGCGGAGGGATGCACGGATAGCCGGGTTCTAGAGGGCAACGGGCCCGCATCTCATGGCATTGAGACGGAGGGGGCTTCACTCTAGGATTGGCGGGCTATTCACCGCACTCGTAGGGGGTACAGGTTGACCCAGGAGAGGTGCCCAAGTTACCGGATTCCGTGAAGTGCTGGGTGGTCCATTCACGGTGCTGAAGGGGGCTGCCTCGCTTCAGGTTTTGGCGGGTGACTTGCCGCGCCCGTAGGGGTCTAGGATTTCATTGCACAGGCTATCCACACGACCAGGGGAACGTCGGGTTTCAGCAGCGGCTCTGTGAAACCCGGGGATTCCAGATATCTGTATTGTTCTGTGATGCTGTACATTTCTGTGATGTTGCATTCTTATCACGCCTTGAGCGAATATAATATATTGGTATATATATTAGTAGATGTTGTATATGTTCTGCATCCGCGCTAGTTCAGTCCCCGCTCTGTCGTTAGTTAAGTAACCTAACGGGTGATGACGGGACCCAGTGGCGAATGCGGATGGCATATACGTACATCAGTATATTTTCGTTCTTTGTGGTGTGATCAATTGATGGGACTGCGTTGATTCGGATCAATGCAAGATAAACAAACCTATTCTGATGTTGTTGGAACATTTTTTAAAAAGCTGTTATTGCAAGGACGTTCACTTTTGTTTTGCATCGTGGTATTCATTTGGAATATCCTGCTCCTCAGTCGACGAGGCAAGGGCCGAGATCCTTTCACCGGGAGTGACCCCTTGGACAGAAGTTTGCGTCAGGGCATTAACTTCACTATAGCCGATTACTTTTGCTTTGCATCGTGGTATTCAGTTGGAATATCCTGCACCTCATTCTACGGGGAAAGAGCCGAGATCCCTTCACCGGGAGTGACCACTTTAGCAAAGGTTTTCGTCACTATATTTTTATAAAAAGATATCCAGTTCCTTCAACGATATCAAGTTCATTACGTTAAAGGTTTTTCGCCAAAAACCAGCCGTAGCCCTCCGTCATTTCAGATTAGTATTGCTTAGTATTCGCGCTACGTTTGTCGTTGCTATTCGCCGAGGCGTAGTGTGCGGTAGCTCTGTAATGCTTTCTGTCGTATGGATATGTGGATTGGTTAGGACAGTCGTACGACTTTGTTGATTATTCGTCAAGGGTCGTGCGGGTGGGTTTAACGCAATCAAGATAATGACGGGTTGAACTTGACTAGGACCTTTTGATTTGTTGATTATTCGTCAAGGTCACTTGGGTCCTAGGGGTAAAAATCACATCGGGAGTTTCAAAAGAACTGAAACTTGCCAGGCATGCGCATACCTTCTGGAGTGTGGTGACTTGAGTGGATTCCGTCAAGTTATCATGCGATGATAGTTGGATCCCGATTCCCACTGATGAGTTAGTTTACTCCTCGGGTGACCCCGACTAATTCTTCTTTCAGGTTTGAAGGAGAATTTGAGGTACAGTGGGAGGTTTCCTGATTAGATAAATTGGTAACCATTCTGATCTAGGCTAGAGTGCACGCTGAGTGTTCCTTTTCTCTCTCTCTGGCAGCGACCATTGACCCGACCCTGGACTATGACTCAGTGACCAAGTTGACCGAACCTTCTTAACACTGGCTTTTGGATTGTCAGAGTTGCAAACCTCATTGCCACTCCTACCTTTACCCTTTTCTCCAGGACACCCCGTATTACTACGAACGTCCACTTCCATTGGACAAAACCATCGTATGGTTATATACGAACTCGAAGGAATTCGAGGATGGTTTCCGGTTCTGGAGAAAATGGATAGGATTATTCAGTTGTCTTTTCCCTTTTAACTTCTCTCAAGTTGTGAGTACTCCTTGTTTTAGGAGATAGCACACCTATTACGCAAATTGGATAGTCTTCTTCCAAACCTTAGGCTGGTGCCGACCGGTAGGGAATGAAGAAAACCAATTAGCCTAAACGGTGTGCAGAAGGTATTAAGATTAAGACAAAGCAAGGGATTAGTAAGAGGGCAAAGTAAATTGCGACTGCTATTCACGACCGAACCAAGTATTTCTTCGCCAATCCTAAATCACCTTTGTATTTCTCCAGGATACTCTGTATCACTACGAAGATCCACAGTTTATTTGGATACTCCATCGTATGGTTATATACGAACTCGAAAGGAACTTGTTCCAGTTCGGGGATGGATTCTGGTTCAGGAGAAATAGGAATAAGGTTTATTCGGTTGTCTTTTATCTTCACCTTCTCTCGCTTTGCGAGTGCTCCTAGGATTAGGACAGTACACCTTTTATGCTTATTGGATAGTCTTCTTCCAAACCATAGGCTGGTGCCGAACGGTAGGGAAGGAAGAAAACCATTTGGCCTAAGGGGTGTGCAGAAGGTAATGACTAAAGACATATAAAGGGATTTGGAGAGGTGGCAAAGAATTATACGGTTATAGTTGTGAATCTGGTTAATGGAAGAGGCATTACTAGGAATACCAGGATACCCCAACGAAACATTTCGATGTTTCAGTTTCACTGTGTACTGTTAATGGAAAACTGATTTCCCGATTAGACACTTACTCCAGGGTATGTATTTACCAGGTATGATTCTCACATCTGTATGGTTTTACAGATGATGAGTGGGAGTAAGTTATTGGGAATTGGGTGATCATCCTCATTATATCGGGATTCGTTGTAATCGGTGATATTTGAGGAAGTCACCTGGGTTGTTTGCTGGACGACAATTATTTGGTTTTGAATATCCGCGGTTATGCACCAATTTCAAATTGATATATCTGTACGTCTATTTTTATAGAGTGAGATATACCTTTTGAAGTTATGTCGATGACATTTACCTACATCGATGGATGGTTAGGTAAGGAGTATTAAACAACGGTGTAATTCTTCTTAACCATAAGTACAGTTTTCAACCTACGACACACAGTGAAAGAGTAGTTAGACTCAGCGGAATTATACAGAGTATTGTATGTTGTCCAGTGTCCATTAGGACAGAGGGGTTGGTCTTCATACTATATTCTGTTTACTTTTAACTTCTCTAGTTCTTAGACATGTGTTTCGTAGAAACACAGGGTCTAAGTTTTGAGGAGTTATAGGTATTTGAATAGAGTAGAGAACCAGGTGTAGCAAGTATCGGGATTCTTCAAAGTGATCGAAGATGTAGATACTTGTGTATGGTATTCGGTTGATAGTAAAGATAAAGAGAAATTGCTTCTCTTTCAGGTTACTCATAATTAGAAGCATTCCTAAGTTGAGTAACGCCGATCGGCCTCTCTCCATTTAGTTTACATGCACTGGAGATAGCTGCATGATTTGAATCTGGTTCAATTAAATCAGTGCCTCTGGTTCTATATTGGATATAGAACAGTTCATATCTTAACGATGTTAAGGTACGGGGAGTTGTCCGGCTTATGCTTAAAACCAGACACTGGACAACTCAAGGCACGTTTCTGTAATGGCTGTTTGTGGGTTGACCCAGGCTATGACGAGGGTTGACTTTTTACCATCTGGCAGATCAATAGAAATATTGTTCTAGACTCGCCACAGTTTTATTTAAAAAAAATGGATTTTTTCAAAAACAGTAGTGGGAGTATGGTAGAACTGGAAGTGATTCCAGAACCGCAAACGATTACTGAAGATTTGATAAGGAACCTAAAGATTCAATCTGGCTTGACATTCCATTGGCCACTCCGCAGATAAGGTGGGTAACTTCAGGCACCCGAGAGGTACTCCGGTAGCCTCAAGGACGGTGACAGGGAAGTTCTTGTTTACCCACACTTGCCATTGTTGTTGTTCCAGGCTGCGAGACCCGGCAGGAGGATGAGTATAGCGTCGTTCTAAACTAGCTTTGGAAGTGCACGTCTATATGACTCTGCCAGAGGGTTGTCGTAGTCAGTGGGAGCAGCGGAAGCATTGGTGGACATCAGGCTTATGTCTATTTATAGACCAAAGTAGATATAGCGGAGATAGATCATCTATTTCTGATGTGACAGTCATAGGTTTGACGTCATCAGAATAGGGGATGGATCTGTTAAGAAGGTAGTAGGGTGTGAAGTCCTGGTTTTGGATGACATACACAGAGTAGGAAAGGAAACTCCTATACTACGATCGGTTATACTTTGGTTGTCACACAGTGGTTTCTCCACACAGGACTTGGATATTATATCAGACATTCTGGTTACTAGATCTATGGTTTTAGATCTAGATTTGGGTGGTTTCCTAATCTGGGTACCTTGACAGCATTCTATGAGTATTTAGAATGGACGACTCCTGGCACGGTAGTACACCTGCAGGTAATGGAGTCACCCTCTCTAAAGGTGTCTTACAGACTAAAGGGGAGAGGGATACGCATGATTGACAGATCACTTGCTTTGGCAATTGAGTCAATCATGAGATGTCAAGTACCACACCAGATGTTGTTCTTGCAGTAAATGCAATAAGTTGATATTAATCCAATCCTGGAGAAACAATCGGAAGCAGTTTTAGGACATAAGTGCGTGTTCTAGGGATGTGATAACGACAGCCTCTTTTAGGAGACGGTTATCACTCCAGGCTTCCAAGGTGACATGGATGGCAGAGTGGCTGTCTGAGTTATAGTTTCTCCTTCTGACGAGGGGCAGTATTTTGGACAGGTGGTCCAAGGCAATACTGAGGGAGGCATGGCGCTGGGTACTGATTAAGTTCAGTTATCGATACAGTCTAAGAAGTTTGGATTTGGAGTTCATTTATGAGCTAGGTCCCATCAAATATCCAGACATACTCTAAGACAGGTATTGCTCATTTCGGGAGATGGCTTTCTCCGCGAACTTGAGATATAGAGAGACATAGAAAGAAACTTCTCTGCGGATCCACTCACTGAGGCTATTCCTCGAACGCCTCGCAAACGGGTTTTGTGAGACTGACTAGTAGAGGAGTTGGGTGTTCGGTATCACACGGGCTGTGAGTATGCGACATCGCAATAATTAGCCTTGAGTGCAAGTGGGAGATTGTTGGAGATAGTGCCCTCAGAGTCAATTATTGGATCACAGGCACGTGATTGCAATGATTGAGGGAGGACCTATCCCGGTAGGACAGTCTTACTCGAGATGATAGTATGCTATCTGGTTTATCTTTATCATCGTGTACTGTTTTAGGTGACCTGACATGTCGCTATTACACGTTGATAGAGCCCCTAGGATTCTTGCTTGACTACCAGCAGTATGATGGCGATCATATACGTGGGAGCTGGTAGTCTATAAGCACATCCTTAAAAGGTCCCTAGTCGTAGGAGTTTCGAGATAGGGCATCGATACTCCATTAGTAGACTAGTGTATACAGTCGAGACCCCGACGAGGGGCGGTGGCCGGTCTCACAAGCCACTGGTGTCAGTTGGTTCACCTAAGATGTATACAGGTGCTCATTGGGTTATGAGTACACCGGACAGGACTCACCGGGAACCTGCTAGTTGGTCTTATACCAGATGTCAGATAGCAGTTCCCTGGTGACATGTGTACAGGTTAGTTCATCGACCTGAGATCGTCATTTGTCTAGTGTGAGTTCCCACTGTGCTTTGATTACTACCCTACCACGGCTCAAAGGAGTCGTGCAAACATGTTTTAGTTGGGTACATTCCCGAGCCACATGGAGGCAGTGAGCGGATCTTCAGGGGTTCGTCTCTCCCGGTATTGGGGGTGAGGTCGCGCTGTGTCTAGGAGAGCCATTACGCAAAGCCCTCGGCCGAGGCAGGAGATTTACTGGTAGGTATTCCAGTAGTATCTCAGGGCGTTCTGGGCTACACTCCGACACGACTTGTACCGCTTTTGGGGGTCTGACTTTTACCAACCCCCTAGGCCCGACATGCGATACTCATAGACGAACGGACCGGACCGTGCAGGGTGAGCTTGCTCATCGACGTCCCTTTGGTCAATAGCTGGTGGCCCGTCACGTATTGGCTAATACCTCTGACGTGCTAGTGGTTAAATCCACAGCCATAGTATTGACGAGTCTTTAGAGTCCACCACACTTTCAGTTACTCAAGCTTTCGGGCGAAACGCTGTAAAGGCCGTATGGAGATATGGCAGGGTCCGATCAGATACGTGCGGTATTGCACGGATCAGGATCGGACAGTTTGTACTAGAGGCCGTATGGTTATATGGCTGGGTTCGATCAGATACGTGCGGTATTGCACGGATCAGGATCGGACGGATATTACTAACCGGCTTTGG
This sequence comes from Agapanthus africanus, assembly GCA_030015575.1. Taxonomy (NCBI): domain Eukaryota; kingdom Viridiplantae; phylum Streptophyta; class Magnoliopsida; order Asparagales; family Amaryllidaceae; genus Agapanthus; species Agapanthus africanus. The sequence goes on from JASDDO010000008.1 coordinate 99,327,801, forward strand.
TTTAAGTCGGATCTTAGTTTAGTACATTGTAGATTTTGTCTCATTGCATTTGTATCCGGACGGAATACAGATGCGGGTATGTATGCACAGTATCGGGGTTTTCCTGTAATTTATTACGGGACCGGTTTTCTGGAGTTGCCAGTTTGCATTCCGTTCCGGCCGGTTTTCCTTTGTTCTTTCCCGGCCGGACTTTTCCGATGGAGGGGGTTATTTGCAATTGTGCAAATAACATTTGTGGAGGGGGTTTCTTGCAAATATATTCATTATGATATGTTTAGCATCTTTCATCCATGATGGTGCATTAATGAGATTTGAAAGGGTATGGAGTGATAAGTATGGTTGATGTTTCTTTTGCTTTAGGATGTGGTCACCTCTTTCTATCTCCTACACTCACCTCCCTCTTGTGATATACTTAGTCTACACCACCATTTCCAAATGAAGAGGCCGGCCACAATATTGAGGAGAGGGAAAATGAGAGAGGTTCATTTGGTGTGGGAAATTAATCATCCATCTCATTTTCATTGCTACCAAAAATCCCCAAGTTCATATCTTGTTGATTCCTCCATCAAGGCGACATAACCCCAAAGAGACAAGCATCATCTACACTACATTATACAGCACATCTTGGGCACGTCGACTTGCCAGCTTCGTGCCCGAGTTGCCTCGGTATTGAGGCGGGAGCCCGTAAAAGACGCAGGCGATGTGGTGCCCTTCCGGCGAGGAGGCGACGATATGGAGACAAGACTTTCCGCGGGAGATCGGGACGATGACGAGAAGACCGGAGGACTCGGATCACTCGGTATACTTCTCTTCCCATCTCTTGTTAGCTAGCATTAGGTTAATGGTTACGATCCGGGTTTTCATTGTCCGCGGTAGCGCCAGTTTCCAAGTAAGGAAAATTTTTGATTCCGCATTTTGGCCTCGGATAGACGGCCGGGGCGCTGCCGTGGCGCAACATCGTATCAGAGCCACGCCATTAACCTTGCCTAGCTTGTTCTAGTGTGTTTTACATTTCCGATCGAACAAAATCCCAAAAACCACATTTCGTGTGCATCAGTTTTCTGTCGATTTTTTCCGAGCTCTAAAAATTTTTCAGGTGATTGCAGAATGATGTACAGAACATTCTAAGAGTTCTCTAAAAATTTGGGCTCGTGAACAGTTCATAACGCCGCGGAACCGCGGCCACGTCCATGCTTGGGCCGCGGTTCCGCCGCGACTTGGACTGTTCAGTCACCCAAAATTTTGCAGAATGCTTAAGTGTTGAAAATAGGGGTTTTGGAATATTATTTTTGGGCCCATAATTTCTGTGAGTGCTACAGTATTACTTGGGGGCCCACTTGTAAATTTTTGATCGATTGGATATTTTAAACACATTATTTCACAGTATTTACATTATATTTGCGACCGTGAATATCACTTGATCGGTAAATCCGGTCTAACTGCTATAGCCCGGTTAGACGGATTTGCGAACGTGACTTTCACGTTGATGTTCTATGTATTGCTGTGATGTTGCGGATCGGTCGTGGGGGATAGCCTGGATGCAATGCTAGTACAGTTGTGGTTGTATTATGTACATTTGATATTGCGGGACGAGCGTCCGACATGTGGACTGCCGTCACTGCCTGTTTGTATTATTCTTTTGGGGGCACGACCTGGTTGCGGTCGATGTACCCGTTGTATGTATATTTTACTTTCTGTACTAGGATTACCCCGCGGAGGGGTGCACGGATAGCCGGGTTCTAGAGGGCAACGGGCCCGCATCTCATGGCATTGAGACAGAGGGGGCTTCACTCTAGGATTGGCGGGCTATTCGCCGCACTCGTAGGGGGTACAGGTTGACCCAGGAGGGGTGCCCAAGTTACCGGATTCCGTGAAGTGCTGGGTGGTCTATTCACGGTGCTGAAGGGGGCTGCCTCGCTTCAGGTTTTGGCGGGTGACTTGCCGCGCCCGTAGGGGTCTAGGATTTCATTGCACAGGCTATCCACACGACCAGGGGAACGTCGGGTTTCAGCAGCGGCTCTGTGAAACCCGGGGATTCCAGATATCTGTATTGTTCTGTGATGCTGTACATTTCTGTGATGTTGCATTCTTATCACGCCTTGAGCGAATATAATATATTGGTATATATATTAGTAGATGTTGTATATGTTTTGCATCCGCGCTAGTCCAGTCCCCGCTCTGTCGTTAGTTAAGTAACCTAACGGGTGATGACGGGACCCAGTGGCGAATGCGGATGGCATATACGTACATCAGTATATTTTCGTTCTTTGTGGTGTGATCAATTGATGGGACTGCGTTGATTCGGATCAATGCAAGATAAACAAACCTATTCTGATGTTGTTGGAATATTTTTCAAAAAGCTGTTATTGCAAGGACGTTCACTTTTGTTTTGCATCGTGGTATTCATTTGGAATATCCTGCTCCTCAGTCGACGAGGCAAGGGCCGAGATCCTTTCACCGGGAGTGACCCCTTGGACAGAAGTTTGCGTCAGGGCATTAACTTCACTATAGCCGATTACTTTTGCTTTGCATCGTGGTATTCAGTTGGAATATCCTGCACCTCATTCTACGGGGAAAGAGCCGAGATCCCTTCACCGGGAGTGACCTCTTTAGCAAAGATTTTCGTCACTATATTTTTATAAAATGATATCCAGTTCCTTCAACGATATCAAGTTCATTACGTTAAAGGTTTTTCGCCAAAAACCAGCCGTAGCCCTCCGTCATTTCAGATTAGTATTGCTTAGTATTCGCGCTACGTTTGTCGTTGCTATTCGTCGAGGCGTAGTGTGCGGTAGCTCTGTAATGCTTTCTGTCGTATGGATATGTGGATTGGTTAGGAAGTCGTACGACTTTGTTGATTATTCGTCAAGGGTCGTGCGGGTGGGTTTAACGCAATCAAGATAATGACAGGTTGAACTTGACTAGGACCTTTTGATTTTTTGATTATTCGTCAAGGTCACTTGGGTCCTAGGGGTAAAAATCACATCGGGAGTTTCAAAAGAACTGAAACTTGCCAGGCATGCGCATACCTGTTGACTTGTTGACCATGGTTGAAGCTTTGACCATCATCATTAAATATCAAAGATGCTTTTTGATTCTAGCAAAACCATTTAATTTGTGCAATGATAATTGTCATTCCAAACCATCCATCAACTATTTCATTTAGATTATTATTATTAATATGATAATTCATTTGATATTATGTTATGGTTGTAAAAAGCCATTTTCATTCTATCATAACACTTCTCTCTCCTCTCTTCTTCTTCCTCCTCTTCTAGTTCAAGGAGACTCACTCTCATGTGTTGAGAAACCATCTCCTTGAGATAAAAACACCTCAAAACAACTCTCTACTCACTCTAGGGTTAGAGGTTTAGTAAGCCAAAGATCCTAGTTCTCTCAAAGTTCGAGAAAGGAGCCCGAAGGTTGAACCCTCAGGTGGATCCATCTTTGACGGAAGAAGGCAACGAGGAAAGCACCATCCAAAGCTCTACAAAGGTTTCAAGAAGAAGGAGTTCAAGTTAGGTATAACATCCTTTCCGAGTAGCTAACTCTCTTTAGCTTGGTAGCTAGTTTAGTTTAGAAAAGATCCCGACTTTTGTTAGTCCATGTTGCCTAATGCGCTAAAAATTCGTTTTTATACCGTTTCCGCCTCCCCGCAAGAACCGGGGTTGGCAACGTGGACTTACACCACATATGCAAAATTGGCTGTATTGACCTGAGGCAAAATCTGGAGATGTTTTTCAATGTTGCTGTTTTCGTTTTGCGGTTTTTAATAGCTTGGATTTTGGGATTTAGGTTTTACCTCGGTCGATTGACGTTTGTACGACAACGTCGAGAGTTGTTTGGTTATTCTTGCATCGTAGTCCGTAGGTTCTAACCTTTGTGTACTTCGTGTGCCGTATCAGTTTTCTAGTGTTCGATTCTTGTTTACGATACGACGCATTTGAAATGTAGATATCTCCGCGTGGACTCCTGGATGACAAGAAGAGCAATACGTCATCGACTTCGGCAAGCGAGGATCAAGGTGAGTAGATGTATATCTACGGGGGAAGTCGGGTTGATGGCGTATAGTACCCTCGCAGCCGTAGGATAGGTTATATATTTTATATATATCTGTTGGTACAAGATTTGGATACTTAGCATATAGGGTTTTAGGAAACCGTAGGATTTGAATAAGCGTGTTTGTAGATGGATTTATCTTAGTCTTGAACTTTAGGATATGTGTAGTTACACACGTGCGCACACACACACTTGATAGATGTGTGTATATGTGTGTGTGTGTGTGTGTGTGTGTGTGTGTTTGATTATATATATATATACACATACATATATACATACATATACAAGTGTGATGAGGATAGTAAATGTTATATGGATATGAGTTGATATGATCGGACATGATGCCGTGAGGCTATGATATGTGATTGAGTCGAGACACCGTATATGATATGATATAATAAAGGATCGTTGAGCGATATATATGCAAGCATGTGATAACATGTGTTTTGATGACATAATAGATTGTACGAGACCTTAGATCCGTGCCACTGATTTATGATATTGATATAGTATGAAGATTGATACCGTGCGAATGATGATTTATTATGATATTTGATCCGTACCCTCGATTTTGAGGATGCCGTACGATAGATATTACCGTACGAGATGTATATGATGATTGATCTGCACCCTTGACTTGAGGATATCGTACGATGTATTATTACCGTATATGATGATATGAGGCTGGATCGCCGACTATTAGATATATCGGCTCGGGATATTATAGATTTCTTATTACCTTCGACTAGGTTCTTAGTTTAGTCTTTAGTTGCATAGATATAGGTTAAATTAGGCTCCAGTCATACCTATTCTCAAAATCGATGAATTGTAGGCTTTTTCAAAGATAAAACGAGGGATGCTACGGATTTTCAAAAGACATATATTTTCTCAAACACCGTAGTCCCTACTTTTCTAAAAACAATGATTCGTGTTATTTAAACATGATAAACGATATAGCTCGTATATAGTTGTTATACCTTATTGTTGCTTTTGCTGTTTACTTTCTGTTATGATCTCGTTTTCTAGGACACCTGCACCATTACCGATGATACGTATGTTACACGTACACTTACTTGCCGGCTCACACACATCATCATTGGTAATTGCCATGTCACGCACACTGTAGTAATCATTATTACATTGTATGATCTGATAGTCTGTAGAAATAGTATTGTTTAACATTCATGATCTTGTATTCTAGTGTAGACATTGTATTTCTTACTTAGATGCCAAATGCATTCGCATACATACATTCTAGTTATGCACTGATCTTTAGTTTTACGCCGGTATTTATTATCTCATTGTATACTCATAGATTGTGATTCTTCTTGGAGATTTCTGTATTCTTGTGATTTCTGGATTTGGGGAAAACCGCAAAGGAGTTTTATAAACTTATTATCATTTCAAAAATAGAAATTGCGGTTTTCTCATGATATGATGTGTGTGGCGTCCACCATGAGTTTTCTCGGTTCTTGAGCCACATGTGTACATATACACGATTCGAGGAGGGGGATGCACCGTCTGCGGGTACATGGTGGACCCAGTATGGTACCCCGGGGCAATAAGCTCGAGTTGTAGACGATGAGCCCGGCAGGGGAGCACTACCTACTGGTTATTCTTGACCCGACGGTCATCAGGAGGATACCGACCGGAGTCATGTGATTTGACAGATTTGAAGGCCGATCTGAGAGACGGCTATAGAGATATTGATATATACATATATATTGTGTCGGTGCTTGACATAGATTTCTGTCGATTTCATTTGATGATACTCCAGTTTTATAATATCAATATTTTACTAAGATAAGAACACATATTTTTCTCATACCGGATGGATACGACTTTCATGATATTTTCAATTGTCGATGTTGGGCACTCGGATTTTATCTTGATTTAGTGTGTCGTTGCTGGGAACACATTCATTTATGCATTTACATTCATGGATATATTTACATATGTCAGTTACCACTTTATGACACGGACACGAGTACCTGACCTTACACATATGTCTATATTATTACTGTTACTCGATGTTATCGTGCTACTATTATTATTGTATTGTACTGTATGACCTAGAAGATAGTCATACATTCGGTTTCTACTCGGTGATGTCTTCTACTCACGAGTTGGCAACTCACCCCTGTTGTGCCACAGTTTCTTACAGGTTTTGCCGTACAGGTCCCGTTGTGGCTTGCTGGCACACCACTTCCTTCAGGGTGATTGCATTGATAGGTGGGACACATTGCTTCGTGACCACTATTATATACTTGTATATTTTATTTCAGTTGTATCTAGTTAAAATCTCCATCAACCAGACTTGTATATTTAGTAGATTTAGAAAACCATAGTTTGTATATTCTTTCGGCCTTAGAGTCGCGCTTATGTATTTATTATTGTTTCTGGTTTTCTTGATGATGTTTAGTTTTCTCGCTTTCTTTTTGAGTTTTGATCCTCGCCTTCAGCGTTGTATATTTGTATTACTTGCGTGTTTGATTCCGCCTTTTAGCGAAGAGTTAGCTCCCGCTTGGGGATGCCTTTATTACTATTACTTGTATCCGTTTTCGGGTTAAGATTTACAAGGGGGTGCTGCCCAAAATTTCAAACGATAAAAAGGTTTTCAAGTTAGTCACAACTAAAGTGTTTTCATATATTACTACTCATGTATACATATAAGAATAAGTTTGATTTCAGTAAACCTTATTTCAAAACTGCACCTCCACTATTTTCCATAAAAAGGTTTAGATTTCTGTGCTTTTGGCTTACTTGAATTAGGTGGGGTCCTATAGACTTCACATGATTCAAGTGCCAGTCACACGCCTTTTCCGGGTCGTGACACCAAGTTTACCTCCTTATTTCTTAATATCTTCACCTTTCGATCCAGGATCTCAACGGGTTGCTGCTCGCAAGTTAGATCGGTCTGTACAGTGAGCTCTGAGTGATGAAGTATGTGGCTGGGGTCGCTCACATATCGTCGTAGTTGTGATATTTGGAACACGTTGTGCACTCTTTCCAATGAGGGTGGTAGTGCCAAGCAGTATGCCACTTCTCCAACTCGTTCGAGTATGTCGAACGGTCCGATGTACCTTGGACTGAGTGTACCCCTTTTGCCAAAGCGTATCACTCTTCTATTCGGAGAGATCTTCAGAAACACGTGCTCTTTGGGTTGGAACTCCAGGTATCGACGCTTTGCATCTGCCCAATATTTCTGCCGGTCCTGGGCTATACACATCTTCTCCCTGATCATATGAACTACATCTACAGTTGCCACGATCATCTCTGGCCTAAGGAGTTTATGATCTTCAACGTCATCCGAACTCAGCGGGGAACGACACTTACGTCCATAAAGTGTTGTGAAAGGTGCCATCTCAATGTTTTCGTGGTAGCTGTTGTTATAGGAAAACTCCACAAGGTGTAGGTGATCTTCCCACGAACCTCCGAAGTCTAGCATACAGGCTCTCAGCATGTCTTCCAGGATCTGACTAGTCTGCTAAGATTGTCCGTCTATTTGGAGATGATACGCCATACTGAAATTCAGACTCATTCCTAGGCCAGCTTAAAGACTCTACCAAAAACGGGATCAGAATCTAGTATCACTATCGGAGACGATGCAAACAGGTACCCTATGTAATCTCACGATCTCCTGCATAAGTTTATGTGTATCAAGACAAGTATGGTACATCTTGAAGGTTTAAATCTTACTTTAAATTTTTACTCACCTCCATGTACTTTCTTGCCAACGTCTCGGTTGATTGGCCAACTCTAAATGGAATAAAGTGAGCCGACTTGGTGAGTCGATCCACAATAACCCAAACTGCGTCGTTACCCTTTGTGCTGCGAGGGAGAGCAGTCACGAAGTCCATGATAATGTGCTGCCATTTCCATTCTGGGATTGGTAACGGCTGAAGTAGACCAGTAGTTCTGTGATATTCAGCCTTCACTTGTTGACATATTAAGCACTTTGTTACGCTCCTTATTATTTCTCGCTTCATTCCATACCACCAGTAGTGTTGCCGTAGATCCTTGTACATTTTCGTGCCGCCAGGGTGTATAGAATACATAAAGTTGTGTGCATTTTTCATCAGCTTTTCTTGAACAGGACGCATAAACGACTCCCATACTGTAAGGATTCATCTTCGTGGATGATGAATTCAGTTCGAAGACCACATTCTACTTGTTCTCGGATATTTTTTAGCTTGGCATCATTTACTTGAGCTACTTTAATCTAATTGATAAGAGTGGATTGGACTTGTAAATTCATCGAAGATCAAGCGTTACCTGACACAACTACTTCAATCTTCAATCCATACAGTTTTTGCTGTAGTCTTCACTGAGCGGTGAGATTCATTGCTAAAGGCTAGTGATTGGTTTGATTCAGCGTGCTTACGCTTTCTAAAAGATGGATCAAAAATATTTGTAACCGCAATCAAGAACGGCGTCGCTTTGCAGCTAGCCGGTGAGTACGGGTCGGTCCACAGGGATTTTGTGAATTTTCGATTCGTTCTTACGAGTTAATTCTGAAGGGTGTTCGGTTGATTATTAGATCTAAAAATTGATTCTATCTAAAAACTAAATTAATCTAGATCTAAATCTTGCTAGGGTTAGGTTTAGGAATGGTTTGGAAATGTAAATAAATCTCAACGCTTATCTATACCCAAATTAGGATCTAAGAGGAGTTATGGTAATTATCAATAAAGGGGATTGGATCCATTCGGGAAGGTGTTCCTTCCTCTAGGTTCTTGTCCTTCTTTTAGAGATCCTTACCCTAACCTCCATGGAAAACATCACACCCGGGCCTTTATACTACGGTATCACCGCTACCTCGAGGGATAGGGTGCCGTAGGGAGCGGTATGTGCATGTATGCATGGAGTCCTATAGATTCTATGTGATGAGTAAGAAAGGGATGAGAGATCTCATCTCTCAAAAGCCTTTCCCAAAGCTAACATCTAAGGCAAGAAATTAAATTACTTACAGATGCATCCCTCCAATCATCCATGCAGGGTTGTTAGATCTGAATTTCTGAATGGAGAAGAAACACCGATGCTCTCCAAAAGATTTCTAAATTTTATTCATAAAAGGACGCATGAGAAATTACAATGAGTAGAGTTCCTATTTATAGAGAATAGGAAACCCTAGGTTACAATTGATTTGCATGTCTACATTTACCAAAATATCCTTAGGAAGACCTAGTCAAAGTAGACTTCAAGCTTTGGTAAAATTTTATGTCTCTTTAAAAGAAAGTATTGGGCCTTGGATCTTTGGGCTTCCTTATTATTTGATTCTTTGTTAAAATAGCATCTATGTTTCTTCCAGATCTCCAGTGAATAATTGCGGTGGGCTTTTAACCGTTCGCTTTGTAATCTTGGACCTTGCATTGCCTTGTACTCTGTGAATTTTATGTTTGATGTAGGCTTGATCAAGAGTCTTCTATTTGTTGGTCAAAGTCCACTTTTTGTATCATCTTTTGTCTTTTTCACTGTTTTCGCTCCAAGAACCTGTAACCTGTAATATATAGCAGACATGCATCAAAAGCACCTGTTTATTTATAAAAATGAATAAGAATGGGGAATATAAAATGCAATATTATGATATGAACAGCTAGCGACTAAGGGCATCAGGAACTACGTTCACCTTGTTGGATATATGTATGCCCTAGAGGCTATTATTTGATAGTGGATGTATCGGTATGTGTATATATATATTCAGATGACATTCTTGCTTGACATGATAGTATGCTATCTGGTTGTTCTTTATCTTGACATGTTCACTTGATCATGCATATTACTCATTTGGTATATATTGATAAAGCCCTTAGGATATTTTCTTGACTACTGGGACTATGATGCAGATCAAACTAGTGGGACATGTGTAGTTTATAAGCATATCCTTGAAATGTTCCTAGTCGTAGGTGTATCGAGACGGGGCATCGATATTCCAGAGTAGACTAGCGTATACGGTTCTTGACCCATATGATGGGCGATGGATGATCCCATATCCATTGGTTTGATGAAACCAAAGATTGTATACGGGTGCTCAGTGGTGACTGGGTACACTGAAAGGACTCGCCGAGAACTCGTATGTGGTATTATATCTATCGTCGGATAGCAGTTCTTAGGTGACACTGGTACAGGTTAGTCTGTAGACCCGAGATCATCATAGAGTCTTGTGTGTCCTCTCACTGTACTTTGATCTCCACCCTACCACGGCTCTACTGAGTCATGCAAACAGGTGGATTTTAGGTACAGTCCCGAGGCACATGGAGGCAATGAGCGATAGGAGGGGTTTCGTCTCTCCCGGTATTGGGGGTTGATGTTGCGCTATGCTCGATTGGCCATAACAGGAAGTCTCTGGCCAGGGCTGATGAGATTTACTGATAAGTGTTATCAGTAGTTTCTCGATCTGTTATGAGCCATATACCAGCATGACTTATTGAGTTATTGGGGTCGACGATACCATCCCTAGCCTCGATATGCAGCATATCTGATGAAAAGACTGGACTGTACGGTAAGTGTTGCCAGTTGGCTCGACAGGAGTTTTGACAGGTTCGCTTGTGTTTCTTCTGATCGCTCAATACCTAGGAGCCGTTACGTACAGCTAGTGCCGCTGACGGTTTGTGGGTATGTGATATGATCACTGCCTACTGCTAGTGTATTGACGAGTCTTAGAGTCCCACAGAGGGGTTTCCTAGCTCAGGCGAAATGATGTGGGGTGCATATGGGATATGCGCCCGAGCTCGATTAAATGCGTGTATTTGATACCGTATTTTAATCGGGTGTTTTCTATTGGTCGGGTCGTATGTGATATGACCGTATTATTAAATCAATTGTTGATTTAATATTATTGACTTTTAGCTCATTTATTTAAAACCTTTTCTATTATGATGTATGCATGAATGTATGTATGTATGTATATATATTGATATGAATGCACACATGCATGCATACATGTGTCATGGTTGATGATATAATGGAGATGGCAATGCAAGACCCACATGGTAAAATATTTATATATTTTGATTATGGAGAAAAAGAAAAATGGGAATAAATCATGGCTAATGTTCTACACTCTTCATTACTTGACCTAGCTTTTAACCATGATCTATTTTCTATTTGTTCTTTGACTCAATATAAAAAATATCTAGATATTTTATAACCATGGTTGTGGGTGAGTGTGACTCTCTCATATTTATTTTCTTTTCTCATTTTATTGTGAGAATAATCAAAAGAGCTCAAGCTTAGCCATTCTCCTTCTTCCTCATTCAAGCTCTCTAGCTTTTTCAAGTGAGTGAAGAACATAAAAAGAAAGCTTTTTAAGTGAGATCCAAATCCACATCACCAATCTATATTAGTCTTGCCTACTAGTGTAGGTTGGTAGCTCCACTTCCATTTAGATCAAGTGAAGCTAGGAGCTTGAGCCAAGGGACTCCGTGGTGGATCGTCGTGGACTTCGAAGGTTTCAAGCGAACCCGTTCAAACACTAAGTTGATCCAATGAATCACAAGAGGAGGTCTACAAAGGTTGTATTACTCACCTCTTAGTGTTAGACTACTATTAGTATGTGATACTAGTTCTTGTTACCCTTTATTTCTAGTTCGATTCATGGTTGGTATTGCTTAGCACCCATAAATTTTTTGTTATAGCATGTTTGATGCAAGCCAAACCCTAGGCATGGTGCTAAGGAATTCCTACAGTGGTATCGGAGCCAAGCTAGAAACTTAGACGATGCTAGAAATATTACGAAACCGAAACAACTCCGAAAGTTCGATAAACTGAAACCCTAAAATTTTGCTTTCTGTCGATTTTTAAATGACCTCCTAAAATTATTTAAGCAACTGCAAAATCTTGTATGTGATGCATGTAGAACACTAGAGAAAAACGAGGCGATTCCAGTGGTTTTGACCCGGGGAAAAGCCATGAAATTCCGGTGTCGCCGGCCCTACCCCCTCCAATTCGACTCGCTTTTCTTTGGTGCTCTGGTTTGTATGTTTTGGGGTTTCAGGTGTTGTTTGTTTAGCCTAAAATTTCATGTGATGTTAATTTTGTTAAAATGCTAATTCGGAGTATTTCGTGGTCGTAATTTTAACATTGTTTCAGGTAACCTAGACGACGTTTAACAGTTCGAACGAACATCAAACACCACCTCATTACTCTCGCTGTAAATTTTCCAAGTGTTAGAATTTTCCAAGTTAAAGATATTCGAAAGATAATGCAAGTAACCCTATGGACCCTCTAGAAGAACGTAATCCTAACTCGATTCTATGACCACGGAACTGCGGCCAAACCCTAGGGTTTTCCGTAGTTCCGTGGCGCCATAGGTGAGGCAAGGGTTGACCCTTCTACGGTTGGTCCATAGGCACTGTGGCATGTTTTGGGTATTTTAGCTTTGCTCAAGTGTTGAGCTCTCGGGGAATAGTGGATGTTTGTTGATTCAATCGAAACGTTTAAAATCGTCTAGATTCTTTTGTGAATGTGATACAATAATTGGAATCTATACTAATTAGTTTTGTGAAAAGTAATTAGTTGCGTGTAAATCTAACATTTTGGTCTTGGGTAGAATTGGGAATCTTGTTGAATTACCCGACTTCTTTTGAAAAGGTGTTTTCATAGATGAGACCCAAATATAAGATTTGCATCGTTAGGCATGAAATCCAGAATTTGTGATATTCCGGGTTTATGATGTCTAAAGGCAGTGTTGATTCCAATTGTTGTAGTTTTTCACTTTCTTTTCTGTGACCGTAAGTGTAGTATGTGGTGTATCGCCGGTTTTGTTGCTATACATCAATGATAATTGGGGTACGCATACTTACTTACGTTGATGACATGTGATATTATGTTTTGCTGTGATATGATGTACATGATCGTCGTGATTGAATGGCCGGGGTTTTTATGTGAGATGAGAGTTTTTATTTTCATTCATGTAAAATTCATTGTATGTAATATTCTTTTATTGGGGCACTTCCGGGTTGAGGATGATGTCACTATTGTTGTATATTATTTACTTTTCCGCATTAGGATAGACCCAAGGTGGGGAGCACAAGTGACCGGGTTTTAGGGTCTAGTGGGAGGCCATCTAGGAGTCGAGACCGGGTCTTCTAACTTTAGAATTGGTAGGGTCACTTGCCGCTCTCGTAGGGGTGTAGGGGTGTGGGCTTGGCTATTCATCGCGACCGTGGAATCCATATTTTCTATTGTTGGCTAAATACAAAATACGGACCTCCCAGTATATCCTATATTTTCATATATGTGCTTCTGCTGTTTATATTCTGTGATGTGATCACTTTATATACTGAGATGAATGGTGTATTATATATATGATATATAATAAACGTTGCTTATATTTTGTATCCGCGCTAGTCCCGCCCCGCTATGCCGTTAGTTAAGTAACCTAACGGTACATAACGGGACACTGTGGCGAATGCGGATGGCATAAGCGTACGTTTTATTTTCGTTTCTTTTCTATGATGGCTTAAGGACTTAAATGATGGGACTACATTAATGAGATTAATGTAAAGAAAAAGAAACCTAAAAGATGTTGTAGAATCGGATTTGAAACCTACTCGGCTTTTTATGAAAAAAGAAAGTTTTCAAAGTGCGGAGCTTAAGCCACTCCTTTTAAAACCATTAGATTCTACAATGATATCAAGTTCAAAGCGTTAAAGGTTTTCTTAAAAACCATTCGCAGCTCTCCGTCATTTTAGAAAGTAGAGTACTTAGTATTCGTGCTACGTATGTTGACTATAGCCAAGGCGTAGTGTACGGTAGCTAAGTGATGTCTTCCTATACAGCATATGATGCGATTAATTAGGACAGTTACATGATTATGTTGACCATAGCCAAGGGTCATGTGGGTGGGTCTAGTTAATCATGAAATGACGGGTAGAACTTGACTAATGCTTATGATATGTTGACTATAGCCAAGGTCATGAGTACTAGGGGTAAAAACCATATCGGGAGTTTCAAGAGTTGAAATTTGCAATGAGATTGCATACCTTCTATGTGATAGTAGGATCCCGATCCCACTGTGAGCAAGAGTTGCTCCCAGGAGAGTTTTGCACTTTACAATTAGCTAACCCATTAGGTGTCTAGAAAGGTGTCAACAGGGCCACGTCTCTGGGAAAACGATGTTTATTTTAATTAGGTCCGTGCGAAAGCACGGGTAACCTCCCTTAAAGTACCGACACTGGCCTGGCTGAACGGTTAGCGAAGTTGTAGAATGTAATTAATCCTGGCTAATTTTCTTTTTAAGGTTTGAAGGAAAATTTGATAAAAGCAATGGGAGACATCGATTAGATAAGATAATAACCAATCTGATCTTTGCAAGAGCTTTCGCTGAGTGTATTCTTTTTTCTCTCCTAATGGCAGATAACCATGACTGGACTCAAGCTTTTGTTAGAGAAAAATAAGCTAACCGGGTCGAACTATAAAGACTGGCTGAGGAACATTAACATTGCTATAACATATGATAAAGTATCATATGTCCTCACTGCCTCAGCCCCTCCCAGCCCAGGCCCTGAATCTTCTGTTGCAGATAGGGAGATCCGCAAAAACGTGGGATATTGACTGTGCTACTGCCAAATGCCTCGCGCTTGCATCGATGGACAATACACATCAAAAGCAGCATGAGCAGATGGATGTTCAATCCATCTTTCTCCATACAAAAGAGTTGTATGGGGAGCAATCTCATATCCTTCGATACGAAGCATCTCGAAAGTTGTTTCGGATGCGGATGGCTCCTGGCACACCAGTAGGTGATCACGTTTTGAAGATGATAGCTCTTATTGAAGAGCTTGAGGGCCTCGGATGGACAATGGAGAACGAACAATATGTTGATATTGTTCTACAGTCTCTTCCCCCTGCCTTTGCTCCATTTATAGTGAACTTCAACATGCATAATATGGAGAAGTCACTACCCGAACTTCTCAATATGTTGAGAAGTGCGGAGAGCACGCTCAAGGCGAAGTCTCCCTCTCTGATTGTTGGACAATCTTCCTCTTCCGTCTTAAAATCCAAGACCAAGGGAAGGAATAAGAAGAAATCCACCAAACCGAGAGGTGGAATCAAGAAGGCACAAGGGAGAGACAAATCCAAGGTTGAGAAGTCGGGAAAGGGAGAATGTTTCCACTACAAGAAGACGGGGCACTGGAAGCGAAACTGTACTGAATACCTTGATCTCAAGAAAAAGAAGCATGGTGATGCTTCTGCTTCAGGTGTGTTTGTGACTGAAAACCGTTTTTCTATAAACTCTGCTTCCTGAGTATTGGATGCCGGTACGGGTTCTTATATTTGCAATTCTGTGCAGGGCTTGAGAAATAGCAGAGTTTTGAAGACCGGTGATCACACTCTCCAAATTGGAAATGGTTCCAATGTACATGCAGTTTCAGTGGGAGAGTATCATCTAGGGTTGCCGTCGGGTTGTATATTGGTTTTAAACCCATGTTATTATGTACCTAGCATGCATTGTAATATAATATCTGTTTCTTTGTTAGACAATGAAGGATATCATTTTGTATTGCAGCACAATGTTATGAACATTAAACTGAATCAAGAGTTGATTGGTTATGGTACACTTAATAACGGGATATACGTCCTAAATCAACACATAGTTTTCAACATACAACACACAAATAAAAGAAAATTTTCAGATATAAATGAAGCTTTTCTTTGGCATTGTAGACTTGGTCATATTAACGAAAGAAGACTAAACAAGTTTTATAAAGATGGATATTTAAATCCTTTTGAATATAAATCTTATGCGACTTGTCAGTCTTGTATCAAAGGGAAAATGACCAAAACTCCGTTTACTGGACACGGAGAGAGAGCTACAGAACTCTTGGGCCTCATACATAGTGATGTATATGGGCCAATGTCTACACATGCGAGAGACAGTTTTTCTTACTTCATAACTTTTACTAATGATTTCTCAAGATTCGGTCATGTGTTTTTATTAAAGCATAAGTCTGAAGCTTTCGAGAAATTCAAAGAGTACAAACTTGAAGTAGAAAAACAAACAAGGATGAGCATCAAGATACTTCGATCAGATCGAGGCGAAAAGTATCTTAGTACAGATTTTCGAACTTCCAAAAAGAGAATGAGATTCTCTCTCAGCTCACTCCCACTTATACACCACAGCACAATGGTGTGTCAGAGCGGTGGAATCGTACCCTATTGGATATGGTACGATCCATGATGTGTGATGCTGAGTTATCTCTCTCCTTTTAGGGGCATGTATTGGAGACTACAGCTTTTCTGTTGAACAAAGTTCCAACCAAGACCGTGTCTACCACTCCATATGAGATATGGTATGGAAGAGACCATCTCTTAAACGAGTTAAGATTTGGTGTTGTCCGGCTTTTGTTAAAAAGCAGAATCCAGACAAACTCGAGACATGATCGGTTAAATGTATATTTGTGGGATATCCAAAACATTCGTTTGAATATCTTTTCTACCATAAGGAGGAACAAAAGGTGTTTGTTTCTCAACATGCCACATTTTTAGAAAATGAGATTTTTCCAAATGATACTGATGAAAATGTGGTAGATCTAGAAGAGGTTCTAGAGACACAAGTTACAAATAACGACTTGGTTGAACCTGATGTTGCAACAGAATCTTATGAAGCTCAGCCACTCCGTAGATCTGGTAGGACTTCTCGCCCACCGGAGAGATACTACGGTTTTCTCATTGATGGTAATAGAGAAGATTGCATCATGGATGATGATGACCCTACCAGTTTTCAGCAAGCTATCACGAGTGGTGACTCTGTGAAGTGGCTAGATGCCATGAGATCCGAAATGGAGTCTATGTACACCAACAAAGTATAGACTTTGGAAGTTGTACCTTCTGGGGTAAAACCCATAGGGTGCAAATGGATCTTTAAGAGAAAGATCGGTGTAGATGGGCAGGTGGAGACTTATAAGGCAAGGCTTATGGCAAAAGGTTTCGTCAAAGACCAGGACTGGACTATGAAGAAACCTTTTCTCCTGTAGCCATGCTTAAATCCATTCAGATCCTACTTGCTATTGCTGCTCACTATGACTATGAAATCTGGAAGATGGACGTTAAAACTGCTTTTCTAAATGGTTATTTAGAAGAATGCGTTTATATGGATCAACCAGAGGGCTTCATTGACAGTGGGAGCAGTAGGAAAGCATGTAGGTTGCTTAAATCCATTTATGGATTGAAGCAGGCATCACGGAGTTGGAACATCTGTTTTGATGATGTCATCAAAGAGTTTGATTTCATCAAAAATCCAGATGAACCTTGTGTTTATAAGAAGATTGTAGGGAGTACTGTCACATTCCTCGTATTGTACGTGGATGACATTCTTCTGATAGGAAACGATGTTCCTATGCTACAATTGGTCAAACTGTTCTTATCACAAAGGTTCTCCATGAAGGACCTGGGTGATGCCTCGTACATATTGGGCATGAAGATTTATAGGGATAGATCTAAGAGGTTGTTGGGATTGTCCCAAACCAGGTACATTAACACCATCCTAAAGAGGTTTAGTATGGAAGACTCCAAGCGGGGTGCCTTACCCGCTTGTCATGGAGTCACTCTCTCCAAGGACTTTTGCCCAAAGACTGATGAAGAGAGTGCTCGCATGAGCATTATACCCTACGCTTCAGCCGTAGGATCTATAATGTATGCGATGTTATGTACATGCCCTGATGTAGCTTATGCACTGGGTGTAGTAAGCAGGTATCAATCCAACCCAGGGGAGAATCACTGGACAGCTGTGAAGAACATTCTTAAGTACTTGCGAAGGACTAAAGAAATGTTCTTGGTGTATGGTAACGGGGATCTCCAAATGGAGGCCTTTACCGATTCAAGCTTCCAGAGTGATAAGGATGATATCAAATCTATCTCAGGGTTTGTATTTACCCTCAATGGAGGGGCGGTATGTTGGAAGAGTTCCAAACAGGATACCATTGCAGACTCCACGATAGAAGCTGAGTATATTGCTGCAAATGATGCTGCCAAGAAAGCCGTCTGGATGAAGAAGTTCGTCTCGGAGCTAGGAGTAGTTCCAACCATTATTAATCCAATACCATTGTATTGTGATAATAATGGGTCTATGGCGTTGGCCAAAGAGCCCAGGTCCCATCAGCGATCCAGACACATCCTGAGACGATATCATCTGATCCGGGAGATAGTTGATCGCCGCGAGATCGAGATTCGGAGAGTAGATACAAAGAATAACACCGCGGATCCACTCACCAAGACCCTCCCTCAGCCGCAACATGAGCGACTTTTTAAGATGTTGGGTATGAGATACGCCAATAATTGGCCTTAGTGCAAGTGGGAGATTGTTGGATATATGTATGCCCTAGAGGCCATTATTTGATAGTGGATGTATCGGTATGTGTATATATATATTCAGAGGACATTCTTGCTCGACATGATAGTGTGCTATCTGGTTGTTCTTTATCTTGACATGTTCACTTGATCATGCATATTACTCATTTGGTACATGTTGATAAAGCTCTTAGGATATTTGCTTGACTACTGGGACTATGATGCAGATCAAACTAGTGGGACATGTGTAGTTTATAAGCATATCCTTGAAATGTTCCTAGTTGTAGGTGTAACGAGACGGGGCATCGATATTCCAGAGTAGACTAGCGTATACGGTTCTTGACCCATATGATGGGCGATGGATGATCCTATATCCATTGGTGTGATGACACCAAAGATTGTATACGGGTGCTCAGTGGTGACTGGGTACAGTGAACGGACTCGCCGAGTACTCGTATGTGGTATTATATCTATCGTCGGATAGCAGTTCTCAGGTGACACTGGTACAGGTTAGTCTGTAGACCCGAGATCGTCATAGAGTCTTGTGTGTCCTCCCACTGTACTTTGATCTCCACCCTACCATGGCTCTACTGAGTCGTGCAAATAGGTGGATTTTGGGTACAGTCCCGAGGCACATGGAGGCAATGAGCGATAGGAGGGGTTTCGTCTCTCCCGGTATTGGGGTTGATGTTGCGCTATGCTCGATTGGCTATAACAGGAAGTCCTTAGCCAGGACTGATGAGATTTACTGATAAGTGTTATCAGTAGTTTCTCGATCTATTATGAGCCATATACCGGCATGACTTATTGAGTTATTGGGGTCGACGATACCATCCATAGACTCGATATGAAGCATATCTGACGAAGAGACCGGACTGTACGGTAAGTGTTGCCAGTTGGCTCGACGGGAGTTTTGACAGGTTCGCTTGTGTTTCTTCTGATCGCTCAATACCTGGGAGCCATTACGTACAGCTAGTGCCGCTGACGGTTCTTGGGTATGTGATATGATCACTGCCTACTGCTAGCGTATTGACGAGTCTTCGAGTCCCATAGAGGGGTTTCCTAGCTCAGGCGAAACGATGTGGGGTTCATACGGGATGTGCGCGGGAGCTCGATTAAATGTGTGTATTTGATACCGTATTTTAATCGGGCGTTTTCTATTGGTCGGGTCGTATGTGATATGAATGGATTATTAAATCAATTGTTGATTTAATATTATTGACTTTTAGCTCATTTATTTAAAACCTTTTCTATTATGATGTATGCATGAATGTATGTATGTATATATATTGATATGAATGCACACATGCATGCATACATGTGTCTTGGTTGATGATACAATGGAGATGGCAATGCAAGACTCATATGGTAAAATATTTATATATTTTGATTATTGAGAAAAAGGAAAATGGAAATAAATCATGGCTAATATTCTACACTCTTCATTACTTGACCTAGCTTTTAACCATGATCTATTTTCTATTTGTTCTTTGACTCAATATAAAAAATATCTAGATATTTTATAACCATGGTTGTGGGTGAGTGTGACTCTCTCATATTTATTTTCTTTTCTCATTTTATTGTGAGAAAAATCAAAAGTGCTCAAGCTTAGCCATTCTCCTTCTTCTTCCTCATTCAAGCTTTCTAGCTTTTTCAAGTGAGTGAAGAACATAAAAAGAAAGTTTTTTTTAAGTGAGATCCAAATCCACATCCTCAATCTATATTAGTCTTTCCCACTAGTGGAGGTTGTTATCTCCACTTCCATTTAGATCAAGTGAAGCTAGGAGTTTGAGCCAAGGGACTCCGTGGTGGATCGTCGTGGACTTCGAAGGTTTCAAGCGAACCCGTTCAAACACCAAGTTGATCTAAGGAGTCACAAGAGGAGGTCTACAAAGGTTGTATTACTCACCTCTTAGTGTTAGAATACTATTAGTATGTGATACTAATTCTTGTTACCCTTTATTTCTAGTTCGATTCATGGTTGGTATTTCTTAGCACCCCTAAAATTTTTGTTATAGCATGTTTGATGCAAGCCAAACCTTAGGAATGGTGCTAAGGAATCCCTACACACCTTTCCAGGATAATATTATAGGTTGATGTCGAAGTCTTCCATGAGCTCTAGCTATCTTCTTTGCTGCATGTTAAGTTCCTTCTGAGTAAATACATATTTCAGACTCTTGTGGTCAGTGTATGTATCTATGCGCTCTCCCAAAAGATAATGATTCCAAATCTTGAGTGCGAAAACCATGGCTGCTAATTCCAGATCATGTGTTGGATAGTTGCGCTCATGAACCTTTAACTGTCTTGATGCAAAAAACACAAGTTTTCCATGCTTATGTAAAGCACATCCTAATCCTTTACCGGACGCATCACAATAAACATCGAATCCGCCAGATCGATCCGGTATTACGAGGATAGGTGTAGAGGTTAATCTCGACTTGAGTTCTACGAAAGCTTTCTCACATGCTTCTGACCACATGAATGCTTTGTCTTTACGTGTAATCTTGGTCAGGGGTGTTGCGATCCTTGAGAATCCTTCGATGAAGCGTCTTTAGTAGCCTGCTAAGCCCATAAAAATTCTTATATCTTTGACGGACTTTGGTATAGGCCATTCGCTGATAGCTGACACTTTAGCTGGATCTACAGAGATTCCTTCGCCTGAAACGATGTGTTCGAGAAATCCGACCTGGTCTAGCCAAAATTCACACTTGCTGTACTTGGCATAGAGTTTATGTTGTCGTAGTGTCTCCAGGACAATGCGTAAGTGTTCGACATGCTATTTTCGATTCTTTGAATACACCAGGATGTCGTCAACGAAGATAACAACAAAACTGTCTAAGTACTCTCGGAAAACTTAGTTCATCAAGTTCATAAAAATGGCTGGTGTATTTTTCACTCCAAATGGCATTACGAGATATTCAAAATGTCCATAACAAGTCCTAAATGCCGTCTTCGGAATGTCGGACTCCTTGAGCTTCACCTGATGATAACCTGAACGAAGATCTAATTTTGAGAAGACACAAGATCCACTTAACTAATTGAAAAGATCATCGATGCGAGATAGAGGATACTTGTTCTTAATCGTTACTTCATTCGGTGCTCGATAATCTACGCTCATCCGGTAGGTACCTTCCTTCTTCTTCCGTAGTAACACCGGTGATTCTTAACTTAAAGTACTGGATCTGATGCAGCCTTTCTTCAGGAGTTCTTCTAACTGGATACAAATTTCTTTTAATCCTTCTGGACTTAGTCGATATGGAGCTTTGATTACAGGTTGTGCACCGGGTTGTAAAGAAATACTGAATTCAAGAGCTCAATCAGGAGGCAAACCTGATATGTCTTCAGGGAAAATATCCTTGAAATCTCGAACTACTTTAGGCTTTTCTCCTTCGGGTTATAGGGAGAACACTTCAGCAGTCTTCGGATTGGCACGATAGCTTCCCGTCTTCAAAGTTTTGTCTCCACTTTTGAAATAGAATACTGGGTGATCTTGTATCTCAAATACTACCCTCCTTTCACGGCAGTAAATGGTAGCATAAAATACTCCCAGCCTGAGCACAAGTTATAAATTTAATTTGCTTTTGAACAGCAAGAAAGCACTTGTAGCTCATTGGTAAAGCCTAGCATTGCTGTGACATAGCCCCTGTGATCGAATTCTCTCAGCCAAATTATCTTTTTATAAAATTTTCTTTTAATCTTTTAGAAGTCCAAAGGTTTACACGTGCACTACACGTAAAATGAAGAGTCATATAAAAATAAAACATGTGCACTGAAGTATACAAAGCGACATAGACACGTGGCGAAAATCCAAGCTCTAGTCACCGGACTTTGGCCGGCGAGATGCGTAGGGGATGGACCCTATTTCTTTTGCCTAGCACCCCTTGGCCTACCCTACTTTCCTCATATGTTTGATTTTTCTGCACATTTTCCAGAGAATTAAAATGGGCATTAACCCACATTTTAAAGCACATTTTAATTCTATTCTTCATTACCCGAAGCCCTAATTTTCCCTATAAATACCACACCACATTTCACCACTCCTCACTCAGAATTTCATTACAAAAACTCTAAAAATTTCCAAGTCTCAAGTTGTGCAAGTGGAGTTAGCAAAGGGCGAAGTTCCGACGAAATTTCGAGGAGATTCCGGCGAAGAAACGACGCCCCGACGGTTCCAAAGTCTTCCCCTACCTTCCCTCTTTCTTTATAGCCTGTAAGTCCCCTCTCCCCTTCTCAATCTCTAGTCTAAAACTTTCATTTTTCAAAACCCGTCGGAAGCGGAGTTAATCCGACTTCCGATTCGTTTTTCTTTAAAAATTCCATCTTTCTTAAACAATAAAATACCATATTCTCATATAATGTTTAACAAACATAAATAAATACATTAGAACAAGTTTCACCTCAAAATAATTCATGTTACAATCTTTTTTTCATTTTTACAGTAAAATACCATCATGTTTACAAACGATATTGTTATCCACATTTAATCGTATTACCTTTTGATAACTCACGAGTTAATGACCTACCTCATCACAACACACATCTTCGACATAGCATGATGAATTTTGGGATTCTAGATTATGGGAAAATACACTTTTACGAATAAATACCTTGAACTTTCAAAACCGCTTTCTTTAAAAAGTGTGTTAATTAAATTCCTTGTAATTGCGCCTCTACAATCCATTTTGGGGAACCCCGTTCAGGATGGTGCGTGTTATTGCACATCCTCGGGCCTAGTAGAGCAAGATGCAGACCTCCGAAAGTAGCATTCGATCTCAATGGATTTTTTAATACAATTTTTAAGAAAATGAGATTTCTACAAAATAAATAAAATTTATTTTATTAAACATGTATATATGAATATTATCAAAATATCTATTTTAAATATATTATATAAATATTCCATGTTCTAAATAAAAGGAATCACTATATCATGAAACTATCTTTACAATTCAATACTATTCCAAGTTTACACTTAAATACCATATACAATGAAAACTAGGTTATACGCACTAGAAAATTTCACTTTATAAAATATACTTCTATGAAAACCTTAAAGACGATAATTAAATACTTAAGGTATATTTTGAAAATATATCAAAACTATTTTTACATAAAACCCCCTCAAGTTATATTAATTTACAATAAGGACCCTAGTAAACATAGGTTTAAGCGGGACCAATTCTCTTAAGCCTCAGGGAGCCGGAGAATATGGGTGCTTGCCTATCTAAGCTAGACAACCTAAAAACGGTGTTATCAACATGGTAATTGTCTTGGAAAAAGACACAAATCCTGCCGTCCATGTGCAGCAGTTACCGATAACATCAAAACAATCAAGACTTCAATTCTGTTTACAAGTCTGACTCAGTTCGAATCATGGTCAAATCTGAAATCAATCTGACTTGAATATGATTCAATTATAACTTCAATTCAACATGAATCCGTCTATACTAGAATTCAATCTATATCAATCTGACTCGACCGAACCGAACCATGGATATACCCTGATTACATGTCTATCCATTTATATCCATTCCATTTACATGATATCATGGTTTCGGCAAGTCGAATAATCTATTCAAGACAATACAATACAATCAGTACAATCAGTACAATCAATACAATCAATACAATAAGACACTATGGGGTTTATAAAGGGGTAGACTGATACGGAACATGTTAAAAGTAGCACGAGGTGGTCTCTAAAAGACGTAATTACATCCATGCTGTTGTTTCATGGTATTTTCAACGGAGCTTTGTACTATGGGTTACCAAAGTCCACGGGGTAAGTTGGACTCCTCTCGTATACACTGGCATATTCTGTACCAAGCTACAACAACTACGTTAGTATAACAAATATAACATCATCTACTTCACCTGTTCTATTATCTTTCTATTCTTCTCCTTCTTTCATTGGGACTTACCAAGCGATTGTTCGCTGACGATATTCCTTTTCTTATTTCTTTGGAATGTTGTTAGGTGGATCGGACCCTCCGGAGCTCGAGCCCAGTACTGAGGACCTGGAGCAGTTCACAGAAGACCCTGAGCATTGACTTAACTTATATATACTTTTCATTTCAGTTATGACATTGTTTAGGCATTGATTTCCATTCCTGTATTTACATTTCCAGTTGTACTTGTAAAGAAATGTTGAATAAATGAAAGTTGATGTTCAATTACATTCATGTCTCTTGTGTACATTTTACTTTATATTGCTTAGATACGCTTAGCGTGTTTACTTCGGAGTAAATACGTAGCGGACATCGCCGTGTCCCTTTGCCTGTACATCGGGAAGCGGGGCGTGACAGGTTTTGTTGGCGGTCCATGCAGGTCAGTGCTACATGGAACCCGACCATGCAGGTCAGTTCTGCATGGACTTGTAGGTCAATTCTGCGTGAAGTCCTAAGCAATATAACACAAGAACCAGCAACTAAAAACATTCTTTACATTTCATATTCCTTGAATCTTACAATTTCATATATTTTGAATCTATCCTAACCCTAATTTTCTTTCAAGGTAATGGATTCTCTAAACAACACCAGTACCAACTTCAACAACACACCACCACCTCTACCGCTTACGCCTACCGTTGCTGCTCCGATCAATGAGTAGACGGTATTGCTTGAGGCGATTCTTAGCCTCCTGGAAGGACAGCAACAACAGACTGCTATATTAATGAACCGTACAGAAGCGGAAGCGCCCGGAGTGAAGCAATTCCGGACATTGCACCCAAAACAATTTTTGGGAAAAGAGAGCCCTCTGGAAGCTGAAGAATGGGATCAGAGCATTGAAGATGATCTGGCAGCAGCACAAGTGCTAGAGATCGCTTAGGTTCTGTAGGGTGTTTTTCGTCACTCCATTGAGATGGGAATACGCGCGCGCTTGTCAGGCGCATTACAGATTCCTCCTGCCTAGGATAGGCTGGGGTTTATTGATTGTGGGGATCCGAATCTCCGGCAGCCGCGGACTAAGCTGTCGTTAATTACCCCTCGCCTTTGGAGCGAGGGAACCTCCGATTAACGGGTTAAACTGGTCATGCGAACTCAATGTGCAGTGTTGTGTTTTGGAGGGATTTTGGATATATCGGGAGCCACGCAGAGTTTTTACGGGGGTCCCTCTACCCAGATAGCGGGCTGGGGGTCAAGGGGGCTAGCAGCCCTCTTGCGGGGTGCGGGGCAGCGCCCCGGCCCAAAAATTTATTTGGGAGGGACAGTGTTGTAAAGTATGTGTGTGTGTGTGTGTCCATATATATATATATATATATATATATATATATAAAAGGAAGAAAAAGTGCCCAAAGCACGCGTGGGGCCAGCGCCTTGAGTGCTGTGCGCTTAGGCGCTAGCGCGCTACGTGTCGGCACGTGGGCGCTGGGCGCTCGAGCGCCAGCGCACCACGTGTCGACACGTTGGCGCTTGAGCGCTGGACGCTGGAGCGCTAGCGCACCACGTGTCGACACGTGGGAGCTTGGCGCTCGAGCGCCAGCGCACCACGTGTCGACACGTGGGAGCTTGGCGCTCGAGCGCCAGCGCGCCACGTGTCAGCATGTGGGCGCTGGGTGCTAGGCTCTCGGGCGCTAGCGCGCCACGTGTCGGCACGTGGGCACTGGGCACTTGAGCGCAAGGCGCTCGGGCGCCGGCAAGAAAAAGGGGCTTTTAGCCCCAGAAACTCCCGAAAGGGAAATTAGAATGGAGTTAAACTCCTAAGTTGTTTTGAAGCTGATGAAGGGCTTCTCCCCTTGAGCCCTAGTTCTTCCCCAAAGTGGGGTTTCTGAAGATGGGTCTCCTTCTTCTTTCTTTGTTGGCCGGATCTTGAAGATCAAGAAGTATGAGATTTTAAAAATCTCTCCTTTTTAAGATCTGATGGAAGATCTGAGTTCCCCTTTGTGGGTTTTGTGGTGAAAAACTATTTTGTTTAATAAAAGGAAAAGTAAAACTCTTGATTTAATTCAAAGGAAAAATGAGAAGGTTTTAGAACCTTGAGGAAGAAGGAGATCTCAAATCTGAATTCTTTTTGGAGAGAGAAAAAGTTGTTGGGATATTTTCATTATCCTTGTCTTTATAGGCTATACACTTTACACATAGCCCCTTGGGCTTCACAAAATGCATTTTGCCTATCCCATGGCTCATGTGCCATTTCTTTTTGCACATAAGCCATGGGCTTTACAAAAATTTGGCTTTATGCCCATTTTTCTTACATTCATTCGTAAAATAAAATAAAAGAAATACAATAAAATTATTTATTACAAAATTTTTTATCTTGGCATGGGGGAAAGCCGGCCGCTTCATATTCGGACTCAACCCGGGCATGGGCCCACTTGATCTGGGTTTGGGCCCACTTGGCTTGGGGTTGACTTTGATTTTGGCTTGGTCAACCGGGGTGCAAATTTTTACCCCAACAAATTGCCCTCCATCAATAAATGCACACCACATATGTGTGTCGTGTGCATGAAATTGATGGATCTTCTTTTAGTTAGAGGCGACTTGATTTAGTTCCCGCTTTCTGGGAGGCTGGCACTGCCCTTTTTACGACATGGACGGTCGGTGCTGCCATTTTAGCGACTTGGACGGTCGGTTCTTCCCTTTTAGCGACTTGAACGGTCGATGCTACCCATTTAGCGACGTGGACGGTCGGTGCTGCCTTTTAGCGACTTGGACGGTCGATGCTGCCCTTTTTGCGACGTGGACGGTCGGTGCTGCCCTTTTAGCGACTTGGACGGTCGATGCTGCCCTTTTTGCGACATGGACGGTCGATGCTGCCTTTTTAGCGACTTGGACGGTCGATGCTGCCCTTTTTGCGACGTGGACGATCGATGCTGCCGTTTTTGCGACGTGGACGGTCGATGCTGCCTGATTGATCGTTTCTTTGTGTGTCGTTTTAAGAAGATGTATAGAATCACAATCAAAGAATTATTTGACCGCAATCAACTACGGTGTCAGTTGTAGATCGTAAGCGAGTGCGGATCGTCCACAGGGATTGTGCGATTCGTTTTTATATTTGATTTGTTTGAATCGAAAAGTTAATTGAAAAGAAAAGAAAACATGATTCAAGAATTTATCAATTGATTCAGGTGTCACGATGTTTAATCAAGAATCAAGAAACTGATAAACAATCAAGAATTGGGTTTCGATAATATTTCCAACCAAAATGTCAAGAATCTATATGAGGCTCGTAGGAATCGATCGGATCTATAGACGTGATGTAATCTAAAGATAACATGTTCTTGTCCTTCGAAGAATTGATACTAGATCGATGATGATCGACGAGAGTTAGGGCTTTCTCGTGAAACTAGGGTTTCATCATTTAACCCTTGTTCTTTCGTCGATATCATTCACATTCTAGCCTTTAGCAATTTCAAGAAACGATCGTAACTTCCCAATTTCGAGCGATATTAATCAAGAAAACATCGCAACGAAATGGGTTGTCGGTTCTTGAACTTGCTAGGGTTTACAAAACTTATAGGAATCAAGAATCGTTTTCAGATATATTACAACATCATTCTATTGATCGTCTCGACTCCTCGACGAGCGGAGTATTACTCAAACATCACAACAAGAATTATAACTAGAAATTTAGATTGACTCATGATGCAAGAATTTAAAGAAAACAAGATAAAAGAATATCACCTTTTATTTATCTCAACAATTTGATTACAGTCGCTCAAGAATTACAAGTGGAAGAATTAAATTGTCGACTTGGCTTCGCTAGGCTCCGTGAGTCGCGGATCGGCTTGGACCACTTGCTCTGTTGAAGACCGGCTCGGCTCCTAAAAGGTTGCAAGGCTTCTTGCTTGAATGGGTACTCGGGATCTTGGCTTTTGATTGGGATTAAGGTTAGGGTTTCACACAAGTCTTGTCACTAGACTTGTGGAAGAAGAAAGAGGTAGAATGGTTCTAGTTTGATACTAGATTTGGGGATAGATGATTAGATTCATAACCCTAGGTCTAGGCTTCTATTTATAGACTTCCCAAACCCTAGGTCTAGGTTTGAAATTCCAATTCCCTCCAAAAGTTTGTTGAGGAGTTTCTAGAAAGAGTTTGTTAGGAGCTAGCTTAGGGTTTAAGCTAGGATTAATTAAGCATTAGAAACCCTAGTTTGCTGATCTGGCAGAAACCTCTGGAGTCTTCTAGAAATTGGAGTGTTATTCTGAGCTGTAGCCACTGAGAGAAGAGTTTTGATGCAAATACTAAGTGGTGACGTCATCAAGTAGCCGCGGAACCGCGGCGCAAGCAGGCTCCGGCCGCGGTTCCGCGGCCATGTTGGCTCCTTGAGCTTACATCTTTCTGGTGTGCTCTTAGGTTGATACTTGGGCCTTTCTTTGATATGTTGTATTGTATTTTCCCTTTTGGATTGATACCAGATCTGAAATCATTGAGCTGACGTAATGTTTGATCGGTACCATGTACATTTTTGGCCTTACTTCCGGATTTTCCTGCACAGATCTCAAAACAAGTGTTGCGCAAATGTAGCGAAGATGTGATGCCATGAAATGCAGTCAATTTCCTGTATAGTGTTGGTTTTAGAGTCTAATACATGTAATTTGATATTTTGCGACAGTTTTGCTAATATGTAGAATATGAATGCCGAA
Source organism: Agapanthus africanus (assembly GCA_030015575.1). Classification (NCBI taxonomy): domain Eukaryota; kingdom Viridiplantae; phylum Streptophyta; class Magnoliopsida; order Asparagales; family Amaryllidaceae; genus Agapanthus; species Agapanthus africanus. The sequence goes on from JASDDO010000008.1 coordinate 99,356,737, forward strand.
CACTTCTATATGAATGCAAATGATGAGGAAATTGCTGGTTAAAATATACAATATTTTCGACTAATCAAATTCCCCCAAACTTAATTTCGATCGTCTCGAGCGAATTGTTTTATTAAAAAGAGAAGGAGAAAATAAAGAAAGAGAAAAACTAACTAGCACACTTTCGTAGGCAACACGATTGCACTGAGCATGTGCAACAAGCCTTTAAACCTCTAGGTGTCCCTAGTAGGAGGAGTGTTGTCTCCTGAGGATTTTCAGCGGATTGCACCCACAAAATCCAATAATAAAAGAAAGATCATGAATATTACATTTAAAGACAAGAATTGTAAAAGAAAGACTTTGAAAATTAGGGTTTCCAACTAAGCTAGTTTTTCGGTTGTTATGAGCCCTATCTTAATGGTCATGAAAAGATGTCAGAAATCACGTCCTCCCTCAATAAAATATCGTCTTATTCTTCATTCCTATCTTTCTTCCAAACATCGATCATATAACCCTGCGTGTGTGTAAAGGACATCCCTACACCCGGAGAATTCAATTCAAGCTATCATACTCTTGCCCATCAGCCTCAGTACTTTTTAATTAATGAATATTTATATGAGATTGCTCACACACTTTCATGCGACCGTTAATACTTCTTGAGGTACTAACCGACCGATTACTCATGTGCTTGCTTACTTGGTGTATTTTCCTCGTCTTGCACCACCTCAGGCATAGCAGTGACTCCCAGACCAGTTGGCCTTAGGGCACTAGGTGAAGAAGCACCCTCGCAATATATTTTTTTATTGCCCTTGGTGATAACAAAACCAGTGTCCATTTTTCTCACCACTTTATATTTTCTTCATTTCATTTTTTTTTATTTCCTTCATACTTTTGGCTTTAAGACAAGAGCATTTTAAGGTATCCTCTACTATCCCAGGCTTTAAGATATGTGTAAGTGCGAATAGCAGGGTATCAACGTTCAAAATGTTTGGCTTCCAGAATAGAAACTATTTTTCAGACTTATTTTTATCCTCAGATTAGTGACGTCTTTCATCTTACTAACCCTTGGGACAACGGCTCATAACTACTTATTACTAGTTCGTATAAGAAAACTTCTAATTTTCTTAGTTTTCTTAAATTTTTATAATCTCATGGATGTAATTTTTCACTATCTAAACTTTCATTATCTTATTTATATACAAAAAAAAGTGTAAATATTAAAATTATTTTTATACTTGAAAATTTTTAAATTTTTATGGGTTTTGAAAATTTTCAATTTTTATAGATTTTTAAAAGAAATGTTTTGTGCTTATGCAGATGATATGCAAATGATGCGAAAATAAGCACAAACCTCCCCCAAACTTGTTTTCAACAGTGTCATCACTGTTGCCAACAGCTATATCTACAAAACCTGTAAGTCTGGGAGGAATTATTAGTGGGGGCAAAATATATAAGTGAAGAACTTCTCCCAAACTTATTCTTTTCACTCACCTCCATTCAAAAAATGATGCAATGATATACTGGACATGAAGGTGAGACGGAGGAATTTTAATCCAAATAAACTGGCTCTTGTAAGAACAAGAGCTCCTCCGTGGGGTCAGTGGAAAAGTACGGCTTTAGTCTATGACCATTCACTTTGAAAAATGTGCCGTTTTTAACATTTTCTACTTCTACTGCCCCGTGCGGGTATACAGACCGCACAACAGAAGGTCCCTTCCATCGAGATCAGAGTTTACCCGCGTGAAGGTGTAATCGTGAATCATAAAGAAGGACTTGTTGACCAGGTGAAAATGTTTTCCTCAAAATGTTTTTATCGTGAAAAACCATAGTCCTATTCTTTGTGATTATAGCATTATCAAAAGCTTCATCGCGGAGTTCGCTTAGCTCATTAAGTTGCAGCTTCCGAAAGTTGCAAGCAAGGTTTAGATCAAAATTTATTTCTTTAATAGCCCACAATGCTTATGCTCTATCTCGACGGGTAAATGACATGCTTTTCCAAACACTATCCTATATGGAGACATCCCTAGGTCGGTTTTATATGCAGTTCGGAATGCCCAAAGAGCATCCGTCAGTTTGGTCGACCAGTCTTTTCTTTTTTTAGCAACAGTTTTCTCCAGGATAAGTTTGATCTGTCTGTTTGAGATTTCAGCCTGCCCGCTTGTTTGGGGATGATAGGGTGTAGAAAGTCGGTGATTGATTGAATATTTCCGCATCAGAGTCTCGAAAGATCTGTTGCAGAAGTGTGTCCCATTATCGCTAATAATAGCGCGTGGGTGTCCAAATCGCGAGAAGATATTCTCTTTCAAGAACTTAATGACAACTTTCTTGTCATTAGTGCGACATGGAATGGCTTCTACCCACTTTGAGACATAATCAACCGCCAGCAATATGTACGGATTCCCAAAGGAGTTGGGAAAAGGACCCATAAAATCTATGCCCCAAATATCGAATATTTCAATAACCAAGATGGGTTGCTGAGGCATTTCATTCCTCTGGGAGATTCTACCCGTATACTGACATTGTGTGCAGGTTTTGCAATGCTCAAATGCGTCCTTGAATAAGGTCGGCCAATAAAATCCACATTGCAAAACCTTCTCCGCTGTTTTTCTAGGACCGAAGTGACCCCCACAGGCCTGATCATGACAAAAAGAAAGAACACTCTTGAACTCTTCATTCGGAACACACCGGCGAATGATCTGATCAGGACAATATTTAAACAAATAGGGTTCATCCCAGTAAAAGTGTTTTACTTGGGATAGAAAACGATATTTGTCCTGTTTTGACCAATCGCTGGGTATCAGTCCCGTGGCATGATAGTTCACAATATCCCTGAACCATGGTTCATTGGATACGCTCAAGAGTTGTTCGTCAGGGAACGAGTCATTGATCGACAGGGTCACAGGGGAAGAAATGATGCGTGAAAGATGGTCGGCTACTACGTTTTCACATCCTTTCTTATCTTTGATAACAAGATCGAATTCTTGTAACAGAAGGATCCAACGTATTAGTCGACCTTTTGCATCTTTCTTCGCCAGAAGATGTTTTAAAGCGGAATGGTCAGTATACACAACTATAGGCGAGCCGATTAAGTAAGGCCTGAATTTTTATAATGCGAATACAACCGCTAAAAGTTCTTTTTCTGTGGTTGTATAATTGATTTGCGCATCATTCAGGGTCTTACTAGCATAGTAAATCACGTGTGACATCTTTTCGATGTGCTGTCCTAAGACTGTACCTACTGCAAAATCAGATGCGTCACACATCAGCTCAAAGGGGTAGTCCCAGTTTGGTGATGATAATACGGGGGCTGAAGTGAGTGAGTGTTTAAGTGAGTTGAAAGCTGTCTCGCAATCCGAGTCAAAATGGAAGGTCGTATCCTTGGCCAGGAGAAGAGTTAAAGGTCTACCAATTTTGCTAAAATCCTTAATGAATCTCCTATAAAAGCCCGCATGGCCAAGGAAAGAGCGAATATCTTTGACGCTTTTGGGATGAGGGAGGTTTTGAATGACATCTATCTTAGCTCTGTCAACCTCAATGCCTTTTTGTGAAATGACATGTCCAAGAACAATTCCTTCTTGGACCATAAAGTGGCATTTTTCCCAGTTCAAAGTCAAGTTCTTCTCTTTGCAACGAGTAAGAACAGCGTCAAGATTCGCTAGGCAATCAGAAAAAGAGTCTCCAAAAATCGAGAAGTCGTCCATAAAGATCTCCAGAAAATTCTCTACCATATCAGAGAATATCCCCATCATACACCGCTGAAAGGTAGAGGGAGCATTGCATAGCCCGAAGGGCATGCGACTGTAAGCAAACGTACCAAAAGGACAAGTAAAAGTGGTTTTATCTTGATCCTTTTTGGCGATGGGGACCTGATTATAGCCTGAGTATCCGTCCATAAAACAATAATACTCTCGTCCCGCTAAGCGTTCCAGCATTTGATCAATGAATGGTAGAGGAAAATGGTCTTTCCTCGTGTCAGCGTTGAGTTTTCTATAATCGATACATACACGCCACCCAGTTTGGGCGTGTGTCTGAATCAACTCATTCGCCTCATTGGTGATAACAGTGATGCCGGATTTCTTAGGAACGACATGTATAGGACTCACCCATTGGCTATCGGAGCTGGGGTATATAATACCATTATCTAAGCATTTGACTATCTCTTTCATGACCGCTTCCTTCATGACGGGATTCAACCGTCTCTGTGGTTCTCGGGTTGGTCTGGCATCATCCATCACATGTATATGATGCTCAACTATCAAGGGACTAATCCCTTTGATGTCCGCCATACTCCAACCAAACGCCTCTTTGTTAGATCTTAATACCGATAAAAGTGCATTCTCTTGCTCTAATGCTAGAGAAGCAGAAATTATAACCGGTAAAGTCTCCTTCTCACCTAAATAAGTATATTTCAGATGAGAGGGTAAAATTTTGAGATCTAATTCAGGCGGAGAAATGATAGAAGGAGGTATCATTGAATGATTTTTGGATTTATAAAGAAGCTCAGAGCCTGTGAAAGATACAAACTCGGATGGAGAAAAGTCAGAAGTGCAGGACTCAAGTGTAGGTAAAGTGTCCTCACTAAGATCTTGTGTGAAATCAAACAGAGATGTGGTAATGTCATCGAGATCAGTAAAGCAAAGTTCCTCAGCTCCACAACTATCGGGAGCGATCTCATGGACAGAGCACACATCTAAAATATGAGCAGAGGGTTCTGATGGCTGACTTCCAACTTTGTAGATATTTAGTTCAATGGTCATATTTCCAAATGATAAGTTCATTGAACCGTTTCTACAATTTATAACAGCATTGGAAGTGGCAAGGAAAGGACGACCAAGAATCACCGGAATTTGGCCCCGGGGGTTTGCTACAGGATGTGTGTCGAGTACAATGAAGTCTACAGGGAAAACAAATTCCCCGACCTTTATCAACACATCCTCTAATTCACCCCTTGGTTTGGTGATAGATCGGTCTGCCATCTGGAGAGTGCAGTGAGCAGGTTTCAGCTCTCCAATCCCTAGTTGCTCATAGACAGAATAAGGGAGCAGGTTAACACTTGCGCCAAGGTCTAAAAGAGCACGATTTATGTTTTTACCCCCAATAGAAATCGATATTGTAGGATATCCTGGGTCCTTTCGTTTCTTTGGTAGCTGGGGAATAAAAGCAGTACTGATATTATTAGACATAAATACCTTCTTCGGCACTTGAGTCTTCCTCTTCCTAGTGCACAAGCCCTTAAGAATTTTCGCATAAGCGGGGACTTGTTGAATCGCATCTAGGAGAGGGATATTGATGTTAACCTGTTTGAACATTTCCAAAATTTTCTCCATATGAGAACTCGTTCTATTACCTCTTAACCGGTTCGGGTAAGGAGCTTTCGCAATAAGCGCAGGGTCCATCATAGGAGAAGGAAGAGGGGGTAGACGAGGTCCCAAAAGAGGTATGGGGACCGTCTGTAGAGAACTATAAGGGTTGGGAGAAGGTGTCGAGCCTAATGGGAAATGGAGAATAGGCTCTCGAGAAGATGGTGTGGTAGAAGAAGAAGGATCAGAAGGAGAAGTGTGTGTATGTGGAAAGGTCTCAGCCGGGGTGTTGATATGATTTTCAGTATCATCAATACCTTCCCCGACATTATTATTCAGCACTTTTCCCGATCTCAACGTTGTGATGTCATTTACATTGTAATGCCCAGGATTCTGTAGGGGTTGAGAGGGAAGTTTCCCTTTTTCTCTCGCACTCATTTCGGCTTTTAGGCGTGCGATTTCAGCTTCCATCGATCTGATACTCTCAGCTTGGGACGCTGAGTTTTTCTTTATCTCACTGACGGAAGATCTAACCTCAGTCGAAACCTCTATGAAATTTGATAAAAGTGATTTCATGGTTTGAGTGAATTGAGAGAACTCGTCAGAACAGGACTGCATAGGATTAGACTGTGCAGGAGTGTTGCCCTGATTTTGGAAATTTTGTGACTGGTAGGGGTGCTGAGTGAGTTGAAGGGGTTGCTGTTGTGGTGGAGGAAGAGCCCTTTGAAAATTATTCGTGTTTGGAACCGTGTTTTGAGATTGGTTTAGGTTCCAAGCGAAATTCGGGTGATTCCTCTAACCCTGATTGTACGTGGAAGAATATGGATCGTTTCTAGGTCTTTGAAATGCGGCATTAGAATGCTCGTGATCTTGAAACGCCGAGTTTAATGGACATTTTTCCGTTAAATGAGACGGATCAGAACAGCACCCACAAACAGTTTTGGGGAGCGACATTGGGTTTAGGGAGGCTGCAGAAAATTTGTGTTCCATAGCGTCGAGCTTCTTTTGCATTGCTGCCATCTCAGCTCGAACACCTATGGACACATCTATTTGGTGTACGCCACCCCTATTCAATGGTTGGGTTCCACTCTCCCACTGTAGTGATTTTTCAGCGAACTCTTCTAAGTACTTCCAAGCTTCCCCATCATCCTTGGTCATAAAAGTACCTTGACACATGTTTTCAAGGCTCTGTTTAGTGCTTGGGTTAATGCCCTCATAAATGATTCGGCATAATTCCCATCTCGGGATGCCGTGATGAGGACACTGAACCAAAAGATCCTTGAAACATTCAAAGCATTTTGAAAATGGTTCGGTAGGGAGCTGGGAAAATTGATTCAGTTCGCTACGGATTCGAGCCATCTTTTGGATTGGGTAAAATTTCTTAAGGAATGCAGCGACGAATTCTTCCCAATTCGTAATAGAATGTGCGGTAGTGTTATATAGCCACTTCTCGGCCATATCGCACAATGTCAATGGAAGAAGTCGTAGACGCATCGCATCCACTGAAAGTTATGACGTACCCATCATTGCGCATACATTTTCAAATTTGGTAATGAAAACGTAAGCGTCCTCAGTCTCGAGTCCGTGGAATTTGGGTAAAAGATTGATATACTGGGGCTTAATCTCAAAGTTATCCCCATTGGCTGGTGGTGTGGATAAGCAGGTCGAAAGAGGACCTCTAAGTGGATAGCACCTCTCCTGGAGAGAGATGCGGGGTGGATTCTGCGCACTAACGGACGGCGGCAGATTATGGTTAAAGAAGTTTGATGGAGGTGGATCCATCTATGTGGGTGTGGTAGTGGGTAAAGAAAAGGTAAATGGAGAAATATCGACTTCAGAGTCGATAAAGGGTACGCGGACTAAACGGGCACTAGAATCCCGTGTCCAGCCTATCTTGTACTAAAAAGGGTTAGTACAAGTGGCAGCGTTGGATTATAATTAGGGGTAAATGAATGAATGCGGTGTTTGCTTTTGAAAAAGGGACGGGTTTTTAAAAAAAATGATGCGACACAACAAATGCAGCACACAAACCCTAGAATCTAGTGGTCACCTAAGTCCGGCTCTAGACCGCTCCTAACTGCCAAAAGACAAGTCGCAGGATAGAATCCTCCACTGCCTCTTTGTTTCCCTGTGGCCGGATAAGTTCCAGGTAAGTGGGAAGGTACTCCACTACGTAAGTAGTGGGCCTAATTAAAAACCACTAGCCTTAGACACACTCGCCTTAGGCACCACAAGAAAACGCGGATAAGCAATGAATTACCCACGGCCTTCTCTTGTCCTAATTGAGCGCGACAGTCCTTAGAGCCATCTCTAGATTTCTTTTAGTTAATATGGGTCAATGCGGATGCAAGTTTTGCGGTTTTCGGGGCCTAGGAAAGGTAATGAAATCCCCACCTAATTTGGATTTGGCCGTGCCCCTTAATATCCGTATTTATAATGCAAACAACCAAGAAATAAAATCATGCACAAATTTAATCTTGCAATTTGCGAGCTGCTATTCTTTGCAAAGAATCCTGCAGAAAATTGTCAGTTGGAGCTAAAAAGAGGAGAGAGGAGAAGGTAAGAAATCACCTGAAGCAAAAATTGCACAGAGATCCCTCCAAGGGGTCGCGGTTCCGCCGCAGATGCCCTCTAATGCCGCCCTTTCGCGGTCGAAGTGTGGGATCACTGAACCAAACTTCTTCAGGGAGCTTCTGTGGACTCCCTCAGCTCTCTGGTATATTCCAAAATTTTTTTCCAATTTCCAGTAAGCTCCAGATCTCCTTGCCATGAAACACAACAAATTGTTTAGGGTTTGCACAAATTTTGATCTCAAAAATCACAATGAAATAAATCTTTCAATTCAAACTTTGATATAAAACGAATTAGCGCGCGATCCCCGGCAACGGCGCCATTTTGATTGATCATTTCTTTGCGTGTCGTTTTAAGAAGATGTATAGAATCACAATCAAAGAATTATTTGACCGCAATCAACTACGGTGTCAGTTGTAGATCGTAAGCGAGTGCGGATCATCCACAGGGATTGTGCGATTCGTTTTTATATTTGATTTGTTTGAATTGAAAAGTTAATTGAAAAGAAAAGAAAACATGATTCAAGAATTTATCAATTGATTCAGGTGTCACGATGTTTAATCAAGAATCAAGAAACTGATAAACAATCAAGAATTGGGTTTCGATAATATTTCCAACCAAAATGTCAAGAATCTAAATGAGGCTCGTAGGAATCGATCGGATCTATAGACGTGATGTAATATAAAGATAACGTGTTCTTGTCCTTCGAAGAATTGATACTAGATCGATGATGATCGATGAGAGTTAGGGCTTTCTCGTGAAACTAGGGTTTCATCATTTAACCCTTGTTCTTTCGTCGATATCATTCACATTCTAGCCTATAGCAATTTCAAGAAACGATCGTAACTTCCCAATTTCGAGCGATATTAATCAAGAAAACATCTCAACGAAATGGGTTGTCGGTTCTTGAACTTGCTAGGGTTTACAAAACTCGTAGGAATCAAGAATCGTTTTCAGATATATTACAACATCATTCTATTGATCGTCTCGACTCCTCGACGAGCAGAGTATTACTCAAACATCACAACAAGAATTATAACTAGAAATTTAGATTGACTCATGATGCAAGAATTTAAAGAAAACAAGATAAAAGAATATCACCTTTTATTTATCTCAATAATTTGATTACAGTCGCTCAAGAATTACAAGAGGAAGAATTAAATTGTCGACTTGGCTTCGCTCGGCTCCGTGAGTCGCGGATCGGCTTGGACCACTTGCTCTGTTGAAGACCGGCTCGGCTCCTAAAAGGTTGCAAGGCTTCTTGCTTGAATGGGTACTCGGGATCTTGGCTTTTGATTGGGATTAGGGTTAGGGTTTCATACAAGTCTTGTCACTAGACTTGTGGAAGAAGAAAGAGGTAGAATGGTTCTAGTTTGATACTAGATTTGGGGATAGATGATTAGATTCATAACCCTAGGTCTAGGCTTCTATTTATAGACTTCCCAAACCCTAGGTCTAGGTTTGAAATTCCAATTCCCTCCAAAAGTTTGTTGAGGAGTTTCTAGAAAGAGTTTGTTAGGAGCTAGCTTAGGGTTTAAGCTAGGATTAATTAAGCATTAGAAACCCTAGTTTGCTGATCTGGCAGAAACCTCTGGAGTCTTCTAGAAATTGGAGTGTTATTCTGAGCTGTAGCCACTGAGAGAAGAGTTTTGATGCAAATACTAAGTGGTGACGTCATTAAGTAGCCGCGGAACCGCGGCGCAAGCAGGCTCCGGCCGCGGTTCCGCGGCCATGTTGGCTCCTTGAGCTTGCATCTTTCTGGTGTGCTCTTGGGTTGATACTTGGGCCTTTCTTTGATATGTTGCATTGTATTTTCCCTTTTGGATTGATACTGGATCTGAAATCATTGAGCTGACGTAATGTTTGATCGGTACCATGTACATTTTTGGCCTTACTTCCGGATTTTCCTGCACAGATCTCAAAACAAGTGTTGCGCAAATGTAGCGAAGATGCGATGCCATGAAATGCAGTCAATTTCCTGTATAGTGTTGGTTTTAGAGTCTAATACATGTAATCTGATATTTTGCGACAGTTTTGCTAATATGTAGAATATGAATGCCGAACACTTCTATATGAATGCAAATGATGAGGAAATTGCCGGTTAAAATATACAATATTTTCGACTAATCACTGCCCTTTTAGCGACTTGGACGGTCGATGCTGGCCTTTTTGCGACGTGGACGGTCGACGCTCTGATCCGGAGCGATTTGGTTCCAGATTTGTGGGAAGCCTGCACTACCCTTTTTGCGACATGGACGGTCGATGCTCTTTTTGACTTGCTTTGCTTCCCGCAGTGTCAGGGGTGAACTTGACTTGCTCCGCTTCTTGCGGTGTCGAGATTGGATTCTGACTTGCTTCGCTTTCTGCGGCGTCGGAGTTGAAGTTGACTTGTTGATTGTGATTTGGGTTGATATCAGCATCGCTACACTGGAATATGGTACCGGGAGCGAATTATCATCTATCATGAGAGGATTTGGGGATTTGGTTTTTGGTTGGCATCGGTATCGCTACACTGGAATATGGTACCAGGAGCGAATCATCATTTGCGCTTTCTTATCAGGAAGCGATGGCTTAGGAGACAGGTTTTAGGTCCCTATCACCTAAGACTTTTCAATTTTGTGAGCCGCAAGGGCCTCACAAAGCATTTTCTCCCTACGGGCCGTAAGGATCTCGTAGGTGTATTTTCTCCTTAGGAGTCGTGGGGACTCCTAAGTGTGTTGCTCCTTCGTGAGTCGTAAAGATCTCAAGCGGGAATTTTCTCTTCACAAAGTCGAGAGGACTTTATGAGTGCATTTCATATTTTTTTCACGAGTTTGCGCCCTTTCGGGTTTTCACAAACTCGCCGGCAGTCCTGCTGTTTTTACTCACGGAGCCCTTTCGGGTTTTCATCCGTGCCCAATTTGTTTGCGGACATACCTTTTTTTCTTTTTTTTTCTTTACCGCCGGTGGGACTTTTAATGTGGTCTCACCGGCAGGACTTGGGAGGGATTGGGATCATTTTACGCCCGTGGAATGGATACGGTTTTGCAGGATGTATGATCCAGACCGTAGGGCTGGAAAAATTTTGGGACTTTGTTGGCGTCTACATCGCTGCACTGGAATATAGTGCCAGGAGCGACTCATCATTTGGCGTTTTGGGATTTAGAATTTGGTTGGCGTCTGCATCGCTGCACTGGAATATGGTACCAGGAGCGACTCATCATTCACCATTTGAGAGTTTGGGTTTGGAATTTGGTTGGCGTCTGCATCGCTACACTGGAATATGGCACCAGGAGCGACTCATCATTCGCCACTTGGGGATTGGGGAGCGATGGCTTGGGAGACAGGTTTAGATCCCTATCACCTAAGGCTTTCAATTTTATGGGCCATGAGGGCCTCATAAAAGCATTTTCTCCCTACGAGTCGTAAGAATCCCGTAGGTGTATTTTCTCCTTGGGAGTCGTGAGGATTCCCAAGTGTGTTTTTCCTTGGTGAGTCGTAAGGATCCCACGAAGGTTTGTTCTCCTCATGCATCGTGAGGACACATGAGTGGGTCTTTCCAATGAAGCATAATTCCCAGGGCGGAGACCAACCGCGGGACTGGTGATTATGGTGGGGTATGGGTATGATGAGAATTATTTGAGCCCGTGGATTGTATACGGCAGTCAATTTGGGGACTAATCGTAGGGCCGGGAGAATTTTAAGAAATTGGATTTTGGTTGGCGTCTGCATCGCTGCACTAGAACATGATATCAGGAGCGACTCATCATTCGCCGTTTGGGGACTTAGAATTTGGATCTTGTTTGGCATCAGCATTGCTGCACTGGAATAATGCCAGAAGCAACTCATCATTTGCCCCGGGAGGACTTAGGATTTGGTTTTTGGGTCGGCATCAGCACCGCTAACACTGAAGCGTAACGCCAGGAGCGACTCATCATTTGCCGTTGCCCGTTGGGGAACGATGTCTTAGGAGACAGGTTTAGGTCCCTATCACCAAAGGCTTTTCAATTTTATGAGCCGTAAGGGTCCCATAAAAGCATTTTCTCCCTACGAGTCGAGAGGATCTCGCAGGTGTATGTTCTCCTTAGGAATCGTGAGGATTTCTAAGTGTGTTGCTCCTTTGTGAGTCGTAAGGATCTCACGCAGGGATTTTCTCCTCACAAGGTCGAGAGGACTTTGCGAGTGTATTTTATCTCTTTTCACGAGTTTGCGCCCTTTCGGGTTTTCACTGACTCGCCGGTAGTCCTGCTGTTTTTACTAACGGAGCCCTTTCGGGTTTTCATCCGTGCCCGTTTTGCTTGTGGACATACCGTTTTTTTTGCCGCTGGTGGGACTTTAAAAGTAGTCTCACCAGCAGGATTTGGGACAGATAGGGGTCATTTACGCCCGTGGATTGTATACGGTTTTGCAAGATGTATGATCCAGACCGTAGGGCTGGTGTGCTCAATTCGCCTGCGACTTGGAGCATTCACGCGTAGTATTTCTTGAGATATTGGCCATTGATGGGTGGCATGGTCCTTTCTCCCTCGGCACTTATTAGTTGGTAGGATCCTCCGTCGAATACTTTCTCGATGACGTATGGTCCTTCCCAGTTTGGCTCGAATTTTCCCTTGGCATGTCGATTAGGGATGATCGGTCTTTTGAGGACCAACACCAATTCACCTTTCTTGAAAGCGCGGAGACGAGTCATCTTGTCATAGGCTCGTGACATTTGGGCTCGGTACAGCTCCAGATTTTGTTGTACTGCAAGCCTCTTTTCTTCGAGGGCGTCGATCTCTTCGAGCCGAAGGAGCACGTTTTCCTCTTCCGTCAGTTCACGACCATCCTTAAGCTTGGAACTTTGAGTTCGAGGGGGAGGACCGCCTCCACTCCGAAGAGCAATGAGTATGGAGTGGACTGAGTTGGAGTATGGTGCGTGGTACAATATGCCCACAACGCCTCGTGAAGCTTGAGATTCCAGTCTCTCTTGTTGGCTGAAGCATTTTTCCTCAGGAGCTTGCATAGAGTCTTATTGAAGGCTTCGGCTAGCCCATTGGCTCTTGGATTATAGAAGGAGGAATATCTCCAGTCTATCTTGTGCTGAGTAGCGAACCTTGAGACTTTGAAGCTCTTGAAAGAAGGCCCATTGTCAGAAATGATTCTTCTTGGTGTACCGAAGCGGTATAGAATGTTATGCTCGAAGAATGTCAGAATATCTTCTGTCATGACTTCTCTTAGCGGGACAGCTTCAGCCCATCTGGAGAAGTAATCTGTTGCGGCCAGTATGAACCGGTGGCTTTTGGATGACGGAGGATCAATTGGGCCAACTATGTCGGTTCCCCAGACTTCGAAGGGCCACGACGCCACCGTATGATGCAACGGATTGGGGTGCTTGTGAATGAAATCACCGTGAATTTGGCAGATATAACATTTCTTTGCATGCTCTCCGCAATCCCGTATCATGGTGGGCCAGTAATACCCAAGCCGTTTAATTTGAAGTCGCATCTTGGGGCCGTGAGCACCGCAAACGCCCGAGTGAACTTCTTTCATGACTTTTTGGGCTTCGGCCAATGACAGGCACCTGAGCCAGAGTTGGTCATATGACATGCGGTATAGCGTGTTATTTACAAACATGTATCGGAGAGCTCTCTTCTTCAGCTGAACCCTCGCAGACCTTCCTTCGGGCAGCTTGTCATATCGGAAGTACTCTATGAAGGGTTCTCTCCAATCGGGCTCGTCTTGGATGATCGAAGCTTCTTCGGTGGGACTGCTCTTCTATTCCGCGCTTTCCTCTTCTCGTAGAGAGACTGGAGGTAGAATTTGCCGGCTCCTGACTGTGATCAGAATTTCATCCATGTCAGGATCAGCCAGCTCCTTGGCTAAGCGAGCGAGTACGTCAGCCTTTCCATTCAACACTCTGGGGACTCTCATTAGTTCAATCTGAGTGAACCGTTTCATGAGTTCCACCACCCAGCTTCTGTATCGAGCTAACTCGGGTTTGTATATCTTATAGTCACCGCTTACTTGGTTGACGACAAGCTGGGAGTCACCGTAGACCCGTAGCCGAAGGATTTCCATTTCTATGGCGAGCTCTAGACCAGCTATCAGAGCTTCATACTCGGCCTCGTTGTTTGTGCGAGGCTCGGTGAGAGCAAAAGAACGCCGTAGGGTTCCCATTGATGGCGTGATGAACACCAATCCTATCCCTGCTTTTATCTCCCGGACGCTTGATTTACTGGAGGTCCTTATCGATGAGGCCCCATCGAAGTAGAGCTCCCAACATGGATCGCCATTCTCGAGGTGCAGCACTTGTTCGTAAGGTAACTCGCAATTGAGTGGTGACCCTTCTGGTATGGGATGAGCCGCGAGAAAGTCTACAAGAGCTTTCCTTTTTACTGCTTTCTGAGGAGTATAAACTATGTCAAACTCAAGTAGCATGACAGGCCATCTTGCCATTCTGCCAGCTAGGCTTGCTTTGGTCATCAAGTATTTGAGCGGGTCGACCTTGGAGATCAGCATAACCCGATGAGCGAGCAGATAGTGCCTCAGCTTCTTCACAGCAAATATCAGAGCCAGGCATTGCTTTTTGATTGGGGAATAGTTGTGTTCCGCCCCGACTAGAGTTCGACTGAGGTAGTAGAGGGCATTTTCCTTTCCCACCTCGTTATTCTGGGCAAGAAGCGCACCGAGTGACTCATCTAGCGCGGCAGTGTAGAGAATCAGCGGTTTATTTAAAACGGGAGCGGCCAGCACTGGAGGGTGCAACAAGTACTGTTTGATGCTTTCGAATGCTTCTTGACATTCAGCATCCCAGAAAAAAGGAGCTCCTTTCTTCATGAGCTTTGAGAAGGGCCTACATCTCCCCGATAAATTTGAGATAAACCTCTGTATATAAGCAAGCTTGCCTTGAAAAGATCTTAGCTGCGTCAGACTCTTCGGAGGGGGCATCTCCATGATGGCCTTTATCTTGGATGGGTCAACTTCAATCCCTCGATGTTGGACTATGAAGCCTAGGAATTTTCCCGATGACACGCCAAAAGTGCACTTTAAAGGATTCATCTTCAGATCGTATTCCCTCAGTCTGGTGAGAACGGTCCTAAGATCTTGGATGTGGTCGGCCTTGGCTTTAGTTTTGACGACCAGATCATCAACATAGCATTCGACGACTTTATGGATTAGGTCATCAAAGATATTAGTCATTTCCCTTTGATATGTAGCACCTGCGTTCTTCAGTCCGAACGGCATCACCTTGTAGCAATATATTCCGATCGGGGTTCAAAATGTTGTGTGCTTCTCATCCTCAGGCGACATCTTGATCTGATTATAACCAGACGAGCCATCCATAAAGGTGAACAGCTCGTAATTTGAGGTGTCGTCGACCATCATTTCCATGACCGGTAGCGGGAAGTCGTCTTTAGGACATGCCTTGTTGAGGTCCCTGAAATCGACACAAACTCAGATCTGCCCATTTTTCTTCTTCACTGGGACTATGCATGTGATCCAGTCCGCATATTTCTCTTCCTTGATGAAGCCAGCATCGATGTGTTAGTGTATATGCCCTAGAGGCCATTACTGTATCATACTAGTTTGTATATTACTTAATAGAAACTTGGGATATTCACAGTTGTATATACAATCTTGCTCGAAATGGTAGTATGCTACTTGGTTTGTCTCTGCTTTGTGCATGTGTTTCTTTTAGCATATTGCTGATATACATATTAGTAGAGCCCTTAGGATTATTGCTTGATTACCAGCGTTGTGATGGCGCTCACACTCGTGGGAGCTGGGTAATCCATAAGCACATCCTTATACAGGTCCCTAGTCGTTGGACTATCGAGACAGGGCATCGATACTCCGGAGTAGACTAGCGTATGCGCTTCTCATCCCAGTGTGGGAGACGGTCTGTCCCACAGCCGTCAGTACGTCGTACTTGAGATAGTATGCGGGTGCTCGTTAGGTTACGAGTACACTGGACAGGACTCGTCGGGAACTGTTGGTTGGTATTATACCTATCGTCAGTTATCAGTTCCCAGGTGACATGAGTACAGCTTAGTCCGCTGACTTGACACTGTCACTTTGCCTCGAGTGTGTTCCCACTGCACTTTGATTACTACCCTACCACGGCTCAAAGGAGTCGTGCAAACAGGTAGTTTTTGGGTGCAGTCCCGAAGCACTTGGAGACAGTGACGGTTAGACAGGATTCGTCTCTCCCGGTATTGGGGGTTGACATTGCGCTGTGTCCAGGAAAGCCATTACACGAGTAGTCCCTGGCCAGGGCAAGCGAGATATACTGGTAGGTTTCCAATGTTATCTCAGGGTGTTCAGGGCTACACTCCGACACGACTTGTACCGCTATTAGGGGACTGACGTTCACCGCCCCTAGGCCCGCCATGCGATGTATCAGACGAACAGACCGGACTGTACGGAGACTGTCACATACAGGCTCAGTAGGAGTTCAGATGGGGTTCACCTCGTCAGTCTTCTTATCGACATCTACCTGGGGACCGTTACGTACAGCTAGTGCCGCTTGCGGTCTGTGGTTAAACCCACTGCTAGCGTAGTGTCGAGTCTTTAGAGTCCCACACAGAGAGCTATTCGCCTTTAGGCAAAATGAGTAGAGCTCGCATGGTTTTGCGACAGGGTTCGTTCACATCCGCGCACTTGTGCACGTTTGCTGTCCGGACAGCTTATACTAGCGGGCTTTGGTTTAAGCCGGATCCTAATATATGATTTGGGATTGGTTTTTCTCATTGTATTCGTGTTCCTCGGATCACGAATACGGGTGCGTATGCACAATTGCTTGAGACAGAGGGAGAGGACTTTGATTAGGGTTAATGACTATTGTCATTTTATTAACCCTAATGCTTATGTGTGTATTATGGATAATTGATATTAGTTTATTATAATTGTGCATGGTTATGGTTGTTGACCATTTGACATTCTTGATTTGTTGACCTTGGTTGACACTTTGACCATCATCATTTCATTTGGAAGATGCTCTTTGATCCTTGCAATTTGCATTAAAAATGAAATGATAATGGTCATGTCTTGATTAAGCCATGACAATTATCTCACTAATTATCTAATTACAATAATTCACACATATATGAGAGAATGCTTCATATTATTCTCTCATTCTATTATTTACTTTCTCTCTCTTGTTCTTCCTCTCCCTCAAGCTCTCCCCTCTCATATGTAGAGAAACACTTGAGCTTGAGAAAAACCCCTTCTTGATAATCTCTACTCTCATCTAGGGTTCAAGGATTAGCACTTCTTGCACCTTAGTTACTTCTAGCTTGGAGTTGAAGCCAAAGGTTGAGGCTTTCGGGTGGATCTTTCTTCGACGTGAGAAGACGACAAAGGTGACCTCTTTCCACTACTCCAAGGAGCAAGGAGAGAAGGACATAAAGCCCTAGGTATAACCTTCCAAACACTTAGCTAGTTTCTAGTTAGCTTTAGCTTGTTTTTGTTTAGGAAAGATCCTTCTTTGTCTAGTCCATGTTTCCTAAGTTGATAAAAATTTGATTTTTATTCCATTTTCCGCCTCCCCGTAAGCACCGGGGTGGGCAACGTGGACTTACAGTGGTATCAGAGCCTAACTAAACATAAACTAGCTAGGTAGTAAAGTGTATCGAAGTTCGAATCGGAAAAATCGAAAAACCGAGTTTTCGAAACCCTAAGTTTCTGTTAAAATTTTTTCTGTTCAAAACAAAATAAATCATACTCCAAAAATCATCTCAGGGTTTTGTGAAGAAAGCCACCAAAAACGATCCAGAGATTCGACCAAAGAGCCGTGGTTCCGCGGCAATAGCAAGCTATTGCCGCGCAACCGCGGCCGTCTTGGCTCGGCTCTGGGTCGAGTTTGGTGCAGTGTTTTTCTGGCTTGGTTTTAGGATTTTTAAGATGGTTTATATGTGCCCAGGTTTTCCAGAATAGAAATTTGTTTTTGGGGGCCTATAAATCCGTATTTTTTATCGAACTTCAATACACTTTGACTATAAAGGTTATATATGTGTTGTTTATATGTATTGAACGTCGGCTAATCGCTATATGTCGATTAGTCGGGGTTATACATATCTGTGATCTGTGTTTGATGATGGTATGTGTATATGAATGTGTTGGATTGTCGCGGGTGAATAGCCGGGGTGGATGTGAGATGAGTGTTGCTTTTTCTTTCATTCATTGTAATATGTAAATTGATGTAATATTATTATTTGTATGGCCGCACAACCGGGTCGGGGTTGTAGCCGTCATTGTATAATTCTTTTTACTATTTTTTCTCCTAGGATAGACCCATGGAGGGGGTGCACAAACTGCCGGGTATCTCGAGGTGCCGAGTGGCCTACTCATGGTGTTGAGGGAGGTTGCTTCGCTTCGGGTACTTGGCGGGTAGTTTGCCGCACCCGTAGGGGTCTTGGGTGGGGTAATGGCTATTCACCGCGACCGTGTAATCCGCTTTTCGTTGCAGGCTCGAACGAATAGCGGATTCCTAGTATATCCACTGTATTCATCTGTGATCTGTAATGTCTATCATTGCTATATATTTATATATGATAACTATTTAGGTGTTGCTTATGTTTTATAGCCGCGCTAGCCCAGCCCCCGCTCTGTCGTTAGTTAAGTAACCTAACGGGTGATGACGGGGCCCCGTGGCGAATGCGAATGGCATAAGCGTACGTCATATTTTGGTTGTTTTCTGCAATGGTAGGATTAAATGATGGGACGCATTAAAATAACTAATGCAAGAAAATAAACCAAGTAAAAGTCGATTGGAACACTATGAAAACCACTCGGTTCTTTTCAAAACTAAACTTTTAAATGTGGAGCTTGAACCACTCCTTTTAAAAGCTATCTCGTTCCATCGATTATATCAAGTTCACTACGTTCACGGTTTCGCCAAAACCATCCGTAGCCCTCCATTATTTCAGTTAAATATTCGGTAGTATTCAAGCTATGTATTTTGAACTCACGCCAAGGCATAGTGATTGGTAGCTGTCGGATATTTATCTGTTGCATAGATAGAATACATTGGTTTGAGACAGTCGTACTGCCATTTTGGCCTACGTCAAGGGTAGGTACGGGTGGGTTCAAATTAACCGGGATAATGATGGGAAGAACTTGACATGTGACTTATGATATTTTGACCTCACGCCAAGGTCATAAGAGCATGGGGCAAAAATCCACATCGGGAGTTTCATAAGTACTGAAACTTGCTAGCGCTGCATACCATTTGGAGTGTGATCATTCTGGTAGGATTCCTTCGGTTTTATCACGCGATGATATTTGGATCCCGATCCAACTGTGAGTATATGCTACTCCTCGGGAAAACTCTCACTTAACGATCAATGCTATAAACTTAGTAGGTGTCTAGAAAGGTGTTAGCAGGGCTACGCCCACAGGGAAAAGAAGTTACTTAATTAAGGAACTTCGCGAAAGCGTTGGAAAACCTCCCTCGAAGTACCGACACTGGCCTGGCTGAACGGTTAAGCAAGTATTGTACGGTGGGATTGATCCTGACTAATCCTTTCTTTACGGTTTGAGAAGGGATTCGAGAGACAGTGGGAGCCATCCAGTTTAGACAAATTAAAAACCACTCTAAACTTGCAAGAGCATCATGCTAAAGTGTTTCTTTTCTCTCTCCTAATTGCAGCGACCTTTCAACATGACCGGACTTAACTTATTACTAGATAAAAACATATTGACAGGGCCAAACTACAAAGATTGGCTCAGGAATGTCAAGATGGCAATCACTTACGACAAGTTGGGGTATGTCCTTACCACCAAAGCTCCCCCTGTCCCAGGTCCCAAAACCAGTGTCGTAAATAGGGAAATCTACAAGACCTGGGAAATAGATTGCGCGAAGGCCAAATGCCTCGTACTAGCCTCGATGGACAACGAACATCAGAGGAGGCACGAGAATATGGACCTAGAGTCCATATTTCTTCATACAAAAGAACTGTATGGGGAGCAGTCTCGTATCGCAAGATACGAAGTGTTGAAGAAGTTGTTTTCGGCAAGGTTGGCCATCGGATCATCGGTAGCGGAACACGTGCTTAAGATGATTGGCTACATTGAGGAGCTCGCGGACCTTGGGACCACGTTGGAGAATGAACTCTATACTGATTTGATTCTCCAGTCCCTTCCTTCCACTTACGCCCAGTTTATTCTTAACTTCAACATGCAAGGAAAGGAGGTTGAACTTTCCGAACTTCTGAACATGTTGAGGAGTGCTGATGGCACCCTACAGAAAAGTAGGGAGACATCCACTTTGTTTGTAGGAGGATCTTCCTCTTCTAGATCCAAGGGGAAAGCCAAGGGTAAGAAGAAGAAAGCCCCCGCCAAACCAAGAGGCGGTGTCGGTAAAGTGGATACGAAGGGAAAAGGAAAAGCAACAAAGATAGCGGGAAAGCTGGTGGGGAAGGAAGAATGCTTCTATTGTCACAAAAGTGGTCACTGGAAATAGGATTGCAAGGCTTGGAAGGCCAGAACACAGGATTTGAAGCGAGTTGCAGCTTCAGGTGTGTATGTTATTGAAAACTGTCTATCAATAAACTCTACATCCTGGGTATTGGATACCGGATCAGGATCTCATATCTGTAATTCTTTGCAGGCGTTGAGAAAGCGTAGAGTTTTGAAGGCAGGTGACAAGTCCCTCAGAGTTGCAAACGGTGCTAGCATGGATGCTGAGGCCGTGGGGGACTATCACCTGGGATTGTCGGATGGACATTTTTTGGTTTTGCATAGTTGTTATTATGTACCAAATGCAACCTGTAATATCATTTCTGTATCTTTATTATCTAAAGAAGGTTATGAATTTGCATTTGTAAGTAATGTAATGAACATTCACCATAATCAAGCTTTGATTGGGTCAGGTACATTGAACAACGGTATATACGTATTAAACCAACCACAGATTTTCAATGTCCAGAATACACACAAAAGAAAGTCTCAAGAAATCAATAAAACTTTCTTATGGCATTGTAGACTGGGTCACATCAATGAGAGAAGGTTGACTAAGTTACATGCAAAAGGATATTTGGATCCGTTCGAATATCAATCGTATGCAATTTGTCAATCCTGTCTCAAGGGAAAGATGACAAAGTCTCTGTTCACTGGACACGGAGTAAGAGCGAGCGAGCTCTTGGGACTCGTACACAGCGACGTGTGCGGTCCAATGTCTACACATGCACGAAGCGGTTATTCTTACTTCATTACTTTTACGGATGATTTCTCAAGGTTCGGACATGTCTTCTTGATGAAGCATAAATCCGAAGCTTTTGAAAAGTTCCAGGAATATAAGAATGAAGTAGAAAAACAAACAGGCAAAAGTATCAAGGCACTGAGATCTGATCGAGGTAGTGAATACTTGAGTGCCGAGTTCCTGGGTTACTTAAAAGAGAATGGAATTCTCTCTCAGCTTACTCCTCTCTACACTCCGCAGCATAACGGTGTATCAGAGAGACGGAACCGAACCCTATTGGATATGGTACGGTCCATGATGAGTAACGCTGAGTTGCCGCGATCGTTCTGGGGATATGCGCTAGAAACAGCTGCATACCTTTTGAACCGAGTTCCCACTAAGACTGTGCCTACCACACCATATGAGTTATGGAGTGGGAAGAAACCCTATCTTCAATACCTGAAGATTTGGGGATGTCCAGCTTATATCAAAAAGCAGCATGCGGACAAGCTCGAGGCACGCTCAGTACTGTGCAAGTTTGTGGGATACCCAAAGAACTCCACGGGGTATCTTTTCTATTACGCAAAGGAACAAAAAGTCCTTGTTTCTCGTAATGCCCATTTTCTGGAACATCAGTTCTTAGAAAAAGAAATAAGTGGGAGCGCGATAGAACTGGAAGAAATTCCAGAACCACAAGCTATTACTGAAAGCTTAGTGGAACCAGAGGGTTCGAAAGATCAGGACATTCCCACGCCACTCCACAGGAGTAGTACGCAGTCTCATCCGTCCGAGAGATACTACGGTTTTCTCATTGACGGGGATAGAGAGGATTGCATCATAGATTGTGATGAGCCTACTAGCTTCCAGCAAGCCATTCAGAGCGTCGACTCGGTAAAATGGCTGGATGCAATGCGGACCGAAATGGAGTCCATGTACACCAACAAAGTATGGATGTTGGACATTGCTCCAGATGGGGTAAAACCCGTAGGATGCAAGTGGATCTTCAAAAGGAAGATTGGTGTAGATCGACAGGTTGAGACCTATAAAGCTAGACTGGTTGCAAAGGGTTTTCGTCAGCGACCTGGTTTGGACTATGACGAAACCTTTTCTCCAGTAGCTATGCTGAAATCCATTCGGATCCTTCTTACCATTGCTGCCTTCCACGATTATGAGATTTGGCAGATGGACCTAAAGACGGCTTTTCTAAATGGACATTTAGAGGAGTGTGTCTATATGGACCAGCCAGAGGGTTTCATTCAGAGTGGGAGCAGCGGAAAGGTGTGCAAGTTGTTTAAGTCTATTTATGGACTAAAGCAGGCATCGCGGAGTTGGAACATCTGTTTTAATGAGACGGTCAAGGAATTTGGCTTTATCAAAAATCCAGATGAACCATGCATCTATTGTAGATTTGTAGCGAGAACTGCAGTATTCCTCGTTAAATACGTGGATGACATTCTCTTAATAGGAAATGACATTCCTGTGCTACAATCTGTCAAGGGGTTCTTGTCACACAGGTTCTCCATGAAAGACCTGGGTGATGCCTCATACATTCTGGGTATCCGGATCTGCCGTGACAGATCCAAGAGGATATTAGGACTTTCACCGTCCAGGTACATCGACGCCATACTGAAGAGATTCAGTATGGAAGATTCCAAACGCGGTAATCTACCGGCTTGTCACGGGATCACCCTCTCTAAAGAGATGTCTCCCAAGACTGATTTAGAGAGGGATCGCATGTCTATTATACCCTACGCTTCTGCGGTGGGCTCTATAATGTATGCGATGTTGTGTACCAGACCGGATGTGGCTTATGCACCGAGTGTGGTAAGCAGGTATCAGTCAAACCCTGGGGAGAAACATTGGATAGCAGTAAAGAACATTCTCAAGTACCTGAGAAGGACTAAGGAGATGTTCTTGGTGTATGGCGGAAAAGACCTCCAGATTGAGGCCTTTGCTGACTACAGCTTCCAGAGTGACAAGGATGATTCCAAGTCCATGTCGGGTTTTGTCTTCACCCTCAATGGAAGGGCGGTGTGTTGGAAGAGCTCCAAACAGGAAACCATTGCTGACTCGACTATGGAAGCGGAATACATCGCTGCATCTGATGTCGCAAAAGAAGCTGTCTGGATGAGGAAGTTCTTGAAAGAACTTCAGGTGGTTCCGTCCATTGTTGACCCAATACCTCTGTATTGCGACAACAACGGGGCTATAGCTTTAGCGAAGGAACCCAGGTCCCATCAGAAATCCAGACACATCTTGAGGCGGTATCACCTGATCAGGGAGATTGTGGATCGCCAGGAGATCGAGGTTCGGAGGGTTGCTTCAGAAGATAACACAGCAGATCCATTCACCAAGGCCTTGCCCCAGACTCAGTTCGAGCGGCTGATCGAGATGATAGGTCTTCGATATGCCAGTATATGGCCTTAGTGCAAGTGGGATATTGTTAGTGTATATGCCCTAGAGGCCATTACTGTATCATACTAGTTTGTATATTACTTAATGGAAGCTTGGGATATTCATAGTTGTATATACAATCTTGCTCGAAATGGTAGTATGCTACTTGGTTTGTCTCTGCTTTAATATGTGCATGTGTTTCTTTTAGCATATTGCTGATATACATATTAGTAGAGCCCTTAGGATTATTGCTTGATTACCAGCGTTGTGATGGCGCTCACACTCGTGGGAGCTGGGTAATCCATAAGCACATCCTTATACAGGTCCCTAGTCGTTGGACTATCGAGACAGGGCATCGATACTCCAGAGTAGACTAGCGTATGCGCTTCTCATCCCAGTGTGGGAGACGGTCTGTTCCACAGCCGTCAGTACGTCGTACTTGAGATAGTATGCAGGTGATCGTTAGGTTACGAGTACACTGGACAGGACTCGTCGGGAACTGTTGGTTGGTATTATACCTATCGTCAGTTATCAGTTCCCAGGTGACATGAGTACAGCTTAGTCCGCTGACTTGACACTGTCACTTCGCCTCGAGTGTGTTCCCACTGCACTTTGATTACTACCCTACCACGGCTCAAAGGAGTCGTGCAAACAGGTAGTTTTTGGGTGCAGTCCCGAAGCACTTGGAGGCAGTGACGGTTAGACAGGATTCGTCTCTCCCGGTATTGGGGGTTGACATCGCGCTGTGTCCAGGAGAGCCATTACACGAGTAGTCCCTAGCCAGGGCAAGCGAGATATACTGGTAGGTTTCCAGTGTTATCTCAGGGTGTTCTGGGCTACACTCCGACATGACTTGTACCGCTATTAGGGGACTGACGTTCACCGCCCCCCTAGGCCCGCCATGCGATGTATCAGACGAACAGACCGGACTGTCACATACAGGCTCAGTAGGAGTTCAGATGGGGTTCACCTCGTCAGTCTTCTTATCGACATCTACCTGGGGACCGTTACGTACAGCTAGTGCCGCTTGCGGTCTGTGGTTAAACTCACTGCCAGCATAGTGTCGAGTCTTTAGAGTCCCACACAGAGAGTTATTCGCCTTTAGGCAAAATGAGTAGAGCTCGCATGGTTTTGCGACAGGGTTCGTTCACATCCGCGCACTTGTGCACGTTTGCTGTCCGGACAGCTTATACTAGCGGGCTTTGGTTTAAGCCGGATCCTAGTATATGATTTGGGATTGGTTTTTCTCATTGTATTCGTGTTCCTCGGATCACGAATACGGGTGCGTATGCACAGTTTCTTGAGACAGAGGGAGAGGACTTTGATTAGGGTTAATGACTATTGTCATTTTATTAACCCTAATGCTTATGTGTGTATTATGGTTAATTGATATTAGTTTATTATAATTGTGCAAGGTTATGGTTGTTGACCATTTGACATTCTTGACTTGTTGACCTTGGTTGACACTTTGACCATCATCATTTCATTTGGAAGATGCTCTTTGATCCTTGCAATTTGCATTAAAAATGAAATGATAATGGTCATGTCTTGATTAAGCCATGACAATTATCTCACTAATTATCTAATTACAATAATTCACACATATATGAGAGAATGCTTCATATTATTCTCTCATTCTATTATTTACTTTCTCTCTCTTGTTCTTCCTCTCCCTCAAGCTCTCCCCTCTCATGTGTTGAGAAACACTTGAGCTTGAGAAAAACCCCTTCTTGATAATCTCTACTCTCATCTAGGGTTCAAGGATTAGCACTTCTTGCACCCTAGTTACTTCTAGCTTGGAGTTGAAGCCAAAGGTTGAGGCTTTCGGGTGGATCTTTCTTCGACGTGAGAAGACGACAAAGGTGACCTCTTTCCACTACTCCAAGGAGCAAGGAGAGAAGGACATAAAGCCCTAGGTATAACCTTCCAAACACTTAGCTAGTTTCTAGTTAGCTTTAGCTTGTTTTTGTTTAGCAAAGATCCTTCTTTGTCTAGTCCATGTTGCCTAAGTTGATAAAAATTTGATTTTTATTCCGTTTTCCGCCTCCCCGTAAACGCCGGGGTGGGCAACGTAGACTTACATGATGAGCTTCTTGGTTTCCTCGATGACCTTTTCTTCTAGTTCCCTTCTCATTCTTCGAGGAGCTTGTTTGACTGGTTTAGCATCAGGAGATATATCCAGCTTATGCACGGCCACTTCAGGGGAAAGGCATGGCATTTCTTTGTATGTCCACGCGAAGTAGTCGACGAACTCATGCAGCAGGGCAATTATCTGCTCTTTCATTTGCTCCGACAAGAGTGAGCTGATGTAGGTCGGCCTTGGATTATCGGGCGTTCCGAAGTCAATCTCGGTTAGCTCATCAAAGGTTTCTTGTCCGCCATCTTCGAGCTCTTGAGGAGCTTCTTCTGGCTCGGTTATTTCGTCATCATCATTTGATCTTTCGCTGGCCTCACCAACATGGATCATGTAGCACGCTTTGGAATCAGGTTGAACGTAGCCTATGCCCCGTTTATCTGGAATTCGTCCATCGATGAGTGCTCGGACCTGGGGCGGATACCATAGTACTTCATAAAACATTGCTTCGGACTCCGTTTGATGTAACCGGCATCCGCACTTTTTGAAATATTCCCGCATCTCGGGCGCACAGTATATGGGATTGAGGACGGCTTTTATGCCTCTCTCATATGGAAGGCACACGACGGACAAATCGTCCGGGTGCACAACGGGGTTTGACCCATAAAACAGGATGCCTTTCTGTCCACTTTTCCTTCCGGGGACATAGAAAGTTTTCAGCTAGTCCACGGTGGAGACTGACAACGCATCAAGCTCTTTGCACATCTGCTCCGGTAACCTTGTGATGGATAGGGACCCTTCCGCAATTTCGAAGGTCTCTCGTTGTTTCGCTTGTTGCATGGGGGTCCAATCTGCACCGTTGTTGCACGGCAGGTCCTCTTCCTCCGACTCTTCAGTGTCGCTGCCAAGATGAGGGCGGACTTTGCTGCTAGATGGGCCTTCAGTATCGGATTCGTTCGTATCGCTACCGAAACGAGGGAGAGTTTTACGGAAAGACGAACTTTCGGCATCAGACTCATCAGTGTCGCTACCGAAATGCGGGCGCACTTGGGCATTTTTTCTTTTGAAAGTGACAGCCGGAGCAGATTTTCTTTTGAGTCTTGGGGCTGGTCTATCCTCAGTCAGTTTTGGCTTAGCATTTTGGTGGTTCATGAAGTTCCGAGAATCTTCATATCGGACTTCATGCACACTGAACGGTTGGATGTCTCCGTCAATGCGTCTTTCTTCTCCATTTTTAGTATACTTCATGCATTGATGGAGAGTTGACGGAATGATGCCGTAATCGTGGAGCCACGGCCATCCCAAGAGAATCTTATAAGACGTGTCTGCATCGATCACGTATATCTTAGCTTCGGTCTGCAGATCCCCAAATTTGATTGGCAGAGCTATGGACCCCAGAACTTGCTGGCAATTTTGGTTGAAGCCTTGAATGACAATCCTTTCCCTTGACAGGTGTCGGACGTCCATTGAAAAGCTCTTCAGAGTCCGCAAGTTCATGATGTTCACTGAGGACCCCGGATCAATCAATATGCGATTAATTCGATCTCCGTCGCTGTACCCGGTCACGTAAAGCGGCCGATTATGCTCAGCCATTCCCAGTAGCAAGTCGTCATCCTTAAATGTGACTGCGGCGGCTTGCAAAGTGTACTGAGCTTCTTTCATACTAATTTCCGCAAAGCAAGCCTGATACTGCTCGGGGTTTTGTAGAGCGTGAATGAGAACATCTCTAAGCTCCTTAGATAGGACCAAGGCATCGTAGATGCTAAGGAGAGACGGAAGCTTTCGAAGGTGAGCCAAGACATTGTAGTCCACTGAGGAAGGACTTGAGTTCTCATTAGTCGGATCTCTATCGCCTTCCTCATTACCCACCTGTTTTTCCTTTCCTTTTGAGACATTTCCCTGATTTGGCGGTAGAGCCCTGCCGCTTCTGAGCTGGACTTGGTTGGCCTTTGTGGCGAGCTCCTCGTCCTCTTCGGGAAAACAACGATCCTCTTAAGAATCGCTGCCCAGATGGATGGTGTAGCAGGTCACTATAAGGATCTCTTCATTGGAGCCTTCTTCCAACTCCTCCAAAATCTCCGCTGCTTCTACGGGGAAGAACTCTTTCAAGTGAATTAGAGTTCTTTCCTTCTGTTCATAGTCTTCGAGGGAATCGATATATTTTTGAATGGTCGATCTCCCTGCAGACTCTTTTTCGCGCCGAGCTGCACTTTTCTTCTTCTTGAGCTTCTTGGATTTTGAGCCTGATGGAGCCGCATTGGCAGCTGGGCTGGTAGGCTTCTTCTGTCCTTCCCATTCCGTCCTGGGCTCTTTCCGAATAGCTTTATCATTTTCTTCGTCTTATTAGATATGTGCATGCTCCATGGAGGCCGCGGTGAGTCCATTTCATTTCTCAGGGTAGCGGGTTCGGCTGTCTGCTCCCAAAAAGCTTCAGCTTCTGTCTGTATAAAGTCGGTGGTTGCAACTTGATTATTCACCAACACGCTTTTGGACAGCTCGATCTCTCCAGCCTTGTACTGCTTCTCAACCCAGTCTTTGAAGATATAGCAATCCTCGATCGCATGGCTTACTACTCGGTGGTACGGGCAATACAGGGGATTGTCGGTCATTTTTGCTTCTTGAGGTCTTTTCGACTCTGGCAATTGTAGACCGTTGTTCAAGGCATCTTTAAATATCTTTTGGACCTTGTCCCTCCTGAAAGAGTAAAACTTGTTCTTTTTCTCCTCTAGGGAAGGCCCTTCTCCTCCTAGCACTGGCTTTCAGGACCGCTTGGTTTTAGATTCGCTCGCCCTTCGCTTTTCTTCATTGTCGGACGCATTGAAGACATTGGTACTGCTGGAACTCCCGCTTCTACGTTTGTTATCCCGCTTGTTTTTCCAAGTTTTGTCTCTTTGAGAGAGAGTCCGGGGTAGACTCTTGCTTCGAGCGTTCCAGCATTTGGACTTTCTTGGTTAGCTCTTGAAACGTCTTGAGACCTGCTGTACAAAAGAATGAGACCATCCAATTGCTGAGGTTCCCAATGAGAAGGCCGACGGACTGGTCCTGCTCCAGCGGCGGTTCGCACTTGACCGTGAGATTACGCCATCGGGCGATAAAGTCGGTGTTGCTTTCATTCTTCCCCGGCTTGGTCCTCACAAGGTCAGCGATGGAGATTTTATCACTGACACTCATGAATCTTTGCCGAAACAGAGACTCCATTTGGGCAAAGGTAATAACGGACCCGTCTGGTATACTCGCGTACCAGTCGAAAGCGACACCGGTCAGGCTGTTGACAAACTGACGAAGAAGGAGCGCATCATTGCCCCATGTATTTCCGCACGATGCTTTAAAGTGGGCGACGTGCTGATTGGCATTTCCCGTTCCGTCAAATCTTCCGAACTTAGGAATGACGTAGCCGCTCGGGAACTCGATCAGATCGTACTGTGCGGGATATGGCCGCCCACTACTGCTAATTTCTTTCTGAGCTTCAGCTTCAGCAACCAATGTTTTAACCTTTCTGGTGAACAAATCCATTATCCGATCTTGTGTTAGCGGGATAGTGTTATCTGGGGCCAAGGCGTCCCCAGAAGCGGAATGTGGTCGGCTTTCGTGCGGCTCGACGAATCTTGGACCCAAAGGGACAGGCACCGGCCGCTTCGGATTGTCATCATCCGGCTCATGAGTAGCGACTTGTGCTTGATTGGGAGGCGCTCGAGCAATTTGATCCGTAAGTTGCATCACAACGTTCGTTAAGTCGTCAATCTTCGAATAGAGCTTGGCCATCTCTTTATCTTTGCTCTTGAGATGTTTCCGAAGCTCTTGCTCCGCAGTCCTGGGGCGGAAATTCGGCTCTTCCTCGCTCTCCGAGCTTGACTCTGCCTGGACCGAAGGGTCCTTCTGCCTATCGTCCTCATCAAGAGGGTTTTCATCATCCAGTGGAGGCGGCTGTTCTTGGGAAGCGGCAACCACATTCAAGCCAGATTGGACTTGGGATGTGGTGGCCCTATCTTTGCTCTTGCTGCGAAGGTTGTCGCTGGGACTCCCGCCCACCATATAGACAGTATGGACAACATATCCAGTCGTCTTTTTATTATGGACGGCGGATTTCACTGATCGCTGTCTTGGCCCTCCTGTTTCGGTAGCAGGCAGTCGATTGAAGGCGGCTGGCCTGACCAGATTCTTGAATGGTGCTGGCGCTTCTTTTCTGGGTTTGCCCCGCTGCTTTCGTGCGGCACAGAGCGCCTGATAGACTCTTGAAGAGACAGTGTCATACTTTTTCTATTGGGGCCGGGACACGTCTCTTTGTAGCGACGTTCGGACCGCTGTCTTCTTGATTCTGGCGGTCATGGAATTTTTCTGAACCCACTTCAGAGGTTCGAAGGAATTGCTGATTTTTACGCCCGACTCAGCCGTCGTCGCAAAGTAACCCTGCTTTCGGAACCTCACAAGACTCCACTTGGCCGAAGTCCTGGCCCTCTTGTTGGCTCGATACCTGAGCCGCTTCTGCCTTAACTTTTCTTCTTTAAGCACCTGGCAGACTTCGGCTCTTTGGGAAGACGCCGTAGACCGGGTGATGGAGGATTTTGGAGATATGATCGATTGTGCACTTGTTGGAGTCATCACCTGAGCTCGTCCGCAACATTTGATGTTGCCCCTCGTACCGGAAGTCTTGCCCCCAGCTGGAGCGCCAGAGAGTCGTTCAGACACCGTTTTAAGTTTCGGTTGTGGTGCCTTGGCGATCACAACATTTGGCCTCTTACCCATTGAGACCGGCTTGGCCACCTGCTTTGCCGGGATTTCTGCCAGATGAGTGCTTTCGGCAGGGTAGATGACGACGGAACCGAACAGGCGGGGCGGTTCCTCCTACTGTCGACTGAAGCCTGCTGGGAGAGCCACACGAGCATTGACCTTGACCACGTACGGGATCGGGGTCGCGTCGGAAGCTGAATTCATCTTGGGAGACATTGTCGTTGAAGGTTGATTGCTGCATGGAAAAAAAACATTATTTCAGTACAAACATCGGCATATATGTTAAATGAGTTAGCATGAACACTTGACCCGAGATATGGGAGGAGAGAAAGGTCCCACCGGGCATGCCAGAATCTGTAGGGTGTTTTTCGTCACCCCATTGAGATGGGAGTACGGGCGCTTGTCAGGCGCATTACAGATTCCCCCTGCCTAGGATAGGCTAGGGTTTATTGATTGTGGGGATCCGAATCTCCGGCAGCCGCGGACTAAGCTACCGTTAATTACCCCTCACATTTGGAGCGAGGGAACCTCCGATTAACGGGTTAAACTGGTCATGCGAACTCAATGTGCAGTGTTGTGTTTTGTAGGGGTTTGGATATATCAGGAGCCACGCAGAGTTTTTACGGGAGCCCCGCTACCCGGTTAGCGGGCTGGGGGTCAAGGGGGCGAGCAGCCCCCTTGTGGGGCAGCGCCTCGGCCCAAATTTTTTTTGGGAGGGACAGTGTTGTAAAGTATGTGTGTGTGTGTGTGTATCTATATATATATATATATATATATATATATATATATATATATATATATATATATAAAAGGAAGAAAAAGTGCCCAAAGCACGCGTGGGGCCAGCGCCTTGAGCGCTGTGCGCTTAGGCGCTAGCACGCCACGTGTCGGCACGTGGGCGCTGGGTGTTCAAGCGCCAGCGCACCACGTGTCGGCACGTGGGCGCTTGGCACTTGGGCGCTAGGGCACCACGTGTCGGCACGTGGGCGCTTGGCGCTCGAGCCCCAGCGCGCCACGTATCGGCACGTGGGTGCTGGGCGCTTGAGCGCAAGCGCGCCACGTGTCGGCACGTGGGCATTGGGCGCTTGAGCGCAAGGCGCTCGGGCGCCGGCAAGAAAAATGGGCTTTTAGCCCGAGAAACTCCCGAAAGGGAAATTAGAATGGAGTTAAACTCCTAAGCTGTTTTGAAGCTGATGAAGGGCTTCTCCCCTTGAGCCCTAGTTCTTCCCCAAAGTGGGGTTTCTAAAGATGGGTCTTCTTCTTCTTTCTTTGTTGGTCGGATCTTGAAGATCAAGAAGTATGAGATTTTAAAAATCTCTCCTTTTTGAGATCTGATGGAAGATCTGAGTTCCCCTTTGTGGATTTTGTGGTGAAAAACTATTTTGTTTTATAAAAGGAAGAGTAAAACTCTTGATTTAATTCAAAGGAAAAATGAGAAGGATTTAGAACCTTGAGGAAGAAGGAGATCTCAGATCTGAATTCTTTTTGGAGAGAGAAAAAGTTGTTGGGATATTTTCATTATCTTTGCCTTTATAGGCTATACACTTTACACAGCCCCTTGGGCTTCACAAAATGGCATTTTGCCTATCCCATGGCTCATGTGCCATTTCTTTTTGCTCATAAGCCATGGGCTTTACAAAAATTTGGCTTTATGCCCATTTTTCTTACATTTATTCGTAAAATAAAATAAAATAAATACAATAAAATTATTTATTACAAAATTTTTTATCTTGGCATGGAGGGAGGCCGGCCGCTTCATGTTCGGACTCAACCCGGGCATGGGCCCACTTGATCTGGGCTTGGTCCCACTTGGCTTGGGGTTGACTTTGATTTTGGCTTGGTCAATCAGGGTGCAAATTTTTACCCCAATTGGTTTGACTTGCGAAACTGCAACTCATTGACAACGCCCGAGTTTGGTGGAAGGCGGATGAAAGCCGTCTTGGCCAGCGTATTGAATGGAGGACTTTTCGCGACATGTTCGACGCGAAATATTCCCCCGAGACTGCCCGATTTGACATGGAGCAGCAATTCATCCATCTGCAACAAGGTTCGATGTGGACCAAATCTGTGGATGAGTATGATGCTGAGTTTACCATACTCAGTAGGTAAGATATGTCTCAATATTCGATATTCAAATATCACGTACTACACAGCCAATATAAGACCTTAACAGATTCGCGGCAAACCTGATACTGACTGCTGAGATCAGGTCTCGCCGATTTCTGCAAGGGTTATATAACAACCCTAATTTTCCTATACACTTTTCTATACAATTTTTTTTAAATTTTTAAAAATCAATAAGGAGTATTTTAACCTGAGCACAATATATATATATAAGTAATTATTTTGTTTTTAAACAACTCTATTTTTAGTGTACATAAAATTGTTTTAAAATTAAATTATACTTGGGGTATTTATAGTTGCTGTTATTTCTATATCTCTAGTCACTTGTGATTTACTTTTATATTGCTTAGATACGCTTAGCGTATGTACTTCTGAGTATATACGTAGCGGGCCTCGTCGCGTCCCCTTCGCCGTAAACCGGGAAGCGGGGCGTGACAGATTTTGTTGGTGGCCCATGCAGGTCAGAGCTGTATGAACCCATATCATGCAGTTCTGGTCTGCGTGAACAACCTAAGCAATATAACACAAGAACCAGCAACTAAAACATTCTTTACAATTCATGTTCCTTGAATCTTACCATTTCATATTCCTTGAATCTTATAATTTCATATCCGTTGAATCTATCCTAACCCTATTCTTTCACACTCACGATCACCAAATTGTTTTGAAACTGTTACACCTTCCTTTTACAAATATCGAGGACGAAATTTTTATAAGGAGGGTAGAATGTAACAACCATAATTTTCCTATACACTTTGCTATACAATTTTTTTTTTAAATTTTTAAAAATCCATAAAGGAGTATTTTAACCTGAGCACAATATATATATATATATATATATATATATATATAAGTAATTATTTTGTTTTTAAACAACTCTATTTTTAGTGTACATAAAATTGTTTTAAAATTAAAGTATACTTGGAGTATTTATAGTTGTTGTTATTTCTATATCTCTTGTCACTTGTGATTTACTTTTATATTGCTTAGATACGCCTAGCATATGTACTTCTCAGTATATACGTAGCGGGCCTAATCGCGTCCCCTTCGCCGCATACTGGGAAGCGGGGCGTGACAGGTTAGATTCGGAAATCCAAGCCGCCTTAGCTACAGGGGATTTCCCAACCCATGATTTGGCTTTGAAGGCTGCCCGAAGATACGAGGCAGTAGTGAAGAAGAAGGGCAGACCTCAATCTGCCGGTGTGAAACGCACTGCCACTCATATGGCAGGAGGAGCCTCTTCAAGGCCACAATTTGAACCCAGGGGACCGGAAGTAACAGATCACCAGCCAAGTCCATATTTTTTCTTCTACTGCAAGAGGGATGGACACCTGTGGAATGACTGTAGGCACGCAAAAGGCCTGTGCTTAGTTTGTGGCGCATCTAATCATGGAATTGGAACATGTCCTTATAGACGTAACCCAGTTTCAACCCACAACACTTATCCGCAGCGGCCAGCTATCCAGGCTCCTGCACCTTGTCTTGCTCTTCCAGTTCCACCCCCACGTGGATCTCCTGCACAGCCTAATCGCCAATTCCATCAAGAACCGAGGACCATGCCTCGGGGGCAGAGAAACATGCCCCAAGAACAAAGGAATGTGCCTCTAACTAGGAGGAATGTATCCCGGCATCAGGTTTTCACATTAGCGGCTATAGAAGCCGAGACTGTGGACCAAGGTAACCCTAGTAATTTCCTTACATCTTTCCAAAACTTTGGCATTCTTTCATTCTTCCAAATATTTTTATGCATCAACACTAATTCTATCACCATCACTATCACCAAATTATTTTGAATCTGTTACACTTTCCTTCTATAAATTTCGAGGAAGAAATTTTTATAAGGAGGGTAGAATGTAACAACCCTAAACTTTCTGTACAGAATTTTTTCAAAAATACAGAAAGGAATACCATAGCCCGAGCACAAGTTATAAATTTAATTTGCTTTTGAACAACAAGAAATCACTTGTAGCTCATTGGTAAAGCCTTGCATTGCTGTGGCGTAGCCCCTATGATCGAATCCCCCCAGCCATATTATCTTTTTATAAAATTTTCTTTTACTCTTTTAGAACCCCAAAGGTTTACACGTGCACTATACGTAAAATGAAGGGTCACACAGAAATCAAACATGTACACTGAAGTATACAAAGCGACATAGACACGTGGCGAAGATCCAAGCTCTAGTCACCGGACTTTGGACGGCGAGATGCTTGCTTGGACTGGTACCGCCGAGCCCCCCGTAGGGGATGGACCCCATTTCTTTTTCCTAGCACCCCTTGGCCTACCCCACTTCCCTCATACCGTTTGATTTTTCTGCACATTTTCCAGAGAATTAAAATGGGCATTAACCCACATTTTAATGCACATTTTAATTCTATTCTTCATTACCCTAAACCCTAATTTTCCCTATAAATACCACACCACATTTCACCCCTCCTCACTCATAACTTCATTACAAAAACTCTATAAAATTTCCAAGTCTCAAGTTGTGCAAGTG
This sequence comes from Agapanthus africanus, assembly GCA_030015575.1. Taxonomy (NCBI): domain Eukaryota; kingdom Viridiplantae; phylum Streptophyta; class Magnoliopsida; order Asparagales; family Amaryllidaceae; genus Agapanthus; species Agapanthus africanus. The sequence continues at coordinate 99,391,539 of JASDDO010000008.1, forward strand.
GAGTTAGCAAAGGGCGAAGTTTCGACGAAGTTTCGAGGAGATTCCGGCGAAGAAACGACGTCTTGACGGTTCCAAAGTCTTCCCCTACCTTCCCTTTTTCTTTATATCTTGTAAGTCCCCTCTCTCCTTCTCAATCTCTAGCCTAAAACTTTCATTTTTCAAAACCCGTTGGAAGCGGAGTTAATCCGACTTTCGATTCGTTTTTCTTTAAAAATTCCATTTTTCTTAAACAATAAAATACCATATTCTCATATAATGTTTAACAAACATAAATAAATACATCAGAACAAGTTTCACCTCAAAATAATTCATGTTACAATCTTTATTTTATTTTTACAGTAAAATACCATCATGTTTACAAACGATATGGTTATCCACATTTAACCGTCTTACCTTTAGATAACTCACGAGGTAATGACCTACCTCATCACAACACACATCTTTGACATAGCACGATGAATTTTAGGATTTTAGATTATGGGAAAATACGCTTTTACGAATAAATACCTTGAACTTTCAAAACCGCATTCTTTAAAAAGTGTGTTAATTAAATTCGTTGCAATTGCGCCTCTACAACCCATTTTGGGGAACCCCGTTCAGGATGGTGCGGGTTATCGCACATCCTCGGGCCTAGTAGTGTGAGATGCAGACCTTCTAAAGGAGCATTCGATCTCGATGGAATTTTTAATACAATTTTTAAGAAAATGAGATTTCTATAAAATAAATAAAATTTATTTTATTAAACATATATATATGAAAATTATCAAAAAAATCAATTTTAAATATATTATATAAATATTCCATGTTTTCTAAATCAAAGGAATCACCATTTCATGAAACTACCTTTACAATTCAATAATATTCCAAGTTTATACTAAAATACCATATACAATGAAAACTAGGTTATACCCACTAGAAAATTTCACTTTATAAAATATACATCTATGAAAACCCTAAAGAAGATAATTAAATACTTGAGGTATATTTTGAAAATATATCAAAACTATTTTTACATAAAACCCTCTCAAGTTATATTAATTTACAATAAGGACCCTAGTAAATATAGGTTTAAGCGGGACCAGTTCTCTTGAGCCTCAGGGAGTCGGAGAATATGGGTGCTTGCCTATCTAAGGTAGACAACCTAAAAACGGTGTTATCAACATGGTAATTGTCTTGGAAAAAGACAGAAATCCTGCCGTCCATGTGCAGCAGTTACCGATAACATCAAAACAATCAGGACTTCAATTCTGTTTAAAAGCCTGACTCAGTTCGAATCATGGTCAAATCTGAAATCAATCTGACTTGAATATGATTCAATTATAACTTCAATTCAACATGAATCTGTCTATACTAGAATTCAATCTATATCAATCTGACTCGACCGAACTGAACCATGGATATACCCTGATTACATGTCTATCCATTTATATCCATTCCATTTACATGATATCATGGTTTCGGCAAGTCGAATAATCTATTCAAGAAAATATAATACAATCAGTACAATCAATACAATAAGACACTATGGGGTTTATAAAGGGGTAGAGTGATACGGAACATGTTAAAATTGGCATGAGGTGGTCTCTAAAAGACGTAATTACATCCATGATGTTGTTTTATGGTATTTTCAACGGAGCTTTGTACTACGGGTTACCAAAGTCCACGGTGTAAGTTGGACTCCTCTCGTATACACTGGCATATTCTGTACCAAGCTACAACGACTACGTTAGTATAACAAATATAATGTTATCTACTTCACATGTTCTATTATCTGTCTATTCTTCTCCTTCTTTCTTTGGGACTTAGCGAGTGATTGTTCGCTGACGACATTCCTTTTCTTTTTTCTTTGGAATGTTGTCAGGTGGATTGGACCCTCTGGAGCTCGAGCCCAGTACTGAGGACCTGGAGCAGTTCACAGAAGACCCTGAGCATTGACTTTACTGGTATATACTTTTTATTTCAGTTATGCCATTATTTAGGCATTGCTTTGCATTCCTGTATTTACATTTTCAGTTGTACTTGTAAAGAAATGTTGAATAAATGAAAGTTGTTGTTCAATTACATTCATGTCTCTTGTGTACATTTTACTTTATATTGCTGAGATACACTTAGCGTGTTTACTTCGGAGTAAATACGTAGCGGACCTCACCGCGTCCCCTTGCCCGTACACCGGGAAGCGGGGCGTGACAGATATGGGCATGCTCCTATAGAATGAGTAGATGCGCCACAAATCAAACACATGTCATTTACACGCCTGCAGTCCTTTACCAAGTGTCCGGTTCTCTTGCAGTACAAATAGAAATCTAGACTGGATCGGTTAAACGATCCTACTAGCCTCTTGGATGCAAAATTCGGCCTGGAAGAGGTCATCTGGGTAGCAAAGCATTTGATTCTGGTTGCTTACGTCTTATCGTTCTTCTTGACCACAGCTTCATAACGGTGCGCTGCTTTCAGAGTGAGTTCATAAGTCGAATAGTCGCTTATGGCTAATGCCGTCTGAATTTCCGGGTCTAAACCTTGTGTTTATCGTCTAGCCCGATTCTTATCGGTAGGGATCTGGTGTTCCGCGAACTTGATATGATATTGATATCGGGACAGTTACGTGTTTTACGGAACAGAATTTGAGACGAATTCTTTACCTGCTAAGCATGATGAATTCGGTATCGTATTCATCTACTGATTTTACCCATATAGAGCCTTATTGTAGGTGGATGAACTGTTATTCCATATCGAAACGGGAAGTCTCGGGGAAAAACTTCGCATTGAATAGATCGCGCAACGTCTTCCACTCTATTGGTTGTACAAGATGGCTCTCCTCGGCCTTCCACCAAAATCTTGTGTTATCCGTGAGCTGGAGCTTTGCCACACGAACCCAAGCTATGTCAGGTACCTTTGTGTTGTTGCAAGGTCGTCCTCGATATTTTGTGCCAATTCTTCAGCCTCAAGAGGACTCTCTTTCCCTGAGAAGTTCTTTGGACACAACGTCCGGAATTGCTTTACTCCAGGTGCTTCGGCTTCGGGGCGGTTCATAAGGATAGCAGTCTACTGCTGCTAACCCTCCAGAAGGCTTTTGATGGCTTCCAGGAGTACCGTTTGTTCATTGATCAAAGCAGCAATGGTAGGGGGAGGTAGTAGGATAGGCGGTGGTGTGTTGCCATTAACGTTGGTGCTGGTATTGTTTGGAGAATCCATCACCTTGATAGAAAAACAGATTTGGATAGATTCAAGAAATTTGAAATGCAATGAATGTATAGTTGTTGATTCTTATAATTCTTGTGATATATTGCTTAAAATTTCATGCAGAGTTGACATGCATGGGCCACCAACAAAACCTGTCATGCTCCGCTTCCTAGTAGACGGAAACGGTGACATGGCAAGGCCCGTAACGTATTTACTATGAAAATACGTTAAGCGTAAGTAAACAATATAATCAGGTGCAATAATAACAAGAGTAATAAAATGAAACAATAACTTTATTTATATTTAACTTTAAATACAACTGTCTGGAATAAAAAGATACAATGATAAAAAAATAAATGCCTCAACAATGGCATACTGAAATTAAGAGCAGGCAGGAAGTAGTAATCAGGCTGAGCAGCAAACTGGTCCAGGTCCTCTGGGCTCGGTTCTATTTCCTTACAGTCTGGTCCTCCTCACGAACATTCCAAAGAAAAATAACAGAGAGGAATGCCGTCGATGAACTAGTGCTCGGTAAGTCCCCAAAAGAAGTAAAAGGAGATGACTGAATAGTATATAAAGTGAATAGAAACCAAGTAATGTGAACAGATAAGATTGTATAAGCGAGTATCTAAGCATGATCATTTACATATACAAGATTTGCTATTCTTACGTGGTTGTTTGTAATTTGATACAGAAAGTATTCATGTATATGAGAGGAGTCCATCTTACCCCGTGGACTATGGTTACATGCAGTACAAGGCCCCATCATAACTCACGGGACAACGGCATGTGAATTCATGTATGTATCTTTTAAAATGACCTCTTGTGCCACGATATACGTTCCGTACCAATCTACCCCTTTATCCATGCGTATTGTAGTGTGTAATTCAAGTTAACAGGTTTTGACCAAATCCATGAATATAAAAATAATGTGCAAATTCATGCTCAAGTTATAATTATATATTCAGGTATTCATATCAAGTTATATTCATGTTCGGTCAAGTCAAGTCAAGTATTGAAGTTCAAGGGTTAAAGTTTGGATATTCAAATTCAAGCGTTCAAGTTTGAATATTCAAGTTCAAGTTTGGGTTTTAGTTTGGACTCTGATTCGAGTTTGTATTCAGGTTATGGTCATTTCTTGGGAATGGATTTAACTGTTGAAATTTTTAAGTTCGGAAGTAATCGGACAACTGCTGCACATGGACGACATGATTTGTATCTTTTTCTAAGACGATTGCCATTGATGACTCCGTAAATTTGTAGTGATGTCTAATCTGAATAGGCAAGCACTCATTTTCTCCGACTCCCTGAGGCTCAAATGAAATGATATCGTTTAAACCTATATTAATCTAGAGTTCTTAAAGATTTATTCTAGTTTGTTTACACTGTCTTAATTTCTCGAGTGGGTTTTATAAAAAATACTTTAATATTGTTTAAAAATAAGCCTCAAGGGTGATTTATAATATTAAGAGTTTTTATAACAATATATTTTAGTTTCAATGGGATTTTAGTGATAAACTTAGCTTTTAAAAGTTTATGGTATTTTTATGAAAACTATAGTTTAGGAACTTGGTGGTATTTTATTAAAATTTTAATCTTTCAATTTTAAAATATAACTTTCACAATTTGTTTTTATTGAAAATACAGATTTATAATTTTATATAATTTTTCAAAGTTTAATTTGTTTTAAAAAGTCGTATTCTTTTAAATCGTATTTTTATTTCCTTTCGAGAACGAATTCTCCGTGACGAGTTCTGTATCCCGCTCTACTATTTTAAGAATGTGCGATAACCAGTACCATCTATAAATGGGTTCCCCTAAAATGGTAGTAGAGGTGCAATTGCAAAAGTCTCAAAAATATTGATTAAAAACGTTTATTTGTAAAAACAATGGTATTTTATTATAAACCGCATTCTTTAAATTTAATATACATATATAATATCGTGCTATGAAACTATAGTGTATGTGGTGGGATAGGTCATTACCCTATGAATTTCTATAGGTATATATTCTAGCTATCGGTAAAAGGGTACTTTTAAAGTTCATGGTATTTATATGAAATTATTCGATTTAGGTGGTTATTCAACATGAAATTTTAATTACATGAAAAGGTAAACGATGTGAATAATATGTTAAGGTGATATTAGAGGTTTTGTGTGAAATATTAAACATAGCAAAGGTGATAAAAATTGTTTAAAAGAAAAGATAACGAGTTACTCCACTTTGTCGATATTGTTTTAGAGATTGTTTTGAGGTGAATTGAGAGAGAGAGGATGAGACTTACTGTTTTAGAGCGTTGATAGGTGTGGAAAAGAGGGAGGGAAAGCCTTCGGGGATCGTGGTAGCGTCGAGAATGGTTTCGGTTTTCGACAGAACGAATCTTGATCACTAGCTCCACTTGACTATCTTTAACCCTTTCTTGAACTTAGAGAATTTTTGAGAATTTTTCAGAATAGGGGGGAGTTAGGGAATGGTATGGTATTTATAGGGATGAATATAGATATAGGATGAATTAAAACAAGATTAATGGTATTAAAAATTGTGATTTTGGAGGAAATGAAAGGTATGTAGGCCTCTGTTTAATTTTAGAGAAAACAAATAGGAAAAAAGAGTAGAGGGGTCTAAGGGTCATACGGGTAAAGCACGGAAAAATTTAGGGGCATCAAGACCGCCGGTGGTGGGGATCTGGCGGCCCAGAAGAGGCCACGTGTCTCGAAACTCGTGCCCTGTGTATAAATTGTAATTAACTCCGTATTTATCCAGTTTGATTTTTCTGAAACTTTTTGATTCTCCGTGTATTGCACGTGGAACCCTTGGGCTTCCGAAAAAATGAAAAAGAAAAATATTAAAAAATAATTGGGACTGATGGGAATCGAACACACAGGCTATGTCACAGCAGTAGAGAGTCTTAACTTGTGAGCTACAAGTTGTTTCTTAGTTTTATTGAACAAAATTAACTTGTAACCCTAATCAGACTGAAATACCCTTTCTATATATTGAAACAAGTTACATTTTTACATGTATTTTTAGAGTCGTTACAGAACTAGGAAGAAACAATATCAATCTGTGGATTAAATTTTTGGTTCAGGATTGGACGCATTTATAAACATTAGTTAGGTTAGCAGAGACTTTGGTTCGACTTTTTCTATCAACTTTTAGTCATATTATATCTCTACCACTTTAACTCGAAACGGGAGGTCTTAAATTGGCAGGGCATATCTAGGGTGGGTCGAGGTTTGGCAATCAACCTATATGGATTGAGAAATTTATTGTGTACATGCAATTTAACTCTCGTTGACCAATCTGAATTTGTCCAAATTGTATGATACGCGCTTCAGAGCTAGTTATACCAGGAAATGACTTGAAAAGGATCTATTAAAATGTTAATAATGTTGTGAAAGTGTCTTGTATATCGAGCTTGCACACGATCCCTAGAAGTTGAGCCGGCTCAATATTGTCTTGAGCCGTCTCATACATCCAGAGTAGAAATATGATTTCCATACATTTTATGAGACGTCTCAACAAAGTGTTAAGCCGTCTTTTAGAGACAGAGAAAAACTCATTATTCTAGGCAAGTTTTGAGCCGGCTCAAGAAGTCTGTCGTTTGGATTTTACCAAAACGTGTTTTGGTAAATGGTGGTTTCGTAATTATTGTATTCTTATTATATTTCATATTTATATTTGGCTATAAATAGGATGCTATGGTTAAAGTTTACGGGGTTGGATCATAAGGTTTAAGGGAGGCGCAACGGCGGCTTCATAAGGGATCAAGAAGGCTATTGAAGGAGAACTTTGAGAGAGAAGAAGATAGATCTACATGTAGATCTTGAAAGAGAGGGTTTGTAATAATTTTCTGTAAAGTTTTTTATAACGTTCTAATAAAGTATTCTCCCCTTTCCTCGTGGTTATTCCCGTTTGGGTTTTCCACGTTAAATCTCTTGTGTGTTGATTTTGCATTGCTTTAGTTGTTATTTGTTTTAAGGGGTCTTTAGATCCATCAGGTTATCCGCTGCGCCGCATCCCAATAATTGGTATCGTAATCTTTCTCTTTAGTTTTCATGATCTAAGTATACGGTAGGTGACGACATCTGCGTCCGCTCCCTATCTTCTTAGATTACGATTCTGAAGATATTGGTTCATAAGGATCCGAGGAAAAGTTTTCTGCTTTGAAATTAATGATGACGACTAACAAGGTCGGTAGTACCAAGTTCGAGGTGGAGGTATTCAATGGAAAAAGTAACTTCTCGATGTGGCAGAGAAGGGTCAAGGCACTTCTTATAAAAGGTTTGTTTAAAGTTCTTGGCGGTGATAAACCTACCAACATGACAGATGATTCATGGGATGAAATGAATCAGAAAGCATAATACACGATAAAGCGTTGTGTGGCGGACAGTGTGATGTACGGCGTCATGTCAAAAACTTCCGTGATAAGCTTATGGTTGAAGATAGAGAGCTTGTATACGACAAAGTCCTTGTCTAACAAGCTATATTTAAAGAAGCAACTCTACAGTCTACGCATGGAGGAAGGTATTCCAATTCACGATCACTTGATTAGCTTCAATAAGATGGTCAGTGATCTTCTATGTTTTGAGGTGAAGTTAGAGGAGGAGGACCAAGTACTTTTGCTCCTTTCTTCGTTTCCAAATTCTTATGAACACTTGGTGACAACAATTCTCTATGGGAAAGAGTTGTTGGTTGTTGGGACCCGCCACCTCTCTGAAGACGTTGAGAAATTACACCGTATATCAGAGGTATGGAAAGATGTACCCTTGAACCAAATCCTATATATGATGGAGGAGATCGGGTCGGAACTGATGATTGTTAGTCTTGTATGAGACTAAGATCAATGGATGAAAAATCATTAGTCATATATCCGACTAAGATCAATATAGGTATCATGGATGAAAGATCATTAGTTATATATCCGACTAAAATCAACTTGGATTACATAGATGAAAGTATATGAGACTAAGATTAATATGGATGAACGATCATTAGTCCTATATGAGACTAAGATTAATATGGGTGAGCGATCATTAGTCGTACATGGGACTAAGATCAATTTTGACATCATTGATATGTTGATCAATGGATCGTATATGAGAAACAAAATCTTCTATACTTAGTTTATTTTAACTAAGTATTCAAGCGAAGGCTTGCTATCCATGTGCGTATGTACATGTGAAGTGCGCATATATATGTATCCTCTTTAATAAGGGTGAGCACATGCATATCACGTGGGTTGCGCATTTGCTTATGATCGGGGACTACGTACGTGCATATTACGTGATGCGCATCTCTTATGGTTGGGGGTTGCGCACGTGCATATCACGGGGTTGCGCACTTGCTATCGGTTATGGGGATTGCGTACGTGCATATCACGTGGTTGCGCACGTGTTATCGGTCATGGGGTTGTGTACGTGCATATCACGTGGTTGCACACTTGTTATCAGAAGCATTATTTTATCTAAGTACGTATGTGCGCACTTCTGTATGGGCAAACTTCTTTTTAAATGCGACCTAAGGTCAAATACGCATCGTTCGTCAGAAATCTATGATGCGCATCTGTATGGGAAAGTTGTTGACTTTCGAGAAAGTAAACGCTTTCAATGAAGCAAAAGCTTCAAACTCATGTTTTTCGTTCTTTTTGGATGCACGTGTATCGCATGTGCGTATTTGGAGAGCACAATTGGTATTTGTGCCCTTGCGCAATTGCATAGGATGCACCTATTGAGGAAAGCTTAAGCTTTTAAGTGAAGCGTATGCTTCTATTTGGTGAAGCCAATGCTTCAAAAGAAAGATGAAGGAGGGATTGTTGGTCGTTGGGACCCACCACCTCTCCGAAAACGCTTAGAAATTACAGCTCTGTATATCGAAAGTATGAAGGGATGTACCCTTAAACCAGTCCCGTTAATCAAGGTAGAGAACATGTTGGAGCAGTATTTTCTGAGATACCGAAAAGGCTTGTTTCTGCTTAGCGCACGTGTTGCGCTTAATGTCGTCGCACAGACGTCGTGCGTGTTGCGCTTGATGCCTACGCACGTGCCCGCATGGCACCGACGCACATGTGTTGCACGTGTGCACAACGCATCGGCGCACGTGCGCTGCACGTGGTGCACATTGCTCCGGCGCAATGCACGTGCGCTTGCGCATATGCGCACTAAGGGGCACGTATGCCTAAGGAAAGAAATGGCTTTCAAAAAGAAGTAATGGTTTCTGTGAGGATGAATCACGTGCGAAGCACATGGTGCGTATCGCATCCGTGCTTGTGCATATACTCAGCATGAGGCGTTTATGCCGAAGGAAGCAATGGCTTTCAAAAAGAAGTAATGGCTTCTGTGAGAACGAATTCTCTCCTCTTTTTTTGAGAGGTCTCCCCTCTTATTTATAGGGGATAGGTAGAGAAGAGATCTCTCTTTTTCCCGATGTGGGACTCAAAATGTATCCCCCATATTATAGAGCATTATTTAGATCATACGTGCATAGCATATTTGCTCATAACTTTTGATTCCGAAAGAGTTATGAGTCCCGTAATATATCAAATCGAAGGACTTTTCGTGACGCTTTTGATGCTATCAGAATTTTCCTGATTCTCATTCGGAAGTTTGGAAAAATACAACCCAGAAAATACTGGTTTGTATTTTCTTAAACGTATTGCTGCCATTTGATACTTTGGGCTCTTTTGCGCAGAAATTTTTGGCGAGAACAAATGCCTCCCACTACTTTGCCTACTGATCAGTCAAAATTATTGCACATTTGTATGGACATTTTCCCTATTATTATTAGTTACTAAAATGTGTTATTTGTAAATAAAGAACATATGTGGATTTATTTGTAAAAAAATTATTATCATATATTTCTTCATTTATAATTAATATAATTAGGGAAATATATGCATATCATATTTAAATAAAATATTCATGAGATTATTTATTATTGAAATATGCATATCATATCAAATATTCTTAATCAATATTATTAAGATATCAAATCATTTAATTGGTTGGAATAATATTTCAAATAAAACAAATCTTGCTAACAAGATAATTTGAGATATTGTGCAGGTATTATAATAAGATTAGCTCAGTTCTGAACAATAAGTAGGAGATCCATAACAAATCGATTCACCAAACCAAATCTGTCGAATATTAGGAGCAAACTAAAAAATCTCGCAATGGCAGAGACTAAGAGTTATATTTTCATAATCTTTTTATCAGAAGGATCTCCAAATATCGAGAGAAGAAGCCACGAGAAATCCGAAGGCTCAAACCCACCAAACGGCGGCGGATCTGTAAGTCCACGTTGCCCACCACGGTACTTACGGGGAGGCGGAAAACGGAATAAAAATCGGATTTTTATCAACTAAGGAAACATGGACTAGACTTGTAAGGATCTTTGCTAAACAAAAACTTGCTAAAGCTAACTAGTAACTAGTTAAGTTCTAGAAAGGTTATACCTTGAGCTCTAAGTCCTTCTCTCCTTGCTCCTTGGAATGGTGGAAGGAGGTCACCTTGCTCGTCTTCTCACGCCGAAGAAAGATCCACCCGAAAGCCTCAACCTTTGGCTTCAACTCCAAGCTAGAAGTAACTAGGGTTCAAGAAGTGCTAGTTCTTCAACCCTAGATGAGAGTAGAGATGATCAAGAGAGGGTTTTTCTCAAGCTTAAGTGTTTCTCAACACATGAGAGGGGAGAGCTTGAGGGAAAGGAAGAACAAGAGAGAGAAATGAAATGAGAGAATGATAATGGAATAAAACCATTCTCACTAATATATGTGTATTAATTTAATTAGATACTTAGTAAGATAATTGTCATGGCTTAATCAAGACATGACCATTATCATTTCATTTTAAATGCAAATTGCAAGGATCAAAGAGCATCTTCCAAATGAAATGATGATGGTCAAAGTGTCAACCAAGGTCAACAAGTCAATAAGATCAAATGGTCAACAACCATAACCATGCTCAATTATTAAACTAATACCAATTAACAATAATACACATATAAACATTAGGGTTAATAAAATGACAATAGCCATTAACCCTAATCAAGGTCCTCTCCCTCTGTCTCAAACAACTGTGCATACGCACCCGCATTCGTGATCCGAGGAACACGAATACAATGAGAAAAACCAATCCTAAATCATATACTAGGATCCGGCTTAAACCAAAGCCCGCTAGTATAAACTGTCCGGACAGCAAACGTGCACAAGTGCGCGGATGTGAATGAACCCTGTCGCAAAACCATGCGACCTCTACTCATTTTGCCTAAAGGAGAATAGCTCTCTGTGTGGGACTCTAAAGACTCGACACTATGCTGGCAGTGGGTTTAACCACAGACCGCAAGCGGCACTAGCTGTACGTAACGGTCCCCAGGTAGATGTCGATAAGAAGACTGACGAGGTGAACCCCATCTGAACTCCTACTGAGCCTGTATGTGACAATCTCCATACAGTCCGGTCTGTTCTTTTGATACATCGCATGGAGGGGCTAGGGGGCGGTGAACGTCAGTCCCCTAATAGCGGTACAAGTCGTGTCGGATTGTAGCCCAGAACATCCTGAGATAACACTGGAAACCTACCAGTATATCTCGCTTGCCCTGGCCAGGGACTACTCGTGTAATGGCTCTCCTGGACACAGCGCGATGTCAACGCCCAATACCGGGAGAGACGAATCCTGTCTAACCGTCACTGCCTCCAAGTGCTTCGGGACTGCACCCAAAAACTACCTGTTTGCACGACTCCTTTGAGCCGTGGTAGGGTAGTAATCAAAGTGCAGTGGGAACACACTCGAGGCGAAGTGACAGTGTCAAGTCAGCGGACTAAGCTGTACTCATGTCACCTGGGAACTGATAACTGACGATAGGTATACTACCAACCAACAGTTCCCGACGAGTCCTGTCCAGTGTACTCGTAACCTAACGAGCACCCGCATACTATCCCAAGTACGACGTACTAACGGCTGTGGGACAAACCGTCTCCCACACTGGGATGAGAAGCGCATACGCAAGTCTACTCCGGAGTATCGATGCCCTGTCTTGATAGTCCATCGACCAGGGACCTGTATAAGGATGTGCTTATAGATTACCTAGCTCCCACGAGTGCGAGCGCCATCACAACGCTGGTAATCTAGCAAAGATCCTAAGGGCTCTACTAATATGTATATCAGCAATATGCTAAAAGAAACACATGCACATATTAAAGCAGAGACAAACCAAGTAGCATACTACCATTTCGAGCAAGATTGTATATACAACTGTGAATATCCCAAGCTTCCATCAAGTAATATACAAACTAGTATGATACAGTAATGGCCTCTAGGGCATATACACTAACAATCTCCCACTTGCACTAAGGCCATGTACTGGCGTATCGAAGACCTATCATCTCGATCAGCCGCTCGAACTGAGTCTGGGGCAAGGCCTTGGTGAATGGATCTGCTGTGTTATCCTCTGATGCAACTCTCCGAACCTCGATCTCCTGGCGATCCACGATCTCCCTAATCTGGTGATACCGCCATAAGATGTGTCTGGATTTCTGATGGGACCTGGGTTCCTTCGGTAAAGCTATAGCCCCATTGTTGTCGCAATACAGAGGTATTGGGTCAACAATGGACGAAACTACCTGAAGTTCTTTCAAGAACTTCCTCATCCAGACAGCTTCTTTTGCGGCATCAGATGCAGCGATGCATTCCGCTTCCATAGTCGAGTCAGCAACGGTTTCCTGTTTGGAGCTCTTCCAACACACCGCCCCTCCATTGAGGGTGAAGACAAAACCCGACATGGACTTGGAATCATCCTTGTCACTCTGGAAGCTGGAGTCAGCAAAGGCCTCAATCTGCATGTCTTTTCCGCCATACACCAAGAACATCTCCTTAGTCCTTCTCAGGTACTTGAAAATGTTCTTTACTGCTATCCAATGTTTCTCCCCAGGGTTTGACTAATACCTGCTTACCACACTCAGTGCATAAGCCACATCCGGTCTGGTACACAACATCGCATACATTATAGAGCCTACCGCAGAAGCATAGGGTATAATAGACATGCGATCCCTCTCCAAATCAGTCTTGGGAGACATCTCTTTGGAGAGGGTGATCCCGTGACAAGCCGGTAGATTACCGCTCTTGGAATCTTCCATACTGAATCTCTTCAGTATGGTGTCGATGTACCTGGACTGCGAAAGTCCTAATATCCTCTTGGATCTGTCACGGTAGATCCGGATACCCAGAATGTATGAGGCATCACCCAGGTCTTTCATGGAGAACCTGTGTGACAAGAACCCCTTGACAGATTGTAGCATAGGAATGTCATTTCCTATTAAGAGAATGTCATCCACGTATAAAACAAGGAATACTACAGTTCTCGCTACAAATCTACAATAGATGCATGGTTCATCTGGATTTTTGATAAAGCCAAATTCCTTGACCGTCTCATCAAAATAGATGTTCCAACTCCGCGATGCCTGCTTTAGTCCATAAATGGACTTGAGCAACTTGCACACCTTTCCGCTGCTCCCACCCTGAATGAAACCCTCTGGCTGGTCCATATAGACACACTCCTCTAAATGACCATTTAGAAAAGCTGTCTTTACGTCCATCTGCCAAATCTCATAATCGTGGAAGGCAGCAATGGCAAGAAGGATCCGAATGGATTTCAGCATAGCTACTGGAGAAAAGGTTTCGTCATAGTCCAAACCAGGTCGCTGACGAAAACCCTTTGCTACCAGTCTAGCTTTTTAGGTCTCAACCTGTCCATCTACACCAATCTTCCTTTTGAAGATCCACTTGCATCCTACGGGTTTTACCCCGTCTGGAGCAATGTCCAACGTCCATACTTTGTTGGTGTATATGGACTCCATCTCGGTCCGCATTGCATCCAGCCATTTTACCGAGTCAACGCTCTGAATGGCCTGCTGGAAGCTAGTAGGCTCATCACAATCTATGATGCAATCCTCTCTATCCCCGTCAATAAGAAAACCGTAGTATCTCTCGGGCGGATGAGACTGCCTACTACTCCTGCGGAGTGGCGTGGGAATGTCCTGATCTTTCGAACCCTCTGGTTCTACTAAGCTTTCAGTAATAGCTTGTGGTTCTGGAATTTCTTCCAATTCTGGAATTTCTTCCAGTTCTATTGCGCTCCCACTTATTTCTTTTTCTAAGAACTGATGTTCCAGAAAATGGGCATTACGAGAAACAAAGACTTTTTGTTCCTCTGCGTAATAGAAAAGATACCCCATGGAGTTCTTTGGGTATCCCACAAACTTGCAAAGTACTGAGCGTGCCTCGAACTTGTCCGTATGCTGCTTTTTGACATAAGCTGGACATCCACAAATCTTCAGGTATTGAAGGTAGGGTTTCTTCCCACTCTATAACTCATATGGTGTGGTAGGCACAGTCTTAGTGGGAACACGGTTCAAAAGGTATGCAGCTGTTTCTAGCGCATATCCCCAGAACGATCGCGGTAACTCAGCGTTACTCATCATGGACCGTACCATATCCAATAGCGTTCGGTTCCATCTCTCCGATACACCATTATGTTGCGGAGTGTATGGAGGAGTAAGCTGAGAGAGAATTCCATTCTCTTTTAAGTAACCCAGGAACTCGGCACTCAAGTATTCACCACCTCGATCAGATCTCAGTGCCTTGATACTCTTGCCAGTTTGTTTTTCTACTTCATTCTTATATTCCTGGAACTTATCAAAAGCTTCGGATTTATGCTTCATCAAGAAGACATGTCTGAATCTTGAGAAATCATCCGTAAAAGTAATGAAGCAAGAATAACCGCTTCGCGCATGTGTAGACATTAGACCGCACACGTCGCTGTGTACGAGTCCTAAGAGCTCGCTCGCTCTTTCTCCGTGTCCAGTGAACGGAGTCTTTGTCATCTTTCCTTTGAGACAGGATTGACAAGTTGCATACGATTGATATTCGAACGAATCCAAATATCCTTCTGCATGTAACTTATTCAACCTTCTCTCATTGATGTGACCCAGTCTACAATGCCATAAGAAAGTTTTATCGATTTCTGGAGACTTTCTTTTGTGTGTATTCTGGACATTGAAAATCTGTGGCTGGTTTAATACGTATATACCGTTGTTCAATGTACCTGACCCAATCAAAACCTGATTAAGGTGAATGTTCACTACATTACTTACAAATGCAAATTCATAACCTTCTTTAGATAATAAAGATACAGAAATGATATTACAGGTTGCATTTGGTACATAATAACAACTACGTAAAACCAAAAAGTGTCCATCCGATAATCCCAGGTGATAGTCCCCCACGGCCTCAGCATCCATGCTAGCACCGTTTGCAACTCTGAGGGTCATGTCACCTGCCTTCAAAACTCTACGCTTTCTCAACGCCTGCAAAGAATTACAGATATGAGATCCTGATCCGGTATCCAATACCCAGGATGTAGAGTTTATTGATAGACAGTTTTCAATAACATACACACCTGAAGCTGAAGCCGCAACTCGCTTCAAATCCTGTGTTCTGGCCTTCCAAGCCTTGCAATCCTGTTTCCAGTGACCACTTTTGTGACAATAGAAGTATTCTTCCTTCCCCACTAGCTTCCCCGCTATCTTTGTTGCTTTTCCTTTTCCCTCATATCCACTTTACCGACACCGCCTCTTGGTTTGGCGGGGGCTTTCTTCTTCTTGCCCTTGGCTTTCGCCCTGGACCTATAAGAGGAAGATCCTCCTACAAACAAAGTGGATGTCTCCCTACCCTTCTGTAGGGTGCCCTCAGCAGTCCTCAACATGTTCAGAAGCTCGGAAAGTTCAACCTCCTTTCCTTGCATGTTGAAGTTAAGAATGAACTGGGCGTAAGTGGAAGGAAGGGACTGGAGAATCAAATCAGTATAGAGTTCATTCTCCAACGTGGTCCCAAGGTCCGCGAGCTCCTCAATGTAGCCAATCATCTTAAGCACGTGTTCCGCTACCGATGATCCGACGGCCAACCTTGCCGAAAAAAGCTTCTTCGACACTTCGTATCTTGCGATACGAGACTGCTCTCCATACAGTTCTTTTGTATGAAGAAATATGGACTCTAGGTCCATATTCTCGTGCCTCCTCTGATGTTCGTTGTCCATCGAGGCTACTACGAGGCATCTGGCCCTCGCGCAATCTATCTCCCATGTCTTACGGATTTCTACATCCGCGACGCTGGAGGTGGGACTGGGACAGGGGGAGCTTTGGTGGTAAGTACATACCCCAACTTGTCATAAGTGATTGCCATCTTGACATTCCTGATCCAATCTTTGTAGTTTGGCCTTGTCAGTATATTTTTATCTAGTAATAACTTAAGTCCGGTCATCTTGAATGGTCGCTGCAATTAGGAGAGAGAAAAGAAACACTTTAGCATGATGCTCTTGCAAGTTTAGAGTGGTTTTTAGTTTGTCTAAACTGGATGGCTCCCACTGTCTCTCGAATCCCTTCTCAAACCGTAAAAAAAGGATTAGTCAGGATCAATCTCACCGTACAATACTTGCTTAACCGTTCAGTCAGGCCAGTGTCGGTACTTCGAGGGAGGTTTTCCAACGCTTTCGCGAAGTTCCTTAATTAAGTAACCTCTTTTCCCTGTGGGCGTAGCCCCGCTAACACCTTTCTAGACACCTACTAAGTTTATAGCATTGATCATTAAGTGAGAGTTTTCCCGAGGAGTAGCATATACTCACAGTAGGATCGGGATCCAAATATCATCGCGTGATAAAACCGAAGGAATCCTACCAGAATCATCACACTCCAAATGGTATGCAACGCTAGCAAGTTTCAGTACTTATGAAACTCCCGATGTGGATTTTTGCCCCATGCTCTTATGACCTTGGCGTGAGGTCAAAATGTCATAAGTCACATGTCAAGTTCTTCCCATCATTATCCTGGTTAATTTGAACTCACCCGTACCTACCCTTGACGTAGGCCAAAACGGCAGTACGACTGTCTCAAACCAACGCATTCTATCTATGCAACAGATAAATATCCGGCAGCTACCAATCACTATGCCTTGGCGTGAGGTCAAAATACATAGCTTGAATACTACCGAATATTCAACCGAAATGATGGAGGGCTACGGATGGTTTTGGCGAAACCGTGAACGTAGTGAACTTGATATAATCGATGGAACGAGATAGATTTTAAAAGGAGTGGTTCAAGCTCCGCGTTTAAAAGTTTAGTTTTGAAAAGAACCGAGTGGTTTTCAAAGTGTTCCAATCGACTTTTACTTGGTTTATTTTCTTGCATTGGTTCTTTTAATGTGTCCCATCATTTAATCCTACCATTGCAGAAAACAACCAAAATATGACGTACGCTTATGCCATTCGCATTCGCCACGGGGTCCCGTCATCACCCGTTAGGTTACTTAACTAACGACAGAGTGGGGGCTGGGCTAGCGCGGCTGTAAAACATATGCAACGCCTAAATAGTTATCATATATAAATATATAGTAATGATAGACATTACAGATCACAGATGAATACATTGGATATATTAGGAATCCGCAATCCGTTCGAGCCTGCAACGAAAAGCGGATTACACGGTCGCGGTGAATAGCCAATACCCTACCCAAGACCCCTACGGGTGCGGCAAACTACCCGCCAAGTACCCGAAGCGAAGCAACCTCCCTCACCACCGTGAGTAGGCCACTCAGCACTTCGAGATACCCGGTAGTTTGTGCACCCCGTCCATGGGTCTATCCTAGGAGCAAAAACAGTAAAAAGAATTATACAATGACGGCTACAACCCCGACCCGGTTGTGCGGCCATACAAATAATAATATTACATCAATTTACATGTTACAATGAATGAAAGAAAAGCAACACTCATCTCACATCCACCCCGGATATTCACCCGCGACAATCCAACCCATTCATATACACATGCCAATATCAAACACAGATCACAGAGATGTATAACCCCGACTAATCGACATATAGCGATTAGCCGACGTTCAATACATACAAACATCACTGATAACCTTTATAGTCAAAGTGTATTGAAGTTCGGAAAAAAAATACGGAATTATAGGCCCCCAAACATAAATTTCTGTTCTGGAAAATCTGGGCACGTATAAACCATCTTAAAAATCCTAAAACCAAGCCATAAGAAAACCGCACCAAACTCGACGCAGTGAAGAGTCCAAACGGCGGCGGTTCCGCGGCAATAGCTTGCTATTGCCGCGGAAATGCGGCGGTTTAGACGAATCACTGGACCAGGTTTGGTGGTTTTCTTTAAAAAACCCTGAGACGATTTTTGGAGTATAACAAATTTTGTTTTGACCAGAAATTCTTTTAACAGAAACTAGGGATTTTGAAATTTTGGTTTTTGGATTTTTCGGTTTCGAACTTCGTTACACTTCACTACCTAGCTAGTTTATGTTTAGTTAGGCTCTGATACCACTGTAAGTCCACGTTGCCCACCCCGGTACTTATGGGAAGGCAGAAAACGGAATAAAAATCGGATTTTTATCAACTAAGGCAACATGGACTAGACTTGTAAGGATCTTTGCTAAACAAAAACTTGCTAAAGCTAACTAGTAACTAGTTAAGTTCTAGAAAGGTTATACCTTGAGCTCTAAGTCCTTCTCTCCTTACTCCTTGGAGTGGTAGAAGGAGGTCACCTTGCTCGTCTTCTCACGCCGAAGAAAGATCCACCCGAAAGCCTCAACCTTTGGCTTCAACTCCAAGCTAGAAGTAACTAGGGTTCAAGAAGTGCTAGTTCTTCAACCCTAGATGAGAGTAGAGATGATCAAGAGAGGGTTTTTCTCAAGCTCAAGTGTTTCTCAACACATGAGAGGGGAGAGCTTGAGGGAGAGGAAGAACAAGAGAGAGAAATGAAATGAGAGAATGATAATTGAATAAAACCATTCTCACTAATATATGTGTATTAATTTAATTAGATAATTAGTAAGATAATTGTCATGGCTTAATCAAGACATGACCATTATCATTTCATTTTAAATGCAAATTGCAAGGATCAAAGAGCATCTTCCAAATGAAATGATGATGGTCAAAGTGTCAACCAAGGTCAACAAGTCAATAAGGTCAAATGGTCAACAACCATAACCATGCTCAATTATTAAACTAATACCAATTAACAATAATACACATATAAACATTAGGGTTAATAAAATGACAATAGCCATTAACCCTAATCAAGGTCCTCTCCCTCTGTCTCAAACAACTGTGCATACGCACCCGCATTCGTGATCCGAGGAACACGAATACAATGAGAAAAACCAATCCCAAATCATATACTAGGATCCGGCTTAAACCAAAGCCCGCTAGTATAAACTGTCCGGACAGCAAACGTGCACAAGTGTGCGGATGTGAACGAACCCTGTCGCAAAACCATGCGACCTCTACTCATTTTGCCTAAAGGCGAATAGCTCTCTGTGTGGGACTCTAAAGACTCGACACTATGCTGGCAGTGGGTTTAACCACAGACCGCAAGCGGCACTAGCTGTACGTAACGGTCCCCAGGTAGATGTCGATAAGAAGACTGACGAGGTGAACCCCATCTGAACTCCTACTGAGCCTGTATGTGACAATCTCCGTACAGTCCGGTCTGTTCTTCTGATACATCGCATGGCGGGCCTAGGGGGGCGGTGAACGTCAGTCCCCTAATAGCGGTACAAGTCGTGTCGGAGTGTAGCCCAGAACACCCTGAGATAACACTGGAAACCCACCAGTATATCTCGCTTGCCCTGGCCAGGGACTACTCGTGTAATGGCTCTCCTGGACACAGCGCGATGTCAACCCCCAATACCAGGAGAGACGAATCCTGTATAACCGTCACTGCCTCCAAGTGCTTCGGGACTGCACCCAAAAACTACCTGTTTGCACGACTCCTTTGAGCCGTGGTAGGGTAGTAATCAAAGTGCAGTGGGAACACACTCGAGGCGAAGTGACAGTGTCAAGTCAGCGGAATAAGCTGTACTCATGTCACCTGGGAACTGATAACTGACGATAGGTATACTACCAACCAACAGTTCCCGACGAGTCCTGTCCAGTGTACTCGTAACCTAACGAGCACCCGCATACTATCCCAAGTACGACGTACTAACGGCTGTGGGGCAGACCGTCTCCCACACTGGGATGAGAAGCGCATACGCTAGTCTACTCCGGAGTATCGATGCCCTGTCTCGATAGTCCATCGACCAGGGACCTGTATAAGGATGTGCTTATAGATTACCCAGCTCCCACGAGTGCGAGCGCCATCACAACGCTGGTAATCTAGCAAAGATCCTAAGGGCTCTACTAATATGTATATCAGCAATATGCTAAAAGAAACACATGCACATATTAAAGCAGAGACAAACCAAGTAGCATACTACCATTTCGAGCAAGATTGTATATACAACTGTGAATATCCCAAGCTTCCATCAAGTAATATACAAACTAGTATGATACAGTAATGGCCTCTAGGGCATATACACTAACAGGATCCGCGGTCAAAAGGCAACATGGGCGGCGGAAACGCGGTCTTTTGGTGGCCGTAGAATGTGAAACTTCAGGGTCTTGATCGTAATTTGACACACTTCAACATGATATCTCGGGTTTCACATTCCAGAGCCTATAAAAGGACCGAGAGCATCTATCATAAAAAAAAGAAGAATCGACAGATTTACCAAGCTGTTTAGAGAAACTAGGGTTTTGTAATTTGGCTTTTTAGCGAGCAATTTTGTAATGCACCAATTATTCAATAAAGATAGTTCTTTCTTTTAATTTTGTCATATTTACTTTCCGTATTTACTTTCTGTAATTACATTCTACAATTACTTTCTGCACTTACTTTCTACAATTTTAATTTTAATTATGAATTCTATTTTCTTCAACATTTCTTCTACTTTACTAATATCCACGAGCGAGTAAATTCTTGCTTGCTAGGGTTTGTAAGATAGGGTGGAATAATGGATGAAAACTATAACTTAAATTCTTTTTAAAGTTTTAATTTTTATAAACTTTAGCAAAATGAATATTAACCCTCTTATTGGGCGCGCTATCAATTCAAGATAGTCATGACCACAATTTGAGATTCGTTAATAATCGTTTTGTTAACAGCTTGAGACAAATAGGGATCAATGTAAGCATAAGGGGCAGTAGAGGGAAACCCTAGTTCCCTCCAAGAACCATAATCCACATTCATCGCTATCTCTCTAGTATTAAATAATTAAGATAAAATGAATTGTTTTTAAACCTCCATCTATTAACTACTAAGTCCTATAAACCTTATAAGCCCTTCTATTATAAACTTTTCAAATTTTCTTAGTAATAAACGATAACAATTCCACCTTTCTTCTAACAACCCGTCTAAAGCAAGAAAAACATTTCACCGTTTCTCTGTGGACGACCCGTACTCACTAGCAGCTAGCTACCGCGACACCGTTATTGATTGCGGTAATTTACAACACACATAGACACACTTTCTCGAACAATCAAATGGCGCCGTTGCCGGGGAAATGGTCGTAATATTTTTCTTATTATTCAGGTTGATTTCTTATAAAAACCAAAAAAATAAAAATAAAAAGAGAACCAAAACCGCATTTTGTGTTTTTAACGATTCTTGTGTGAGTTTTGCAAGGACATCTGGAGTCAATGGAGCGAATCAACAGAGATTCAGAGCTTTCAAATTGGACCAGAGGAGCATTGGAGTGCTATAAAGAATTTTTAAAGGGATATCTCATCAATAGGTGGCGGAACCGCGTCCTGAGGGTGCTTTTGGCGGCGGAACCGCGGTCATAGTGAGGAGTTGAGCCCCCAAATTTCATCGGTATTCTTCTATCGTCTTCTTCTCTCCTATAAAGCTCTAATAAACTATTTTTACCTGCAGGATTCTTTGCAAACAGAGCCGCTGAAAAAATGTTTTTGCATGTTTTTTATTTCAGTTTGTTTTGCATATTTAAACGGACATTAAGAGACAAGAAACCCAAATTCAGATTAGGTGGGGATTTTATCACCCTTCCTAGGCCCCACAAATCACAAACGAGTATACTATCACCCTACATTAATAAAAAATATCTAGACCAAACCTATAAGGACATTCGCGCTCAATTAGGACAAAGGAGGGTCGTCTATTGCTTATCCGCATTTCTTTTGTGGTGTCTAAGGTAAGTGTGACTAAAGAAAGTGGTTACTTAATTAGGCCCGCTATTTCGGTGATTCATATAGCGGATACCTCCCACTTACCTGGCACTTACCTGGCTGCAATATTGATAAGGAGGTGATAGAGGATTGATCCTACGTCTTTTCCTTTGGATGTTTAGGAGCGGTCAGTGACTTGACCTAGGTAACTCTATCTCTAAGGACTGATTGTGCATTTTGTGATTGGTTGAGTCAAGTCTTGTGTCCGTCAGTCTTTTCAAAGAAAAGCCTTTTTAAAATCGTTCTCACGCATATCACACGCTGCCACGTGCACTAAACCCGCTTAGTGCATGATCGGCTGGACACTAAATTCTGGTGTTCGTCCGGTTCGCATTTTTGATGTTGACTCCGAATTCGACACTTCTTCACCTTCTTTATCTCCTCCACCTACGACATCTTCCGAGATGGACGGACCTCCACCGGGTTTTAACAACACCACATTGCCACCATCCGTAAGTGCGCAAATTCAAAATCCACCACGCATCGCTCTCTAAAACCGATGCTACCCCACACGCGGATCCCTTCTTACGTGTTTTTCTCTTCTGCCAGCCAATGAAAATAATTTCGAAATTAAACCCCACTTCATCAACTTGTTGCCTAAATTTCACAGGCTTGAGTCTGAGGATGCATATGTTTTTATCACCTAATTCAAAAACGTATGTAGATTGATAAGCATCACCCAACTTTCAGGAGATGCTATGCGATTACGTCTTCCCCCTTTTACCTTGTGCGATCTCGCAGAGAAGTGGCTTTATAGCACCTCCTCACATTCTATCACTAATTGGGATGAATTTGTTAAAACATTTCTTAAGAAATTTTATCATAATCACAAGATTGCCCGCATTAGGAGCGACATAAACCAGTTTGCCCAACTTCCCAATGAACCTTTTTGTAAATGCTTTGAAAGGTTTAAAGATCTCCTTGTCCAATGCCCTCATCACGGAGTCGAAAAATGGAAACTTTGCCAACTTATGTATGAGGGTATTAATCCAGCGACAAAACAAATGCTAGAAACCATTTTTCAATGTCATTTCATGTCAAAATGCGACGAGGAAGCGTGGAAATTTCTAGATGATCTCGCCGAACAAATACTACAGTAGGAGAGCATAAGACCAACCACATCATCTTCATCTTCATCTAGGGCAGGCATCCATCAGCTCTACGCTTCCATCGCAATGAAAGCTAAAATGGCTGTGATACAAAAGAAGCTCGAAGGTATTGAAAGGAAATTCTTTTCAGCCTCTCTAAACCAAGTTACGCTCCCCAAAACCGTGTGCGGTTGCTGTTATGATTCGTTACATTTAACGGAAGAATGTCCTTTAATCCTCCGTCTCAAGGTCAAGAACAAACTAATGTTGCTTTTCAGTAACGACCTAGAAACGATCTTTATTCCTCCACATATAATCAGGGATGGAGGAATCATCCAAATTTTTCTTGGAACCAAAACCAAACTCAAAACCAAAATCAAAATCAGTGCCCAAGTCAAAATAACTACCAAAGGCTTCCCTCATAGCAACAACCACCACCACAGCAAATTCAGTTGCCCTTTCAATCGTAATCATTCCAAAACCCGGCCAACAACTTTGCCCCTTATAACAATTCTTTCCAACTACATAATAATATTCCTCCGGCCGATACCGATAAAATCACTGCACTCGAAAGAAGCTTAGAAGCGTTTATTAAGTAATCCGTGCAAACGTCAGCTAATTTAACTTCTTCTATCCAAACGTTAGTGCAACACACTGCTTCTTACGGTGAAAGCATCAAATTGATCGAAGAACAAATTGCACAGTTAAAAGCCACGATGAGTGTGAGAGAGAAATGGAAACTTCCATCTCAATCTTTACCAAATCCCGGCCACCCACAAAACGTTAACACTATACTTAACCAACAAAATCATAACATAGGTGCCATAACTACGTTGAGATCGGGAAGAGTGCTGAATAACCATGTTGGAGAACAAGTTGATGATTTCGAAGACACCCCAGCTACTACCTCTACTCATACTTCATCTAATCAAACATCTTCTTCCGAGCCTATTCTCCGTTCTCCACTGGGCTCGAACTCTCAGTCCACTTCTTTGAATGGATCACCTGCTTCGACCACCCCAACTCCAGTTTTGGGATCCATTCCATCTCCACAAACCATAGTCACAAATTCGTCGTTCGGGAATTATTCGACGAGATCGAAAATTCGGATTCGGGGAGCTATTCGGATAAAATCGGTAGGTATTCGGGAAAAATTCGGCAAGTATTCGTAAATGTCCGCGAAGGATTTCGAGCAAGAAATTAATATATGAGACGCTGGGTTTTGATATTGCGAATTATTCGCTATTTATTTGAATTATTCGAAGCGTTCGCCAGTGGCGATTAAATCGGAGAATTAATCGGCCGATCAAAAATTCGCGAATTATTCGCGAATTATGTGACTATGCCACAAACTTCTCCACAAGAGTTGGACCTAACTCCTGTTGAAAGCCCTTTTTCCAAACCGGTTGAGGCCCAACAAACCAAGTCTACAGATGGAGAAGATCGTGGAAATGTTTAAGCAAGTTAACATTAATATTCCTCTCTTAGATATTATCCAACAAGTTTCATTTTATGCTTCTTAAGGACTTGTGCACTAAGAAAAGGAAAACTCAAGTACCTAAAATGGTTTTCTTAGCGAGCAATGTGAGTAATGCCCTTACCCAACATTTACCCAAGAAACATAAGGATCCCGGTTGTCCTACAATTTCTATAACTACTGGGGGTAAAAATATCAATCGCGCCCTACTCGATCTAGGTGCTAGTGTTAACTTGCTCCCGTATTCTGTTTATGAGCAATTAGGCATAGGAGAGTTGAAATCTACGCACTGCACTCTACAGATGGTCGATCGATCTCTCACCCACCCTAGGGGTGAGCTAGAGGACGTGTTGATCAAAATCGGGGAATTTATATTCCCTGTGGACTTTATAGTTTTAGATACACAGCCTGTGGCGAACCCATGAAACCAAATTCCGGTAATTCTTAGTCAACCATTTCTCGCAATCTCGAATACGGTAATCAATTGTCATAACGGTTCCATGAACCTATCCTTTGGAAAGGTGATAATTGAACTTAATATTTTCAGGATAGGAGTCAACCCTCCGAACTTTTTGCTCATATGATTGATATATGTTCCATCAATGAGATAGCTTCCTAGAGTTGCGAATTTGAGGAGTTTTACGATAATGATCTCGACGCCACTAGTGCGTTATTGTTTGATCCAGCTACTCCTTATACGAATAGGGAATACGAAGGGTCCACTTTCCTTGATGATATTGATTCACAGGACCCTTCTGTCAATAATTCTGCTCCTGAGTTCGAATCCTTTGACTTGTCGAATAAGTTAGTTGAGCTATCTGAGTCAGTCTCTTACGCTAGTTATGAACCTCTTATGGAGTCTGAGTATCATTCCCTTACCCTACCTTCTATCGTCTCTTCGCTGACACTTGATCTCAAGCCGCTGCCGTCTCATCTTAACTATGCATATTTAGGTGAGAATAAGTCTTTACCCGTTATCATATCAGCGTCTCTAACTTTAGAGTAAGAGAGAGCTCTTTTGTTTGTCTTGAGATCGAATCGGCAAGTTTTTGGTTGGACAATGGCGGACATCAAAGGGATTAGTTTTTTTATTGTTGAATATCATATACATTTGATGGATGAAGCCAAATCAGCCCGTGACCCACAAAGACGGTTAAATCCCGTCATGAAAAGGCGGTGAAGAAAGAAATCGTCAAATGCTTAGACAATGGTATAATTTACCCAATATCTGACAGCCAATGGGTAAGTCCTATTCACATGGCCCCTAAAAATATGGCATCACGGTCATAACTAATGAGGCTAATGAGTTGATTCAAATATGTACTCAAACTGGATGGCGGGTATGTATTGATTATAGAAAACTCAATGCCGCAATGAGAAAAGATCATTTCTCTCTCCCTTCATTGACCAGATGTTGGAACGTTTAGCCGGGCATGAGTACTACTGTTTTTTGGACGAATACTCAGGCTATAACCAGATTCCTATCATAAAAAAGATTAAGATAAGACAACTTTACTTGTCCTTTCGGTTCTTTCGCTTATAGACGCATGCCCTTTGGGTTATGCAATACTCCGCCATATTTCAGCGGTGTATGATGGGGGTATTCTCGGACATGGTCGAGAATTATCTGGAGATATTTATGGACGATTTCTCCATATTCGGGGATTCCTTTGAGTAATGCTTACGTCACCTTGACGCTGTTCTTACCCGCTATAAGGATACGAATCTAATTTTGAATTGGGAAAAATATCATTTCATGGTTCAAGAAGGTATTGTCTTAGGGCATATCATTTCACGAAAAGGCATTGAGGTTTTTAGATGTCATTTCCAACATTCCTCCTCCCAAATGCGTCAAAGATATACGATCCTTTCTTGGCTATGCCGGGTTTTATACACGATTCATTAAGGACTTTAGCAAAATTGTTAGACCCTTAACTCTTCTTTTGGCCAAGAATAAAATATTTCATTTCGACTCGGATTGGTTGGCTTCTTTTGAATCGCTTAAATGTTCCCTTACTAAAGCCCTATTCTATCATCTCCAGATTGGAATCACCCCTTTGAGCTTATATGTGATGCATCCGATTTTGCCATTGGTGCAGTTTTAGGACAACACATCGATAAGATGCCACATGTGATTTATTATGCGAGTATGACCTTGAACGATAAGATGCCACATGTGATTTATTATGTGAGCATGACCTTGAACGATACCCAAATGAACTATATAACCACTGAGAAAAAACTCTTGGCAGTTGTATTTGCATTAGAAAAATTCAGGCCCTATCTAATTGGCTCTCCGGTTGTAGTTTACACCGATCATTCCGCTTTAAGACATTTTTTATCGAAGAAGGATGCTAAATCTAGGCTAACACGTTGAATCCTTTTGTTACAAAAATTTGACATTATCATAAGAGACAAAAGTGGATGTGAAAATGTCGTAGCCGACCATCTTTCACGACTTTCTTCTTCACCAACGTTGACCTTACTAATAAACGACTCTTTTCCAGACGAACATCTCTTAACCATATCTTGCGAACCTTGGTTCGCTGATATTGTGAATTATTTAGCAACGAAATTCTACCCGGCAAATGGTCAAATCAAGACAATCATAGATTTTTATCCTAGGTAAAACACTTCTATTAGGACGAACCCTCAAGTATTGTCCCAATCAGATCATTCGCCGGTGTGTTCTTAATAATAAGTTCAAGAGTGTATTGTCCTTCTGCCATGATCAAGCATGTGGCAGTCACTTTGGTCCATGAAAAACTACAGAGAAAGTTTTGCAATGTGGTTTTTATTGGCCAACGTTATTTAAAAATGCATATGATTATTACAAAACTTGTTCACGGTGTCAACACATGAGTCAGATTTCACAGAGAAACGATATGCCTCTCCAACCAATCTTGGTTGTGGAGATATTTGATGTATGGGGAATTGATTTTATGGGCCTTTTCCCAACTCTTTTGGGAACTTATACATTTTATTAGCGGTTGATTATGCCTCTAAATGGGTGGAAGTAATACCGTGCCGTACTAATGACAAGAAGGTTGTTGTTAAGTTCCTTAAAGAAAATATCTTTTCTCGATTCGGGCACCCTTGCACTATCATTAGCGGCAATAGGACACATTTCTGCAATCGGTCTTTCGAGGCTTTGATGCGGAAATATTCAATCAACCACAAGCTTTCTACGCCCTATCATCCCCAAACGAGCGGACAAGCTGAAATTTCTAATAGACATATCAAGAAAATTTTAAAGAAAACGGTTGGAACCGTAAAGATTGGTCCACTAAACTGACTGATACCCTTTGGGAATTTCGTACCGCATATAAGACCAATCTTGGCATGTCTCCTTATCGATTGGTGTTTGGGAAGGCTTACCACCTTCCTGTCGAGATCGAATATAAAGCAATGTGGGCAATTAAAGAGCTTAACTTCGATTTTGACCAAGCAGGCAGCTATCGGAAGTTGCAATTAAATGAGCTAAACGAGCTTCGTGATGAAGCCTACGATAATGCGGTTATAGTAAATAACCAGACAAAGCTGTTCCACGATAAAAACATTTTACGAAAAACTTTTACACTGGGACAACAAATCCTTCTTTATGATTCCCGTATCCATCTTCATCCAGGTAAGTTAAGATTTCGTTGGAAATGACCTTTTGTGGTGCGGTATGTGTACCCGCACGGTGCAGTGGATGTAAAGAATGTTAAAAACGGTTCTATTTTCAAAATAAATGAGCATAGATTAAAACCGTACTTTTCCGCTGACCCATCGGAGGAGCTCTTGTTCTTGCAGGAGCCGCTTTATAACGATTAACTTTCCTCTGTCTCACCTCCATATTTCGGCAACACTGTTTTATCTAAGAATAGAGGTGTGTGTGTATATAAAATATATAATAAATATCTATGCGTGCCAAAGAACAAGTTTGGGGGTGGCTTTTTATTTGACTGACTTTTTGACCCTATTATTCTCCACCTAAGTCTACAAATTTTTGCGCTCAATGAACAACATCAGTGAGGACATTGCTGCAAACACATTTGGGAGGAGGTTTGTATTTATTGACATATCATTTGGCACTAGGCACTATAAAAAAAATTGAAAATAAAAGTTAGAAAGTGAAAAATACATATGAAAGATAGGAAAAGATCTAAGAAATGCAAGAAAATTAGATGTTTTAGAACGAAGTTAGTAATACGTAGTCATGAGCTGTTGTCCCAAGGGTTAGTAAGATGAAGAAATCACTAATCTGCGGATAGAAATAAGTCTGAAAAATAGTCCCTATTCTTGAGTTCAAACTTCTGAACGTTGATACCCTACTATACGCACTTGCACACATCTTGTCACGCCCCGCTTCACAGTAGGCGGAAACGGTGACGTGGCAAACCCGCAACATATTACTATGAAAATACGTTAAGTGTAATTAAGCAATATAACAATGAGCAAGAATGACAAGAGTAATAAAATGAAACAGCAACTTTATTTACATTCAACTTTATATAAAAATGTCTGAAAGTAAAAGATACAATAATAAAAGCAAATGCCTAAACAATGGCATACTGAAAGTAAGTGCAGGAAGAACTAGTAATCAGGCCGAGCTGCAAGCTGGTCCAAGTCTTCCTGACTCAGCTCTACGTCTTCAGAGTCCGGTCCTCCTGACGAACATTCCAAAGAAAGAAAATAGAGAGTAATGTCGTCAGCGAACTAGCGCTCGGTAAGTCCCAAAAGAAGAAAGAGAAGATAATATATAATGTGAAATGAACAAGTAAAGTTGTATATGACCGTTCACTGGTATAAGATAGTTATTCTAATGTGGTTATTTATAGTTTGATAAGAAAGGTATTCATGTATACGAGAGGAGTCCATCTTACCCCATAGACTATGGTAATATGTAGTACAAGGCCCCGTCATAACCTACGGGACAACGGCACGTGAATTCATGTAGGTGTTTTTTAAGTGACCTCTCGTGCCACGATATACGTTCCGTACCAATCTACCCCTTTATCCCCGCGTATTGTATTTAAGATTATAGGTCTTGGCCGAATCCATGGATATAAAATGTTCAGGTTCATGTTCGGGATGTAATCATATGTTCAGGTAGTCATGTCAAGTTCATGTCATATTATAACCATGATTCGGTCAAGTCGAGTCATGTATACAAGTTTGAATTTGATATTTGAATTCGTGTATTCAGATTCATGATCAAGTATTCAAGCTTGTGTTTGATTTTGGATTCTGGTTTGAGATTGGATTCATGTTGGAGTTAGAATCTTATGAAAGAACTTTGCTCTTGCAACATCTTAAGTTAGGGAATAATCGAGAACTGCTGCACATGAACGACAGAATTTGTGTCTTTTTCCAAGACAATTGCCATTGATAACTCTGTTAAGTTGTCTAACCTGAATAAACAAACACTCACTTTCTCCGGCTCCCTAGGGCTCAAGAGAATTGATCCCGTTTAAACCTATATTAAACTAGAGTTCTTACAATATTGTTTTGCATATCTCGAGAGAGTTTTATGAAAAATACTTTAATATAGTTTAAAAACAAAGCTTGAGGGTGATTTATAATTATGAATATGGATTTTAATTTAAATGGTATTTTTGGTGATGAAACTTAGCCTTTTTAAAAATTTG
This sequence comes from Agapanthus africanus, assembly GCA_030015575.1. Lineage (NCBI taxonomy): Eukaryota > Viridiplantae > Streptophyta > Magnoliopsida > Asparagales > Amaryllidaceae > Agapanthus > Agapanthus africanus. The sequence goes on from JASDDO010000008.1 coordinate 99,422,051, forward strand.
TGGTGTTTTATTGAAAACTAGCATCTTTTGGGAACTTGATGGTATTTTATTAAAAATTTTAATCTTTCTTTTTAAAAGTATAGCTTCATAATACGTTTTTATTGAAAATACGAATTCATGGTTTTATATAATTTTCCAAAATTTAGTTTTTATTTAGAAAATTCTTTTTTAAAAACCGTATTTTTATTTCCTTTCGAGACTGAATACTTCGTGAGGAGTTTTGCATCTCGCTCTACTGTTTCAAGGATGTGCGATAATCCACATCATCTATTAGCGGGTCTCCTAACGAGAGTTGTAGAGGCATATTTGCCAAAGATTACAAAATACCAATTTAAAAGAAACCCGTTTTGAAAAGGTGTGGTATTTTAATGAAAAGCTTATTCTTTAAAATTAGTCGCATGTTTAGAGTACTGTGCTATGGAACCATAGTGTGCATGTGGGGTAGGTCGTTACCGCGTGAAGTTTTTCTAAATGTATTTTACAATTATCGATAAGAGGGTGATACTAAAGTTCATGGTATTTTAATGAAAAGTTCGTTTTATGATAGTTTCACATAGAAATTTTGGTTAAACTCAAAGGTAAAAGATTGTAATCGAAATTATAAGTAGGGCGGTAAGGTTAGTTTGACCTATGTATTAAAGAAAAGGGAGTTCCAAGTTTTTTAAAAAAAATGCATCGGAGGTAACTCCGCTTTACCGATATACTTTTAGAAGATGAATTGAGATGAAAATAAGAAGAGATTAGAGAGACTTACGGCTTTATAACTTCGAGAAGGGAGTAAGGAAAAGGGAGGGGGCTTGGTGGCTCGCGGAAGCTCCAGAAACGGTTTCGATCTTCGATAGAAGGAGCTTGGTTGCTAACTCCACTTGATTCCATTTGCATTTATGAACTTTTGAGCTGATTTTGCTAGAAATTTTCAGAATATAGGAGAGCTAGGGCATGGGGTGGTTTTTATAATGAAGAATTAGGGTTTGGGAATTAAAATTTTGGATTAAAATGCATTCAAAAGGTTTTAAATGGTGAATTGAAAAGTCTATGTTTGATTGCAGGAAAATCAAACAGTGCAGGGGAGTCGAAGGGACATGTGTGCAAAGCACGGAGGCGATTGGGGAATTTTGGACCATCGGTAGCGGCCATATTAGGGAAAAGGACGGTCAGATTTGGTTGGGTTTTTCTTGAGATTTGTGCCACGTGTCAAGTTGGGTGTGTACACCTCATTGCGTCTGTTTGATTTTTCTGAAACTTTTCATTTCTCACTGTATTGCACGAGATGTTGGGTTACCTTAACGCCCTAGCCATCGAACGTGGCGGTTTGCGGAACAAAAATTTTCTTACGAGTTTAAAACGACGCTAAGTTAACCCAATGAAAACCCGGATCTTTCCATAAACCTATCTAGCTAAGCTAGGGGTGCTATCTACTATGGAAAGAAGTCTCACCAAGCGACCCGTGTCCTTCGTTCTTCTTTCCTCATCATGTGCTCCTAGTGGCCATCTTGAACATGCTTGATCTTCTTTTCTCGCTCCATCGGTCCTACGGGATCGAGCTTGTTCTCCGGCCCTCCTTTGTCATAGATGATCCACCCGAGGGATGTGATCCATGGCTCTAGCTCCTAACCAAGTGTCAATAGGAGCAACTAGAGAACTTGGGTTGCTAATCCAAGTTGTCTAGGATGTAGTATGGAGTTCTATGTGTTCTACTATCTCTATCTTGCCTCTTCACTTGTTTCTCAACTCATAAGAGGATAGTGAAGAGGAAGATGATGAAGGTGGAGGAAACTCAAGAGGAGGGAGGAAGGTGAAGCAAAAATGGGAGCTCAAGAAATAATGAAGCATCCATGTGAGAGAAAATCCAACACAATGGTTTTGTGTATGAATTTTCATAATAAAAAACTAGCAACCATACTTCAATAGTTGATCCAAATAAATAAATAATTCATTTGTCAACTATTAAAGTCATGGCTCTCACCATTCCTCCCTCTCCTCCAATTTCCACCTCATTTCCATTTATAAATAAATGGAAAAGTCCATGATGAGGTGTCCCTTCTAGAAGGTAATCTGTAATAAAATACGGATTACAGTCTGCTGTATATACATACCTGCATTCGGATAAAAACACAAATGCCCAAAGAGATAGAATAACACGAAGGACGTAATACTAGAATATACATAACGAAATACATATATGTAAATTATCAAATCAATACCTGATTTAACAATCCGGCTCAAACCCGAGCTGGCTAGTATTACCAACTGTCCAATCGAAAGTCCGAGTACAAAGTATATCAATAGATCGGAACCATGCACGTATCCAATACGGCTACTACATCATTTCGCCTGAACCAGGAAAACCCTCTGTGCGGGACTCTAAAGACTCGACAGTACGCCGACAGTGAGTTACTGGATAAATCCATAACCACAAGCATATCAGCAGCACTAGCTGTACGTAACAGCTACCCGGGTACCTGTCGAAAAGGAAGGCCGACGAGCAAACTCATCTGGATCCCTACTGAGCCTATCTGTGACAATCTCCGTACAGTCCGGTCTCTTCGTCTAAGAGTATCGCATACCGGGTCTAGGGGGTGGTAAACGTCAGACCCTAATAACCCGGTAATTCATGCTGATGCGGCTCAGGACCAATCCGGAAAACTACTGATCAGCCTATCAGTAAATCCCAACTGCCTTGGCCATGGTCTTATGGTCCTGACCAATCGAACATAGTGCGATATCGACTCCCTATACCGGGAGAGACGAATCCTCGACAATCGTTCATTGCCTCCATGTGGCTCGGGACTGTACCCAACCAGAACCCGTTTGCACGACTTGGTAGAGCCGTAGTAGGGTAGTGATCAAAGTACAGTAGGAACTCACACGAGACAAATTCCGATCTCAGGTATAAAGACTAACCTGTACTCATGTCACCTGAGAACTTCCATCTGACGATAGGTATAGTACCATCTGGAAGTTCTCGGTGAGTCCGTCCGGTGTACTCACCCCTAGTGAGCATCTGTATATGATCTTAGGTGCGAAAGACCAATGGTTGCGGGACCATACCATCGCCCCTCATTGGGGTCTAGAAACGTATACACTAATCTACTTCGAAATATCGATGTCCAGTCTCGATACTCCCACGACTATGGACCATTTAAGGATGTGCGTACCGACTACCCAGCTCCCACAAGTATGATCGCCATCATAACGCAGGTAGTCTAGCAATGATCCTACGGGCTTTATCAACATGTACAAAAGATATGTAATAGCAAGTAAAACATACACATGTTAAGATAAAGACAAACCAGATAACATACTATCATATCGAGCAAGACTGTCCTGTACATATATATGTCTAAGCATCTAAATGTATACATATACAGTAATGGTCTCTTAGGCATACATATCCAACAATATCCCACTTGCACTAAGGCCATATATATCGGCGTATCGAGTACCCTACGTCTGCTCTAGGGCCAGTTGTTGGCGTATCGAATACCCAACATCTCAAAAATTCTCTCGAATTGTGCTTGAGGAAGGGGCCTTGGTGAATGGATCCGCAGTGTTGTCTTTTGACTCTACTCTCCGCACCTCGATCTCCCGACGATCAATGATCTCCCTGATCAGGTGATACCGCCTTAAGATGTGCCTGGATTTCTGATGGGACCGTGGTTCCCTTGCTAAAGCCATAGCTCCATTGTTGTCGTAATACACAGGTATTGGGTTAACAATGGATGGAACCACCTGAAGTTTAGTAATGAACTTCTTAATCCAGACGGCTTCTTTTGCGGCATCGTTGGCAGCAATGTATTCAGCCTCCATCGTCGAGTCTGCGACGGTGTTCTGTTTGGAACTCTTCCAACAGACCGCCCCTCCGTTGAGGGTAAACACAAAACCTGAGACAGACTTGCTGTCATCCTTGTCACTCTGGAAGCTCAAATCGGTAAAAGACTCCACCTGGAGGTCCCCATTACCGAATACCAGGAACAGCTCTTTAGTCCTTCTCAGGTACTTCAGAATGTTCTTAACAGCTATCCAGTGGTTCTCACATGGGTTAGACTGATACCGGCTCACCACGCTAAGCGCATAAGCTACATCTGGTCGGGTACATAGCATCACATACATTATAGATCCTACCGCCGAAGCGTAGGGTATAGTGCTCATACGAACCCTCTCCTCATCAGTTTTGGGAGACATCTCTATGGAGAGGGTGATTCCGTGCAATGCGGGTATGTTATCGCGCTTGGAATCTTCCATACTAAATCTCTTTAGTACGGTCTCTATGTATCTGGACTATGACAGTCCCAGTAATCTCTTGGATCTATCTCTGTAGATCTTAATCCCCAGGATGTACGAGGCATCACCCAGGTCCTTCATGGAGAACCTTTATGACAAGAATAACTTGACCGATTGTAGCATAGGAATATCATTTCCTATCAAAAGAATATCGTCCACGTACAATACTAGGAACACGACAGTTCGGCCTACAATCTTCTTATATATACAAGGCTCATTCTCGTTCTTGATGAAGTCAAATCCCTTGACTGTTTCATCAAAACAGATGTTCCAGCTCCGCGATGCCTGCTTTAATCCATAAATGAATTTAAGCAACTTGCACACCTTCTCGCTGCTCCCACTGTCTATGAAACCTTCCGGCTGATCCATATAAACGCACTCTTCTAAACTTCCGTTCAGAAAAGCCGTTTTTACGTCCATCTGCCAGATCTCATAGTCATGGAAGGAAGCAATGGCAAGTAGGATCCGAATGTATTTGAGCATAGCCACTGGAGAAAAGGTTTCGTCATAGTCCACACCTGGTATTTGACGAAAACCTTTTGCAACAAGTCTAGCCTTATAGGTTTCCACCTGCCCATCTACACCAAATTTCTTTTTGTAGATCCATTTGCATCCAACGGGTTTTACCCCAGGTGGAGCAATTTCCAAGGTCCACACTTTATTGGTGTACATGGACTCCATTTCGGATCGCATAGCATCCAGCCATTTTTCAGAGTCCCTACTGATAATAGCCTTCCTGAAACTAGTAGGATCATCTTCTTCCAAGATGCAATCCTCTCGATCACCGTCTATGAGAAAACCGTAGTATCTCTCGGGCGGATGAGCTATCCTACTAGATCTGTGGAGTGGCTGAGGTTCATCTGGGGTTATTGAATCTTGAGGTTCCACCAATTCTTCAGTTTGAGTTTGTGGTTCGTGAATTTCTTCCAGTTCTACCGAATCCCCACTTGTTTCTTTTGCAAGAAATTGCCACTCTAAAAAGGTGGTGTGGTGAGATACAAACACCTTCTGTTCCTCGATGTGGTAGAACGGATATCCTATTGAATTTTCAGGATATCCCACAAACTTGCATAATACTGAACGTGCATGCAATTTGTCTGGCTTTTGTACTTTTACATAGGCCGGACAACCCCATATCTTAATACGTTTAAGATACGGTCTTTTTCCACTCTATATTTCATACGGAGTCTTAGGCACAGATTTGGATGGAACATCATTCAACAGATATGCCGTTGTCAAAAGCACATGTCCCCAAAATGAAAGAGGTAACTCAGCGTTACTCATCATGGAGCGAACCATGTCCAAAAGGGTACGATTCCTCCGCTCCGATACACCGTTGTGCTGTGGCGTATACGAAAGAGTAAGCTGAGATAGAATTCCATTCTCCTTTAGGTAATCTAGGAATTCCGGGATTAAGTACTCCCCTCCTCTATCAGATCAGAGGATCTTGACACTTTTGCCAATCTGGTTCTCTACTTCGTTTCTGAATTCTTTGAATTTCTCAAAAGCTTCAGATTTGTCTTTCATGAGATACACGTATCCAAACCTAGAGAGATCGTCAGTGAATGTGATGAAGTACGAGAACCCTCTCCTTGCATGTATAGACATTGGACCACATACATCACTGTGTATGAGTCCTAAGAGCTCTGCTGCTCTTTCTCCGTGTCCGGTGAACGGAGATTTGGTCATTTTTTCTTTGAGACAAGACTGACAAGTTTTATAAGATGAAAATTCGAACGTATCCAAAAATCCATATTTATGCAACTTACTCAGTCTTTTCTCTCCGATATGACCAAGTCTACAATGCCACAAGTAGGATTCGTTCACTTCTGAACTCTTCCTCTTGCGTGTGTTTTGTATGCTGAGAACTGTGTTTTGATTAAGAACATAGATACCATTACACGGTGTACCTTCTGCAACCAATACCTGATCAAGGTAAATGTTTATGATATTTCTATCAAGAACAAACTTATATCTGTCTTTATCAAGTAAAGAAACTGATATGATGTTGCAAACCATGGAAGGTACATAGTAGCATTTGTTCAAAATCATAGTATTGCCATTTGGCAATGCAAGGTGATATTCACCGACGGCAGAAGTATCAACTTATGCTCTGTTCCCTACTCTGAGGGACATATCACCGGGTCCAACCATCTTACTTTTTCTCGGTCCCTGTAATAAATTACAGATATGAGATCCCGATCCGATATCTAGTACCCAGGAGGTAGGACTGACCGAAAAAACAGTTCTCAATAACAAGAACACCTGAAGAAGAAGCAATAGTATGCTTCTTCTTCGATGGGGTCATCAAGGAATTCATGCAATCCTCTTTCCTCTGCGCATACTCATGACTGTTGTCATAAGTTAGAGCCAAATTGACGTTCCCCAGCCCCGAATAAGAATTTGGATCGGTCAAGCGATACATTTTATTATCTTGATTAGGGCATGAAGTGGTTTCTACCTGGAGAGAGAGAGAGAGAAAACACTCAACGTGCGCTCTTGCAAGATTAGATTGGTTATTAGTTTATCTAATCAGGATGGCTCCCACTGTTTCCTCGAATTCTTCTTCAAACCTAAAAAGAAGAATTAGTTGGGATTAATCGCATGTCACAATACTTGCTTAACCTTTCGGCCAGGCTAGTATCGGTACTTCAAAGAAGGTTTTCAACGCTTTCGCGAAGTTCCTTAAATATATAACTTTTTTTCCCTGGAGGCATAGCCCCGCTAACACCGTTCTAGACAACTACTTGGTTTATAACATTGATTGTTAAGTGAAAAAATCTCCCAGGAGTAATCCTACTCATCAGTGAGATCGGGATCCAACTATCATTGCGTGATAAACTAGATGGAAGCCACTCTAGTCACCATACTCCAGAAGGTATGCAGCACTAGCAAGTTTCCTGTATATTTGAAACTCCCGATGTGGTTTTTTCCCCTAGGACCCAAGTGACCTTGACTGAGCCAACATATCAAAAGATCCTAGTCAAGTTCAACCCGTCATTATCTTGATTGCATTAGACCCACCCGTACAAGTCCTTGACTGAGCCAAAATGACCGCACGACTGTCCTAACCAATCGCATTATATGCTACAGAAAAATATTACATATCTACCGAACACTACGCCTCGGCTAAGCACGAAATACATAGCACGAATACTAAGCAATACCAATCCGAAATGATGGAGGGCTACGGCTGGGTTTTTGGCGAAAAGCCCGTTAACGTAAAGAACTTGATATCGTTGAAGGAACCTGAGCAGTTTTGAAACGGAGTGGTTTAGGCTCCGCTTTTGAAAACTAGTGTTTTTTGAAAAAACCGAGTAATCTACAGTATAGACTTTTGGTCAAGAGGTCACTCCACGCGAAGGGATCTCGTCTCTTTCCTCCTGGAATGAGGTGATGGATATTCACAACCGAATACCACTATGCAAAGCGAAAGAATATAACTATAGTTTTCTGAAATTTGTTCCAGCAACATCATTTAGGTTTTCTTATCTTGCATTAATCAAAATTAATGCGGTCCCATCAATTAAGCCTATCACACCACAAAAAGAACAAAAATACAATATACGTATATGCCATCCGCATTCGCCATAGGGCCCCGTCATCACCCGTTAGGTTACTTAACTAACGACAGAGCGGGGGCTGGACTAGAGCGGGTGAAAAACATATACAACATCTACTAGCATATATATAAATATATATAACATTCGTCCCAGACATGATATCAGTCAACAACACAGAATCTCAGCAAGCAACACAGAATGGTGGATAATCTTGGAGCCCCGGGTTTCATTTGAGCCGCAAATAAAATCCGACGTTCCCGGTCATGTGGATAGCCTGTGTAATGAAAACCTGGACCCCTACGAGCACGGCAAGTTACCCGCCAATCCCAGAAGTGAGGCAACCCCCTTCATCAAAGTGAATGTGCCACCCAGCACTTCACGGGACCTGGTAACTTGAGCACTCCTCCGTGGGTCACCCTATACCCCCTACGAGTGTGGCAAATAGTCCGCTAATTCTAGTGTGAAGCTCCCTCCGTCTCAACGCCAGATGCGGGCTTGTTGCCCTCTAGAACCCGGCTATTTGTGCACTCCACCATGGGGTAATCCTAATACATAAAATAAAATAATATGTACAAATGGTGACATCAACTTCAACCCGGTCTTGCCCCAAACAAATAATATACAACCCGGCAAAGATGGCAGTCCACATGTCGGACGCTCGCCCCGCAAAATGAATATACAAATGAATCTTTAACTGTACCACTAACATTGCACCACAAGCTATCCACCACGACTATCCAACCACAATCACAGCACAAACATAAAACATCAACGCGAATGTCATCTTCGCAAAACCCGTCTAAAAGAACATATAGCAATTAGACGAGTTATACCGATCGAATGACATTCACGGTCGCAGATAGAAGTGAAAGTACTGCAAACTATTAAACAGTGTCAAATATAACGATTTCGAAACACTCTGAATTTTCCCAAACTCAAAGACAACGGAACATCAAACTTGGGCAAAAACAAACAACACCTGAAACCCAAATTCCAAGAGATAAGAACCCAGAACAATATTCGAGCCAAAACACAACATTCCAACCGGTGGGGCAGGGAATTTTTGAAGTTTGGTCGGTCCAAACTTGGTAGAATTGCTTCGTTTTTGTTCTGGGTTCATCACACAATCAAAGGATCACCCTGCACTTGCTTAAAAAAATTTCAGAGGCCTTTTAAAAATTGACAGAAACTGGAATTCAAGGTTTCGTGTTTTGGAGTTATTTTGGTTTCGTTATTTTAAACATTGTTTAAACTGCTAGTATAGGTTTTATGGGGTGGCTCTCATACCATGTTGTGTTATCTTAACGCCCTAGCCATTGAACGTGGCGGTTTGCGGAACAAAAATTTTCGTATGAGTTTAAAACGACGCTAAGTTAAACCAATGAAAACCCGGATCTTTCCATAAACCTATCTAGCTAAGCTAGAAGTGCTATGTACTATAGAAAGAAGTCTTACCAAGCGACACATGTCCTTCGGTCTTCTTTCCTCATCATGTGCTCCTAGTGGCCACCTTGAACATGCTTGATCTTCTTTTCCCGCTCCATCGGTCCTCCGGGATCGAGCTTGTTCTCCGGCCTTCCTTTGTCGTAGATGATCCACCCGAGGAATGTGATCCATGGCTCTAGCTCCTAACCAAGTGTCAATTGGAGCAACTAGAGAACTTGGGTTGCTAATCCAAGTTGTCTAGGATGTAGTATGGAGTTCTATGTGTTCTACTATCTCTATCTTGCCTCTTCACTTGTTTTTCAACTCATGAGAGGATAGTGAAGAGGAAGATGATGAAGGTGGAGGAAACTCAAGAGGAGGGAAGACGGTGAAGCATAAATGGGAGCTCAAGAAATAATGAAGTATCCATGTGAGAGAAAATCCAACACAATGGTTTTGTGTATGAATTTTCATAATAAAAAACTAGCAACAATACTTCAATAGTTGATCAAAATGAATAAATAATTCATTTGTCAACTATTGAAATCATGGCTCTCACCATTCCACCCTCTCCTCCAATTTCCATCTCATTTCCATTTATCAATAAATGGAAAAGTCCATGATGAGGTGTCTACCTTCTAGAAGGTAATCTGTAATAAAATACGGATTACAGTCTGCTGTATATACACACCTCCATTCGGATAAAAACACGAATGCCCAAAGAGATAGAATAACACGGAGAACGTAATTCTAGAATATACATATCGAAATACATATATGTAAATTATCAAATCAATACCTGATTTAACAATCCGGCTCAAACCCAAGCCGGCTAGTATTACCAACTGTCCGATCGAAAGTCCGGGTACAAAGTACATCAATAGATCGGAACCCTGCACGTATCCAATACGGCTACTACATCATTTATCCTGAAGCAAGGAAACCCTCTGTGTGGGACTCTAAAGACTCGACAGTACGCCGGCAGTGAGTTACTGGATAAATCCATAACCACAAGCACGTCAGCGGCACTAGCTGTACGTAACGGCTACTCGGGTGTTGGCTATAGTGCCCTAAAGTCAATTATTGAATTGCAGGAATGCGATTGTGATGATTGAGGGAGGACCTATACCGGTAGAACAGTCTTACTCGAGATGATAGTATGTTATCTGGTTTGTCTTTATCATCATGTACATGATTCAGGTGGTATTACATGTTGATAGAGCCCATATGATTCTTTCTTGACTACCAGCATTATGATGGCGATCATATACGTGGAAGCTGGGTGGTCTATAAGCACATCCTTAAATGTCCCTAGTCGTGGGAGTGTCGATACTGGGCATCAGTATTCCGGAGTAGACTAGTGTATACTTATCCAGACCCGGACGAGGGGCGGTGGCCGGTCTCACAAGCCATTGGTGTTAGTTAGTCGCCTAAGATAGTATACAGGTGCTCATTGGGTTATGAGTACACTGGACGGACTCGCCGGGAACTTGCTAGATGGTATTATACATATTGTCAGATTGCAGTTCTCAGGTGACATGAGTACAGCTTAGTCTGTCGATGTAACAACTCCAATTTTGTATACCAAAAATTTGCTTTAAATATAGTGTATACTTGGAGTATTGATGTTGCTGGAAACAATTTAAGTATCTAATTCCTTACAATAATTACAAGGAGGAGCTTGTAGCTCATTGGTAATACCTTGCACTACTGGACCAAGCCACCAGAGTTCGAATCCCATGCCCCACATAATTTTTATATCTTTTTGTTTTAATTTTTTTTAGAAGTCAAGCGGTCAAACAGCCATAACTCACAATTTATTGCGAATTAAAAAAATAAAGTATGCCAAAATTCCCCCCAGACCGAGCCCGATCCAACGAGACCCGACTCGGCCGACTCGGCCGAATCGGCCGGCGCCGCCTGCCGGACTCGGCCGGTCGGCCGAGTCGTCAACACGAAAAAAATTCATGTTGGCCTAGTCTATTCAACTGCATACTCTAAATTTTTTCTACTGTTACAGAATTTCCAATAAATCTCTTTTAAGACAAAATTTAATGAATTTTTAATGTTTTTATATTTTTTAAAATATTTTTTAACCCTAACCCTAACCCTAGCCTAGCCCTATATAAAGACCCCTATACTCTACCTTTTCCGTTCACAACTCTAAGTCCACTCTCCCAAATTCTCGAGAACTCGGTACGAAGAGCGAGAAGCGAAGCGCTGCCGAAATCGACGACGGATTCCGGCGACCGGATCAGGACCTTCGCGACGTTTTCAACGAATCGACAACCATCACGACCTCTAGCTTCCTTAGCTTGTCCAAATCGTAAGTCCCACCTTCTTCTATCTCTCTTTTCATTACGTTAAAAATACGACTTTTTGGAACCCGATGGAAATCGGACAAACCGATTTCCGATTCGTTTTTCTCTAAATTTCCACTTGTCACCTAATACATATTATCTACCCATATTCATGTTGACTATTAATCACCCATAAACCAATTTAATCAAACTTTTTCACATGAAATGATAAGTTCTTTGCAAAACCGTACTCCTTTCATAAAAATACCATGAAGTTCATTTTTCTTAGTTTAATTAATTCCCTCACTCCTAATTAGGTTTATCTTGATCACTAAACTTGTAGAATCCAATTTGAATGAAATTTCACACATAAAATGATAACGTTTTTAAATACCGTATTCTTGCACTTTAATACCTTCAACTTTAACTTGTCATGTTTTACCTTTAAACTTCACCAAAACTTAAAATAAGTCACGGGGTAATGACCTACCCCTACACACACTCAATATAACCCTAATTGATAGATATCAAAATACAGAATACGAAATTTCAGGACTTTTTACTAAAATACCCTAATCTTTATTTAAAGCTTTAAGTTGTAAACTTTTCTAGATAAAAATCTTTTAATAAAAATGAAAACACGATTGGTCATGGACATCGATCGTTTATCTAAACTGTCTTGTGGTGCCTAGACAAGTGTGTCTAAGGCTAGTGGTTTTTAATTAGGCCCACGACTGTGGTTCCTTCCCACTTACCTGGCACTTACCTGGCCGCAATTGACGGTGAAGAGGCGATTTGAGGCTTCTAATGACTCATCGTTTAGACCTTAGAAATAGACTAGTTGGTTTAGGAAACCCTAATAACTAAAATACGGAAAACTGTACTCTTTTACAAATAAATACCCCAATGTTTATAAAACCGTTTTCCCAAATGAAAAGTATTTATAAACCTAAGCAAAGCGCCGCTACAACCCACTTTTGGGGAACCTGTTAGGGATAGTACGGTTCATCGTGCACCCGCAGGCTAGTAGTGCGAGATTCAGACCTCCGCAAGGAGCATTCGGTCTCGAAGGGTTAAAATACGATATTTAAGGAAAATGAGATTTTTGAAAATAAAATATTTATTTAAAAATTATTCATGTGTTAATATATATATAATTATCATTTTAACACCTATTTTATCCTAATATAACCACATTTTTCTAAAAAATTACAAGATTAAAAGTTACACTAAAATACCATGAACTTCAGATAAAACAATTAATACTTTTATTAGGATATATTCACTAGAATAACACAAATAAAATTCACATTCATTATAACAATAAAGACGAATAATAAACACTTGAGGTGTATTTTGAAAAAATATACAAAAGTACTTTTTACATAAAAACCCCTCAAGTTTTACAAATTACTATAAGGCCCCTAGCTAATATTGAAATTCAAATTATCTTCTTTTAGTCTGACTCGGGTTAGAGTCTGACTATTCCTGACTCGAATATGATTCAAGTCAATCTATATTCTTTTATATTCCAACACACTTTGAATACATGAAACCCTGAATCCAGTTAACAATATATCATTTTTGACTGAATCAAACCATGGATATTCATCCATTATCCTGATATTCCATTTACCTGATTATACAGTTACAACATGTTTACTGATATCATGGTTTTGGTCAGTCATCCAACTTACATATTCCAATACTACAATACTGTTAAAACACTACGGGGTTTAAGGGGTAGATTGGTACGGAAGGTGTTAAAGGTGGCACGAGGTGGTCAGATTAAGACACCTAACCTGAATCCTGTTGCTGTTGTACCGTGGCATAACGGTTCCTTGTACTTTGCTTTTGCCCTGATCTCTAGCATATAGAGATCCCCCTCGTATACACTGGCATCCTTCTGTACCAAGCTACAAACAACAGCGTTACACAATGTTCCATAATATTAAATAATATAATACTTTAGAAAATACTGTTACTCTGTCATTCTCATTCTTCTATTCTTTGGGACTTACCGATCGACCTGTTCGCTGACGACATTTTATCTCCTTCTTCTTTGAATGTCGTCAGGTGCGTTGGACCAAGCTGAGATCGAGCCCACCGGTGAAGATTTGGAGCAGTTCCAGGCAAACCCAGAGCTCTAGATAATTGTACCTTGTTCTTTCCAGTTTATTTCATTTCCTGTTATGCCACTGTTTAGGCATTGCTTTTCAATTCCAGTTGTATTTTCTTTTCCTGCATTGTAAAAAGAATGTTATTGATAAAAGTTGCTGTTATTTCCATATTATTCGTCTCTTGTGATTTACTTTATATTGCTTAGTTACGCTTAGAGTATATACTTCTGAGTATATGCGTAGCGGGCCTCGTCGCGTCCACTTCGCCGTATACTGGGAAGCGGGGCGTGACAGGTTTTGTTGGTGGCCCATGCAGGTTAGAGCTGTATGAATCCCTGTCATGCAGTTCTGGTCTGCGTGAACAGCCTAAGCAATATAACACAAGAACCAGCAACTAAAACATTCTTTACAATTCATGTTTTTTGAAACTTGCAAATCTCTATTCCTTGAATCTTATCATTTCATGTATTTGATTCTGTCCTAATCCAAATTTTTCTTCAGGATTATGGATTCCCCGAACAACACCAGCACCAACGTCAACAACACCCCATCAGCACTGCCTCTCACACCAGCTGTTCCCGCACCACCCACTGAGCAGACGATGTTATTTGATGCGATCCGTAGTCTTCTCGAGGGACAGCAACAACTTCTGAGCCGTCCTGATAACGATGCACCGGGAGTAAAACAATTCCGGGCATTGCACCCAAAGCAGTTCTCTGGTAAAGGAAGCCCTCTCGAAGCAGAAGAATGGGCACAAAGCATCGAAGACGATCTGGCAGCAGCTCAAGTGCAAGATAACGCTTGGGTCCGTGTAGTGAAGCTACAGCTCACGGATAATGCTCTAAATTGGTGGAAGGCGGAAGAAACCCGTCTAGCGCAGCCGATTGAATGGAAGACATTTCGCGAGAAGTTTGACGCGAAATATTTCCCGGTGACTGCCAGGTTCGCTATGGAGTAGCAATTTATTCATCTACAGCAAGGATCAATGTGGGAGAAATCGGTAGATGAATACGATGCTGAGTTCACTATGTTGAGCCGGTAAGATATGTCACAATAGTTAAATTTTTAAATATCACATACTACACAGCTAACACAATATTTAAACAGATTCGCGGCACACCTGATACCGACGGACGAGATCAGAGCCCGTCGTTTTCAGCAAGGTTTGGACACAGAGATCAAGGCTGCTCTAGCCACAGGAAAGTTTTTGACTCATGAGGAAGCCCTAGAAGCTGCCCGCAGTTATGAGGCAGTCATAAAAGAGAGGGGCAGACCTCAGTCTGCAGGAGTCAAACGCCCTGCCAACCAGATGGCAGGTGGAGCCACGTCCAGACCATCTTTCGTGCCGAGGCGACCCGGGGTACCAACTCATCATCCTAGCCCAGCCTTTTGCACTTACTGCAAGAGAACTGGACATATGATGAAGGACTGCCGTCGAGCCAACTGCCTCTGCTTAATCTGTGGTTCAGCCACTCATGATATTGGATCTTGTCCCCAAAGGCAGAACTCAGTTGCTGCACCCAGGCCAGCAAATACTTATCAGCAGTGACCAGCTCTTCTGGCACCTGCTCCCAGACTTGCACTGCCTACACCACCTAGGGGACCACAAGTTGCACCACCTCCTCGACAGTTCCACCAAGCTCAAAGGAACGTTCAGAGGAATGCTCCTCAGGCCAGGAGGAATGTGCCGAAGCGCCAGGCTTTCATGATGTCTGTGGAAGAAGCTGAGGCCACTGGCCAAGTCATTACTGGTAAACTTTCTTTCTCAAACTTATCTTTAGTCTTGTTTACCTACACACTTACCCTATACCTAAACCTATCCCATATACCTTAGGTACAATCCTAGTAGCTTCACTACCTGCAATTGCACTGTTTGATACTGGAGCATCCCACTGCTTTATGTCGCAACGGTTTGTCCGAACCCATGCGATTCCAGTCTTACCGCTTGTATCCAGCTGGAACGTCAGTTCTGGAAATGGTGTTCTAAAGGCAACTATGGGATACAGCATGTGTCCAGTCGTCGTCTGCAGTCGAGAGTTTTACGCTGACTTCAAAGTACTGGACATACCAAACTTCGATGTGGTTCTAGGAATGGACTGGCTTGGAACCTTTTATGCTACCATCGACTGTCGTCAAAGGAGGGTAGTATTTGAGATTCCAGATCATCCGGTCTTCTATTTCAAGAGTGGAGATCGTACATAGGAGCCAAGTACTTACAAAGCGAAACCAAGGGAAGTAGTAGTTGCAACAGCTCATGCAGAGGAAGAATCAAGACAGGAGGTAGTTCGAGAGTTTGACGATGTATTCCCTGACGATATATCAGGTCTGCCTCCCGATCGAGCTCTTGAATTCAGTATTGACTTAGTACCAGGAGCACAACCAGTGATCAAAGCACCGTATAGACTAAGTCCGGAAGGATTGAAAGAAGTTCGAACACAGTTGGACGAATTACTGGCGAAAGGATGGATTCGTCCCAGCACTTCAAGTTGGGGAGCTCCTGTACTGTTGGTGAAGAAGAAGGAAGGTTCATACAGAATGTGCATCGACTATAGGGCCTTGAACGAAGTTACTATAAAGAACAAGTATCCACTCCCGCGCATCGACGATTTATTCGATCAGCTAAGTGGATCTTGTGTTTTCTCTAAACTAGATCTTCGTTCAGGTTATCATCAAGTGAAGGTCAAGGAGGCTGATATTCACAAAACAGCTTTCAGAACTCGTTATGGACATTACGAATTTCTAGTAATGCCATTTGGAGTGACCAATGCACCAGCAATCTTCATGAACCTTATGAATCAAGTTTTCCGGGAGTATTTAGACAGGTTCGTTGTCATCTTCATCGACGACATCCTGGTATATTCTAAGAATCGGAAAGAGCATGCGGAGCACTTACAAATTGTCCTGGAAACACTTCGACAACATAAGCTTTATGCCAAGTACAGCAAGTGCGAATTTTGGCTAAAACAAGTTGGTTTTCTTGGACAAATCGTATCAGGAGAAGGGATTTCTGTAGATCCAGCAAAGATTTCAGCAGTTAGCGAATGGCCTACACCAAAATCAGTGAAGGATATTCGGAGTTTCTTGGGCTTAGCTGGATATTACAGAAGATTCATTGAAGGCTTTTCGAAGATAGCAACACCCCTGACCAAGCTCACAAGAAAAGATGAAGAATTTGTGAGGTCGGAAGCATGCGAGCAAGCTTTCGTAGAACTCAAGTCAAGACTGACATCTGCACCTATTTTCGTCATACCGGATCAAACTGGAGGATTCGAAGTACATTGTGATGCTTCCGGTAAGGGACTAGGATGTGTTCTACATCAGCAAGGTAAGGTTGTGGCTTATGCTTCAAGACAACTGAAGACTCATGAGCGCAATTATCCGACGCATGATCTAGAGTTGGCAGCCGTTATTTTTGCTCTCAAGATTTGGCGCCACTACTTACTTGGTGAACGAGTGAACATCTACACAGATCATAAAAGTCTGAAGTACGTGTTTACTCAGAAGGAGTTGAATATGCGGCAGAGAAGATGGTTAGAACTTATGGCGGACTTTGACATCAACTTGCAATATCATCCAGGAAAAGTGAACGTAGTACCTGATGCTATTAGTCGCCAACCATTAACAACGAATCTCACCACCCAGTGGAAGCTTCAGCAAGACTTACATCAGATGGAGATTGAACTAGTCATGCCAAGTGATGTTTCAAATTTGATGAATCTACAAGTCCAATCAACTATTGTCAACCAGATCAAGACAGCTCAAGCCAGCGATGCTAAGTTGAAAAAGATCAGAGAACAAGTGGAAAATGGACTCAGAACAGATTTTATCATCCATGAAGATGGATCTTTGAGATACGGCAGCAGATTGTGTGTACCAAAGGGTTCTGTTCGGGAAGAGTTAATGAAAGAAGCTCACAGCTCTCCCTATTCAGTACATCCTGGAGGTACCAAAATGTACAAAGATCTACGTCAGAATTATTGGTGGCATGGAATGAAGCGTGAAGTAGCCAGAAGTGTCGCAAAATGTTTAGTGTGTCAGCAAGTAAAGGCTGAACATCACAGGACAGCTGAACTACTTCAACCGTTACCAATTCCAGAATGGAAGTGGCAGCATATCACGATGGACTTTGTAACTGCTCTTCCTCGCAGCACAAAGGGTAACGATGCGATTTGGGTCATTGTGGATCGACTCACAAAGTCGGCTCACTTCATCCCATTTCGAGTTGGCCAATCAACTGAGACATTAGCGAAGAAGTACATGGAGGTAATAATCTAAATTAAGATTTAAACTCTTCATAATGTACTATCTCTGATACCCATGAACTCATACAGGAAATTGTGAGACTTCATGGAGTACCGGTCTGCATAGTCTCCGATCGTGACACCAGGTTCCGATCGCAATTTGGCAAAGTCTGCAAGCAAGCTTGGGAACAAGTCTGAACTTCAGCACGGCTTATCATCCACAAACAGATGGTCAGTCGGAACGAACTATTCAGATCTTGGAGGATATGCTCAGAGCATGTATGCTCGACTTTAAAGGATCGTGGGAAGATCACCTGCATCTTGTGGAGTTTGCGTACAACAACAGCTACCAAGCAAGTATAGGAATGGCACTTTTTGCAGCATTGTATGGAAGGAAGTGTCGATCGCCATTAAGTTGGGACGACATCGGAGATAGGGAACTCCTTGGACCAGAGATGATAGTAGCGACCGTTGATGTGGTTCGTACTATCAGGGAAAGAATGCGCATAGCTCAAGATAGACAGAAACACTGGGCTGATGCGAAGAGACGATACTTGGAGTTCCAGCCAGGAGATCACGTATTCCTGAAAATCTCTCCGAACCACGGAGTGATCAGATTTGGAAGACGGGGAAAGTTGAGTCCGAGATACATTGGACCGTTCGATATACTCGAACGAGTCGGTGAGGTGGCATATCGTTTAGCGCTTCCACCCTCATTGGAAAGAGTGCATAACGTGTTTCACATATCTCAACTCAGAAGGTATATGAGTGACCCCAGCCATGTACTTGATCATTCCGAGCTCACGATACAGCCCGATTTGTCTTGTGAGCAACAACCTGTGGAGATCCTGGACAGGAAAGTGAAGACACTTCGGAACAAAGAAGTTAATTTGGTCCGGGTAATGAGGAGGAAAGACACTCCAGGAGAATCCACGTGGGAAAGGGAGGATGAGATGCGTGCAAGATATCCGCACCTTTTTGTAAATTAGTCCTTAAATAAAAGATGTAAATTTCGAGGACGAAATTTTTGTAAGGAGGGTAGATTGTAACAACTCCAATTTTGTATACCAAAAATTTGCTTTAAATATAGTGTATACTTGGAGTATTGATGTTGCTGGAAACAATTTAAGTATCTAATTCCTTACAATAATTACAAGAAGGAGCTTGTAGCTCATTGGTAATACCTTGCACTGCTAAACCAAGCCACCAGAGTTCGAATCCCATGCCCCACATAATTTTTATATCTTTTTGTTTTAATTTTTTTAGAAGTCAAACGGTCAAACAGCCATAACTCACAATTTATTACGAATTAAAAAAAAATAAAGTATGCCAAAATTCCCCCCAGACCGAGCCCGATCCAACGAGACCCGACTCGGCCGCGACTCGGCCGACTCGGCCGGCGCCGCCGGCCGGACTCGGCCGGTCGGCCGAGTCGTCAACACGAAAAAAATTCGTGTTGACCTAGTCTATTCAACTGCATACTCTCAATTTTTTCTACTGTTACGGAATTTCCAATAAATCTCTTTTAAGACAAAATTTAATGAATTTTTAATGTTTTTATATTTTTTTAAATATTTTTTAACCCTAACCCTAACCCTAGCCTAGCCCTATATAAAGACCCCTATATTCTACCTTTTCCCTTCACAACTCTAAGTCCACTCTCCCAAATTCTCGAGAACTCGGTACGAAGAGCGAGAAGCGAAGCGCTGCCGAAATCGACGACGGATTCCGGCGACCGGATCAGGACCTTCGCGACGTTTTCAACGAATCGAAAACCATCACGACCTCTAGCTTCCTTAGCTTGTCCAAATCGTAAGTCCCACCTTCTTCTATCTCTCTTTTAATTACGTTAAAAATACGACTTTTTGGAACCCGACGGAAATCGGACAAACCGATTTCCGATTCGTTTTTCTCTAAATTTCCACTTGTCACCTAATACATATTATCTACCCATATTCATGTTGACTATTAATCACCCATAAACCAATTTAATCAAACTTTTTCACATGAAATGATAAGTTCTTTGCAAAACCGTACTCCTTTCATAAAAATACCATGAAGTTCATTTTTCTTAGTTTAATTAATTCCCTCACTCCTAATTAGGTTTATCTTGATCACTAAACTTGTAGAATCCAATTTGAATGAAATTTCACACATAAAATGATAACGTTTTTAAATACCGTATTCTTGCACTTTAATACCTTCAACTTTAACTTGTCATGTTTTACCTTTAAACTTCATCAAAACTTAAAATAAGTCACGGGGTAATGACCTACCCATACACACACTCAATATAACCCTAATTGATAGATATCAAAATACAGAATACGAAATTTCAGGACTTTTCACTAAAATACCCTAATCTTTATTTAAAGCTTTAAGTTGTAAACTTTTCTAGATAAAAATCTTTTAATAAAAATGAAAACACGATTGGTCATGGACATCGATCGTTTATCTAAACTGTCTTGTGGTGCCTAGGCAAGTGTGTCTAAGGCTAATGGTTTTTAATTAGGCCCACGACTGTGGTTCCTTCCCACTTACCTGGCACTTACCTGGCCGCAATTGACGGTGAAGAGGCGATTTGAGGCTTCTAATGACTCATCGTTTAGACCTTAGAAATAGACTACTTGGTTTAGGAAACCCTAATAACTAAAATACGGAAAACTGTACTCTTTTACAAATAAATACCCCAATGTTTATAAAACCGTTTTCCCAAATGAAAAGTGTTTATAAACCTAAGCAAAGCGCCGCTACAACCGACTTTTGGGGAACCTGTTAGGGATAGTACGGTTCATCGTGCATCCGCAGGCTAGTAGTGCGAGATTCAGACCTCCGCAAGGAGTATTCGGTCTCGAAGAGTTAAAATATGATATTTAAGGAAAATGAGATTTTTGAAAATAAAATATTTATTTAAAAATTATTCATGTGCTAATATATATATAATTATCATTTTAACACCTATTTTATCCTAATATAACCACATTTTTCTAAAAAATTACAAGATTAAAAGTTACACTAAAATACCATGAACTTCAGATAAAACAATTAATACTTTTATTAGGATATATTCACTAGAATAACACAAATAAAATTCACATTCATTATAACAATAAAGACGAATAATAAACACTTGAGGTGTTTTTTGAAAAAATATACAAAAGTACTTTTTACATAAAACCTCCTCAAGTTTTACAAATTACTATAAGGCCCCTAGCTAATATTGAACTTCAAATTATCTTCTTTTAGTCAGACTCGAGTTAGAGTCTGACTATTCCTGACTCGAATATGATTCAAGTCAATCTATATTCTTTTATATTCCAACACACTTTGAATACATGAAACCCTGAATCCAGTTAACAATATATCATTTTTGACTGAATCAAACCATGGATATTCATCCATTATCCTGATATTCCATTTACCTGATTATACAGTTACAACATGTTTACTGATATCATGGTTTTGGTCAGTCATCCAACTTACATATTCCAATACTACAATACTGTTAAAACACTACGGGGTTTAAGGGGTAGATTGGTACGGAAGGTGTTAAAGGTGGCACGAGGTGGTCAGATTAAGACACCTAACCTGAATCCTGTTGCTGTTGTACCGTGGCATAACGGTTCCTTGTACTTTGCTTTTGGCCTGATCTCTAGCATATAGAGATCCCCCTCGTATACACTGGCATCCTTCTGTACCAAGCTACAAACAACAGCGTTACACAATGTTCCATAATATTAAACAATATAATATTTTAGAAAATACCGTTACTATGTCATTCTCATTCTTCTATTCTTTGGGACTTACCGAGCGACCTGTTCGCTGACGACATTCTATCTCCTTCTTCTTTGAATGTCGTCAGGTGCGTTGGACCAAGCTGAGATCGAGCCCACCGGTGAAGATTTGGAGCAGTTCCAGGCAGACCCAGAGCTCTAGATAATTGTACCTTGTTCTTTCCAGTTTATTTCATTTCCTGTTATGCCACTGTTTAGGCATTGCTTTTCAATTCCAGTTGTATTTTCTTTTCCTGCATTGTAAAAAGAATGTTATTAATAAAAGTTGTTGTTATTTCCATATTATTCGTCTCTTGTGATTTACTTTATATTGCTTAGTTACGCTTAGCGTATATACTTCTGAGTATATACGTAACGGGCCTCGTCGCGTCCACTTCGCCGTATACTGGGAAGCGGGGCGTGACAGTCGACCTGAGATCGTCATTTGTCTCGTGTGAGTTCCTACTGTGCTTTGATTACTACCCTACCACGGCTCAAAAGAGTCGTGCAAACAGGTTTTAGTTGGGTACAGTCCCGAGCCACATGGAGGCAGTGAGCGGATCGTCGGAGATTCGTCTCTCCCGGGTATTAGGGGTTGATGTCGCGCAGTGCACGGGTAGCCATCACCAAAAATCCTTGGCCAAGATAGTCGAGAATTACTGATCTAGGATCAATAGTTTCTCAGGTGGTGATGGGTTTCATACCGACACGAATTTTCGTGTTATTAGGGGTCTGACTTTATCCACCCCCTAGACTCGATATGCGATACTCTTGGACGAACAGACCGGACTGTACGTAGATTTTCACTGTCAGGCTCAGTAGGGGTATGGATGAGTTTGCTCGTAGGCCTTTCTTTCGCACAATACCTGGGTAGCCGTTACGTACAGTTAGTGCCGCTGACATGCTTGTGGTTAAACCCACTTCCAGCGTATTGACGAGTCTTTAGAGTCCCACTCAGAGGGTTTTCATGGTTCAGGCGATATGGTGTAGATGACGTATGTTGGTACATACAGGTGTCCGATTAAATATTTGTACAGGCTCCACAGACTTTAATCGGATGGTTGATAATACTAGCGGCTTAGGATTAAGCCGGATTATTAAATCAGGTTTTGATTTAATAATTTATATATGTATTCTAGTATTATTGTTCACTATTCATTTTCTCTCTTGGCTATTCGTATTTTTATATGAATACGTGTATATGTATTTCAATACGTGTACCGGGAAGTATTCCGTATTTATACGGAATAGCTTCAAGAAGATGGCCATCTCATTATTGATTTTCTTTTTAGAAATTCATTTTGGAAATGAGGTGGAGGGGTGAGTTGGCGTGAGCATGGGTCATGGCATGTAGAGAGGTATGGCATGGATTTGTTTAATGGAAATTGAGGAGATATTTTTCCATGGTTGAATTATTATGGCCATTATTCTTTACATGCCATGCCATTTATTATTGGCTTGATTCAATTTCTTCACTTGATTTCTTGACCTGCTTCATGGCTTCATTCTCTTTCTCACTTGGAGACTTAGCCATTTTTCTTCCATAGTTGCTCATGCCATTGCTTTCCTCACCTCCTTCTTCATCTTCTTGCATTGCTCATTTGAGCATTTAGTATGAGAGAAAAATATAGTGAGGCATTCCTACACCGCCACTCTCCATTGCTAGCAACCTTAGAGGGTCGGTTGGTCCGCTAGGCGAACCTGAAGCTTGCGTCGTTTCCCTCGGGTGGATCATCGTAGATGGAGGAAGACCGGCAACCAAATTCGATCCGCAACACTTCAAGGAGCTTGGAAATGGTTGTAGACCCGAAGGACTTGGTTCATTCGGTATAATCATTTAACTCCTAGTTTTACATATTGCTAGTATAGGGTTTAGGGAAGATCCGGGCATCGGGTTGTGGTAGCGCCATTTTTTTGTAAATTTTTGTTCCGCATTTGGCCACGGTTTGATGGCCGGGGCGTTGCCGTAACCCAACACCGGGTACCTATCGAAAAGGAAGGCCGCCGAGCAAACTCATCCGGATCCCTACTGAGCCTATCTGTGACAATCTCCGTACATTCCGGTCTCTTCGTCTGAGAGTATCACATACCGGGTCTAGGGGGTAGTAAACATTAAACCCTAATAACCCGGTAATTCATGCTGATGCGGCTCATGACTAATCCGGGAAACTACTGACCAGCCTATCAGTAAATCCCAACTTCCTTGGCCAAGGTCTTATGGTCATGACCAATCGAACACAATGCGATATCGACTCCCTATACTGGGAGAGACGAATCCCCGACAATCGCTCACTGCCTCCATGTGGCTCGGGACTGTACCCAACCAGAATCTGTTTGCACGACTCAGTAGAGCTGTGGTAGGGTTGTGATCAAAGTACAGTGGGAACTCACATGAGACAAATGCCGATCTCAGGTCTAAAGACTAACCTGTACTCATGTTACCTGAGAACTTCCATCTGACGATAGGTATAGTACCATCTGGAAGTTCTCGGCGAGTCCGTCCGGTGTACTCACCCCCACTGAGCACCTGTATACGATCTTAGATGCGAAAGACCAATAGTTGCGGGACCATACCATCGCCCCTCGTCGGGGTCTAGAAACGTATACACCAGTCTACTCCGGAATATCGATGCCCAGTCTCGATACTCCCACGACTAGGGACCATTTAAGGATGTGAGTACCGACTACCCAGCTCCCATAAGTATGATCGCCATCACAACGCAGGTAGTCTAGCAATGATCCTACGGGCTTTATCAATATGTACAAAAGATATGTAATAGCATGTAAAACATACACATGTTAAGATAAAGACAAACCAGATAGCAGACTATCATATCGAGCAAGACTGTCCTGTACATATATATGTCCAAGCATCCAAATGTATACATATATAATAATGGAATCTAGGGCATACATATCCAACACGAGCAACTCTTGGGCTTCCGAAAAGTTAAAAAGAAAAATATCTGAAAAATAATTGGGTCTGATGGGAATCAAACACACAGGCTACATCATAGCAGTGCAGGGGCTTTACCAATGAGCTACAAGTTGCCTTTTGCTTTTATTTAACAAAAATAACTTTTAACTCTTATACAGGCTGAAATACCCCTTTACTGTAAACTACAAGAAATTTCTGTACAGTGATTTCAGAGTCGTTACACATCTTGAAACTTGGGATGATGGAGGATACCTTGAAATACTATTGCCTAAAACCTTAGTATGAAGGAAAAAAATATAAATAAACAAAATATAAATGGTACATAAAATAAAATTTAAAAGAAAAATGAACACTAGTTTTCTAATTACTTAAGACAGCATAAAAAAATATAGCGAGGGTGCCTTATCACCTAGTGTCTTAGACCAACTAGTTTGGGAGTCACTACAAAGACTTAAGTGTTGCAAGACTAGGATATTGCTAATTACGCCTTAATAAGTGAGCACGTTTGGTAATCGGTTGGTTAGTACCTCAAGAAGTATTAACGGTCGCATGAAGAATGTGTGAGAAAATCCATTTAAAATATCAACGACTAAAAAGTGCTGAGGAATATGGGCAAAGGGTATGATAGCTTGAATTGAATTCTCCAAGTGTAGGGATGTCTTTTACACACACGCAGGGGTATATGATCGATATTTGGACGATAGGTAGGGAGGAAGACTAAAGACGATATTTTATTGAGAGATAGTGTGCTTTCCGACATCTTTTCAAGACCATTAAGTTAGTGCGCATGACAACTTAAAAGCTCGTATAGTTTGAAACTCTTCTTTTTAAGTTTTTTCTTCTGCAAGTTCTTATCTTTGCATGTAATTTTTGTTTTCTTTCTTTTATTTTGTGATTTTGTGGGTGTAATTCGCTGAAAACCCTCAGGAGACAACACTCCTCCTACCAGAGACGCCTAGAGGTTTAACGGCTTGTTGCACGAGCTAAGTGCAATTGTGTTGCCTACGAAAGTGTGCTTGGTTTTTCTTTTTTCTTTTGATAATAAATAGTTTGCTCAGGATGATCAAAGATAAGTTTGGGGGTATTTGATTAGTCAAAATTATTGCACATTTGTATGGACATTTTCTCTATTATTATTTGTTACTAAAATGTGTTATTTGTAAATAAAGAACATATGTGGGTTTATTTGTAAAAAGATTATCATCATATGTTTTTTCATTTATAATTAATATAATTAGGGAAATATATGCATATCAAATTTAAATAAAATATTCATCAGATTATTTATTATTAAAATATGCATATCATATCAAATATTCTTAATCAATATTATTAACATATCATATTATTTAATTGGTGGAATGATATCTCAAATAAAACAAATTCTACTAAGACGATGATTTGAGATATTGTGCATGTATTATAATAAGATTAGCTCAGGTCTGCATTATAAGTAGGAGATCCATAACAAATTGATTCACCAAGCCTAATCTGCCGAATATTAGGAGTAAACTGAAGAATCTCGCAACAACAGAGACTAAAAGATATATTTTCAGAATCTTTTTATCAGAAGGATCTCCAAATATCGAGAGAAGAAGCCACGAGAAATCTGAAGGCTTAAATGCACCATACGGCGGCGGATCCGCGGTCAAAGGGCAACATGGGTGGCGGAAGCACGGTCTTCTGGTGGCCATAGGATGTGAAACTTCAGGGTTTTGATCATAATTTGACATACTTCAACATGATGTCTGTAACGACTCTAATTTTACTATAAGATTTTTTTTTAAAGTTAATGTACAGAATGGAGTTTACTAGCCTAAGTACAAGTTATAAATTAAATTTGTTTAAGAACAGCAAGAAAGCACTTGTAACTCACTGGTAAAGCCTTGCACTGCTGTGACGTAGCCCTGTGTTCGAATCCCATCAGCCACACATTATTTTTTTCTGATTTTTTGTATTTTAAACTTTTGGAAGCCCAAAAGTTTACACGTGCTCTGCACATAAAATGAAAAGTCACAGAAAATCAAACATGTGCTAAATGTTGTATGAACTGACATGGACACGTGGCACACATCCAAGCCTCCAACTCCTCACTTCGACCGGCGAGATCGGCCCCCAGAAGGCGCCGACGGTCCCCCCCCGTAGGGAAAAGTCCCCGTGTTTTGCCCACTAACCCCTTTTACCTACCCCACTAATCCTGTTCTATTTATTTTTCCTGCAATTATCCAGAGAATTTATATTCATCATAAATACCATTTTTAATGCGTTTTTAATTCTTTCTTCAATTCCAAAACCTTAATTTTTCACTATAAATACAACCCCATACTCTAGCCCTCTTCATTCTGAAATCTTTTGCCAAAATTCTCAAAAAATTTCTATGTCTAAAATGAGTACAAGTGGAGTTAGCCCTAGGTCAATTTCCGGCGAGGATTCGAGACGATTCTGGTGACCCCGCGACTACACGAAGGCTACCCTTCTCTTCTTCTACCTTCCCCCTATTCTTTTAGCAAGTAAGTCCCATCTCCCCTCTTCTCTTTCTACCATAAAAATTCTTCTTTTCAAAACTTGTCGGTAAGTGGGGATATACCGACATTCGATTCTATAATCTTTAAAATTATAATTTTTCTTAAGAATCACTCATCCATATCACTATACCTTGCTTATTAATCATGAAACAAATAATTAGAACAATTTTCATCTTAAAATATCATGTTATGTAACTTTAAATTGCGTTTTTCGTTTAAATACCACAAACTTTACATATGACATCTTTTATTGTTTTGCTTAATATTACCTTTAGAAAACCTCATGAGGTAATGACCTACCTCTCACATACACATATCTTGACATAGCACGATTCTCTTGAAACATAACTTTTGTGGCAAAATACGACTTTTCGTCAAAATACCTTGAACTATAAAAACCCGTTTTCTTTAGAATTGTATTTCAAAATCTTTGCAATTATGTCTCTACAACCCATTTTGGGGAACCCACTATTGGATGGTGCGGATTATCGCGCATTCTCGGGCTAGCAGAGCGAGATGCAGACCTCCTAATGGAGCATACGATCTCGAAAGAATTTTAATACGATTTTTAAGAAAAATGAGATTTTCTACTTAATAAATAAAATTAATTTTTAATAATTATATAATTATTATCAAATTATATATTTTTAATATATAATAAAATTCCATGTTTTCTAGAAAATAAACGAATGACAAGTTTCATTAAAATACAATCAAGTATCAATACAAGACAAGTTACACTTAAATACCATGAACTATTCAAGCTAGATATATATTCACTAAAATACCTCACCCTTTAAAAGTTACATCCATGAAAATCTTAAATACGATAAATAATTACTCGAGATTTATTTTGAAAGTATATAAAATATTTTTCATAAAAAAAATGAAAAATATTTTTCATAGTAAATGAAAGTATATTGTTCGATAGGAGTGAGTGGAGGCGGAGGATTCATGTGCTGGACCCGGCGTGATTCTCATGTTGGTTCATGTAGCCTACCCCATATGCTTGGGATAAAAGGCTCAGTTGTTGTTTGTTGTATAAAATATTTTTTATAAAATCCTCTCAAGTTATATAAAATTACTGTAGGGTGTTTTTCGTCACCCCATTGAGATGGGAATACGCGCGCGCTTGTCAGGCGTGCTACAGATTCCCCCTGCCTAGGGTAGGCAGAGGTTTATTGATCGTGGGGATCCGAATCTCCGGCAGCCGCGGACTAAGCTGCCGTTAATTACCCCTCGCCTTTGGAGCGAGGGAACCTCTGATTAACGGGTTAAACTGGTCATGCGAACTCAATGTGCAGTGTTGTGTTTTGAAGAGGTTTTGGATATATCGGGGGCCCCGCAGAGTTTTTACGGGGGTCCCGCTACCCGGATAGCGGGCTGGGGGTCAAGGGGGCTAGCAGCCCTCTTGCGGGGTGCGGGGCAGCGTCCCGTTAGAAATTTTTTCTAACGGAAACAGTGTTGTGGAGTATGTGTGTGTGTGTGTGTGTGTGTATATATACACACATATATATATATATAAAAGGAAAATGGCATCCAAAGGATGCGTGGGAGAAGGCGCCAGCGACAAACGTGCCTGGCACGCGGGCGCTGTGTTGTGGAGTATGTATGTGTGTGTGTATATATACATATATATATAAAAAGGAAAAGGGCATCCAAAGGATGCGTGGGAGAAGGCGCCGGCGCCCCACGTGCCTGGCACGCGGGCGCTATGCGCCAGAGCGCCAGCGCACCACGTGCCTGGCACGCGGGTGTTGTGCGCCACGTGCCTGGCATACGAGCACTGTGCGCCAGAGCGCCAGCGCCCCACATGCCTGAAACGCGGGCGCTAGGCGTCAGCAGCAAAAGGGACTTGGTCCCTGCACTGGGAGCTGTGCTCCCGATTTGACTTATGGAGTTGAACTCTTAACAGAGATTAATTTAGGGAGTTAAACTCCAATGAATCTTGAATGGAGTTAGACTCCTAAAAATATCTAGAAATGATCATAGGGGGCTGCTTTGTTTCTCCCTTTGGCTCTGGATCTTCCCCAAAGTGGGGTTCTTGGAGATAGGTCTCCTTCTTCCTCCTCTGTTGGCCGGATCTTGAAGATCAAGAAGTATGAGATTTTAAAAATCTCTCCTTTTTGAGATCTGATGGAAGATCTCAGTTCCCCTTTGTGGGTTTTGTGGTGAAAAACTATTTAGTTTTGGAAAAGGAAGAGTTAAACTCTTGATTTAATTCAAAAAAGAAGAAAAAGGTTTAGAACCTTGAGGAAAGAGAAGGAGGCACAAAAACCCTAATCTTTTTGTGAGGAATGAAAAGTGTATATTTTATTTATCATCATGTTGCCTTATATAGGCTTACACATTTATATATAGCCCATTGGGCTTTACAAAATGGCATTTGTCTTATCCCATGCCTCATTTTGCTATTTCTTTTTGCACATAAGCTATGGGCTTTACAGAAATTTGGCTTTATGCCCATTTTGCTTACATTCATGCACAAAAAATTACATCAAAATTATTTGTTACATGATTTTTGTGTTGGCATGGGGAGGCTGGCCGCGGGCTCGACTTGGGCATGGGCCCGCTTGATCTGGGCTTGGGCCCACCTGGCTTGGGGTTGACCTTGACTTTGACTTGGTCAACCAGGATGCAAATTTTGACTCCAACAAAGTGTCCCCCATCAATAAATACACACCGCGCATATGAGTTGTGTGCATGAAATTGATGGATCTTGAAGCTGGACTTCGAGGTGGAACATCATTCCGGGGGCGGAGCATCCCTCGGGGAGCACGATTCCCAGGGATCGGAGCAACATTCCGATTTGCGGTGCATAATTCCAGGGTCGGAGTATCCCTCGAAGAGTCGAAGCATAATTCCGAGGATCGGAGCATAATTCCGAAGAGTAGAGGCATGATTCTAAGGATCGGAGCATCATTCCGAAGAGCGGAGCATGATTCCGGGGATCGGAGTATCATTCCGAAGAGCGGAGCATGATTCCGGGGATCGGAGCATCATTCCGAAGAGTGGAGCATGATTCCAGGGATCGGAGCATCATTCCTGTAACGTTTTGAAAATCGTTTCGGTGAAATTTCGGAAAAATCGGTAAAATAAAGGGGTTTTCTGTAAAAAAAAATCAAAATCAAAATATCGTTATTATAAAATTAAATATACATATTCTAGCTATGTAATTACTAGTATTTGGTGTTTATTGAGCCACTGGTGAAATTTTAAATTTTCTGAAAATTTTTCCGAAATTAATTATTTTAATATTATTTTAGGCCGTCGCTAATACATTTAATTAGGGAAAATTACAAATTGGAATGGGTTGAAACAAATTTTGTGCATCATAACAAATTAAACAAAATTTTAACATGTTGTTTTTGAAATGAAATGAAGTTGCCAAACGGTTTTAGAAAATATTGAAGAAAAAGGCTTAAATAGTGAAATTAGTGTAAATAGATGTTGGGGCATATCATTTATCATTTCTCCCTCACCCACACTCACCCACACCCTCTCTCCTCACCCCAAATCAGTAGCCCAAGTTTCCCCCTCCTCATTTCCCCACTTGTTTTGCCCAAAAGAAATGAAAAGAAAAAGGAAATGAAAGAATAAAAGAATATATAAGTATGGGCTTTGACCTTGGGTTGACTTGATATCATTTTCACCACTTGACTCTCTCTCCTCTCTCCCTCAACTCCTGGCCGAGCTCCCCTCCTCCAACAGCAGCAGGCCACCCTTTTTCCTCACCTCATTTCACACCCAAATCCAATCAAAAATGCTTCAAAATCAACACAAAAATCCCACAAAATAAAAATCCAACTCCTACCCATTTTTCCTTAGCCTAACTTGCATGGATTGTGGTGAAAAGAGAGAAAATTGGAGGTCAAGATTTTCATGCTAGATCTCAAATCTTGTGAGGTATAAATCGTGACGTTTTGTTAAATTGTTGTTTGAATACTTTAAATCAAGCATTATTAGTTAATAATTTTGGTTTAATTGAATGTTTTGAAAAATATAGTAAGGGTTTGTGATTTCAATTAGGGTTTTTATTATATCATTAGGGATGCAAGGTTTAGTTTAACATCTTATTGTATGTAAAACCTAGTTTGGTTGATTAAATTGCACTTGTTATATGTAATTTGTCCAAATCACACATATTTGTAAACTAGGTTTTGGTAATTAATTCAAAATTTAGAATTTAAAATATGGTTAGGGTTTTTATCACCTCATTAGAAACATAATGTGTAGTTTAACACTTTAGGGCTATGCAAAACCTAGCTAGTTGTTAAATTGAGAATTTTGTTTTAAAAATGTTAAAAGAATTGATATCTTTGCAAACTAGAAATTTTGTTTAAATACAAATTGATGAGATAAAAATATGGAGGTGATTTGTATGACCTAATTATGTTATTAAGTAAGTATTTTGGCCATTAGAATCGTTAAAATATTTAGTTTGGGTAAAACATCAAGTTTTGAACCGAAATGGGAATTTGTGCTAACTAGGTTTTAGGAAATAAAACGATTTGTTTACTTTTATGGTTTTGATGAATTAAAACTTATTTCTTATATAATTAGTGAGTTTTGAAACCACGATTGGTGTGTTTGGGTTTTTCTCGATGGTTTGGCGTTTGTACGCTGACGTCGAGGGTTTTTGGGTTGATTTGTGAAAGCAACCATAGGTTTTGACCTATGTGGGGTTCGTGTGTCGTTTTGGTCATGAGTCGGATTTTAATGCGATACGGTGCGTTATGATATGTAGGTACCCCATGTGGACTTCGAGACGACAAGCAAGCGCGTGGCGATGTCAGCACCGGCGAGCGAGGACCAGGTGAGTAGATTTATATCTACAGGGAGAAGTCGGGTGGATGGCGTATAGCACCCCCGCAGTTCGTGGTGATGTATATGAATACGTATGCACACACATATTGATTATATATATCGTTTGAGATTATTGATGACATAGATGGATTTTGGGTGTGATTGGATTAGTGTAGTGTTGCGAAACCCTAGAGTAGTGGTTGCACCACACATACACATACACCCCCATACTTGCATACATTCTTCTTTCATATGTGCTTAGATGGGAATATATATATCTATGTGTTCACATGGGTATGGGACTATGTGTTCACATACTGGATTTGAGGATAGTATTTGGGATGTGAGGTGAGTCGATGAGATTTGATTTGAGACCGTGAGATCGGTGATTTGGCGGAATTCGTATTTGAGATACGTCATGATGTTATAGCGGATCTTTGGACGATGATACCATGTGAATAGTGATATAAATAAAATGGTCGACATGTGATCGTGATATGAGATATGATATACTAGGATGTTGATAATAGGCCGTATTGGGCGATGTATACTCCTTCATGATGATATGTGCCGATGATATCGGTTTGTACGAGATGTCGATCAGTAGTCAGATCATGATTATATTGATGACATTAGTATTGAACTAGGCATAGATCAGTACCCGGATTATGATCTTTGATAAAGAGAATACCAGCTGAATAATGTGATGAATGTGATATTGACCGTACCCAGATTTGGGGATGCCGTACGTTGAATTTACGTTCGAGCTATATATTGATGTTTGATCCGCACTCTTGACTTGGGAATATTTGATTATAGATATGGTATCGGATGTGATATTATCGAGGCGGGATCACCGACTAATATATATATATATATATATATATATATATATATATATATATATATATATATATATATATATATATATATATATATCAACTCAGATGTTAGGAGGTTTCCTTACCTTCTGTTAGCCGGTTAGCTCAGCCCTATAGTTTAGTGTAGCTGTATAACTCATATTACTTTAAATGCAGATTTGTTATCATTGTATTTAGTTTTTAGCTCCCGCTCATTATTGTTGTTCGCTCCGCATCGCCTGCTTACATTATGATTCATATTCCATTATTGATATCATGTTGTTAGGACACCAACACCATTACCGATGATGCGTATGTACCACGTACACTTCTTGCCGGCTCACACACATCTTCATCAGTAATTTCCATGTCACGTACACTTAGAGAATATTATTGCTTGACTTAGCTTGTTAGATAGTAGTTCTGACATGATATTAGTGTACTTGCCTTATATGCCTGTTTAGACATTGTAGTTATTACTTGTCACTTCATGCATACTGTTATTCATTGTTATGCCGCATTCATGGATTCTCATGCATATATTCACTATTCTACGTGTTATTGAGGTTTTGGATTCGGATTTCCATGAGATTTTCTGGATTTGGGGGAAAACCGCAAAACTTATACAAACTTCTTCTCTCTCTTTTTAAATGAAAAGCACGGTTTTCCCATGATGTATGAGTCGTCCACCATGAGTTTGCTGATGGATTTCGAGACCCGATTCGAGGAGACGGATGAACCGTTTCGGGTACATGGTGGACCCGGTAAGGTATCCCGGGGCAAGAAGCTCGTGGTGATGACGATGTGAGCCTGGCAGGGGAGCACTACCTACCGGTGATTTTACCCGACGCGTCGGATATCCGGAGGATATCGTCGTGGTCTTGAGATTGATGGTAGGGGCCGGTCTGGATTGACGGCGCCCTAGATAGTGAGATTGAGACATTGAGATTTTGAGATATTGAAGTACAGAGATTGCGACACAGAGATATCGAGATATTTGGATACTTGTTTTGTGTCGATGCTAGACACTGTTTATGCTGATTTCATTTATGATACCTCGTTTTTAAAAAAGATACAGAAATCTCACTAAATTATGAAAGCAGTTTTCTTCAGTACATGCATCCTGTTTCATGCATTCATACATCATCCATATGATATATTGCTACCTGAGGCACTGACACGGGCACATGGGATTACACTTGGGTTAGACATGTACCCTAGCCATTGTTATAGGCTGCTGGTTATATATTTGAGGATATATTATGATCATATGACCTAGGATTGTGTTGTTCATGCGGTTTCTGTTCGTAGATGTTTTTCTACTCACGAGTTGGCAACTCACCCCCGTTGTTCCACAATTTCTTGCAGGTTTTGCCGTACAGGGTTCATTACGGCTTTGCTGGAACTACTTCCATTTCCGGGTGATTTGCTAGTAGTTGGGTTTATTTGTATCGTACCCATCATTATACCTTGTATATTATTATTCAGTTGTATCTAGAAGTTCCATCAACCAAACATGTATTTATTTGAGAGATTGAGACCAGTGATGTTTATTCTTTCGACCTTAGAGTCGCGCGTTGTATTTCTATGGATTTCTTGTTGTTTTGAGTTTCCTTTTGAGTTTTGATCCTCGCCCTTGGCATTGTATATTATATTGCTTGTGTGGTTGTGACCGTCGATTGACGAAGAGCTAGCTCCCGCTTGGGGATGCCTTTTTTTATTTCGTATACTATTCATGTTGTATCCCGTTTGGAGGCCAGTATTTACAAAGGAGACTCTGCCGAAATTTTCAGAAAATACTTGATGTTTTTAAAATGCATAATTCGGCTTACGCTATTAAAACTACTTGTTTTAAGTTGGTTTTTCCTTCACTCTACTACTTTTCTTGGTTTGGATTTCTGGGTTTTCGGCTTACTTAGATTACGTATGCCTCGAGTCGTTTCGTAGTTTAAGTGCCGGTCATGTTCCGTACTTTCGAGACGTGAAAAAATTGGTATCAGAGCGTTAGGTTTTACCTTCGGAGCGTAGGATGACCCTTGGTTGATGGAATAGGTAACTAAAGTAGAGTGACGTACCGTGTGTATCTTCCGCGGCATATTTATGATACGATACTCCACTTAAGAAGCCGTAGGATGTACATTTCTTTGCTCAGTATTATATTCATTCATGATCTAGCCTCATCGGTACCAGTTATAGTTTTGCTGCCACGATTACGGGCAGGGAGGGCTACGGCTAGAGTTGCGGTCAGCACGAGCTCGTTACGAACGAGGACCGACCAGGGCATGATTCCAGCGACACACGATTGCGGAGATGTGTCTTTTTATTATGTTTTCGCGCCACGAGCGTTTGATGGATCGTCTATGAGATTACTCGGATGTGCTGATCGGCACCAGAGGATTGAGCCAATGATAGAGGCCAGCCAGATTTTGATGACCGTTGGCGTATTGCTTATTCATGATGATTGAGGCACTGTTCAGCGTGCAGACGAGTGAGCCAGTTATTGCTGCAAACGACGAGATATCGCCCCAGGTGTTGGAGCTATTGCAGTACGAGTTGTACTAAGAGATGATAGAAGGTCGCTAGTCACCCGAGGATGAATGACTAGGACATATGGTTCGTTCGCCTACCCCGATGCGAGGTCATCAGATAGATTGATTCCAGCTAGAGACGACTTCACGCGGAGACGTTGAAAGTCGACAGAGACGATCGAATGTCAGAAACCTATTATTCCAAGTTTAATGTATTCGGAAGAGCATGCAGGCAATTCTATGGACTCTCTAGAAGAATGAAACCCTAACTCGACTTAATGACCGTGTGAAAGCCTTTGAACCTTAGGGTTTGCGGCAGTTCCGCGGCGCCATTAGTGAGGCTTGGGTTTGCCCTTCTACGGCTGGACCACCGATGCTGTGGTATGTACTCGAGACTATTAAACTGTACCCAAGATGTTGAGCTCTTGGGGGACTATGAGGTTTTGACAAATCGATCGGATGGTTCGACTTCATTCGGATACTAGGTGGTGAGATGCACTTCTTGGGAGACTCCAGATACGAGGATAGCCGTTGGAGCTCAGTCCATGCAGCCACGATGAGACGGGTCTGAAGCAATCGACATTAGAGAAAAGTGGAGTAAGAGGTTCGTACAAGATCTGGATAAGATGATGTTCCACTCTGCCAACATCAGAGATGAGATACGCATGCCGAGGCATTGTACTTGGATATACCTTCCAGAAAGAGTCGCGATGAGTATGCAGCCGTTCCGGAACGAGAACAGATCTAGTAAGGGACGATGACTTCCGAACAGTTCGGCAGAGACGAGATTTGGGAGAGACCTCGACAGGACCTTTCTAGAATAAATTACGAGAAGACTTGGACCCAGGAGTGGTCATGTTACGCACACCAGCAGACCAGAGTTCATGATCATTGACGAGACGTACTATGAGTGACCACGACAGTTGGCCAGAGATTCTTGAGGATGTGCTTGAGCGGGACTATTCCGCCATACTTGATTTCGGTATTTTGGGCGATCTATTCGCATGATTGATTTTGATGATTGAGTTTCATGATATTTGTTTTCATGCACCATGGTTGCACCTACTGAGTATTTACGATTTTTGCACAGTTGTTGCACTTGATATCGTTTTCGTGCCTTGGTTTCTCATGTTTATGATTTTATGGGTTTCATACAGTTGAGTTGATTTTTTGCATATGTACGCACACGATTTGGTTCTTGCACTCGGTATAGTTCACATATGCTTGCAGTGCAGTGATTCGCATTTTGTGCACTTAGATGCACTGGACTTCGACTTCGATTGTGATGTTCGATATTTGTTTTGTGCACCTTGTGCACCTGATTGGATTTTGCTCATGTTCGGCACTTGATATTGGATTTCATGATTTCGTGCATGATGGATGCACCTGATTTGGATTTTCGCGCATGTTGAGCGCATGTTTTGAGATGCGGTTTTGGTGCACACCAAATGCACTAAATCGAGATTCTTCGTGCATGTCAGATGCACCCGTTTTTTTTGCTGTCAGGCACACCTGTTGCCCTTGACAGATGTTTCGTGCACACCCGATGCACTTAGATATTGTTTCTGTGCGCATGTATGGCATATTCATGGATTTTGATTTCCATGTGCACCAGACGCACATAGTATTTATATGCATATTTTGGAATTGATTTCTTATGGAGCAGTACGTTTTTATAATGATTGCTATGAGTTTTTGTACTGAGCAGGACTAGTCAGTGGACAGTACCTGAATATATTTTGCATGCATTGATAGTTATTGAAGGGATTTCCAAAAAGCGAGCTATAGTCTCAGTATTTACCTACGTGTCTGATATGACACGAAATGTTTAAAACAAGGAGACCTTTCTAAATTGTTTCCAAAACAGCGGAACGTACATTTTTGAAAAGGTATATATGTATATAGTTGTTTTCTTATGATAGACGTCCTCCACTGTGCACTGTTATGCTATTGCACAACGACTTTAAAACATTTGGCATGCATTTCCTTCAGATATTTACATATATAGATTTGATATTTACATGTATAGTTTCGAGTTATATCATATTGGTTTTGTATTGGATTTGACATTTGTGTCTTTACCATGACTCCGATGATTGCGGGATGCTTGACGGAGTTTTGATTTTGAGTTATATGCTCATTTTCCATGCGCATTCGCTGCACTACGATTTGTTTTATATATTTATGATTTCGGACCCCCGACGACTTGCTGGTTTTGCTTAGATGTTTTAGTTTTGGGGGGAGTTTTAATTTAAATTAGGGGACCGCATTTCTTTAAGGGGGGAAGATTGTAACGTTTTAAAAATCGTTTCGGTGAAATTTCGGAAAAATCGGTAAAATAAAAGGGTTTTCTGTAAAAACTCAAAATACAAATATCTTTATTATAAAATTAAATATACATATTCTAGCTATGTAATTACTAGTATTTGGTGTTTATTGAGCCACTGGTGAAATTTCAAATTTTCTGAAATTTTTTCCGAAATTAATTATTTTAATATTATTTTAAGCCGTCGCTAATACATTTAATTAGGGAAAATTACAGATTGGAATGGGTTGAAATAAATTTTGTGCATAATAATAAATTAAACAAAATTTTAACATGTTGTTTTTGAAATGAAATGAAGTTGCCAAACGGTTTTAGAAAATATTGAAGAAAAAGGCTTAAATAGTGAAATTAGTGTAAATAGATATTGGGGTATATCATTTATCATTTTTCCCTCACCCACACCCTCTCTCCTCTCCCCAAATCAGCAGCCCAAGTTTCCCCCTCCTCATTTCCCCACTTGTTTTGCCCAAAAGAAATGAAAAGAAAAAGGAAATAAAAGAATAAAAGAATATATAAGTATGGGCTTTGACCTTGGGTTGACTTGATATCATTTTCCCCACTTGACTCTCTCTCCTCTCTCCCTCAACTCCTGGCCGAGCTCCCCTCCTCCAACAGCAGCAGCCCACCCTTTTTCCTCACCTCATTTCACACCAAAATCCAATCAAAAATGCTTCAAAATCAACACAAAAATCCCACAAAATAAAAATCCAACTCCTATCCATTTTTCCCTAGCCTAACTTGCATGGATTGTGGTGAAAAGAGAGCAAATTGGAGGTCAAGATTTTCATGCTAGATCTCAAATCTTGTGAGGTATAAATCTTGACGTTTTGTTAAATTGTTGTTTGAATACTTTAAATCAAGCATTATTAGTTAATAATTTGGGTTTAATTGAATGTTTTGAAAAATATAGTAAGGGTTTGTGATTTCAATTAGGGTTTTTATTATATCATTAGGGATGCAAGGTTTAGTTTAACATCTTATTGTATGTAAAACCTAGTTTGGTTGATTAAATTGCACTTGTTATATGTAATTTGTCCAAATCACACATATTTGTAAACTAGGTTTTGGTAATTAATTCAAAATTTAGAATTTAAAATATGGTTAGGGTTTTTATCACCTCATTAGCAACATAATGTGTAGTTTAACACTTTAGGGCTATGTAAAACCTAGCTAGTTGTTGAATTGAGAATTTTGTTTTAAAAATGTTAAAAGAATTGATATCTTTGCAAACTAGAAATTTTGTTTAAATACAGATTGATGAGATAAAAATATGGAGGTGATTTGTATGACCTAATTATTTTATTAAGTGAGAATTTTGGCTATTAGAATCGTTAAAATATTTAGTTTGGGTAAAACATCAAGTTTTGAACCGAAAT
This sequence comes from Agapanthus africanus, assembly GCA_030015575.1. NCBI lineage: Eukaryota > Viridiplantae > Streptophyta > Magnoliopsida > Asparagales > Amaryllidaceae > Agapanthus > Agapanthus africanus. Next base: position 99,461,116 of record JASDDO010000008.1, read on the forward strand.
GGGAATTTGTGCTAACTAGGTTTTTGGGAAATAAAACGATTTGTTTACTTTTATGGTTTTGATGAATTAAAACTTATTTCTTATATAGTTAGTGAGTTTTGAAACCACGATTGATGCGTTTGGGTTTTTCTCGATGGTTTGGCATTTGTACGCCGACGTCGAGGGTTTTTTGGGTTGATTTGTGAAAGCAACCATAGGTTTTGACCTATGTGGGGTTCATGTGTCGTTTTGGTCATGAGTCGGATTTTAATGCGATACGGTGCGTTATGATATGTAGGTACCCCATGTGGACTTCGAGACGACAAGCAAGCGCGTGGCGACGTCGGCACCGGCAAGCGAGGACCAGGTGAGTAGATTTATATCTACAGGGAGAAGTCGGGTGGATGGCGTATAGCACCCCGCTGTTCGTGGTGATGTATACGAATACGTATACACACATATATTGATTATATATATCGTTTGAGATTATTGATGACATAGATGGATTTTAGGTGTGATTGGATTAGTGTAGTGTTGCAAAACCCTAGAGTAGTGGTTGCACCACACATACACACACACCCATACTTGCATACATTCTTCTTTCATATTTGCTTAGATGGGAATATATATATCTATGTGTTCACATGGGTATGGGACTATGTGTTCACACACTGGATTTGAGGATAGTATTTGGGATGTGAGGTGAGTCGATGAGATTTGATTTGAGACCGTGAGATCGGTGATTTGGCGGAATTCGTATTTGAGATACGTCATGATGTTATAGCGGATATTCAATGATACCATGTGAATAGTGATATAAATAAAATGGTCGACATGTGATCGTGATATGAGATATGATATACTAGGATGTTGATAATAGGCCGTATTGGGCGATGTATACTCCTTCATGATGATATGTGCTGATGATATCTGTTTGTACGAGACTGTCGATCAGTAGTCAGATCATGATTATATTGATGACATTAGTATTGAACTAGGCATAGATCAGTACCAAGATTATGATCTTTGATAAAGAGGATACCAGCTGAATAATGTGATGAATGTGATATTGACCGTACCCAGATTTGGGGATGCCGTACGACGGATTTACGTTCAAGCTATATATTGATGTTTGATCTGCGCTCTTGACTTGGGAATATTTGATTATAGATATGGTATCGGATGTGATATTATCGAGGCGGGATCACCGACTAATATATATATATATATAGTATCGACTCAGATGTTAGGCGGTTTCCTTACCTTCAGTTAGCCGGTTTGCTCAGCCCTATAGTTTAGTGTAGCTGTATGACTCATATTACTTTAAATGCAGATTTGTTATCGTTGTGTTTAGTATTTAGCTCCCGCTCATTATTGTTGTTCGCTCCGCATCGCCTGCTTACATTATGATTCATATTCCATTATTGATATCATGTTGTTAGGACCCCAGCACCATTACCAATGATGCGTATGTACCACGTACACTTACTTGCCGGCTCACACACATCTACATCGGTAATTGCCATGCCACATACACTTAGAGAATATTATTGCTTGACTTAGCTTGTTATATAGTAGTTTTGACATGATATTAGTGTACTTGTCTTATATACCAGTTTAGACATTGTAGTTATTACTTGTTACTTCATGCATACTGTTATTCATTGTTATGCCGCATTCATAGATTCTCATGCATATATTCACTATTCTACGTGTTATTGAAGTTTTGGATTCGGATTTCCATGAGATTTTCTGGATTTGGGGGAAAACCGCAAAACTTATACAAACTTCTTCTCTCTCTTTTTAAATGAAAAAGCGCGGTTTTCCCATGATGTATGAGTCGTCCACCATGAGTTTGTTGATGGATTTCGAGACCCGATTCGAGGAGACGGATGAACCGTTTCGAGTACATGGTGGACCCGGTAAGGTACCCCGGGGCAAGAAGCGCGTGGTGATGACGATGTGAGCCTGGAAGGGGAGCACTACCTACCGGTGATTTTACCCGACGCGTCGGATATCCGGAGGATACCGTCGTGGTCTTGAGATTGATGGTAGGGACCGGTCTGGATTGACGGTGCCCTAGATAGTGAGATTGAGACATAGAGATTTTGAGATATTGAGGTACAGAGATTGCGACACAGAGATATCGAGATATTTGGATACTTGTTTTGTGTCGATACTTGACACTGTTTATGCTGATTTAATTTATGATACCTCATTTTTAAAAAAGATACAGAAATCTCACTAAATTATGAAAGCAGTTTTCTTCAATGCATGCATCATGTTTCATGCATTCATACATCATCCATATGATATATTGCTACCTGAGGCACTGACACGGGCACATGGGATTACACTTGGGTTAGACATATACCCTAGCCATTGTTATAGGCTACTGGTTATATATTTGAGGATATATTATGATCATATGACCTAGGATTGTGTTGTTCATGCGGTTTCTGTTCGTAGATCTTTTTCTACTCACGAGTTGGCAACTCATCTCCGTTGTGCCACAGTTTCTTGCAGGTTTTGCCGTACAGGGTTCATTACAGCTTTGCTGGCACTACTTCCATTTCCAGGTGATTTGCTAGTAGGTGGGTTTATTTGTATCGTACCCATCATTATACCTTGTATATTATTATTCAGTTGTATCTAGAAGTTCCATCAACCAAACATATATTTATTTCAGAGATAGAGACCAGTGATGTTTATTCTTTCGACCTTAGAGTCGCGCGTTGTATTTCTATAGATTTCTTGCTGTTTTGAGTTTCCTTTTGAGTTTTGATCCTTGCCCTTGGCGTTGTATATTATATTGCTTGTGTGGTTGTGACCGTCGATTGACGAAGAGCTAGCTCCCGTTTAGGGGATGCCTTTTTTTTGATTTCGTATACTATTCATGTTGTATCCCGTTTGTGGGCCAGTATTTACAAAGGAGACTCTGCCGAAATTTTCAGAAAATACTTGATATTTTTAAAACGCATAATTCGGCTTATGCTATTAAAACTACTTGTTTTAAGTTGGTTTTTCCTTCACTCTACTACTTTTCTTGGTTTGGATTTCTGGGTTTTCGGCTTACTTAGATTATGTACGCCTAGAGGCGTTTCGTAGTTTAAGTGCCGGTCGTGTTCCGTACTTTCGGGACGTGACAATTCCGAAGAGCAGAGCATGATTCCGGGGATCGGAACATCATTCCGAAGAGCGGCAGACATTCTGACCGAAGCATAATTTCGATGCAGAAGTTGATTCTCAGGCGAAGCATAATTCCGACAGGGAAGGCAGGTACTTCGAGGCGAAGTATGATTCCGACACGGGGTACTCTTTTTGAGACGAAGCATGATTCCGACCCAGTGCTTGCGGGTTGACTTGATTCCGAGGCGGCGCATAATTCCAACGAAGAGGCCGCTGGTTGATTCCGAGCCGAAGCATAATTCCGACAGGGAAGGTAGATATCCCGAGGCGAAGCATGATTTCGACACGGGGTAAATTCTGGGACGAAGCATGATCCGCCGCAGAGGTTGTTGGTTTGATTTGATTTGGGTCGACATCAGCATCGCTACACTGGAATATGGTACCAGGAGCGAATCATCATCTGTCATGAGAGGATTTGGGGATTTAATTTTTTTTTTGGCGGCATCTATATTGCTGCACTGGAATAATGACAGGAGCAACTCATCATTTGCCTCAGGAGGATTTGGGAATTGGTTTTTTGCTTGGCATTAGTATCGCTACACTTGAATATGGTACCAGGAGCGAATCATCATTTGCGCTTGCTTATCAGGAAGCGATGGCTTAGGAGACAGGTTTTAGGTCCCTATCACCTAAGACTTTTCAATTTTGTGAGCCGTAAGGGTCTCACAAAGCATTTTCTCCCTAGGATCGTAAAGATCCTTTAGGTGTATCTTTTCCTTAGGAGTCGTGAGGACCCCCAAGTGTGTTGCTCCTTTGTGAGTCGTAAGGATCTCACGCAGGAATTTTCTCCTCACAAAGTCGAGAGGACTTTGCGAGTGCATTTCATCTTTTTTTCACGAGTTTGCGCCCTTTCGGGTTTTCACAAACTCTCCAGCAGTCCTGCTATTTTTACTCATGGAGCCCTTTCGGGTTTCATCCGTGCCCATTTTGCTTGTGGACATACCCTCTTTTTTTTGAATCTTTATCGCCGGTGGGACTTTGAATATGGTCTCGCCGGTAAGACTTGGGAGAGATTGGGATCGTTTTACGCCCGTGGATTGTATACGGTTTTGCAGGATGTATGTCCAGACCGTAGGGCCGGTAAAATTTTGGGACTTTGTTGGCGTCTGCATCGCTGCACTGGAATATGGTACCAGGAGCGACTCATCATTCTCCGTTGGGGTATGGGATTTAGAATTTGGTTGGCGTATGCATCGCTGCATTGAAATATGGTACCAGGAGTGACTCATCATTCGCCGTTGGGGTATGGGATTTGGAATTTGGTTGACGTCTGCATCGCTGCACTGGAATATGGTACCAAGAGCGACTCATCATTCGCCACTTGGGGATTGGGGAGCGATGGCTTAGGAGACAGGTTTAGATCCCTATCACCTAAGGCTTTTCAATTTTATGGGTCGTAAGGGTCCATAAAAGCATTTTCTCCCTACGAGTCGTAAGGATCCCGTAGGTGCATTTTCTCCTTAGGAGTCGTAAGGACCCCCAAGTGTGTTTTTCCTTTGTGCGTCGTAAGGATCCCACGAAGGTTTGTTCTCCTCATGTATCTTGAGGACACATAAGTGGATCTTCCCAATGGAGCATAATTCTGAGAGCGGAGACCAGCCGCGTAACTGGTGATTGCGGTGGGGCATGGGCATGGTGAGAATTATTTGAGCCCGTGGATTGTATACTGAAGTCAGCTTGGGGACCGACCGTAGGGCTGGGAGAATTTTGGGAGATTGGATTTTGGTAGGCGTCTGCATCGCTGCACTGGAATATGGTACCAGGAGCGACTCATCATTCGCCGTGTCTTTTTTTTTTACCGCGATTGCTCTATCATTTCAACTTTTTCTATCGCGAAGGTCGCGATTGCCCTATCATTTCGGCTTTTTATTCGCGGTTGCCCTATCATTTCGGCTTTATTTTCATCTTTATTTTACTCGCTGATTTTTATTGCGAGTTGCCTTATCATTTCGGCTTTTTATTTATTTTCATTTATTTTTTTAATCTTTTTTTTGTTTTATTTACACATTTTTACATCCCTATTTTAACGACTTAGAGGTCGACTATTCCCAGTTTAATGACATGGTGGTCAATGGTTCCTAGTTTAACGACGTGGCGGTCGGTAGCGTTTGCCCCCAGCTGGGGCCATGGAAAGTCGTTCAAATACCGACTTGCGTTCGAAGATTGCAGTCGAAAGTCGTTAACCTGCACAAAGAAGCATGATTTCAGTACGGGCAATCAATGTATATGTTGATTGAGTTCGCATGGATATTTAACCCGAAATATGGGAAGAGAGATAGGTCCCACCAGACGTGCCAGAATCTGTAGGGTGTTTTTCGTCACACCATTGAGATGGGAATATGCGCGCGCTTGTCAGGCATACTACAGATTTTTATTGATCGTGGGGATCCGAATCTCCGGCAGCCGCGGACTAAGCTGCCGTTAATTACCCCTCGCCTTTGAAGCGAGAGAACCTCCGATTAACGAGTTAAACGGTCATACGAACTCAATGTGCAGTGTTGTGTTTTGAACAGTGTTGTGGAGTGTGTGTGTGTGTGTATACATATATATATATAAAAAAAAAGTAAAAGGGCATCCAAAGGATGCGTGAGAGAAGGCGTCAGCGCCCCACGTGCCTGGCACGCGGGCGCTGTGCGCCGAAGCGCCAGCGCACCACGTGCCTGGCATGCGGGCGCTGTGCACCGGAGCGCCAGCGCCCCACGTGCCTGGCACACGGGCGCTAGGCGTCAGCAGCAAAAGGGACTTGGTCCCTGCACTGGGAGCTATGCTCCCGATTTGACTTATGGAGTTGAACTCCTGACAGAGATTAATTTGGGGAGTTAAACTCCAATGGATCTTGAGTGGAGTTAGACTCCTAAAAATATCTAGAAATGATCAAAGGGGGCTGCTTTGTTTCTCCCTTTGGCTCTGGATCTTCCCCAAAGTGGGGTTCTTGGAGGTGGGTCTCCTTCTTCCTCCTCTGTTGGCCGGATCTTGAAGATCAAGAAGTTTGAGATTTTAAAAATATCTCCTTTCTGAGATCTGATGGAAGATCTGAGTTCCCCTTTATGGGTTTTGTGGTGAAAACTATTTAGTTTTGGAAAAGGAAGAGTTAAACTCTTGATTTAATTCAAAAAATAAGAAGAAGGTTTAGAACCTTGAGGAAGGATAAGGAGGCATAAAAACCCTAATCTTTTTGTGAGGAATGAAAAATGTATATTTTTTCATCATCATGTTGCCTTATATAGGCTTACACATTTATATATAGCCTCTTGGGCTTTACAAAATGGCATTTGACCTATCCCATGCCTCATGTGCTATTTCTTTTTGCACATAAGCCATGGGCTTTACAGAAATTTGGTTTTATGCCCATTTTGCTTACATTCTTGCACAAAAAATTACATCAAAATTATTTTTTACATGATTTTTGTGTTGCCATGGGGAGGCTGGCCGCGGGCTCGACTTGGGCATGGGCCCGCTTGATCTAGGCTTGGGGTTGACCTTGACTTTGACTTGGTCAACTGGGGTGCAAATTTTGACCCCAACAATTACATTAAGGATCCTAGTAAAGATAGGTTTAAGCGGGACAAATTCTCTTGAGCCTCAGGGAGCCGGAGAAAATGGGTGCTTGCCTATTTAAGGTAGAAAACTAAAATGGGGTTATCAATGGTAATTGTCTTGGAAAAAGACACAAATCTTACCGTCCATGTGCAGTAGTTACCGATAATTCCTAAACCTAATTCAGGACCCAATTCTTTTTAAAGTATCTGACTCAAGTCTGAGTCCAAGTCTAAATTAATCTGAACCCAATACAAATATGAATCCAAGTCAACATGAATCTAAACATGAATACTTGAATATGAATACCAGAACAATATCAAACATGGCTATATCTTGACTTGACTATATGACTACTTGATATATCCTGAATCTTTTACATGAATAACGTATACCATTGTCTCGGCAAGTCTGATAATTACAAATCAATATAATATACATTACGGGGTTTTTAAAGGGGTAGACTGGTACGGAATGTGTTAAAAGTGACACGATGGTGGTCACTAAAAGATACTTACATGAACATCTTGTGCCGTTGTCCCGTGAGTTTTGACGGGGCCTTATGCTTACATGCTACCTTAGTCCACGAAGCAAGTTGGACTCCTCTCGTATACACTGATATATTCTATACCAAGATACAAACAACTACGTTAGTATAACATATATATACCTGTTTACATTACCGGTTCTATTCCCTTTACTTGACTTACCAAGCGCTAGTTCGCTGACGACATTCTTGTCTCTTCTTTCTTTAGAATGTTCGTTAGGAGGACCCGACTCTCAAGAGATCGAGCCCATCCAGGACGATTTGGAGCAGTTCACAGAGGAGCCAGACTTCTAGGCTTTTACTTGAACTTATTTTCCTTTCAGTTCATATGCCATTGTTTAGGCATCGCTTTTAGCATTGTATTTTCCTTTTCAAAAGCAGTTGTAATGTAAAGAAAGAATGTTAATAAAAGTTGTTGTTAATATTACATCTCTTGTTATTCTTGTGTATTCATTTTTATATTGCTTATTTACGCTTAACGTGTTTACTTCTGAGTAAATACATCGCGGCCCTGCCACGTCTACTTCCCCGTACACCGGGAAGCGGGGCGTGACAATGTCTAGGGTTTCACATTCCATAGCCTTTAAAAGGACCGAGAACATCTATCATCAAAAAGAAGAAGAAGAATCGATCTATACATTTAAGAATCGACTGATTTACCAAGCTGTCTAGAGAAACTAGGGTTTTGTAATTTGGTTTTTCAGCGAGCAATTTTGTAATGCGCTAATTATTCAATAAAGGAGGTTATTTCTTTTAATTTTGTCACATTTACTTTCCGCAATTACTTTCCGCATTTACTTTCTGCAATTACATTCCGTAATTACTTTCTGCACTTACTTTCTGCAATTTTAATTTTAATTATGGATTCTATTTTCTTCAACCTTTCTTCTACTTTACTAATATCCACGAGCGAGTAAATTTTTGCTTGCTAGGATTTGTAGGATATGATAGAATAATAGATGAGAACTATAATTTAAATTCTTTTAAAGTTTTAATTTTTATAAATTTTAGAAAAATGAATATTAACCATCTTATCGGGCGCGCTATCAATTCAAGATAGTCACGACCACGATTTGAGATTCGTTAATAATCGTTTTGTTAAGAGCTTGAGACAAATAGGGATCAACGAAAGGACAAGGGGCAGTAGAGAGAAACCCTAATTCCCTCCAAGAACCCTAATCCACATCCATCGCTATCTCTCTAGTATTAAATAACTAAAAGATAAAAAGAATTATTTTTAAACCCCCATCCATTAACTACTAAGTCCTATTAACCCTACAAGCCCTTCTATTATAAACTTTTCAAATCTTCTTAGTAATAAACGATAACAATTCCACATTTCTTCTACCAACTCGTCTAAAGCAAGAAAAGCATTTCACTGTTTCTCTGTGGATGACCTGTACTCACTAGCGGCTAGCTATTGCGACACCGTTATTGATTACGGTAATTTACAGAACACATAGACACACTTTCTCGAGCAATCACCTACGGTGGTATATTCGTGGGTGAAATAGTATAGAGTAGTGCAGAGCATACAACTGATTTCAGGCTGACATATTGTACATAACTTTTAGAATTTTAACCTGAGAAGATAAAGAGAGGGTACTGACGTCGTCATCTACCATTGACTCAAATCACAATTTTTAAAAAATGTAGTTATAAACCCTGAGGCCCGTGAGTTGCATCTTTCTCTTTTTTATGGCGGCGTCCTCTACCAATTTTGCCACGTGTGGCCCATGGATAGTATACGGTAGTCAATCTTGAGACCGACCGCAGGGTAGCGATAGTTTAAGAAACATGTTTATATCCCCATCACATAATGCTTTTCAATTTTATAAGCCATGACGATCTCATAAAAGTATTTCTCCCTACGAGTCGAAAGGATCTCATAGGTGCATTTTCTCCTTAAAAGTCATGAAGACTCTTAAGTGTCTTTTCTCTTGAGAGTTATAAAGATCTCATAAGAGTGTTTTCCCCTTATAAGTCGAGAGGACCTATAAGTGGCTCATTCTCCTCATTGGTATGCAACTTTGTTGAATGTGGCTCATAGATAGTATACAAGAGTCAGTATTGACCTACCTATAGGTCAGCGATGGCTTAGAAAACGGGTTTATATCCCTGTTGCCTAAGGTTTTTCAACTTTATAAGCCGTGAGGGTCTCAAAAAAGTGTTTCTCCTTACAAGTCGAGAGGATCTCGTAGGTGTATCCTAACATGAAATATATATAACCCCTTTCGATATAGGAGTCGGTTAAGTTTATGGTACTAGATTAAGTCCATCGTACCGTCATGTTGGCTGATATTTTCATGACATGCAGCCCCTTAGGTTGCGGCTCTAGTAGCCACGCTTCTGTCGTGTCCCTGATCCCTTCTGAGTCTGGACACGACGTCTTCAAGTAATCTTCTTAGGTTGGAATATCCATATCACCATCAGAAGATCCAGCGTTAGGTATTTCCATTGCGTTTTACTTGAGGTTTGGCTCTATTTGGAGCCTTGATGAGTCATGATCGCACCCTTCTTGGGTGGGATGATATCCAATGGTGTTTAGGCTTTGCAAGTATTGCCGTCGAGACCCGAAGTTAGGAATATGCCATCCCTTTGCATTTTCTTTGATGATGTCGCGCCGATTCTCCGCTAATGTAGGGTAGACAACCATATGACCTCTAGGCCGTACATATCGCTATTGAGATCGGGAGCTATGAATATGCCATCACTCCGCTTTGATTTGATCCTTTGGTCCATGTTGATGTCGCATCTGCACCCGTCCATGTTGATGTCGCATCTGCAACCTGCTAGAATGAGAAGGAACGTTGAGATGATCTCTAAGCTGTAGATATTGCCATCGAGATTCGAAGCGAGGAATATTCCATTTCTCTACATTGATATGACCTTTTGGTCCATGTTGACGTTGCGTCCGCATCCAGCTGGCATGAGGAGGAACGTCGAGATCTGGAGCTAAGATTTTGTCGTTACTCCACTTTTGCTTTGGCTCCTTAAAGCTTTGTCGACCCCACGTCTGTACTCTGCTGGAGTAAGAGGGATGTCGAATTGGTGTTTAGGTCACATATATTGACATCGATACTTGGAGTTAGGAACATGCCTTTACTCCATCTTTGATTTGACCTTTTTGTCCTTTGTTGAAGTTGCATCTGCACTTTGCTGGAACGAGAAGAAACATCGAGCTGGAGCTAGGATTTTGCTATTACTCTGTTTTTGATTTGCTTGGGAAGCTACTACTAAATCTTTCGGGGAACGAAATATCTCTCGGCAGTCTTTGAGCTTATATAGCGCCGCTGAGACTCGAATCTTTATAGAAGAGTTCCTTACTTGGTAGCATTCTGCGGAGCACGTTGCTCATTTTCATCTGTTTGTGCCCGTGGATTGTATACAAGAGTCAGTATTGACATGCTTGTAGGGCGGAAATTTTTATTTTATTTTTATTTTTTATCTGTGATTGCTCTACCATTTCAGCTTTTCATATCGCGAAAGTTGCTATTGCCCAATCATTTTGGCTATTTATTCGCGGTGCCCAATCAATTCGGCTATTTTTTTTATATTTTTACTCGCTGTTTTCTATTACGAGTTGCCCCATCATTTCGGCTATTTCATATGTAATATTTTTCCTCTATGCTTTTTATTGCAAATTGCCCCATCATTTCGGCTATTTCATATGTATATTTTTTGTGACTCGCTGATTTTTATTGCGAGTTAGAAACTTGGAATCTAATACTAGCTTCGGCATCAGTATTTCTACAACTGGAATATTTCCAGGAGCGAATCATCATATGCCTTTGGAGGACTTGGGGTTTGATACAAGTTTTGACATCAGTATCACTACAACTGGAATATTGCCAGGAGCGACTTATCATTTGCCTTTGTTGATTTGAACAAAGATGGCTTAGAAGACATGTTTAAGTCCTTGCCAACTAAGGCTTTTTGACTTTATGAGTCGTAAGGGTCTCATAAAGATATTTCTCCCTACGAGTCGAGAGCATCTCGTAGGTGTATTTTCTCCTTAGGAAACATGGGGATTCCTAAGTGTATTTTCTCTTGTAAGTCGTAAGGATCTGACAAGTATATTTTCTCCTTGTAAGTCGAGAGGACTTACAAATACCGTTCACCATATGGGGATATTTTTAGTCATTGGTGGAACTCAGTTGGAACATATTTTGTTTGTGCCCATGAATTGTATACAAGAGTCGATATCGAACTACTTGTAAGGCAACTTGGGAGATATAACAGTTTAAGAACATATTTAAATCCATGTAACCTAAGCCTTTTGAATTCTATCAGCCGTAAGGGTCTCATAGGGGGTATATTCTCCTTACAAGTTGTGAGGATCTCGTAAGTGCATTTTCTCCTTAGAAATCGTATGGATTCCTAAGTGTTTTGCTCTTTTGTGAGTCGTAAGGATCTTACGCAGGTATTTTCTCTTTAACAAGGTCGAGGGGACCTTGCAAGTGTACACACATTTTTTTTACGAGATTGCGCCCTTTCGGGTTTTCAAAAACTTACCGACAGTCCCGCTATTTCAACTCACATCGCCTTTTCGGGTTTTCATCCGTGCCCATTTCGCTTGTGGACATACTATTTTTTGCAAACGGTGGAACTCTCGAAAGTAGTTTCGCCACAGGTAACCCATCTGTTTACTGGTGGGACTTGGGGGTGGCTTCATCGCCGGAGTAGCTGTGTAGCCGGTGGGACTTGGGTTGCAATCTTCACCGGTGAGACTTCAATTACAATGTCGATCTCAAGGAGCATATTAGTTTAGGGATATTGCAGTTCACTATCGCCGTGTTTGGGGCGACACACTAGTTTAGGGACATTTCGGTCCATTATTAGCTTAGGGACATTTCGGTCCAACATTCTCGTGTTCGAGACGACGTGCTAGTTTAGGGACATTTCGGTTCAATATCCCCGTGTTTGGGGAGACATACTAGTTTAGAGACATTTCGGTCCAATGTCAGTTTAAGGACGTAACGGTCCATCATTAGTTTAGAGACATTTCGGTCCGACATTAGTTTAGGGACATTTCGGTCCGACATGAATCATTTGATCAGGGAGTTACATAACTCATCCCTTCCAATGCTTTCTTGCTTAGGTGCTACTGCCTAGCTTTTTCATAAATCATCACTTCACACTTTAAGTTATATTCACCTTCATGGACTGCTTTTATCATTGTGTCAATCAAGCTGTCTTGCAGGAAATACCGAGCACTTCAAACGGTACCTACCCATTGCTCATCAATGTCTCTTTCTGACGCTGACGGAGTATCTTCTTCATATACGAAGGAACGAGATATCATGTCACTCTTTCAAATAAGTCTTCTTCTTCCTTAGAAGAATGAACTTTATTTGAGGGATTTTCCCCTCATCATCTATTTTCGGGATGGGATATGGCTTCTACATCCCTTCCATGATTTCTGGTTTAAGCGGGCCAGTCCACATGATTGCAGGACCCGCTTATAATTCCCTTAATAGCCTTTCCGTTTTTTGAAGAAAGGACCACCTCACGAAGAGATTCCTCTGCTAGCGAGCAAGATACCCCTGCGTATATTTCGGGGAAGCAAGTATTCGCGTCCCAATCTTTTCAAGGATAGGACTCGCACGGTCGTTATTTTGGCGATAGGTTGCTTCAGAGCCGCTCATTTATTATTGAGCGTCGGCGATAAATGTCGCCTTACCTTTGCTTTTCATATATCTTAATCGGAAAAGGAAGAGTCTTGACCCATCTGATCCAACCGAGCCAGTTTATCTATGAGCTCTTTGAAGGTCGAAGGCTTGAAGAGGGCCATATATGGGAACAACTTTGAATTTAGGTCAAGGGTAGCTATGAATATTCCCACGGCTGGAGCTTCGTCGATGCACTGCTCGCATTTTGACCAGAGATTTCGCCATCGGGTAACATATTGGACCCAAGTCTCATTTGGTCTAACCCTTTCATTGACCAATACCTTCAGGGTAGTGTGTGTATTCGCACTGGTGAATATCTGATAGAAGAGCATCTCCATCTCTTCGAAAGTTTTCATGGAGTCATTTAGGAGTTCTGCATACCATTCGAAAGCGTGCCCACCAGACTGCTGACGAACAGTCGGAGGAGCAGTATATCGTTTCCTCCAGTGTTGCCTCACATGGATTTAAACCGCGCGATGTGCTGATGAGAATTCCCGGTCCCTTTGTATATGTGGAACGTCGGAAATGTGTATCCTGGCGGGTACTGTATTTGATCGTACCATGTCGGATACAGTCGAACAGTCTTGATCGACTTATCTGCCGCTTCACTGGTATAGTGAGCTTTGATTTGCCGAGTGATGTATTCTTCTGGCCTTTATTTTGAGATCATTTCCTCCTTAGCCGTTGATAGGGCTTGTGGAAGATTTGAAGTGTCGCCCTTGTCATTAAGAATGACTACCGGCGGTTCATCTGCCAGTGGTTCTGATTAGACCATCATTCCATCTATATTTTGGATCAAGAGGGCCATCTTGTTCATTTTAGCGGACATCGCTGCCGCTTCTTCATCTCTCTTTTTGAGAGCACGCTTCAAAAAATCGATATCTGACTCCTGTCCTGTCCTTTCTTTGGGTGTGTCTTCGGGGTTTTCCTTAGGCAGTGGACTCGTAAGTATTGCCGCCTGAGCAAGCATCTCCTGCATCTTCTCATGTTGCTGCTAAGATTTTATCAGAGACCAAGTATGCGACCTGTGACTAGTAGAAGCACGACTTTCGTCTTTGGAGTTCACCATATGTACTGTATGAACTACTATACCCCTAGGCTTGGGGTGTTTGGAACTTTGGCCTATGGATTTTGCCTCGGGCGCTTGAGCTTTATTCGGCCTCTCTTTTTTGTGAAAAGACGCTTTAGGAAGAACCATCATATTAGGAGCCGCCTTAGGATGAGTCATCTTGTATTTGGAAAGGGAGTTGTCAGAGTTTGGCTGATACTTAGGGGAAGAGCCGCAGACAACGACTGAGTTTTTCACTTCCTTCCACACCTTATATATATATATATAAGGAAAGTCCTTTTGGAGAGCGAACTGTTTTCTGCTCTTATTGGATTTCGATGGGTTGTAGAGACTTCTTCTGTTCTGTGGTGGGAGAATTTTGTCTGACCCTTCGCGGCAGCTCGAAACTATTCCTAGTTAGAATAGCAGGATTCTCCATTGGAGTTGAAGCAGGACTAGACGGAGATTGCCCCCAGTTTTTCTTATTTGACGCTGATATCGAATTGGTGATGCCTTGTGACCGGAGCTTCATCAGTCTCAGGAGTTTACTGAGTTTGCCCCCTATTTTCTTTGAGAGCATAAATATTATGCCCCCAGTGTTGACCTTGGTCCTTGGCAGGAGCCAGTTATGAAGACCGATGTCGTCGACAGAGCTAAAGCTTGGGGAGCCAGCCTATGGAAGACAAACTTCTTCTGGGCTTCCTCCTTCGGCGTTGAGGCTCCGAGGGTAGGAGGTGGGAATATCGACCCAAAGAAAAACACGTTGATTGCTTGAAGCGTCGGGATGCATAAAACTAAGGCTGCATGTGACCCATACTTGACTCCACCGGATGTGACAGAGCCTGAGTTGTAGTGAGTGGAAGCGAACGCCAATGATCCCTACATAAAGATGGAACGACAGCTTTGGTATTCCATCACCCAAGGGCAACTACAAATATACATACCGCGATTATTTGATCGTGGAAAAACACGACACACGAAATGTGGAGTGGAAAGAGGAAAAGGTCGTACCGGGCATGCCAGAATCTGTTTACTGCTGGAGACTGGTCTGAGGCATCGGGAGGAGGTCCAGACTGAATACGGGGGCATATGCTATTTGGAACGTATCAATCCACCTCTTCGAAGATGCCAAGTTGATTTATGGCACCGTATATCGGAGGTTTGAATATATGCGACCATTGTAGCGTGACTTATCAGATTTCCTCTCGTATTGGTGGAGTTTTTGATTGTGGGGACGCTTTTCCCTGGATGTACAAGCCCCTGCTGTTAATTACGCTATCGCAACGTGATAACAACTTTCACTTTCTCCATGTACATCACTTCATGTCGTGTTGTGTTTGTTTATATGGGGTAGCCCTTGTATTGTATATGGAGACTAATCTTGTCATGCCCGTAGGTCGCGGATTAGTCCAATTCCGTATATATTGGATTTGGGATTGAACTTAAGACGCATATCCTGTGTAAACATGGTCTATCAGTTCGAAATATGTCATCTGAGGATCGCTAGTCATTCTTGAGACTAAGATCAACTCAAGAATATGGTTAAGGACCGTTGATCTTGTTTTGGATTAAGATCAACTTAGATTCATTAATATTTTGATCAATGGATCATATATGAAGAGCAAAAACTTCAATACTTAATTTAATTTTAATTAAGTAATCGAGCAAAAGCTTCAATACTTAATTTAATTTTAATTAAGTAATCGAGCAAAAGCTTGTTGTCCAAGTGCGCATGTACATTTGAGGTGTGCATGTATATGTATCTTCTTTAAAGAGGGTGCACGCGTGCATATCACGTGATGCGCACTCACTTGGGGTCGGGAGCTGCGCACGTGCATATCATGTAGTTGCGCACATCCTTATCGGGTCAAATTTCCATGTGCGCATGTATATATGTGTGCATGTTCGAAAGATGATATTGTTCATTTGCGCACACGTGTATTAGCGCGTATTGCGCATATCCTTATAGAGAATGCATTCAGCTTACGCGCATGTGTGTAGAACGTGCGTTTGTATGGGGTGCGCATATATATGGGATGCGTAAGGCATTCTATGTCTTGATAAAATTTCATATTTTTCATCAAGTAGGGACGATACAGGAGTTGTTGGTTGTTGGGACCCGCCACCTCTTTGAAGAGGTTGAGAAATTACACCGTATTTCAGAGGTGTGAAAAGATGTACTCTTGAACCAAATCCCATACTTGTGGAGGAGTTCAGGTCAGAACTGAGGATTGATAGTCTTGTATGAGACTAAGATCAATGGATGAAAAATCATTAGTCATATATTCGATTAAGATCAATATATGTATCGTGGATGAAAGATCATTAGTCATATATCCGACTAAGATCAACTTGGATGACATAGATGAAAGAACACGAGACTAAGATTAATATGGATGAACGATCATTAGTCGTATATGAGACTAAGATTAATATAGGTGGACGATCATTAGTCGTACATGGGACTAAGGTCAATTTTGACATTATTAATATGTTAATCAATGGATCGTATATGAGAAGCAAAATCTTCTATACTTAGTTTATTTTAACTAAGTACTCAAGCAAAGGCTTGCTATCCATGTGCACATGTACATATGAAGCGCGCATGTACATGTATCCTCTTTAATCAGGGTGCACACGTGCATATCACGTGGGTTGCACACTTGATCGGGGACTGTGCACATGCATATCACGTGATGGGCATCTCTTATGGTGGGGGATGCGCACACGCATATCACGTGGTTGCGCACTTGCTATCAGTCATGAGGTTGTGTGCGTGCATATCACGTGGATGCGCACTTGTTATCAAAAGTATTATTTTATCTAAGTGCTTATGTGTGCACTTATGTATGGGCAAACTTCTTTTTAAATACGAGCTAAGGTCAAATGCGCATCGTTCGTCAAAAAACTATGGTGCGCATCTATATGGGAAAATTATTGACTTTCAAGAAAGCAAAGGCTTTCAATGAAGCAAAAGCTTCAAACTCACGTCTTCCGTTCTTTTTGGATGCACGTGTATCGCACTTGCGTATTTGGAGAGCACCATTGGCATTTGTGCTCCTGTGCAATTGCATAGGGTGCGCCCATTGAGGAAAACTTAAGCTTTCAAGTGAAGCGTATGCTTCTATTTGGTGAAGTCTAGGCTTCAAAGGGAAGATAAAGAAGGGATTGTTGGTCTTTGGGACCCACCGCCTCTCCGAACACGCTGAGGAATTACAATACCGTACTTCGAAAGTGTGGAGGGATGTACCCTTAAACCAGTCTCGTTAATCAGGATAGAGAACATGTTGGAGCAGTATCTTCTGAGATGCCGGAAAGGCTTGTTTGTGCTTAACGCACGTGTTGCGCTTGATGCCGGCGCACGTGTGTCACACGTGTTGCTCATGGCATTTGCGCACGTGCGCTACACGTGCACCCATGTTACCAGCGCACATGCGCTGCACGTGATGCACATCGCACATATGCGCACTAGGGAGCACGTATGCCTAAGGAAAGCAATGGCTTTCAAAAAGAAGCAGTGGTATTTATGAGGACGAATCATGTGCGCTGCACGTGGTGCGCATTGCACTTGCGCTTGCGCATATACACACTAGGAGGGTACGAATGCCTAAGAAAAGTAATAACTTTCAAAAACAAGTAATGGCTTCTGTGAGGACGAATCCTCTCCCTTTTTTTTGAGAAGTCTCCCCTCTTATTTATAGGGGATAGGTAGAGAAGGGATTTCTCTTTTTCCCGATGCGGGACTGAAGATATATCCCTCATGTGGTAAAGTATTACTTAGACCATACGTGCATAGCACATTTGTTCATAACTTTTGATTCCGGAAGAGTTATGAGGTCCGTAAAATATCAAATCGAAGGTCTTTTCGAGACGCTTTCGATACCATCAGAATTTGCCTAATTTTCTGATGCTCTCTATACTTTCTCAAAGCTCAAGCGAGCAAGTGAGGAAGAAGATGAAGAGAATGGCTACTAGAGAAATATCTCACCACAAGATGAAAACTATCATCCATCACCAAAAATACTCACTCTCTCATTTTATCTCTTCAAGTCAAAAACAAAAGAGTGGGTGTTCTAGTGACTCACTAGGGTGAGTCACAAGCCCGCACACTTCTTCATTTATGATGAAGAAAAGAGTAAGAGAGTGTAGCCACCTCACTAGGTACACACATATAAATGTGTATATAATCAAGTATACCTTAAACCCGTATTTATAATAAATACGTATACCGTATTTCTACAAAAATATGAATACCGTATTTATATCGAAAATACAAAATACGCATATTCATATTTAGAAAGAAATACATGTATTTGTATCAAAGCACGCGTACCCGTATTTATAAAAATACACGTATTCGTATAAATACTATATTCGTGTTAAAATACAAATACCTAAAAGAGAGCAATATAATACTAGTATCAAAACTGGTTGTCTTTCAAACCTGCTAGTACTACTAAACTGTCCGATTAAAACACGTGTATAAATACACATGTTTAATCGAACACCTGAGCGTATCGAAATACACAAACTATACCGTTTCGCCTAAACCGGGAAACCCTTTGTGTGGGACTCTAAAGACTTGATAATATGCTGGCGGTGGGTTTAACCATAAGCACGTCAGTGGCACTAGCTGTACATAACGGCTACCCAGGTAAGGGAAGATCGACATGATAACTCGTCCGAAAACCCTACTGGGCCTATAGGTGACATTCTCCGTACAGTCCGGTCTGTTCGTCAAAGAGTATCGCATATCGGGCCTAAGGGATGGTAAACGTCAGACCCCTAATAGCATGACAAGTCATGTCGGTGTGAAGCCTAATACAACCTGAGAAACTACTGGTGTACCTACTAGTAAATCCCACTTGCCCTGACCAGAGACCTTTAGTATTGGCCAACCGTACAAATCACGATATCAACTCCCAATACCAGGAGAGGCGAAGTCCTTTTATCACCTACTGCCTCCAAGTGCTTCGGGATTGCACCCAACTACTACATGTTTGCACGACTCATTAGAGCCGTAGGTAGTAATCTAAGTGCAGTGAGAACACACTCGAGAATAGTGATGTCAAGTCAATGGACTAATCTGTACTTATGTCACTGGAGAACTGCTATCCGATGATAGGTATAATACCAACCAGCAGTTCCCAGCGAGTCCTTCCAGTGAAACTCATAACCTAACGAGCACCTGTATACTATCTTTGGTACCGTATACCAATGGCTGCGGGACGGGCTATCTCCCCTGACGGGGATAAGAAACGTATACACTAGTCTACTTTAGAGTATCGATGCCCTGTCTCGATAATCCTATGACTAGGGACAATGTTTAAGGATGTGTTTATAGACTACCCAGCCTCTACTAGTGTGACTGCCATCACAACTCTGGTAGTCAAGCAAAGATCCTAAGAGCTCTACCAACATGTATTAGCGATATGTTAAAAGAAACATATACACATGTTAAGATAGATACAAACCAGATATCATACTATCATATTGAGCAAGACTATTATATATCTGTATATATTCCAAGCTTTCAAAATATAATATACAATTATGTACTATATAATAATGGCCTCTAGGGCATATATCACTAACAGTTATGAGGAAGAGGAATATAATGGATTTGAGTTGAAATAAAGTGAGGAGAAATAATGGAAAGTAATTACAGATATGGTTTTGGATGGAGACAAGTGGGACAGTAAATAGGAAGGAGGGAAAAGGAATTAAATCCATGGGTTTGATACATTATGCACAAGTTTGGATGGAGATGTTATGAGGAAGATGAATATAATGGATTTGAGTTGAAATAAAGTGAGGAGAAACAATGGAAAAGTAATTATAGATCTGGGTTTTGATAGAGACTGGGTGGGACAGTAAATAGGAAGAAGGGAGTAGGAATTAAATCCATGGGTTTGCATGGGGAGTAAGTGGGAAAGAAAGAGGAAGAAGGAAGAAGGGCAATGTTAATATGTTTGGTCCCATCTTTGAAAATTCCTCGATTCGCTACTGTCCAGGGCACAGGAAGAAGCAATGCCAAAAGTACAAACAATGGTTGGAGAAAAGGGATAAAGGTGCCAGTACAAGAAGTTAGGATCAAGTCAGTGTTGCAACAAAAGCAGAAGAAGAATAAGAAGAAGATCCGTGCGATGTACTCATAGTACATACCGGAAATGATGAAAATTCTGATACTTGGATACTTGCCAGTGGATGTTCATATCATATATGTCCCAAAAAGAAGTTGTTCAACACCCATAAGGATTACAATGGTAGCAGTGTGTTAGTTATATGTATGCCCTAGAGGCCATTATTATACATGTGATGTATATTATAGTGGATGCTTGGACATATATAGGGAGGACTTTCTTACTCGACATGATAGTATGCTATCTGGTTGCTCTTTATCTTAACATGCACACTTATTGTCTCTCTATCACATGTTGATAAAGCCCTTAAGATAAGTACTTGGCTACCAAGATTATGATGCAGATCATAATAGTGGGGCAGAGGTTGTTGGTAAGTACATCCTTCAAATGTTCCTAGTCGTGGGAGTATCGAGACGGGGCAACGATATTCCAGAGTACATTAGCGTATACGCTTCTCGACCCATGTGATGGGCGATGGATGATCCCATATCCATTGGTGTTTGACATCAGAGATGGTATACGGGTGCTCAGTGGAGACTGGGTACACTGAACGGACTCGCCAAGAACTCCTAGCTGGTATTATACCTATCGTCAGATAGCAGTTCTCTGGTAACACTGGTACAGGTTAGTCTGTCGACCCGAGATCGTCATAGAGTATTGTGTGATTCCCACTGTGCTTTGATTTCCACCTTACCACGTTCAAGAGATCGTGAAAAACGGTGGTTTTTGGATACAGTCCCGAGTCATATGGAGGCAATGAGTGATAGGAGGGGATTTCGTCTCTCCCGGTATTGGGGGTTGATGTTGCGCTATGCTTGATTGGCCATAAAAGAAAATCCATGGCCAGGGTTGCTGAGATCAACTGGTACGTGTTATCAATAGTTTCTCGAATTGTTATGGGCCTCATATCGGCATGACTTATCAGGCTATTGGAGTCTGACGTTTACCACCCCCAGGCTGAGATATGCGACATATCAGACGAAGAGACTGGAATGTACGGTAGTGTTACTTATTGGATTCGCAGAAGTATGAGCACGCTTGCTTGTTGATCTTCTGATAGCTCAATACCCGGGTGGCCGTTACGTTTAGCAGACCGCTTGTGGCTTGTGGGTGACTGATATGATCACCACCTACTGCCGACGTATTGACCAGTCTTTAGAATCCTACACAGAGGTTTCCTGGCTCAAGCGAAACGAACTAGGAGCACATATGTGATATTTGCGGGACCGAGATTAATACGAGTATGTGATACCGTATTCTATTCTCGCGATATGTGATATCGGTCGGTTATATATGATATAACCGGGCTGTCGATTCAAGTGTTGATTCAACAAGTTGATATATTTGATATTAGTCGGTTGTATGTGATATAGCCGAATTATTAAATCAAGTGTTGATTTAATAATTTAATGTATAATTATATATTTGATATATTATCTTATATTAACTAATATTAGCTCACTTAAGTATTCTTTTTCTCACTAGTGTACACATGGTATATATGTGATATATATTAATGTACATCTTTTGTGTCATGCTTGATGTCACATGCTACATGGGTGTATGAGACTCACACCATGCTTATAATAATGTAAGGTTTTGTTTATTTAAAGTAAATCAAATTAGTTGGAAATTGTCACATGGTTGAAGCTTGTGGAACCATTGACCAAGTCCACTAATTTTGTTTTACTTGAAGATATTTATTAACCCACCATTATTGTTTAGCCATGGTTTAGTCTTTACATGAGTTAGTATATGATATTAACTCACCCATGGTTGCTATTCTCACCACTTGATTCATTCTTCATTTGCTTCATTCCATGGTTGCTTTCTTCATCTCCTTCCTCAAGTTTTTTAGCTTCATGAGAGGTGAAGAAAAATAGTGAGAAAATTATTTCTAAAGTGAGCAAAATTCCTACTTCATCAATCTCTTCTCTACTAGCCATTTAGATTGGGTTGTTTCTTCACTAGTTCATCACTTAGTGAAGAGGTAGCTTGAGTTAGTGTCTCCTCGACGTAGATCATTTTCGGCCTCGAAGACTTCAAACAAGCTTGTTCATTTCATCTTGTGGAGCCTCACTAGAGTCCGGGAGATCACTACTTGGATCAAAAGGACTACTACAAGGAGCTATTGAAGTGAAGGACCGGTCTACAAAGGTTATATTCCTTTCTCACTTAGATGTAAAGATATTTATATGCTTGTTTCGTCTAATTCTCTAGTTAAGATTCTAGGTTAGGGTTCTTTAGAGCGCCAATTTTTTTATTACGGCATGGTTGATGCCTCCCGAAACCCAGCAGTGGTATCAGAGCCGTGCTAGAGAATTAGACGATGTTTGTAGGATTACGAAACCGAAACAACTCCGAAACACTCGAAACATAAACCCAGTTTCTGTCGAATTTTTCAGAGTGTCTAAATTTTTTTTAAGCAATTGCAAAATGTTATATGAGATGTAACATGAACACCACAGGAAAACGAACCACCTTCGCCGAAAAATGGCCGGCCACATGTAGTAAAAATCCGGCCTGGCCGGTTCTGTATGGGAATTTTGGGTTCGTTTTGGTAGGGTGTTTCAGGCTCTGGGTTTTGGTGTTTCAGGTGTTGCTTGTTTTTACAGAAAGTGCATGTGATGTTATCTTTAAGTAAAGACAATTCAGAGTGTTTCATAGTCGTAATTCTAATATCGTTTCGGGTTATTTAGATGACGTTAAAAAGTTCGAACGGATATCAATAACCCATTTTCTCCCTCGCTGGAAATTTTCCAATAGTCGGGATTTTTCCGTGTTTAAAATCTTCAGAACATCGTGCAGGTGTTTTCTATGGACCCTCTAGAAGAACAAAACCCTAACTCGATTCTGTGACCGTCGGAACCGCCACCAAACCATAGGGTTTGTGGTAGTTCCGCGGCGCCATAGGTGAGGCAAGGGTTGACCCTTCTACGGTTGATCCATAGGTGATGTTGCATGTTCTGGGCACTTTTTAAACTCCGCTCAAGTGTTGAGCTCTTTGGGAAATTTTGGGTGTTTGTTGATTCGATCGAAAAGTTTAATATCATCTAGTTATCTATGATTGTGATACAATACTTGGAATCCACAATATTTAGTTTTATGAAAACTAATTTGAATTTTATAAATCTAGCAATTTAGTCTCAAGTGATCGGTTGCCACGGGATTTTGATGTGGATCAAAAGTCCGTCGCAATCACGTAGCGTACGCGGATACTCGCCGGGTAACCTTACTAGATAGCCACGCCCAATAGCCCCGACCAAGTGACTGTAGGAGAACCCCGTCGCCAAAAGCATCCGTTCGGGTGCTCGTGGCCGCGGTGTTCCGCCTAAGTGCACTTCGTCGACGGCATCGGGGGTGCGGCCGTCTACTAAAGTTTCCGACGGGCATTCGATCAAGTTGTCGGGAATCTTGTTGAATTACCCGACTGGTTATTGAAAAGTGTTTTCAATATCGAGACTAAAATGCGGGGTTTATAATTGTTAGGAATGTGAAGTCTAAGGAATTCATTTAGTTAGACATGAAATCCAAAGTATGTGATACATTGGGTTTATGATATCTAAGGTGGTTGCGGATTCCAATTGTTGTAGTTTTCACTTTCTTTTCTGCGACCGTAAGTGTAATATATGGTGTATTGCCAGTTTCATTACTATATGTCAACGACAATTGGGATACGCATATTTACTTACGTTGACGACATGCGATGTTATGTGTTGCTGTGATATGTTATATTGGATCGTCATGTTTTGAATAGCCGGGTTTTTTTTATGTGAGATGAGAGTTTTTCATTTTCATTCATATAAAGACTTGTATGTAATATTCTTTTATTGGGGCACTTTCGGGTTGAGGATGATGTCACCATTGATGTGTATTATTTACTTTTCCGCATTAGGATAGATCCAAGGTGGGGAGCATAAGTAACCAGGTTCTAGAGTCCAGTGGGAGACCATATCGAGGAGTCGAGACCGGGTCTCCTAACTCTAGAATTGGGAGGGTTGCTTGCCGCTCTCGTAGGGGTCTAGGGATGTGGGTTTGGCTATTCATCGTGACCATGGAATCCGTGTTTTTTTACTGGCTTAATTTAAAACACGGAATTCCTAGTATATCTAATATTTCATATGTGTTCTTCTGGTGCTGATATTCTGTGATGTGATCACTTGATATTCTGAGACGAATGCTTATATTATATATATGATATATAATAAATATTGCTGCTTTCGTTTCTTCTGTGATTCTTAGGAAGCATAATATGATGGGACTTAATTAATGAGATTAATGAAATAAAAGAAACCTAAAGATATTGTAGAATCTTGTTTTAAAAACTGGTAACTCTAGTTCTTGTTTTGCATAGAGGTATTCCTTGTAGAATATCCGGCACCTTATTCGATAAGGAAAGAGCCGAGATCCCTTCACCGGGAGTGACCTTTTTAGCGAAACTAGCAAATGCTACAACCCACTCGGTTTAGTCTTTTGATTGCTTTTTTAGTTCATGATTTGCATAGTGGTATTTGTGAAATATCCAGCACCTCATTCGATGAGGAAAGAGCCGAGATCCCTTCACCGGGAGTGACCTCTTTAGCAAAACTAGTAAAAGCCTAAAAAACACTCCTTTTCAAAATCACTCGATTCTACAACGATATCAAGTTCATTACGCAAAGGGTTTTCTTAAAAACCTACGTAGCCCTCCGTCATTTTAGATAAGTGCTACTTTAGTATTCGTGCTACGGTAGTTTGGCCTCCGTCAAGGCGTAGTGTACGGTAGCTGATTAGTACTTATCTGCAGCATGAGATGCGATTGGATTAGGGTATTCGTACGACGTTGTTTGGCCTCCGTCAAGGGTCATGCGGGTGGGTCTAATTCAATCAAGAAATGAACGGGTTGAACTTGACTAGCGCCCTATGGGTAGTTTGGCCTCCGTCAAGGTCATAGGACGCTAGGGGTAAAAACTATTATCGGGAATTTCAAGTGTTGAAATTTGCAATGAGATTGCATACCTTCTATGAGATAGTTGGATCCCGATACCCACTACGAGTAAGAGTTACTCCTGGGAGAGTTTTGCACATTACAATTATCCGATCAAAGTAGGTGTCTAGAAAGGTGTTGTTCAGTTGATAAAACTGCACATTTAATATGATATTTTTCCTACTATTTCTATATAATAAAAGGTGTTTATTATAATATATGATACATATGAGGGGTTATCTGTAAAAATACTATTTTCATGTGTTTGTATATTATAATTAACATTTGGTAGGAAAAAGTAAGCATATACTATCCATATGACATTTGGCCCACTTAATATGCTTACCTTATTAATACCTTTGACCAATTCTTAAAGGTTAAGTTAATATATCTACTAATATTATTTGTTGAGTTGTTGTGCAGAATTTTCAGGGCTGAAATCAAGGAAATCAAAGTTGTTGGAACAAACCTGCCTAATTAAGAAAGCAAACTAAAGAAATCAATTCTGGCAGTGACGTAGAAAAGATTTTCAGTTTCCAGATATTCAAAAGATCATCATATATCACCAGAAGAGCCCACAAGAAGATTGAGCCCAAGATTCCTCTACTTGGCCGCGGATCCGCGGCCAAAAGCAAACCCACCTTTTGGCCGCGGATCCGCCGCGGTTTTGACGAGTTAGGAGTTGGGATTTTTTAGTTTGGATCTTAACTACTAGTTTCCAATTTAGGCATCTAGGGTTCTGGCTTTAGGACTATAAATAAGGACCGAGAGCCTCTTGGAAAAATCATCAAGCTGAAGAGATCACGAAGTCCAAGACGGCTCACGCATCCAGGCTGATCATCAACGGTTCATCTACCTCCTTAGAAGAGATCGAGAAGCAAACTAGCATTTTGTAATCATTTTCTAAGGAAACAAAGTGTACTTGATCTTGTTGATTAATAAAGGTAGTTGTTTTATTTAATTCCTTTGCATTTTATATTATGTTTTCCCTCTATGTCTTTTCATCTTCTTCTCCCAACATGCGCGAGTAATTCTTCGCTTGTTAGGGTTCATGGGATTAGGGTAGGTTAATGGATGATGAAGATCCTTAAACTCTTTTTAAGTCCTATAAAGTTTATAAACTCTATCAAAAGAATAGTTAGCATCCTAATCGGGCGCGCTACCAATTCATTGATAGTCTCGACCGCGATTAGAGATTAGATTAACAATTGTTTTGGTAGAGGCTAGATATGAACAGAGTTCCATGTCGAGATAGGGGTTAAGAGTGGGAACCCTTTTCCCTCCAGAAACCGTAATCTATATGCATCACTGTCGTTCTAGTTTTAAATCTATTAAAGGATAAAAAGAGTAATCTTTAATTAATCATCGATAACTACTAAATCCCAATGAACCCTACAAGCCCTCTTTTAATATTAAACTTACCTCCGTAGTTAATCTAGATCTATATTTTGCATTCTTGTTTAACGTAGATCTAGAAACTATTTCCATTCTTCAACATTCTTTATCCCTCCTCTCTTTTTCAACACATCTAAAGTAAGATTAAAAGGTTCCACGTTTCCCAGAGGACAGCCCGTACTCATCTCGGTCTAGCTACACGCGACACCGTTATTGATTGCGGTTAACTACTACACTTAAAATTCTAGACCAATCAAATGGCGCCGTTGCCGGGGATACGTGCGTAATTTTTTATTCTTACTATTTGTGTTGAATTCTTATATGATCTATATCATAATTAAAACAAAACTGCATATCGCATATTTAACGAAGTGTGTGAATTTTTTGCAAGGAGATCTGGAGTCACGGACTTGAGAAAACAGGAAGACAGAGACATTCATCGAGATCCAGAGGAGTACAGGAGGCCACGTAGCAAATTTCATCAATTGATCCATCCTTCTTGCGGCGGATCCGCGGCGGATACACCATATTCGCGGCGGAAGCGCGGTGGGTTAGAGGATCTAGGGTTCCAAACTTCTCTGGTAAGATTCTAACCTCCTTCTCTCTCCTCTGAAATCTAATAAAATATCTTTTCTGCAGGATTCTTTGCAAAATATCGTCGCTCAAAAATCTTTTTGCAAAAGTTTTGTAATTGGTTTGTTTTGCATATTTTAATACGGACTTTAAGGGGCAAAGACCAAATCCAGATTAGGTGTGGATTTCATCACCCTTCCTAAGCCCCACAAATCACAAACCAAGCATATGCATCAACCCTACGTTAATTTAAAAAAATATCTAGACAAGACTCTAAGGACTGTCGTGCATAATAAGGACAGAGGAAGGTCGTGGTAATCTATCGCTTATCCGCATTACTTTTTTGGTGTCTAAGCAAGTGTGTCTAAGTCAAGTGGTTACTTAATTAGGCCCACTACTTACGTAGTGGATACCACCTACTTACCTGGCACTTACCTGGCCACAAGAGTAGTAAAGAGGTGGTAGAGGATTGATCCTGCGGCTTGTCCTTTGGAAGTCTAGGAGCGGTCTAGAGACTTGACCTAGGTGACCTTAGTTTCAGGGTTGTTTGTGCATTTTTGTGTGTGCATGCTTGGCTGGACACGGGATTCTAGTGCCCGTCTTGTCCGCGTTCCTGCTATCGACTCCGAAATCGGTGCTTCTTCATCTTCTTTTCCCCCACCACACACCACATCGACCAAGATGGACGGTACTCCATCAGATTATAACACCACGCTGCCACCGCCCGTAGGTGCGCAGAATCCACCGTGCATCTCTCTCCAAGAGAGATGCTATCCTATCCGTGGTCCACTTCCTACTTGTCTATCCATTCCACCAGCCAACGAGGATAATTTTGAAATTAAACCCCACTACATCAATCTGTTTCCCAAATTTCACGGGCTTGAGTCTGAAAACGCGTACGTTTTCATCACTAAATTCGAAAACGTATGTGCAATGATGGGTACTTCACAACTGACTGTGGATGTTATGCGCTTGCGTCTTCTCCCATTCACTTTGTGCAACTTGGCAGAAAAATGGCTTTATAATACTGCCGCACACTCTATCACTAATTGGGATGAATTCGTAATAGCATTTCTTAAGAAGTTTTACCCAAACCATAAGACCGCCCGTGTTAGGAGTGAGATCAACCAGTTTACCCAGCTTCCCAATGAACCATTTTGGAAGTGCTTTGAACGTTTCAAGGATCTGCTTGTCCAATGTCCTCATCATGGAATCAATAGATGGGACTTGTGCCGAATTATATATGAGGGCATTAATCCAGCGACAAAGCAGATACTTGAAATAATGTGTCAATGCAATTTCATGTCCAAAGACGACGATGAAGCTTGGAAATATCTGAAAGACCTAGCTGAAAACACTTTACAGTGGGAAAGCGTAAGACCACCTTCATCTAGGGGAGGTATTCATCAGCTCGATGTTTCCATCGCAGTAAAAGCCGAAATGGCAGCGATGCAGAAGAAACTCGACGCTATTGAGAACAAATTCTCATCAATCTCCCTAAATCAGGTAACGCTTCCTAAGACCGTGTGTAGTTTCTGTTCTGATCCTTCACACTTGACGGAATAATGTCCTATGAATGCACCGTTTCAAGGTCACGAGCATACTAATGCTGCTTTTCAGCAGTGGCATAGAAACGATTCTTATTCTTCCACGTATAATCAAGGATGGAGGAATCATCCTAACTTTGCATGGAACCAAAACCAACCACAAAATCAAAGCCAGTTCCAAAGCAATTATCAAAGACCTCCTCCACAGCAACCACAACTACAAAGTCAGCACCCCTTTCAGTCATAAAATTTTCAAAATCCGGCCAATACTTCCGCACCGCAACTGGCCGGTGATTTTTATTTAGCTTATGCGCTTTCAAAAGATGAATCAAAGAATTTATATAACCGCAATCAAGAACGGCGTCGCTTGGTAGCTAGCCGGTGAGTACGGGTCGGTCCCCAGAGATTTTGTGAATTTCCTACTTGCTCTAACGAGTTAATTCCAAACGGTGTGAACGGATTGATTAAATCTAAAAACTAAATTAATCTAGATCTAAATCTTGCTAGGGTTAGGTTTAGGTTAAGTTTGGAAATTCAATAAATCACACCGCTTTCTATACCCATATTAAGATCTAATAGGAGTTATGGTAATTATTAATAAAGTGGATTAGAACCATTCGGGAAGATGTTTCTTCCTCTAGGTTCGTGTCCTTCCTTTATCAATCCTTACCCTAATCTCCATGGAAAACACGCTCAACCGGGCCTTTATACTACGGTATCACCGCTACCTCGAGGGATAGGATGCCGTAAGGAGCGGTGTGTGCATGTATGCATGGAGTCCTATTAATTATATGTGATGGGCAAGAAATGGGTGAGAGATCTTCATCTCTCAAGCCTTCCCCAAAGCTAACCCTAACAAGCGAGGAGACTACTCGCTCATTAGGGAATTGAAGAACATCTCTAAACTATTTATCTAGGGCAGGGAATTAAAGATCTAATTAGGGCAGATAATAAATTTAACCTAAGGCAGAAAATAAAAACTACTTACAAATTGATGCTCTCCAAAACTTCAAGAGAATTCTGAATTTTTATTAATGAAAGGAGGCATAACCTAATACAAGATTTAAAGTTCCTATTTATAGAGGATAGGAACCCTAGGATTACAATCGACTTGCACATCTGCTATTACAAAAATACCCCTAGGAAGACTAGTCAACGCGCAGCCAGAATTTTGGTAAATTTTCTCGCCACTACGGGCTCGGCACGGCCGCGGAACCGCGGCTGCAGGCCAGGTTTGGCCGCGGTTCCGCGGCCAAATGATGATCTTGGGTCTTGAAATTTCTTCTGCTGGCTCTAGTCTTGTTGGTCTTCCTACTTCTTTAGTTCTTTTCTCAGATTGGCTTCTAAGTTTCTTTTAGATCTCCACAGTGAATAATTGTAGTGGACTTTTACCGTTGCTTCGTGACGAAGTCTTGAACTTTGCGCTGCTTTTGTTCTTTGTGAACTGGTCTTCGTGTAGGCTTGATCAAGATTCCACCATTTATTGGTCGTAGTCTCACTTTGTATCATCTTTTTTCATCAATTTCACTGTTTTTGCTCCGAGAACCTATAACTTGTAACTAAGTAGCAGACATAGGTCAAAAGCACCTGTTTATTTGTAAAATGCATAAGAATGAGGAATATAATAATGCAATATTTATGTTATGAACAAATACCCCCAAACTTATCTTTTGCTCGTCCTCGAGCAAACCTAGTTTTATTCTCGACAAAATCCTAACCTCACTTTCGCAGGGAAGCGCGATTGCACTGAGCTCGTGCAACAAGCCGTTAAACCTCTAGGTGTCCCTAGTAGGAGGAGTGTTGTCTCCTGAGGGTTCTCAGCGGATACTACCCACAAAATCCTATCAATTAGGCCCATTGACTTTTATTCTCCAATTAGGTTTTCTAACAAGGAATTCTATTATTTTCGACTCATAAATTATCCACCCGTATTCTTCATGCTTCCTTATCTTTTAACTTAAGATTATATATGTTCTGTAGACTTACTTAGCTTTCGGCATCTTTTAAGTTTTCCTTCTAGGGTTCTATCTCAACTTAGGAATTTTTATCATCTCTACTAAAGATACAAGTCCTATTCTTCATTCCTATCTCTTATCTAAATTCCAATCACATACCCCTACGTGTGTGTATATATCACCCCTACACTTGGAAATTCAAATCAAGCAATCATACTCTTGTCCGTTGTCCAAAGCACTTCTTAATTGGTGAATTTTTAGATGAATTTCGCTCACACATCCTTCATGCGATCGTTAATACTTCTTGAGGTACCAACAACCGATTACAAGATGCGTTTGCACATTAAAGCGTAATTGCTAGTCTTGTAACACCTAAGGCTTTAGCAGTGACTCCCAAACCAGTTAGTCTAAGGCATTAGGTGATGAAGCATCCTCGCTAAATATGTTTCTATTTTTGCAGCCTTAAGTAATCACAAAAACCAGTGTTCATTTTTTATTATCTCTTTATTCACACTTGTATTTTTTTTCTTCATACTAAGGACTTTAGAAAAGAGCATTTCAAGGTCTCTTCTACTATTCCAAGTTTCAATGTGCGTGTTTGTACAATTTGTAGGGTATATATTTTCAGAATTTAGACTTAAGCTAGAAATTATTTTTCAAACTTATTTTTTAATAAAAACATCAATACTTTTCCTTTGTTTTAACTTAGCCCAAGTAGTGAACTCAAAATTTGCCTATTTCTAGATAAACTACAAAGACATATACTTTCTACCGTTAAACTTTAAGAAAGGTTATTTTTAGGGTTTTTAATTTACTAAGTCTAGATCTAGTTGTTCCTAGCTAGTGAACCTATTTGTCAAACTCAAGTCAATTATGGCCAAAATTGAATACATTAATTTTTTTTAATTTTTAAAATTTTCAGATTTTTATGGGTTTTAAAATAAGTATGCAAATGCAAAAATATACATATGAATACGAAGGAAGAAGGCTTACCGAGCACACGCCCAAACTTAAACTTGACAGTGTCCTCACTGTCATGCTACACCAAGAGGGTCAAAATGTTGGTACTCCCCTGTTTATTTATTTACAATATTTTTATTATTATTATTATTAAAAGAAAAACAAAAACATATATACATATATACAACAAGGTCCTCTCCAAACTAAACAAGGCCTTACACAGACCAAAGGTTAGCACCAACCATTCAAAAAATTTATCGTGGTAATGGTGGGGTTGGTGAAAAAATGGAGTGTAGAGAAAAGAAATGAGAAACACACGAGACCGTGTGGAGATAGAAGCGATATACGGTCTCGGTGGAGGAGAAGAATGGCGGAAAAGAGAAAGAAGTGTAGTACGATCTTGAGGGTGTAAATCGAGTGAATAAATTAGCGCAATTTGTGATGACCGATGTATTAAAAGCGATTGTGCTAATCTATCAACCCGTCGAGAAATGGGGTCAAATCTCTCAAGATTCACAAGAAAACATGGGTACGTCGAACTTGGTAAACCATCCATTGAAAGTGGAAGCGTGACGAATTCTTGCTCGGTCGAAACGATAGGAAGGACGAAAGGGAGTGATTTAGGGATAGTCTTATTCTCACCTAAGTAATCTATCTCGAACTCGAAGGGTTCCATCAATGGTTTGAAATGACTGTAAGCAACCGAGTTTGATGGTTCAACTAACTCATCTGAAAATTCAAAGGATTCAAACTCGGGCAGTGAGTCTTCAACATCGTCCGAAAAAATGAAACACTCGTAATCGTTATCAGCTGTGAGAACTGTGTCAGATTCAAAGAGGAACGCACTCGTGGCGTCAAATGTGCTGTGATTGAACAGAAATTTTTCAAACTCACAGTTCTCCTGCATGATCTTTTGCGTGGTCGGAACGATGGAAAGGAGGGAGGGTGATTTAGGAAGGATTATAGTTAAAGGTTCAAGAGGATGAATTGGAAAATCCGACTCATCAAACAAAAATGGTTCATCCTCAATACTATCCCTAATACTCTCCTCAATACTATCCTCATAATTCTCCTCAAAAGTTATCTCATCCATGCAATTATCATCAAAATCAAGACGCATATGAAGTTCGGGAGAAACATTTAATAACTCGGGATGATGAATTGGAGATAAAATTTCAGTCAAATTTACGGGTTCATCATCCAAAATATTCCTGGTGTCTATATCCTCAATCAAGTGAAAATCAATTTTTTTGGACACCTCATCAAAAGCATGGATATCAATTAATTTAGGCTCTAGAGTGGAGGTGTAAAGTTCAAAAGGATTAGGTATGGTTTCACTCGAACGGGATTCTTCACAATCTGGCAAATCAATCACTACAAAATCACACAGCTCATCATTTTGGACACATGTTTGAAAAATGGAGTTGTTGGATTCAATTGGGTATGGATAGGTTTGATTTGGAAGTGGGTAGAACTCACTCTCTCCTCTCAAATTCTCACTCTGTCTAACCGCCCCATCATACATTGGAAAATTTGGAGCTAGTTGGAAACTAGCTACCGGTTCATTAGGTTGTAAAAGAGCGGTAATGGACGCATCCACATTCCTAATCATTTGGTTAGTCGCTACCATATAAGCCTCCAACAACTGTTCCAAACTAGACATGGGTTGTGAAGGGGTTTCGGTAAAAGATTCAAAATTGTTTGGATACGTGAAACTCCCAAATGGTTGTGTCGAAGCAATGTCTAGTGAAGGTGGGAAAGTCGGGTAGGACTGGTAGGAATTGGATGGTTGGACAGGAGTAGGGTCAACATTTGGGTAAAAAGGTGAATGGACTTGTTGATCCCTAGAACTGGATGTGTGAAGAGGAGTGAAAGATCGGCTACGAGATTGTTCAATATGCTCAGCAATAGACATGGGTTTAGGAGTTACAACATGACTCGAAAAAGTGGTATCAACATAAGAAGGTGGTGAAGGTTGAAACGGTTGATACAAAGTGGATTGCAAAGTCAAACTGTTTCTCCTAGACGCTTCTATTCGATCTTTTAAAGAAATTTTGGGCATGGAGGGGTCGTCCTTAAATCAACCGAAACAATTCGCGTAAGAGGCAAAGTTTGGTTCGGGATACCAAAGTTCGGCAAGAGATTTTTGAGGTGGGGTACCCATGATGTAGGAGAAGAAAAAGAAGGTGGGTGTAAGTGGGGTGCAAGGATTTCATAGCGACAAAATTTTGCAAGTTTTTATAAAAATTTTCTTTTCTTTTTTATGTGGTGCTCTTTGCAAAAAGATTTTCGATAAAAGGCTTTGACACAAATGCAATCAACCAAAAATGCACAATCAGGCCTAGATCTAGGGTCACCTAGGTCAACTAGACAGCTCCTAACTGTTCCAAAGGGCTAGAAATAGGATCTCAAACCGCCTCTTCACCGCCAATTGCGGCCAGGTAAGTGTCAGGTGAGTGGGAGGCTCTCCACTACAAGTAGTGGCCCTAATTAAGTAACCACTCGCCTTAGACACACTTGCCTAGACACCGCAAAGTCAGGTTAGGATCAACAGCCGATGCGTACAACTAGTCCTCTGTCCTATTGAGCGCGACGTCCTTAGGGCTGAGTCTAGTATTTTTTAATTAAATAATGGTCAATGCATATGCCTTATGTGATTTCTGGGGTCCTGGGAAGGGTGATGAAATCCCCACCCAATCTGGATTGGTTTCAAGCCCCTTAAAGTCCGATTAAAAATATGCAAAGCAGTAACAATCACTTGCAATCAATTTTTTTTTTAGCGCGGCGCAAAGAATCCTGCACAAGATCAATTATTGGAAGGGGAAAGATTTTTTTTAAGCGCAAAGAATCCTGCAGGAGATTTGACAAAAGATATATCGAGATTTGCAGAGGAGAAGAGAGAAAGCTCACAGAAATTTTTCCAAACGATGACTCGACCAAGGTGCGGCGGTTCCGCGGCCAAGGGTAGCTTCGCGCGGCCGTTCCGCGGTGGCACATGCGGATCAAGACTTCAAATTTTGCTGACGTCACCAACGCGCGGCGGAAGCGCGGTCGGAGCAGGGATCTCGCGGCGGTTCTGCGGTGGAGGCGACGGCACAGTTCCCAAAAAATTTTCTGTTGTTCTGTTGGTAAAATCCTCTGCTGTTCAGATCTGCCTTTTTCTGTTTTGATCTCTGGATTTTTCCAGATCCGAACTCTATTGTAGATCCTGCAAGATTCAAACAAAAATACCCTTCAAACAATACAAAAAAATTTATATTTTTTTTATTTTTCAGTTTTTATGATTTTTTAATTTTAGATTAACTCGAAATTGCAAAAAGAAAATAACACGCCATCCCCGGCAACGGCGCCATTTGATTGAAATGATTTTTATTTAGCTTATGCGCTTTCAAAAGATGAATCAAAGAATTTATATAACCGCAATCAAGAACGGCGTCACTTGGTAGCTAGCCGGTGAGTACGGGTCGGTCCACAGGGATTTTTTGAATTACCTACTTGCTCTAACGAGTTAATTCCGAACGGTGTGAACGGATTGATTAAATCTAAAAACTAAATTAATCTAGATCTAAATCTTGCTAGGGTTAGGTTTAGATTAAGTTTGGAAAGTCAATAAATCTCACCGCTTTCTATACGCATATTAAGATCTATTAGGAGTTATGGTAATTATTAATAAAGTGGATTAGAACCATTCGGGAAGATGTTTCTTCCTTTAGGTTTCTTGTCCTTCCTTTATCAATCCTTACCCTAACCTCCATGGAAAACACGCTCAACCGGGCCTTTATACTACGGTATCACCGCTACCTCGAGGGATAGGATGCCGTAGGGAGCGGTGTGTGCATGTATGCATGGAGTCCTATTAATTATATGTGATGGGCAAGAAAGGGGTGAGAGATCTTCATCTCTCAAGCCTTCCTCAAAGCTAACCCTAACAAGCGAGGAGACTACTCGCTCATTAGGGAATTGAAGAACATCTCTAAACTATTTATCTAGGGCAAGGAATTAAAGATCTAACTAGGGCAGATAATAAATTTAACCTAGGGCAGAAAATAAAAACTACTTACAAATTGATGCTCTCCAAAACTTCAAGAGAATTCTGAATTTTTATTAATGAAAGGAGGCATAACCTAATACAAGATTTAGAGTTCCTATTTATAGAGGATAGGAACCCTAGGGTTACAATCGACTCGCACATCTGCTATTACAAAAATACCCCTAGGAAGACTAGTCAACGCGCCGCCAGAATTTTGGTAAATTTTCTCGCCACTATGGGCTCCGCACGGCCGCGGAACCGCGGCCCCAAATGATGATCTTGGGTCTTGAAATTTCTTCTGCTGGCTCTAGTCTTGTTGGTCTTCCAACTTCTTTAGTTTTTTTCTCAGATTGGCTTCTAGGTTTCTTCAAGATCTCCACAGTGAATAATTGTAGTGGACTTTTACCGTTGCTTCGTGACGAAGTCTTGAACCTTGCACTGCTTTTGTTCTTTGTGAACTGGTCTTCGTGTAGACTTGATCAAGATTCCACCATTTATTGGTCGTAGTCTCACTTTGTATCATCTTTTTTCATCAATTTCATTGTTTTTGCTCCGAGAACCTATAACCTGTAACTAAGTAGCAGACATGGGTCAAAAGCACCTATTTATTTGTAAAATGCATAAGAATGGGGAATATAATAATGCAATATTATGGTATGAACAAATACCCCTAAACTTATCTTTTGCTCGTCCTCGAGAAAACCTAGTTTTATTCTCGACAAAATCTTAACCTCACTTTCGCAGGGAAGCGCGATTGCACTGAGCTCGTGCAACAAGCCGTTAAACCTCTAGGTGTCCCTAGTAGGAAGAGTGTTGTCTCCTGAGGGTTCTCAGCGGATACTACCTACAAAATCCTATCAATTAAGCCCATTGACTTTTATTCTCCGATTAGGTTTTCTAACAAGGAATTCTATTATCTTCGACTCATAAATTATCCACCCGTATTCTTCATGCTTTCTTATCTTTTAACTTAAGATTATATATGTTCTGTAGACTTACTTAGCTTTCGGCATCTTTTAAGTTTTCCTTCTAGGGTTCTATCTCAACTTAGAAATTTTTATCATCTCTACTAAAGATACAAGTCCTATTCTTCATTCCTATCTCTTATCTAAATCCCAATCACATACCCCTACGTGTGTGTATATATCACCCCTACACTTGGAAATTCAAATCAAGCAATCATACTCT
Source organism: Agapanthus africanus (assembly GCA_030015575.1). NCBI lineage: Eukaryota > Viridiplantae > Streptophyta > Magnoliopsida > Asparagales > Amaryllidaceae > Agapanthus > Agapanthus africanus. Next base: position 99,497,845 of record JASDDO010000008.1, read on the forward strand.
TGTCCGTTGTCCAAAGCACTTCTTAATTGGTGAATTTTTTGATGAATTTCGCTCACACATCCTTCATGCGATCGTTAATACTTCTTGAGGTACCAACAACCGATTACAAGATGTGTTTGCACATTAAAGCGTAATTCCTAGTCTTGTAACACCTAAGGCTTTAGCAGTGACTCCCAAACCAGTTGGTCTAAGGCACTAGGTGATGAAGCACCTTCGCTAAATATTTTTCTATTTTTGCAGCCTTAAGTAATCACAAAAACCAGTGTTCATTTTTTATTATCTCTTTATTCACATTTGTATTTTTTTCGTACTAAGGACTTTAGACAAGAGCATTTCAAGGTCTCTTCTACTATTCCAAGTTTCAAGGTGCGTGTTTGTGCAATTTGTAGGGTATATATTTTCAGAATTTAGACTTAAGCTATGAATTATTTTTCAAACTTATACTTTAATAAAAACGTCAATACTTTTCCCTTGTTTTAACTTAGCCCAAGAAGTGAACTCAAAATTTGCCTATTTCTAGATAAACTACAAAGACATATACTTTCTACCGTTAAACTTTAAGAAAGGTTATTTTTAGGGTTTTTAATTTACTAAGTCTAGATCTAGTTGTTCCTAGCTAGTGAACCTATTTGTCAAACTCAAGTCAATTATGGCCAAAATTGAATACATTAATTTTTAAAATTTTTAAAATTTTCAAATTTTTATGGGTTTTAAAATAAGTATGCAAATGCAAAAATATACATATGAATGCGAAGGAAGAAGGCTTACCGAGCACACCCCCAAACTTAAACTTGACAGTGTCCTCACTGTCATGCTACACCAAGAGGGTCAAAATGTCGGCACTCCCCTGTTTATTTATTTAAAATATTTTATTATTATTATTATTAAAAGAAAAACAAAAACATATATACATATATACAACAAGGTCCTCTCCAAACTAAACAAGGCCTTACACAGACCAAAGGTTAGCACCAACCATTCAAAAATTTTATCGTGGTAATGGTGGGGTTGGTGAAAGAATGGAGTGTAGAGAAAAGAAATGAGAAACACACGAGACCGTGTGGAGATAGAAGCGATATACGGTCTTGGTGGAGGAGAAGAATGGCGGAAAAGAGAAAGAAGTGTAGTACGATCTTGAGGGTGTAAATCGAGTGAATAAATTAGCGCAATTTGTAATGACTGATGTGTTAAAAGCGATTGTGCTAATCTATCAACCCGTCGAGAAATGGGGTCAAATCCCTCAAGATTCGCAAGAAAACATGGGTACGTCGAACTTGGTAAACCATCCATTGAAAGTGGAAGCGTGACGAATTCTTGCTCGGTCGAAACGATAAGAAGGACGAAAGGGAGTGATTTAAGGATTGTCTTATTCTCACCTAAGTAATCTATCTCGAACTCGAAGGGTTCCATCAATGGTTCGAAATGACTGTAAGCAACCGAGTTTGATGGTTCAACTAACTCATCTGAAAATTCAAAGGATTCAAACTCGGGCGGTGAGTCTTCAACATCGGTCGGTTAGTACCTCAAGAAGTATTAACGGTCGCATGAAAAATGTGTGAGCATATTCCATATAAATATCTATTAAAAAGTACTAAGGTAGATGGACAAGAGTATGATTGCTTGAATTGAATTCTCCGAGTGTAGGGATGTTCTATACACACACGTAGGGGTATATGATCGATATTTGGATGAAAGGTAGGAATGAAGAATAAAGACGATGTTTTATTGAGGGATGATGTGATTTCTAATATCTTTTCATGACTATTAAGATAGGGCTCATGACAACTGAAAAGCTAGTGTAGTTGGAAACTCTAAGTTTTCAATGTCTTTCTTTTATGGTTCTTATCTTTATATGTAACTTTCACCATCTCTCTTTTATTATAGGATTTTGTGGGTGTAATCCGCTGAAAACCCTCAGGAGACAACACTCCTACTAAAGACACCTAGAGGTTTAACGGCTTGTTGCACGTGCTCAGTGCAATCGTGTTGCATACGAAAGTGTGCTTAGCTTTCTCCTTTCTTTTTCTCCTTCTATTGAATAAACTAGTTTGCTCGGGACGATCAAAGATAAGTTTGGGGGTATTTGTTCAGTTGATAAAACTGCACATTTAATATGACATTTTTCCTACTATTTTTATATAATAAAAGGTGTTTATTATAATATATGATACATATGAGGGTTTACCTGTAAAAATACTATTTTCATGTGTTTGTATATTATAATTAACATTTGGTAGGAAAAAGTAAGCATATACTATCCATATGACATTTGGCCTACTTAATATGCTTACTTTATTAAAACCATTGACCAATTCTTAAAGGTTAAGTTAATATCTCTACTAATATTATTTGTTGAGTTGTTGTGCAGAATTTTCAGGGCTGAAATCAAGGAAATCAAAGTTGTTGGAACAAACCTGCCTAATTAAGAAAGCAAACTAAAGAAATCAATTCTGGCAGTGACGTAGAAAAGATTTTCAGTTTCCAGATATTCAAAAGATCACCATATATCACCAGAAGAGCCCACAAGAAGATTGAGCCCAAGATTCCCCTACTTGGCCGCGGATCCGCGGCCAAACCCACCTTTTGGTCGCGGATCCGCCGCGGTTTTGACGAGTTAGGAGTTGGGATTTTTTAGTTTGGATCTTAACTACTAGTTTCCAATTTAGGCATCTAGGGTTCTGGCTTTGGGACTATAAATAAGGACCGAGAGCCTCTTGGAAAAATCATCAAGCTGAAGAGATCACGAAGTCCAAGACGGCTCACACATCCAGGCTGATCATCAATGGTTCATCTACCTCCTTAGAAGAGATCGAGAAGCAAACTAGCATTTTGTAATCATTTTCTAAGGAAACAAAGTGTACTTGATCTTGTTGATTAATAAAGGTAGTTGTTTTATTTAATTCTTTTGCATTTTACATTATGTTTTCCCTCTCTGTCTTTTCATCTTCTTCTCCCAACATGCGCGAGTAATTCTTCACTTGTTAGGGTTCATGGAATTAGGGTAGGTTAATGGATGATGAAGATCCTTAAACTCTTTTTAAGTCCTATAAAGTTTATAAACTCTATCAAAAGAATAGTTAACATCCTAATCGGACGCGCTACCAATTCATTGATAGTCTCGACCGCGATTAGAGATTAGATTAACAATTGTTTTAGTAAAGGCTAGATATGAACGGAATTCCATGTCGAGATAGGGGTTAAGAGTGGGAACCCTTTTCCCTCCAGAAACCCTAATCTACATGCATCACTGTCGTTCTAGTTTTAAATCTATTAAAGGATAAAAAGAGTAATTTTTAATTAATCATCCATAACTACTAAAGCCCAATGAACCCTACAAGCCCTCTTTTAATATTAAACTTACCTTCGTAGTTAATCTAGATCTATATTTTGCATTCTTGTTTAACGTAGATCTAGAAACTATTTCCATTCTTCGACATTCTTTATCCCTCCTCTCTTTTTCAACACATCTAAAGTAAGATTAAAAGATTCCATGTTTCCCTGAGGACGACCCGTACTCACCTCGGTCTAGCTACACGCGACACCGTTCTGATTGCGGTTAACACAAACACACTTTTACACATCAATCAGGTGTTAACGGGGTTACGCCCCTGCGAAAATGAGGTTTATTTTAAGTAGGTCCGTGCGAAAGCACGGGGAACCTCCCTTAAACTACCGACACTGGCCTGGCCGAAAGATTGGCGAACTTGTAGGGTATAATTAATCCCGGTTAGTCTTACCTTTTAGGGTTTGAAGGAAGATATTGTTGGCTATAGTGCCCTCAAGGCAATTATTGTAGTCGCAGGCAGGTGATTATGATGATTGAGGGAGGACCTATACCGGTAGAACAGTCTTACTCGAGATGATAGTATGCTATCTGGTTTGTCTTTATCATCACTATTACATGTTGATAGAGCTCATAGGATTCTTGCTTGACTACCAGCATTATGATGAAGATCATATATATGGGAGCTGGGGGTCTATAAGCAAATCCTTAAATGTCCCTAGTCGTGGGAGTTTCGAGACTGGGCATCGATACTCCGGTGTAGACTAGTGTATACTGATCGAGACCCCGACGAGGGGCAGTGGCCAGGTCTCACAAGCCATTGGTGTTAGTTTGTTCACCTAAGATAGTATACAGGTGCTCATTGGGTTATGAGTACACTGGACGGACTCGTCGGAAACCTGCTAGTTGGTATTATACCTATTTTCATATAGCAGTTCCCAGGTGACATGTGTACAGGTTAGTCTGTCGACCTGAGATCGTCATTTGTCTCGTGTGAGTTCCCACTGTGCTTTGATTACTACCTTACCACGGCTCAAAGGAGTCGTGCAAACAGGTTTTAGTTGGGTACAGTCCCGAGCCATATGGAGGCAGTGAGCGGATCGTCAGGGATTCTTCTCTCCCGGTATTGGGGGTTGATGTCGCGTTGTGCACGGGTGGCCATCACCAGAAATTCTCGGCCGGGGTAGACGAGAATTACCGATCCATGATCGATAGTTTCTCAGGTGGTGATGGGTTTCATACCGACACTAAATGTCGCGTTATTAGGTGTCTGACTTTATCCACCCCCTAGACTCGATATGCGATATTTTTAGATGAACAGACCGGACTGTACGGATATTGTCACTGTCAGGCTTAGTAGGGTTTGGATGAGTTTGCTCGTCGGCCTTTCTTTTGCTCAATACCTGGGTAGCCGTTACGTACAGCTAGTGTCGCTGACGTGCTTGTGGTTAAACCCACTGCCAGCATATTGACGAGTTTTTAGAGTCCCACACAGAGGGTTTTCACAGTTCAGGAGATATGGTGTAGATGGCGTATGTTGGTACATACAGGTGTCCGATTAAATATGTGTACAGGCTGCACAGACTTTAATCGGACGGTTGATAATACTAGCGGCTTAGGATTAAGCCGAATTATTAAATCAGGTCTTGATTTAATAATTTATATATATGTATTTATATATATGCATTCTAGTATTATTGTTCACTATTCATTTTCTCTCTTGGCTATTCGTATTTTTGTACGAATATGCGTATATGTATTTCGATAGTGTACCGGGAAGTATTCCGTATTTATACGGAATAGTTTCTAGAAGATGGCCAACTCATTAATTGATTTTCTTTTTAGAAAATCAATTTGGGAAATGAGGTGGAGGGTGAGTTGGCATGAGCATGGGCTTGAGCATGTAGAGAGGTATGGCATGGAATTGTTTATTGGTAAAATGAAATAAGATATTTTTGTGTGTGCATGAGAGAGAGAGAAGGGGGCAGCCACTAGCTTTGGATAGGCTTGCTCATTTTCTTTTCTTCACTTGCTCGCTTTCATTCTCGCTTGAAAAAAAAACACTTAGCCGTTTTCTTTAGTTGCTCATGCCACATGTTTTCCTCACCTCCTCTTCATCTTCTTGAGTTGCTCATGGAGCATTTGTGATGAGAGAAAATAGATAGTGACAAATTCCTACACCTCCACTCTCCATTGCTAGCAACCTTAGAGCGTCGGTTGTCTCGCTTGGCGAGGCTGAATCTTGCACCATTTCCCTCAGGTGGATCATCGTAGATGGAGGAAGACCGGCAACCAAACTCGACCCGCAACCACTAGGAGCTTAGGATGAAGGTTGAAGACCGAAGGACACGGATCAACTCGGTATAACCATTCCTAAGTTCCTTTATATTGCTTGCTAGTATAGGGTTTAGGGTAGATCCGGGCATCAGGTAATGGTAGCGCCAGTTTAGAAAAAATTTGTTCCGCATTTGGCCACGGTTTGATGGCCGGGGCGATGCCGTAACCCAACAGATTTGATAAAAACAATGGGAGCCATCCTGATTAGATAAAATAATAACCAATCTAATCTTGCAAGAGCATACGCTGAGTGTTTTCTTCTCTCTCTCTCCTGGTAGCAACCATGTCACACCTTAATCAAGATAATAATATGGATGCATTGACCGAACCTGCTTATTATACTGAGCTGGGGAACGTTGGTTCCGCTCTATCTTATAACTGTTATAATTCCGAGCAGGAAATAGGGGAATATCCACATTCCCACGCCACCCAATCGAGGAATGAGCATGTTGATGCATATTCTTCGGGTGTGTTCGTTACCAAGAACCGTTTCACAGTATCCTCTACGTCCTAGGTATGAGATACCGAATCAGGATCCTATATATGTAATCTGTTACATGGGCTACAGAAAGGTAGAGAACTCGAATTGGGTGATATATCTTTAAGTATTAGAGAATGATGCAACTGTTACAGCCAAATCAGTTGGCAAATATCACCTTGTATTACCAAATGGTAAATACATTGATTCTGAACGAATGTTATTACATACCGAATCTAATATACAACATTACATTAGATTCTTTATTAAGTTAAAGAAAGATATAATTATGTATTGGAGGATAATGTTGTGAACATTTTCCTGAATCAAGAGTTGATTGGATCAGGCACGTTATGTAATGGCATATACGTTCTAAATCAAACCTCGGTTCAAAGTATATATAACACACACAAGAGGAGTAGTTCAGAAATGAACGAATCCTTCTTATGGCATTGTAGACTAGGTCATATCTATGTGACACGACCAGCTAAGTTACATAAGGATGAATATGAGAATCTGTTCGAATTTTCATCTTACGATACTTGCCAGTCATGTCTCAAAGGTAAAATGACCAACACTCTGTTTGCTGCAAACAGAGAAAGAGTTATTGAACTCTTGGGACAGATACAGGTGATGTATACAGTCCTATGTCTACAAATGCCAGGGTTGGTTCTTTGTACTTCATTATATTCACTGACTATCTCTCAAGATTCGGACGTATGTTCCTGTTGAAACACAAGTCTGAAACTTCTGAGAAATTCAAAGAATATAAGCTTGAAGTTAAGAACCAGATGGGTAGAAGTATTAAGTCCTTCGATGAGATCGGGGAGCCGAATACTTGGGCATGGAGTTCCTGGATTTTCTAAATAGAGAATAGGATTCTCTCTCAGCTTACTCCTTCGTATACACCACAGCACAACGGTGTATCGGGACGGAGGTATCGCACCCTATGAGATATGGTGTGCTCTATGATGAGTATTGCTGAGTTGCATGTTTCCTTTTGGCGTTATGCACTTGAGAAGCTGCATACCTATTGAATGGGGTTCCATCCAAATCAGCGCCTACCACTCCATATGTGATATGGTATGGGAAGAGACCATGTCTTAAACGAGTTAAGATATGGGGTTGTCAGGCCTATGTTGAAAAGCAAAATCCGGACAAGCTCGAGGCAAGGTCAGTTCTGTATAAGTTTGTTGGATATCCCAAACATTTGCGAGGGAATATCTTCTACCACACTGAGGAGCAAAAAGGTGTTTTGTTTCTCAGCATGCCATCTTTTTAGTAAAGGAATTTCTTGTGAAGAAATTAATGGTCATGAGGTAGAACTAGAAGGAGTTCCAGCTGGACAAACTAACAGCTGATAATTTAGTGAAACCAAAGGATTCAATAGTCTCCAATGAATCTCAGCCTCTCCATGAATCTGGTAGGGTTCCTCATCCATCTAAGAGATATTGCGGTTTCCTCGGTGACGGTAGGAGCGAGGATTGCATCATGGTAGATGATGACCCAACCAGGTTCAGGCAGGCCATCACGAGTGGGGACTCTGTGAAATGGCTGGATGCTATGTAATCAGAGATGGAATCCATGTACACCAACAAAGTATAACTTTGAATGTTGCACCTGAAGGGGTAAAACCCATTGGGAGCTACTGGATCTTGAGAAGATTCTTGGTGCAGATGGAAAAGTTGAGACTTTCAAAGCTATACTTGTAGTAAAAAGTTATCGTCAATAACCAGGTGTGGTTTATGATGAAACCTTTTCTACAGTGCCTATGCTTAAGTCCATCAGGATTACAGCACGCATCACGGAATTGGAACATCTGTTTTGATGTGGCAGTCAAAGAGTTTGACTTCATCAAAAAGGTAGATGAACCTTGTATATACAAGAAGGTTGTAGAGAGTAAGGTTGTCTTCCACGTATTGTACGTAGATGACATACTCTTGATAGGAAATGGTTTCCTATACTACACTCGGTCAAGCTCCTCTTATCACGAGGATTCTCCATGGAAGATTTGGATGATACCTACTACATCTTGTAGATTATGATCTATGGTGATAGATCTAAGTGGATGTTGGAAGTGTCCCAAATCCAGGTACATTAACACCGTACTAAAGGGGTTTAGTATGGAAGATTTTAAGCGTGGTGGTTCGCCCACTTACTCAGGAATCACTCTCTCCAAAAAGATGTCTTCCAAGACTGATTCGGAGAGAGCTCGCATATAAGGGATACCGTATGCTTCGGCACTAGATTCTATCATGTATACGATGTTATGTACCAGACCAGATGCAGCTAACTCACTATGTAACGCCCTATGCCCCAGTACAGATGGTATTGTCCGCTCTGGCCGAAACCGCACGGTTTTTCCCTTTAAAGAGAACCGGACCCTACCAGGGGCCACTTCCCAGGAGGTCACCCATCCCAGGAGGTCACCCATCCCAAATCCAGGTACATTAACACCGTACTAAAGGGGTTTAATATGGAAGATTCTAAGCGTGGTGGTTCGCCCACTTACTCAGGAATCACTCTCTCCAAAAAGATGTCTTCCAAGACTGATTCGGAGAGAGCTCGCATGCAAGGGATACCGTATGCTTCGGCACTAGATTCTATCATGTAAACGATGTTATGTACCGGACCAGATGCAGCTAACTCACTATGTAACGCCTCATGCCCCAGTACAGATGGTATTGTCCGCTCTGGCCGAAACCGCATGGTTTTTCCCTTTAGAGCGAACCGGGCCCTACCAGGAAGGCACGCTTAACTACAAAGTTCTCAAGCTCCTGTAGTTCTCTGTAATTGAGGGTGGTGGCATTATATTTATAATGCAGTCTGGTCCTCTTTCGGAATGTGTTCCGAAGATTCCCCATTGTTCTACAGTGGGTCCCACGGACTGTAGAGGTGGCCCCCACAGATTCAAGAGGTGGCTGTTTTCTGATTTAAAATCAGAAAAGCTTATGGAAAAAGCTTCAGAAGAGGGTCACATGCTTACACGTGACCAGCAGTCACGTGTTGGCACGTGACATCTAAAAGCATCATCAAGGCAAATTCAGCTTCCTGACTACATCAAAGAAAAGGGCTTCAGAAAGGGTCACATGCCCCCATGTGACCAGGGTCACGTGTTGGCACGTGACATTTTAAAGCGGATTCAGAGGCACATCGGTTCCCTGATCAAATCAAGGAAAAAGCTTCAAAAGAGGCCACGTGCTCCCACGTGACCAGGGGTCACGTGTCGGCACGTGACGCTCAAAACATCAGAATTGTTCTCCAGTTAAATCAAGAAAAAGAGTCCAGACAAGGGTCACGTGCTCACACGTAACCAGGGGTCACGTGGTGGCACGTGACGGTTAAGCAGCAACCAGAAGACAGCGCAAAAAGAAAGAGGAAGGCTCGTTCCAAGGAGGTCATGTGCCCACACGTGACCATGGGTCACGTGGTCACACGTGACCGGCTTTCAAAGCCCATTTTGGCAACAGAATTAAATTCTGAAAGAGATTCAAATCTTTCCAAAGGAAAGCGACTATCTGGAACCAATCGAATTAAAGATTCAAAGGTGATGAAATATCATCTATCTATGGGAAAATCTCGAATTTGGAAAGATTTCCTCTTTAAATCTAACAGAAATAACAAAGGAGAATCCCTGGATTTGAAATCCAATGGTGAATAAAATTCACCTAATAATCCAAAGGTCAAAACGAATGATGGATGCAAATCAAATCTCGCAATGAAGATTCGTCAAAAACTAATTGATTCGGCTGCTTCTCCTATAAATAGGAGCCAAGAGACACAGGGAAAAAAAAAGAGATATATACGCAGAGGGAAGAAAGGGAGAGAGAGCCTTGATACTTTGAGGAATTTGGATCTTCTGCAAAAGAAAACCCTAGGTAAGAAAGGGAAGGCTTTTTGAAAGAAGGAGAATTTAATTCTCAACAGAGTTTAACTCTGATATATAAAACAGAAGAATATATTCCTTCTCTCTTTGCTAGAGGATCTGCAAAGTGCACATCTCCCCTTGAAGTTGAGAATTTAATTCTCAATGGGTTGAGATCCTGCCATGCAGATCCAAAACATAGAGAGGGAATGGAAGCACGAGAATTTAATTCCCACAGAACTATAGGAATTTAATTCCTTTAAAATAAAATTAGGGCTTGACCCTGTGTTATGGGAATTTAATTCCTTCAGAACAAAAAGAAACAGGGTTTAACCCTAATTAAGAACCTAGTTCTGCTGAAACAGCGGGAATTTAATTCCCTTAATCATAATTTAACAGAGAATGGAGTTCAATTCCTTAAAAGCTTTTATTAGGGTTTAACCCTATTCAGTTCTTCACATATATGAGGAATTTAATTCCTACAGAAAATTCAGAGTTCAACTCTATTCCAGAATATAAGTCTTCAAAAGGAAGTAGGAATTTAATTCCCCTGAAATTTAAAGCTCGAGGAATTTAATTCCTGAAAAAAGATTAACAGATCCTCTAAACAACATATATAGAGGAAGGGTCATGTGTCACCATGTGACCCCCTCCCAAAAGATCTACAGAAAGCCCCTTTGAGGCAGCACCCCACGTGAACCACGTGACTCTTGACAGAAGCTTTAACACACAAGCATTTGAATGCCCGTCACGTGATGACACGTGATGCTCTGAAAGATGCGATAATCTCAGCAGAATAAATGAAGGGAGGGCGCTCTCACGTGTTGTCACGTGACCCCTCTTGCCTTAGTGTTTAACACTAAATTGAAACTCCCGAATTCAGTGTTAAAACAACTGTTGGGCCTTAGTGTTCAACACTAATCAAAAAACTTTATTTGCAGTGTTCAACACTGACTACCTTAGTGTTTAACACTAATTTGAGAGCTCTGTTGCCAGTGCTTAATACTGATATGTTTTAGTGTTTGACACTAATTTGAAAGCCCTGTTGCTGGTGTTTAACACCAATTATCTTCTAGTGTTAAACTCTAACTTGTCAATCTCATTTCCAGTGTTCAACACTGGTTGGTCTTCAGTGTTTAACACTAGACATTGGTCCAATTGGCTAAATGGATAGAGGCAAAGCCTCTCCTGATTGGACTTAGCCCAAGCTGGCCATAAGTCCTCAATTCGTAATTAACTGGGCTAATGGGCTCATAACATAATTAATTGGTCTTGATCCCAAATAGGGCCAAGGACTATTTAATCCACTCCAGTTCCAGGGTACATCTCTTCACTCCTTTGATACTTGGCATTGTAATCCCTCAATGTCTTCAAAGAGGTGACGGGTCCCGATGACCACGCATTGATATGGACTGTGGGGTCCTTAAACCCATGGACTATGAGGTCCTTAACCTTGACCGAGATGTCTTAAAACTAACAATGCACTGTGGGGTCCTTAAACCCATGGACTATGAGGTCCTTAACCTTGACCGAGATGTCTTAAAACTAACAATGGACTGTGGGGTCCTTAAACCCATGGACTACGACGTCCTTAACCTTGACCGAGATGTCTTAAAACTAACGATGGACCGCAATGTCCTTAAACTACCCATGGACCGCAATGTCCTTAAACTACCCATAGACCGCAATGTCCTTAAACTAGAACAATAGAGCCCCGCATGCTCTTTTGTCGGACCTAAACGGTCCCGTTTAAGTTGATCTTAGCCTCAAGGATGGCTAACGTATCCTTAAACCTTCAAACATACTGGACTATGAATCCCCCCAATTAACTCTGGCTCGAGGGTACATCTCTGAATTCCTCTGACATCTGTCGTTGTAATCCTTCAACGTCGTCAGAGAGGTGACGGGTCCCGACGTCCATACATATGATGGACCACTATGTCCCTAAACTGGAACAATGGAGCCCAAACGCTCCTTTGTCGGATCTAAACGATCCCGTTAAGTTGATCTTAGTCTCAAATTAGACTAACGTATCCTTAACAAACGTTTGAGTTGACCTTAGCCTCAAGTATGGCTAACGTATCCTCAAACCAAACCCCCAAACCCAAATCTAAGATAACACGGATTTGGACTAGTCCACGCCCTACGGGCGACGACATAACTCGGTCTCCGTAAACAATCCACGGGCAACAAAACATAAAATAAACACACACGACACGAAGTGACCATCTGGAGAAGGAGAAAGTTGTTACCGCGATGCGGTAGCGTAATTAACTGCAGGGGCTTGCGCCTGCAGGGAAGAGCGTCCCCACAATCAAAAACCCCTCAAACGAGGGGGAATCTGACGAAGTCTGCTACATCGGCCGCATCCGTTCAAACCTCCGATGCACGGTGCCATAAATCAACTTGGCATCTTCGGAGAGGTGGATGGATAGCACCAATTAGCATCTGCCCCGAACCCCAGGCCTAGACGCCCCACGCGTCCCGGCCGCCGTTCGGAGGGGAACAGTAGCCCCCGCCCTCTTGGTATGACAATTGGCGTGGCACTTTGTTCTGTGTGGCACTTTGCTCCGTGAACAAGAACCGGGTCCGGACATTCTCCCCACCTTTAAACAATGATTCGTCCTCGAACCACAAACCTACTACTGAGGGACATGCATGGACCACCATAAATGTAACGCCCCATGCCCCAGTACATATGGTATTGTCCGCTCTGGCCGAAACCGCACGGTTTTTCCCTTTAGAGCGAACCGGACCCGACCTGGGGCCACTTCCCAGGAGGTCACCCATCCAAAGACTTCCCTGGCCCGAGCACGCTTAACTACGGAGTTCTCAAGCTCTTGTAGTTCCGGTTCACTTAAAAGGCGCCTCTGTAATTGAGGGTGGTATCATTATATTTATAATGCAGTCCGGTCCTCTTTCGGAATGTGTTCCGAAGATTCCTCATTGTTCTACAGTGGGTCCCACGGACTCTAGAGGTGGTCCCCATAGATTCAAGAGGTGGCCCCCGCCCTCTTGGTATGAGAATTGGCATGGCACTTTGTTCTGTGTGGCACTTTGCTCCGTGAACAAGAACCGGGTCCCGACACACTAGGTGTAGTGATCAGGAATCAATCGGATCTTGGGAGAATCACTGGACAGCTGTGTAAGACATTCTTAAGTACTTGAGAAGCACTAAAGAAATGTTCTTGGTTTGGTAACGGTGAACTCCGGTATGAGTCCTTTACCAATTCCAGCTCCCAGAGTGATAAGGATGACTAAAAGTCAGTCACGGGCTTTGTCTTTACACTCAGTGGAGGGACGGTATGTTGGAAGAGTTCCAAGCTAGATACCGTGGCAAACTAGACGATAAAAGCTGAATACATCGCTACCAACGATACTACCAAAGTGGATGTCTGGAAATTTCTTTTTCATGAGATGATCATGGTTCCAACCATTAAGCGTCCAATAACTGTTATTGTGACAACAATGGAGTTGTGGCTTTGGCCTAAGAACGCCGGTCCCATCAGCGATCCAGACATATTCTGAGGCAAGTATCACCTGATCAGGGAGATGGTTGATCTCCAAGGGATCGAGGTCAGGAGAGTTGACACGAAGGATAACACGGCGGATCAACTCATAAAGGTCTTTCCCTAGAAAGACTTCTATGGGGCGTTGAGTATAAGATACTACAACAAAATGGTCTTAGCGCAAGTGGGAGATTGTTAGTTATATGTATGCCCTAGAGGCCATTATTATACATGTGATGTATATTATAGTGGATGCTTGGACATATATAGGGAGGACTTTCTTGCTCGACATGATAGTATGCTATCTGGTTGCTCTTTATCTTAACATGTACACTTATTGTATCTCTATTACATGTTGATAAAGTCCTTAAAATGAGTACTTGAATACCAGGATTATGATGCAGATCATACTAGTGGGGCAGAGGTAGTCGGTAAGTATATCCTTCAAATGTTCCTAGTCGTGGGAGTATCGAGACGGGGCATTGATATTCCAGAGTAGACCAGAGTATACGCTTCTCGACCCATGTGACGGGCGATGGATGATCTCATATCCATTGGTGTTTGATATCAGAGATGGTATACGGGTGCTCAGTAGAGACTGGGTATATTGAACGGACTCGCCGAGAACTTCTAGCTGGTATTATACCTATCGTCAGATAGCAGTTCTCTGGTGACACTGGTACAGGTTAGTCTGTCGACCCGAGATCGTCATAGAGTATTGTGTGATTCCCACTGTGCTTTGATTTCCACCTTACCACGTTCAAGAGATCGTGCAAAACGGTGGTTTTTGGGTACAGTTCCGAGTCACATGGAGGCAATGAACGATAGGAGGGGATTTCGTCTCTCCCGGTATTGGGGGTTGATGTTGCGCTATGCTTGATTGGCCATAACAGGAAATCCCTGGCCAGGGTTGCTGAGATCTACTGGCAAGTGTTATCAGTAGTTTCTCGAATTGTTATGGGCCTCATATCGGCATGACTTATCAGGCTATTGGGGTCTGACGTTTACCACCCCCAGGCTGAGATATGCGACATATCATACGAAGAGACCGGACTGTACGGTAGTGTTACTTATTGGATTCGCTGGAGTATGAGCAGGCTTACTTGTTGATCTTCTGATCGCTCAATATCCGGGTGGCCGTTACATTTAGCAGACCGCTTGCGGCTTATGGGTGACTGATATGATCACCACCTACTGCCGGCGTATTGACGAGTCTTTAGAGTTCTACACAGAGGTTTCCTGGCTCAAGCGAAACGAAGTAGGAGCACATATGTTTTATGTGCGGGACCGAGATTAATACGTGTATGTGATACCGTATTCTATTCTCACGATATGTGATATCGGTCGGTTATATATGATATAACCGGGTTGTCGAATCAAGTGTTGATTCGACAAGTTGATACATTAAATATTAGTCGGTTGTATGTGATATAGTCGTATTATTAAATCAAGTGTTGTTGATTTAATAATTTAATGTATAATTATATATTTGATATATTATCTTACATTAACTAATATTAGCTCACTTAAGTATTCTTTTTCTCACTGGTGTACACTTAGTATATATGTGATATATATTAATGTACATCTTTTGTGTCATGCTTGATGCCACATGCTACATGGGTGTATGAGACTCACACCATGCTTATAATAATGTAAGGTTTTGTTTATTTAAAGTAAATCAAATTAGTTGGAAATTGTCACATGGTTGAAGCTTGTGGAACCATTGACCAAGTCCACCAATTTTGTTTTACTTGAAGATATTTATTAACCCACCATTATTGTTTAGCCATGGTTTAGTCTCTACATGAGTTAGTATATGATATTAACTCACCCATGGTTGCGATTCTCACCACTTGAATCATTCTTCACTTGCTTCATTCTATGGTTGCTTTCTTCATCTCCTTCCTCAAGCCTTCTAGCTTCATGAGAGGTGAATAAAAATAGTGAGAAAATTATTTCTAAAGTGAGAAAAATTCCTACTTCATCAACCTTTTCTTTACTAGCCATTTAGATTGGGTTGTTTCTTCACTAGTTCATCACTTAGTGAAGAGGTAGCTTTAGTTAGTGTCTCCTCGACGTAGATCATCTTCGGCCTCGAAAACTTCAAGCAAGCTTGCTCATTTCACCTTATGGAGCCTCACCAGAGTCCGAGAGATCACTACTTGGAGCGAAGGAACTACTACACGGAGCTATTGAAGTGAAAGACCGGTCTACAAAGGTTGTATTCCTTATTCACTTAGTCTGAATCTCGCACTACTAAGCTCGAGGGTGCACGATAAACCGTACTATCCCTAACGAGTTTCCCAAAGGTGGGTTGTAGTGGCGCTTTGCAAAGATTTAATAAATACTAGTCATTTAGAAAAACATGGTTTTATAAAGATGAGGAATTTATTTGTAAAAGGTGTGAATTTCCGTATTTTAGTTTCTAGGGTTTCCTAAGCCAACTAGCCTATTTCTAAAGGGTCTAAACGGCAAGTCATTAGAAGCCTCAAATTGCCTCTTCACCGCCAATTGCGGCCAGGTAAGTACAAGTAAGGAGGGAGGGATCCGCTCACGAATCGTCGCCTCTTCACCGCCAATTGCGGCCAGGTAAGTACAAGTAAGGAGGGAGGGATCCGCTCACGAATCGTGAGGCGGGCCTTTTAAAGTTACCCAAGCTCACTTGCCTAGCCTAGACACCACAAAGTCAGTTTAGATAAACGATCGATGTTCATGACATATTGTATTTTCCTATTAAAAGATTTTGTTTTAAAATTGTATACAACTTAGAACTTTTAGAAAAGGTTTATAAAGAAAAGGCTATTTTAATGTAAAGTCTTGTATTTTCGTATTCTAAGTTTTGATGATATCAATTAGGGTTGTATTTGCGTGTGTGTGGAGGTAGGTCATTACCTCGTGATCTACGTTAAGGTATAGCAATTGTTAAGGGTTAAATGTGAAAACTAAACATGGTGGTATTTAAGTGAAAAAAATACGATAAATGGAAACGTTATCATTTCATGTGAAAAACTTTATCCAAATTGATTTTTAAGTGATTAATAGTCAACATGCATATGTTTAAGCATTATGTAATTTGTGACAAGTGAGTTTTGATAGAAAACCGAATCGGAAATCGGTTTGTTCCGATTTCCGTCGGGTTTTAAAAAGTCGTATTTTTCTTAAAAGAAAAGGAACATAGAAAGAGGGGGACTTACGGGTTTTGGACAAGCTAGAGAGTGCTAGGAAGGCAGGGGGTTGTCGGGCGTCGAAACGTCGTGAAGGGTCTTAGTACGATCGCCGGAATTCGTCGTCGATTTCGGCAGCGCTTCGCCTTTCGCTCCTTTTCTAACGTACCGAGTTCTCTTGAGAATTTTGGGAGAGTGGACTTAGGAATGTAGGGTGAAAGGGTAGAGAGTAGGGGTGTTTATATAAGGCTAGGCTAGGGTTAGGGTTTTAATTTAAAAAATATATAAAATATGTAAAAATCATTAAAAATCATTAAATTTTGGAATAAAAGTGAGTTATTGAGAATCTGATAACCGATACAAAAAAATAAAGTATGCAGGGGGTATGACCAAGTCAACACGGAAAAATTCCGTGTTGACGACTCGGCCGTCCGGTCCGCCGGCCGACTCGGCCGAGTCGAGCCGAGTCGGGGAACCGTAGGGTGGGTCTTTACTTGGGGGGAATTTTGGTACATTTAACTTTTTGGGTTCAGTATAAATTTTGTGAGTTATGGTTGTTTGACTGTTGACTTTCCAAAAATTTAAAACAAAATAATTATAAAAATAATGTGGGGCATGGGATTCGAACTCTGGTGGCTTGGTTCAGCAGTGCAAGGTATTACCAATGAGCTACAAGCTCCTTCTTGTGATTATTGTGGTTTTTAATTACTTAAACTGATGGCAGCAAGAATAAATACTCCTTGTATACATTAAATTTAAAGTAAATTCTTGTATACTAAAAATGGAGTTATTACATTCTTATAGCATGTAATTAAAAACAAAATAATTACATATATCTTGTGCTCATGCTAAAATACCCCTTTGTGGATTTTTGAAAAAAAAATATTTGAAAAAATTTTGGTATAGAAAAATATGGTTGTTACATTCTACCCTCCTTATAAAAATTTCGTCCTCGAAATTTGTAAAAGGAAAGTGTAACAGTTTGGTGACAAAATTAAAGATTGTAAAGAAGTTTTGGTCAAAGTTGTGAGAGTGTTACCTGGGTTACCTTGGTTCACAGTTTCAGGTTCTATGGCTGCTAAGGTGAAAGCCTGTCGCCGTGGCACGTTCCTCCTAGCTGGAGGCATATTCCCCTGTACTCGAGGCATGTTTCTCAGTGCCTGATGGAATTGGCGATTTGGCTGAGCAGGGAATCTACGTGGAGGTGGTGCTGGGAGTGCAGGACGAGTTGCAGGAGCCTGGATAGCTGGCTGCTGCGGGTAGTTGGCGGGTGTGTGTGCTGAGTTGTGTCTATAAGGACAGTTTCCAATTCCGTGATTGGACACGCCACAAACCAAACATATGCCTTTTGCGCGCCTACAGTCCTTCCACAAGTGACCTTCCCTCTTGCAATAAAAGCAAAAATCGGGTCTTGACCGATCCTTAACTTCTTCCAGTCTTCTGAGTTCAACAGCTGGCCTTGAAGAGGCCCCTCCTGCCATTTGAGTGGCAGGACGTTTCACTCCTGCAGACTGAGGTCTGCCCCTTGCCTTTATCACTGCTTCATAGCTGCGGGCAGCTTCCAGAGCATCTTCATGAGTCAGAAATTTTCCCGTGGCTAGGGCAGCCTGAATCTCCGTGTCCAGTCCTTGTTGAAAGCGACAGGCTCTGATATCGTCCGTCGGTATCAAGTGTGCTGCGAATCGGCTTAACATGGTGAATTCAGCGTCGTATTCATCTACTGATTTGTCTCACATCGATCCTTGTTGTAGATGAATGAACTGCTGCTCCATTGCAAACCTGGCAGTTGCTGGAAAGTATTTCGCGTCGAACTTCTCGCGAAAAGTCTTCCATTCAATCGGCTGTACCAGATGTCTTTCTTCCGCCTTCCACCAGTTGCGAGCATTATCCGTAAGCTGTAGTTTTGCTACACGGACCCAAGCGATGTCTGGCACTTGAGCTGCTGCCAGATCGTCTTCGATGCCTTGTGCCCATTCTTCCGCTTCAAGAGGGCTTCCTTTTCCAGAGAACTGCTTCGGATGTAAAGCCCTGAATTTCTTTACTCTCGGTGCGTCGGTCTCAGGTCGGTTCAGAAGTTGTTGTTGTCCCTCGAGAAGGCTGCGGATCGCCTCAAATAGCATTGTTTGCTCTGTGGGTGGTGCAGGAACAGCTGGTGCGAGAGGTAGTGCTGGAGGTGTGTTGTTGACGTTGGTGCTGGTGTTGTTCGGGGAATCCATAACCTTGAAGAAAAATTTGGGTTAGGACAGATTCAAATGAAATGATAAGATTCAAGGAATAGAAATTTGCAAGATTCAAGGAACATGAATTGTAGAGAATGTTTTAGTTGATGTTTCTTGTGTTATATTGCTTAGGTTGTTCACACAGACCAGAACTGCATGACAGGGATTCATACAGCTCTGACCTGCATGGGCCATCAACAAAACCTGTCACGCCCTGCTTCCCAATGTACGGCGAAGGGGACGCGACGAGGCCCGCTACGTATATACTCAGAAGTACATACGCTAAGCGTATCTAAACAATATAAAATAAGTACACAAGAGATATAGAAATAACAACAGCTTTATTAATAACATTCTTTTGTACAATGCATGAAAAGTAAATACAACTGAAGTGGAAAGCGATGCCTAAACAGTGGCATAACAGGAAATGAAAATACTGAAAAGAACAAGGTACAATATCTAGAGCTCGGGATCTTCGTGAAACTGCTCCAAGTCTTCACCAGTGGGCTCGATCTCTGCTGGGTCCAAAGCACCTGACGACATTCAAAGAAGAAAGAAATAGAATGTCGTCAGCGAACAGGTCGCTCGGTAAGTCCCAAAGATAAGGGAGAAATAGACAGAAAGTAAGAGAGAGAGAGAAAGCTTTTAATGTTGTATTATAATATTGTAATATTGTATTAACGCTGTTGTTTATAGCCTGGTACAGAAGATGCCAGTGTATACGAGGGGAGTCCCACTTACACCGGGGACCTTGGTAACCTGTAGTACAAGGCTCCGTCGATAATACCACGGAACAACGGCATGGATGTAATTACGTCTTAAGTGACCACCTCGTGCCACCTTTAACATATTCCGTACCAGTCTATCTCTTAAACCCCGTAGTGTTATGATTGTATTGTAGTATCGTATTGTATAAGTTGGATGACTGATCAAAACCATGATATCAGTAAACATGTTGTAACTGCATAATCAGGTAAATGGAATAATGGAATAATGGATGTATATCCATGGTTTGATTCAGTCAAGTTGTAATGATTGTTAACAGGATTCTGGGATTCATGTATTCATATAGAGTTGGAAAATTAAAGAATATAGATTGATAACTGGATTCTGGAATTCATGTGTTCACATTGAGTTGGAATATTAACGAATATAGAATGACTTGAATCATATTCAAGTCAGAAATAGTCAGACTCAAACCCGAGTCAGACTAAAAGAAAAGTAATTTGAAGTTCTATAATTGTTAGGGTCCTTATTGTAAATTATAAACTTGAGGGGGTTTTATGTAAAAATACTTTTGCATAGTTTTCAAGATACACCCCAAGTATTTATTATTCGTCTTTATTGTTATAATGAGTGTAAATTTTATTTGTGTTATTCTAGTGAATATATCCTAATAAAAGTATTAAATTATAATATTGATTTATTTGAAAATTTATGGTATTTTAATATAACTTTTAATCTTGTAATTTTTTTAGAAAAGGTGGAAACTTTATTTTATAACAAAGTAGGCGTTTAAATGATAATTATATATATGTTAATACAAGAATAATTTTTAAAAAATATTTTATTTTCCAAAATCTCATTTTTCTTAAATGTCGTATTTTAAACCTTTCGAGACCGAATGCTCCTTGCAGAGGTCTGAATCTCGCACTACTAAGCTCGAGGGTGCACGATAAACCGTACTATCCCTAACGAGTTCCCCAAAGGTGGGTTGTAGTGGCGCTTTGCAAAGATTTAATAAATACTAGTCATTTAGAAAAAAAATGGTTTTATAAAGATGAGATATTTATTTGTAAAAGGTGTGAATTTCCGTATTTTAGTTTCTAGAGTTTCCTAAGCCAACTAGCCTATTTCTAAAGGGTCTAAACGGCAAGTCATTAGAAGCCTCAAATCGCCTCTTCACCGCCAATTGCGGCCAGGTAAGTACAAGTGAGGAGGGAGGGATCCGCTCACGAATCGTGAGGCGGGCCTTTTAAAGTTACCCAAGCTCACTTGCCTAGCCTAGACACCACAAAGTCAGTTTAGATAAACGATCGATGTCCATGACATATCGTATTTTCCTATTAAAAGATTTTGTTTTAAAATTGTATACAACTTAGAACTTTTAGAAAAGGTTTATAAAGAAAAGGCTATTTTAATGTAAAGTCTTGTATTTTTGTATTCTAAGTTTTGATGATATCAATTAGGGTTGTATTTGCGTGTGTGTGGAGGTAGGTCATTACCTCGTGATCTACGTTAAGGTATAGCAATTGTTAAGGGTTAAATGTGAAAACTAAACATGGTGGTATTTAAGTGAAAGAAATACGATAAATGGAAACGTTATCATTTCATGTGAAAAACTTTATCCAAATTGATTTTTAAGTGATTAATAGTCAACATGCATATGTTTAAGCATTATGTTATTTGTGATAAGTGAATTTTGATAGAAAACCGAATCGGAAATCGGTTTGTTCCGAATTCCGTCGGGTTTTAAAAAGTCGTATTTTTTTTAAAAGAAAAGGAAGATAGAAAGAGGGGGACTTACGGGTTTTGGACAAGCCAGAGAGTGCTAGGAAGGTAGGGGGTTGTCGGGCGTCGAAACGTCGTGAAGGGTCCTAGTACGATCGCCGGAATTCGTCGTCGATTTCGGCAGCGCTTCGCCTTTCGCTCCTTTTCTAACGTACCGAGTTCTCTTGAGAATTTTGGGAGAGTGGACTTAGGAATGTAGGGTGAAAGGGTAGAGGGTAGGGGTGTTTATATAGGGCTAGGCTAGGTTTAGGGTTTTAATTAAAAAAATATATAAAAACATTAAAAATCATTAAATTTTGGAATAAAAGTGAGTTATTGAGAATCTGATAACCGATACAAAAAAATAAAGTATGCAGGGGGTATGACCAAGTCAACACGGAAAAATTCCGTGTTGACGACTTGGCCGTCCGGCCGGCGGCGCCGGCCCGAGTCGGCAGGTCCGCCGGCCGACTCGGCCGAGTCGGGGAACCGTAGGGTGGGTCTTCACTTGGGGGAATTTTGGTACATCTAACTTTTTGGGTTCGGTATAAATTTTGTGAGTTATAGCTGTTTGACTGTTGACTTTCCAAAAATTTAAAACAAAATAATTATAAAAGTAATGTGGGGCATGGGATTCGAACTCTGGTGGCTTGGTTCAGCAGTGCAAGGTATTACCAATGAGCTACAAGCTCCTTCTTGTAATTATTGTGGTTTTTAATTACTTAAACTGATAGCAGCAAGAATAAATACTCCTTGTATAATTAAATTTAAAGTAAATTCTTGTACACTAAAAATGGAATTATTACATTCTTGTAGCTTGTAATTAAAAACAAAATAATTACCTATATCTTGTGCTCATGCTAAAATACCCCTTTGTGGATTTTTGAAAAAAAAAATTTGAAAAAATTTTGGTATAGAAAAATAGGGTTGTTACAATGTCTTCCGTGTGCTACCGTATCCTTGGTCGTCTTCTTAATGTGTCCCACTTTCTAATCATGACTCTTTCTTTTCAGGCCATGGCCCACCCTGGAGCAGCGTCGCCTCTAGATGAGGACACGCGGTCGTGCGTTTCCTCGGACTACATGCTGGTAAGACCAGATGACGAGATTAACGGCCCACAGGTTATTTTCGGAAACAGCGATTCCGAGGGTGAGGGATTCGCAGCCCAGAGGTCGTCATGATCAGCGACTCTGACGACGAGGAAGAAGACTTCGAAGAAGACTCAATAGAGGAAGATTCTGAGGAGGACTCGATAGAAGAAAATTCAGGATGGGAAAATCTTGAGGAGAATCCAGCGGCAGGAAATCTCGTGGAAGAAGATTCAGAAGAGGCGAATCACGTAGAAGCAGACCACGATGAAGAAGCTCCAGCCGAGGTAGAAGGACCAGAAGAAGAAGACCCCGCAGCAGAAGAACCTCCAGTGGCGATCCCTGCGAGGCGTTATGGAAATGGACGTCCCTATTTGAGCGCGCGAGCCTACCGTAACCTACTGAACTTCCACAACCGTGACTGACATGATTGAGCTTTCGTCTCCTCTAGCCAAATAAAATCTGTGTATAGTTTAGGGCTATCTTTTATTCGTCGTGGATGCCTTGTTCGGACTTTTCTGAAATGATAATAAAATTGCTGAGTTCGCTAATCTTTCGATTTCTTGATTCGCATGACGTATCGACCATTTTCCTTCCCATACATCCCTTCCCCTCCTGAGGTTCATTACTGTTCACCCTTACACACTGGGCTAACCCAACCCGGCCTCTTCGACCTTCAGTTTAAAGTGTCACACTCCGACCTTTTGAATGAGCCATACTCCATTGTAATCCCTACCCTAACTAGCCCTATACATCCTTGTGCTATCTCCTAGTACCCGAACTATATTTAGGGACATCGTTATTCGAAAATTTAGTTTTCATTATTTTGCGCTTATCGAAAAGTGCGTGTTATTGACTACTTCCGTTTTATGCATTTTAAGTATATTACTATTCTTCCCATTTTTTCGGTAGCGCAACCATATATTGCACATATTATCTTGTGCTATGTTTCTTATTTTCACCATGTGGTTTTCTAAGTTACGTTAAAATTGTTTGATTGATACGTTACTCTAAAATGTTTTAACCTATCGACAAATCCTGCACTATTTTATTATTGTTACTTTATTTTCCCGGGTATTGTGCTTATCGTTGCCATTATAAATGGCTGTGTCTGATACTATTATTTTAGCTGCGCTATTTGGATATATGTATGTATGCATATATATAGGATCTCGGTTTTATCTAGCATGTCTCGAGTGTTATTGGTCGTCATTGCTATTTTATCACCTTGTACCTACTTAGACCTGCCCTTCAGTTACGTTAGTTTTATATATATATATATATATATATATATATATATATATATATATATATATATATATATATATATATATATATATATATATATACCTTCAAAAAATTTCTATCTGATTTTTTTGTAAACCACTATGTATTAGTGTTCGATGTAATAGCTTTTCGCTTATGATTTTAATGCTTATCGTTTATTTTAAATTTCGAGGACGAAATTTTTGTAAGGGTGGTATGATGTAATACCCAGTCCTTTCGTATACCAATATCCGTATATTTTTGTTACCCTTAAAATTTATTTATTTTATAATTATTACTTTTAGTATTATAACTTTCCCTAACCCTAATCTATCTAAAACCCGATTACCTATTTCTTTTTTATTTTTCATTTCCTTTAAAACCAAACCCTATTACCTATCTACTTTATATTTTTCCAAATTCTTTTATTTTAATACCCCAGCCCGGCCCATCTCCCTTCATTTTCCAATTCATTTCCCCAAGCCCAGCACTCCTCAGCCAGCCCAATTAAAGCCCCAGCCAAGAAAACAAATTAAATGAATTAATCCCCTAAATCTCCCCCAGCCCAACTTATTATAAATTAAACATATATATATTTACCCTAAACTCAGCCCAACAGAACAAACATAAATTAAATTAAAACCTTAAAACCCTATACCCACCGGCCCAGCCCATTCCCTAAACCCCCTTACCCGCGTCCAGGGCACCCGACCCGGCCCGCTCCAACCCTCCTTTCCCCACACTTTTCGTGCTCCTTCCTCTTTCTTCTCCACGACGCCCCACGCCCGCTTCTCGCGAGACCCACGCCCCGTCCTCACGACCACGACCCCGAACCACGTTCGCTCACGCCCGCGCACCCTCCCAAACTCACCCTCGTTCCTCTAACTCTCTCCCCCTCATCACTCTCGCTCTCAAATCTCCTCTGGTTAACCAAAACCCACTGTCGAGCCCCTGCGCCCCGCTGCCCTCGACGACGACGACTACACCCCCTCATACTTCCTCCCTCGCTCTCTTCTCTCCAGAACTCACCCCCTCACTCGAGCCTGAACTTCCCTGCACGCCCATCCCGACCTTCGCCTGCACCCTCGAACCCTGCACCCATCGCCGTAGCTTCCCCCGGCGACCCCCTCTCGACCTAACCCTCAACCACCGGCGACCCCAACTCACCTCCGACCTCCGCCAACTTTGCGTGCTTCTCTACCCTCTCTCTCTCTTCTCACCACCAGCCTCCACCACTGCTACGCACGTTTCTGTGGCTGCCCCTGAGCCGTCGCCTGCCTCCGACGACGTTGCCGCCAGTGCCACCCGAGCCTCTGCAGCTACTATCTCCAGCAGTCCCGGCCGTCACCATAGAGCCAAGCCAAAGCCGTTACTGTTGTGATCGCTACCGTGAAACGTGTTGCTGTTGCGTCTCCGTGTCGTTGCCATGATCGTGTCATATGCATCGCCGTTACCATTATCATCGTCTTGAGGCAAGTACCCTACTTGCTACATGCTAGTTTATTTCCGTTACAAATCAAAACGGTATTAATTTCATATTTGCGATTCATGAAAACTTAAATGACTTAAGTGTTTGATGCAAGATCCAAATGAAAACCTTCATTTAAATTGATGGAACTCGATTGCATATTCTGGCCCGTCCGGCAATGAACCTTGTGTAGAAATTTCACTGAAAAATATGATTGTTAATGGCTTAAACGAACACCCCCAAATACACCCGTAAAAACTGGGAATTTCCCGTACCTGAGATTTGTTAAAATTGCAAATAATTGTGTACATATTGATATGAGGCGTTCGAGGGCTCAAATCGAAGCCGACTCGATGACCTGTAACCCTATGCAAGTTCTTAATTGTTTCTGTACTGAAATTATGATGAGAATTGGTTCGGAGAGCGGCTCTGGACTGCAGTCCAGAGCAGCTACGGCTGTTAATTTCTATCTCGTAATGCCTACTACCTTGCTGTCTAAACCTGTATGTTGCGGAACCCTACACTTTATTGAAGATAAATCTGTTAGCTATATAACGCAAGTGATTTCACACCCTTTTATCGCCGTTTTCTATTTAAACTGCAATTTAAAAGATCGGGACGTATAGCAGTCCCAAACAGAACCAGAACTGATACTCTAGTGTTGAACAGTGCATAACTTCTGACGTAGAGACGCGATTGAGAACCCGTCTAGTGCGTCAGAAACCTTATTGAAAACCCTAAATTTCATTCAACTGTAGTGTTGCTAAATTCTGTTCCCAACTGGGATTAAAATGCGTTACGAAACGGATTCTTGATTCTGAAACCGGATTTCCAGCAGTGAACGCTTAAATGAAATGGCCATATCTAGTGATCCCGAAACCCGATTGATGTGAAACCAAATTTGATGGTTAGATAATCAAACATACTACTTATCCCCTATTCTTTGTTTCGCTAAATTGAGCATGTCTGATTTATGAAGAATTATGCAAGTGGTAGGACATCGTTTGATGACATCCTAATCATGCCTGAATTGTCGTATTCTCATCACATTACTTATATGTCATTGCATTGGTAACCTAATGATCATGTGCATTACCCAGTGTTAGGTTTTAGTGTTTGATTGTGGCAAGTACGTTAGTGTTTAAGCATGAATGGATAAGTGAAAGTGACATGTACTTGTACACAATCAGTGGACCCTATTGATTTATTGCTTTGTCGACGTCTGTGAGACGCGTATAAGCGTGACTATAATTGATATGGGACACTTATGGAAGCACTTGTATGGGTGTCACAGGTAAGGCACCAAATACTGTCCATTTAACTTGGGTATCAGTCGAGACATGCTTGATGGAGACCCTGTCTTCAGTTTCGCGTAGACTCGTCATGGAACGACTGGTATTTGAGTTTATGGTTGGCGTTTGATGTAGACCACGGGGTGTTGGGTAGTTTGAGTGTGAGTTCAACAGAATCTCGGGAGTCCCATGCCGGCACATATGGAGAAATATATAGGGATATCACTGATTATTACCGTGCGTTTTTCGGGCCCGTGGTCCCTTGCCCTTGGGTCCTACCCTTGGATGGGGGATACTCACGAGTGGTTGACTCTCACACTTGGACAGACGATAGGCTTAGTGACCTGTACAGTGAGACTTAGAGACTGATAGGGATAGTGATATTGACATGCATTGCTTACTGAATCAACACACCTGACATACTACTTTACTGCTTTCATATTCACCTGCTCTTTTAGACACCCACATCGGCACTTCATGTTCATGTCTTTACTCTCTTGATTTACTGTTACATATTCAGTATTAATGTAGGAGTTACCATTTGTACCCATATATATATATATATATATATATATATATATATATATATATATATATATATATATATAGCTATCGTGTCGCTCTAACGACCTGAGTATGAATGCTCAGAGTGAGAAGTGGATCTAACTGGGACCAGGACCTGACGTACCTTGAGGATATCGCAGACATCGTGATCAGCGACTCAGAGTTATACTCCTTTGATCTCCATCTGGTTAGTTCTTTTGATTTAGTTACTGCATTTCTCATTACATGTGCATTGTTTACTGATTACCACGTAAAGCTAGAAGCCGAAGTGTGACTACGGCAGGATTTTTCCTTGACCGTAGGAGCATAGCTGGCCTTGTCAACCCCTCGTATTCCGTATTTTGGGAAGCGGGGCGTGACATATGGTTTAAGAAATGACCGAAAAAAAAGACAACGCATTACCTCAGAATATGCCTACTCACTACATTGAGTAATTGAAACAATCAAATTCAGTCCATCATTTTGTTGGACTTCGCTATTTTGAACTACATTTTTAAAGTGCGGTACCATTTTTAACTGCATTTTTAAAGTTTAGAATGACTCATATGAAACGGAAAAGGGACAAAAACTATAACTTGTTACTGCTTAAGCCATCCCGGCACCATATCTTGAAATTTTTTTTGGAGTTCAATAAATTATTGTGTATTTTTATATGCCCTTACACTAGTTTAGATGATTGCATGTCGGGCTTTTGCATTTACTAACCTTGCTGGCCATAGGCTTGAATCTTAAGTTTTATGAGACAATCTTGTGCCACTTACATATTTGACTTTTATTGCATTATGCTTCCTGTCATCTAATGGTATATATGTTCGATTTTGCTCCTGGTGATATGTATACCTTAGATTGAGACGTAATTCGATGTAACAACCTTCTTTGGACTTTCTCAGTAATCTATGAAAATTTTGACAATTCTAGTTTACTCAACCGAATAATGGGCTTTGAACCCAGTTGTGCGTAGCGGACCATTGTGTTTTTTTTGGGATAGGGATTGTGGGTTACCATTAGGTTGGCTAGTGGTTATAAAGGGGTACTATTAGCACTATAAAAAGCTCTTATGGTTCAAGTAAGATTCAAGTGCAGGGTGATTGCTTTGGTAGGTGGGTTCACTTGTATCATGACCGCTGTAGTACTTTTATTTATTTCAGTTGTATCTAGTAAACTCCATCAATCAGACTTGTATATTTTGATAGACTTAAAAAACTTGTTGTGTATTATTTTGACCTTAGAGTCGCGCGCTTGTATTATTGGGGTTCTTCTCTGATTTTCTTGAGGATTTTGGTTTTCTTTCTGAGTTTTGATCCTCGCCCTTCGGCGTTGTATATTATATTGCTTGCGTGGTGGTTTCCGTCTTTTGGCGAAGAGCTAGCTCCCGCTTGAGTATGCCCTTATTCATTATTTATGTATATCATGTGTTGTACCCATTTGGGGGCCAGTATTTACAAAGAAGACTCTGCCGAAATTTTCGGGAATATATGATGTTGCTTTTTAAAATGTTTATTACGACTTTCAAAGTGATTTTATATGTTAACCTTTAAATGAGTATTCTTTCACTCCTTCTTTTAAATGGTTTAGATTTCTGGGCTTTTTGCTTACTTGAATTAGATGGGGTCCTATGGACTTCACATGATTCAAGTGTCAGTCACGTGACATTTCGGGTCGTGACATATACGCACTTGTACACATCTTGAAACTTGGGATAGTAGAGGATACCTTAAAATGCTCTTGTCTAAAAGCCTTAGTATAAAAAATAATATATAAACGGTAAAGAAGAAAAAAATGAACACTGGTTTTGTAATTACTTAAGGCGGCATAAAAAAAAATATAGCGAGGGTGCTTTATCACCTAGTGCCTTAGACCAACTGGTTTGGGAGCCACTGCTAAGTCTTAGGTGTTGCAATACTAGGATAATTACGCCCTAAATATGCAAGCACATTTAGTAATCGGTTGGTTAGTATCTCACGAAATATTAACGGTCGTATGAAGAATGTGTGAGCAATTCTATCTAGAATATTCACCAACTAAAAAGTACTAAGGAAGATGGACAAGAGTATGATAGTTTGAATTGAATTCTCTAAGTATAGGGATGTCTTTTACACACACGTAGGGATATATAATCGATATTTGGAAGAAAGATAGGGAGGAAGACCAAAGGCGATGTTTTATTGAGAGATGATGTGATTTCTGACATTTTTTGACGACCATTAAGATAGGGCTCATGGCAACTGAAAAGCTTATGTAGTTTGAAACACTTATTTTCAAGTTATTTCTTTTATATATCCTTATCTTTGTATGTAAGTTTCATCATCTTTATTTTATTATGGGATTTTGTGGGTGTAATCCGCTGAAAACCCTAAGGAGACAACACTCCTCCTACTAGGGACACCTAGAGGTTTAAGGGTTTGTTGCACGTGCTAAGTTGCAATCGTGTTGCCTACGAAAGTGTGCTAGTTAATTTTTTCTTTTTCTTCTTTTTCTTTTCTTGAATAACTAGTTTGCTTGGGAAGATCAACATTAAGTTTGGGAGTATTTGTTTAGTCGAAAATATTGCACATTTGATTGAACATTTTTCTTACTTTTGTTAAATGTTTAAAGGTGTTTATTGTAAATATAGAACATATGAGCGTTTATCTGTAAAATATTTATTATCATGTGTTTCTATATTATAATTAATTAATGTTATGAGGGAAAATATATGCATATAATATTTAATTGAAATATTTGTAATTAAAATATGCATATCATATCAAATATCTCTAATCGATATTCTTCAAATATTGTATCATACTAATGGTTAGGATAATATCTCAAAAATAATAACAAATATTACTAATACTATGAATTGAGATATTGTGCAGATATGAGCTCAGGTCTGGAATCCTTGAGATCTGAGATGTCGGGATCAAATCTGCCGAAAAGTTGCATCAAATCATAAAATCATAAACGGCGGAGACTCAGAGAAAGATTTGAAGAATATAGATATCGATGTGATCTCCAAATGTCAATAGAAGGAAGCACAAGAATTTTCAAGTCCCGGTCTCACAAAAGTGCCGCCCAACCGCGGCCAAACCTCTTGATATGCGGCGGATCCACGGCCTCCTTGTGGCCGTAAGATTTAGGATTTTTTAGGTGTGATTGTGACAACAAATCACCATACATGGGATCTAGGGTTTCTGCCTCTATGACTATATAAAGGACCGTGAGCTTCATATGAAAATTATCACCAAACAGATCACCGACAAGTTCAAGAGACCCAAGACGATCCACGAATCGACGCGATCAATCAACTCAACATCTACATCCAAACGAGATACGATCGATAGCAACTAGGCTACTTTGTATTCTACTCTCAAAAGGGATTTATAAATGATAAGTTGATTAATAAAGGTAGATCATCAGTTTAAGTATTTCGCATTTAATTTCTGCATTACTTTCTGTATTTACATTATGATCTCGTTGTTCATTTCTCTTCTATCTTAACCATGCGTGAGTAATTATAGCTTGCTAGGGTTCGTAGGATTATAGTAGAACAATGGATGAGAAAATATTTTAACTTCTTTTACATCTTTTGAAGTTTATAAAGTTCAGCAAAATAAATGTTAACATCCTAATCGGGCTCGCTGTCAATTCATTGATAGTCTCGACCGCGATTTGAGATTAGATTAACAATTGTTTTGTTAAAGGCTAGACATGAATAGAGATCAATGAAAGGACAAAGGTTAATAGTGGGGCAACCCTAGTTTCTCCAGGAACCCTAATCCTCATTCATCATTATCGATCTAGTTTTAAATCTATCAAAACATATAAGGAGTCATCTTTAATTATTCATCCATTAACTACTAAATCCTATGAACCCTATGAGCATTTTTCTTATAAATTGTATATCCGTGTTTAACATAGATCCATAATTAACCATCAACCTTCTTTTCATTCAACTCGTCTAAAACAAGAAAAGGTCCCACGTTTCCCTGCAAACGACCGGTTCTCATCTCAGGTAGCTACCAGTGACACCGTCTTGATTGCGGTTACTACTTTTACGAACACTTCTCAACAGACCAATCACGCCGCGTCCCAACAATAAGCACGGGTTTAAGATATTACAGTCCGCAGCAAAAAAATTGCACTATTTTACCATTATATTTTTGTGCTTATAGCTCAGATTACTGTGTATTCAGAAATGTGGTCCTCTGACTAATAAGGAAAGATTAGAATAAAGCATGTGTTCCTTTGGTCCCACAACATTTGTATAAGAGATGTTATATCAAGCCTTCTGCATACTTTTGTCGGCCTTTTGGCTAAAGATCCAGTGTTGTATATGTTCTTAATATGCATGCGCCTGTAAAGATTTGAATACCCTTTGCTTTTTTGTCGTCGTCATAATTTATAATGTGTCCATCTGCTATTTATGCGGGTTTCTGCTATCGATCTGGAGTTAGCATTTCAGATCCGTCTTCTTTCGATCATTCTGCAGTGCTCTATTTTCCTTTTATGAGCTGAGAAAAGAACTGTGATGACATCTCAGATGAACATAAAGGGGTTGACTACTTTATCATCTGTGAAGTTTGCTAGGTTATGGCATTGCAATATTGCATGCATGTAGAGCTATTAAATTGTGAGTTGGAAACCAAAGTTCCATGATTGCATGGTATCCTATGATTGGTTCTGCATCTCTCTTAGGAATTTTGAGAAGAGAACAAAATATAAAGCACAATCAAAACACAAAGAAATTATCTTCAAACTTCTTTTCTTTATTCAACTTCAATACAAAATACAAAATTCTCTTCTCTTCAATTCTTCTTCTTCATACCGTACAAAATAATCTAATCAATCTATATTTATAGGTCTAGAAAACCCTAAATCTATTTCTACCAGAATACCTAACTCAACTAATTTAGATCTAATCGAATCTTCCAAAAATAATCTTCAAACAAAACTTCAAATATCTTTCCAAACAAACTTTCCTAATTAAGTCCAAACGAATCTTCATCAAATCTTTCCAAATAATCTGCGGTTGTCCGACACAGACGTCTGCCTCAGAAATGGATAGACGTCTGTAGTTTAATCTAGCTTTCTGTTGATCACTTTCACAGACGTCTGTAGTTCTGGGGCAGACGTCTGTGGTCTTCAAAACTACAAGTCAAACTTCAACAAATCTCCACCTTGACTTGTACTCTCCAAGCCGACTTTTAACTTCTCTTCATAACCTCCGCCCACGACATCTTCTGAGTTCCGTTCAAATCTCCATCTTGTTTCAAGGTTGTTCTTCCATACACAGGATTCCCTACAACTTTATATATGTCGCTTGAGCTTCTGACTCTTTTCATCACGATACAGTTCTTCTGGCACACCTTCATTACTCCACCTTGAGCAATAATTGTGTAGCCTCTTATATCCAATTTTCCACGCGAAATTAAATTCATCTTCAGTTTTGGTACATACCTGACATCACCAAGAACTCTCTACTATCATTGAACATTTTCATCTTCACGGTGTCCACGCCTTCTATTTCTACTTCAGAATTATCCGCTAACGTCACCGTCTCTTTTTTCTCCTTGATTTCATTGAACCACTCCTTTTTTGAACATACGTGAAAGGATGATCCCGAATCTATATAACACATATCTTCCTTCTTGATTTTATCATCACTAGTCATAAGCAAATCGTGCTCTATCTCGACATCGTAGGCCACGTTAGCTTGATCTTCCACGTTCGCTTATTCTTCCTCTCTACGTCTCTTCGGATCATCTAAATCCCCTTTCATCTTGAGACAATTAGATATATAGTGACCCATCTTATTGCAGTGATGATATTTTATCTTCGAAATATCTCTTGCAGGCCATGATCTTTAATTTCTTCCATAATTGCTCTGTTCCTTACTCCACTTCGGCGCCACTCTTGTAATAAGTGCAGATGAATCAGATATTCTATTTAATAATTTCCTTCTTAATTATTCATTTAAGAGACGGTTTATTACCGCGCTTATAGAAATAAGTTCGTCGGGAGACGAATTGCTCAAAAAAACTACCAGAGTTTCCCAACTGCTCGGAAGAGAACTCAATATGATAAGTACTTGCATCTCGTCTTCAATCGGTATCTTCATGACTGCAGGTTAATTCGTAATGTTCTGAACTTCGTTCAAGTGCTCTGCTATTAAGGAATCTTCCTGGAGCTTCAAATTTATCGATTCTCTCATTAGAAAAGTCTTGTTCGTAGCTGTCTTTCTCTCGTAGAGATCTGTCAACTTCTTCTATAAAGTTTCTGCGGTACTTTCTGATGATACATGGTAGAACGCCGAATTTTCTATCCAACCATGAATTAGACTTCTCGCTTTTCGATCCATTCTTCATTAGATATCTTCTCTGGTTTGACGCTAATCTCATAAAGGGGGGCATCTAAATTTTTGAAGCACGACATATTCTCCATTCTCGACTTGTATATCGACCAATTTGTGCTATTCAAACATACTATTTTCGTTGCAATTTAAGTTGTCTCCATTTTCGTCGTTTCTTTTCTCAACCAAACTCTAATATCAATTTGTTAGGATTTTTTAGAAGAAAAAAAAATATAAAACACAATCAAAACACAGAAATTATCTTCAAACTTCTCTATTTATTCAATTTCAATACGAAATACAAAACTTTCTTCTCTATATTTAAAGGCATAGAAAATCCTAAACCTATTTCTACTATAATACATAATTCAACTAATTTAGTTCTAATCAAATCTTCCAAAAATAGTCTCCAAACAAAATTTCAAATATATTTTCAAACAAACTTTCCTAATTAAGTCCAAACGAATTTTCATCAAATCTTCAAAAATAATCTGCGGTTGTCCGACACAGACGTCTGCCCCAGAAATGGACAGATGTTTGTAGTTCAATCTAGTTTTCTGTTGATCACTTTCACAGATGTCTGTAGTTCTAAGACAGACGTCTGTGGTCTTTAAAACTACAAGCCTAACTTCAACAATAACAATTTGATTTTGTTATTGAAACCCAAAGTTGAAACAATGGCATTATGTTGTAGACTTTAACGTGGCTGCGCTCGCTTCACCCAAGCACTGGAGGATGGGGTCCATCCTCACTTAAACTAAGGCCATCCCCACCCATCGCCCCCACCTCCCCCTTTTTTAACACTATGCGCGTAGCTATGGATCACAGCCCCATAGAGCTCTTTGTTGTATTGTATGTTTGCTACTGACTAATAAAGAGATCAAAATCCTATTTCATCTTCCTAGTTCTTTTCAGTATTCAATTGAGCTTTGGTTTTTTTTTAAAAAAAGGGCGAGTCTTGTAGGTTAAGTTGCGAACGACGGATTAATTTAAAAAGATTTAAAAAAAAGAAAAGAACAAAGCACATCCATATGTCAGAGAAACGGCAAACCCCACTGTAAATTTTATCCGCCGCTCGCGTACTTGTATGAAAGAGAAACGGGCCGGCTATATAATGATGTTGAAGGTAAGCTCAATAATCAATATTTTAGAAAGAAGAAACCAAATTCGTTTCATTTAAGTGAGAAAATCATAAGATAGAAAGCGAAAATCAACGCTGGTGGTTATAATTGCTTGCGGATTTATGAGGATAAGTATGTTACCGGTTTCGATATCATTCGGTTTACAAGAAGTATGTTGAGCCATTTTCAAGAGATACCAAAATTAACTCATGCGAATGACGATAATGTGGTGAAAAATAATTTGATTTTGATATATTTATTTCTTATTAACTACTTGTGTAATATTTTATCGTTTGTTTTGCAGACTAGCTATATTAACTCATATGGATTTCTCCAGCATATGTCGTCACACATTTTTTCAGGAAATGTTCATGGTTTTAAAGGAGCTAACGTATAAACACTCTTATGTCAAAAGTTTTCTCGAACTATATTGAAGGTATATTACTTAACATTAATTTTTTTGGCTTTTCGAAATCTAGTTATAGAAGTCCAGTTTGCAGTGATATATCTGTGAAAGTGAAGAAGATACTTTAGAAGTATAAAATAAAAAATAAAAAAATACTCCTAACGTTTGACTATTAATAAAAAAAAGTTATAAAAGCTTCTCCAAAAGATGCTTTATTTTGTTTTGAGTTGGTATGCATGTTATAATGCATCTTTCTTGGTTTGTTATGTTAAGTAGGAGATCATTATCTTATATACTTTAAATTGCTTTGTAGTCTATCCACTGGTTTTATATGGTAAGCTACTTGAATTTGACTATAAGAAAATGGTGTTAAAAATTGGAGGTTTGAACTATCTATGGTGCACTCTTGCATTCTCTTTGTTTTCTTTTATTGTTTAAATAATTTCCTTATAAGAATTTTCTTATTTTTTATGTTTATTTTTGTCCCTTATTGTTTCGTTATACTTGTTTAATGTAACATTGAGATTCTTATATACCCACCGTTTTATTTCAAAAAGAAAAAAAGGGTTTTTAGGGAAGCGTAGTTTAATTTGTAACCAACACCAATTTTGATGACAAAGATGTAGATATTGATGAGAATTGAATTTCTCTGTGGCATAAACATGAAACCCAATAAACAAAACTAATAAATGCGTCTTTTCTGTGTTGTGTATGGTTGGATCCGTCGAGGTTATTAAGCGAGAGGAAATGCTGGGCAGTAGCTTAGATCAAGGGCAAAAGCCTGTTTCCGTGTTACATTAGGTAAAACAGTTTCTTTATAATTAAATGTTGGCTTTTCCGATGTTCAGTTTAAAAGTTCTAGGGGGATTGTTACTTGTTCTTCTTCTTTACTGTTTGGCAGTTTGGATATTGGACTGTGTGACTTGGTTGAAAGTTGTGTTTGTAACAAATATTTGGCTGCCATGGCTAGCCTCAGGTTCGGCTTATTGTTGTTACTTTTATATATCTTATATCTTGTTTGCTTCAATCTATATATCTATGATTGAAAAACAAAGACCAATATTTATATGATAATTCCGAGTATGCAGAAAAATAAAAGGACCGAGGGTCATTAGTTTTGCAATGAGGTTTGTGCCGAGGATTACTTTAGATGATTTTTTTTTCCCAGTTAGTTTTCTTTATGCGTTTAGTTTTCTGATATTTTTTTTTCTTTTTCCCCAATTCATATCTTCTTTTGAGAAGGCTATATATGCTTTATCAATATTTAGGCTCTTGCTTGGTGCTTGTACTTCACAACCTACCCCATCATTTGGATGGAAACCTGAGAAAATTATTTGTATGTCTCTGGGTCTAAAAACGCACTACTTTTTAGTTCCCGGCTTCAAAAAAGTTTTTCTTTGCATACAGTGGTCATTTTTTATCCTGATTTTACTCGCAATGAAATAAACATATTACATAAATTTAATGATTACCGCACATAATGCGAAAAGTATCGCATTTTCCAGTTAACTATTGCATTTATATTTAACTCAACAATTATATTTACCATCTCTGAAAAGACCTGAGAAAATGAGCATGGGCTAAAGTGAAGGCTCCAAAATAGAACATTTAGGTATTTTAGGAATAACTTGAAGTTGGAGGACAAATCATAGATTTTAAAAATTAGGGGTATTTTTCTGCTATTGAGCCAAAAATTTGAGGTATTTCCTCCAATTCAGCTCAAACAAATATGGATGCGATGCGGTATTTATAATTGATACATTTGTTGAACAATTATTTAATAGGAATGCTTAAAATATTTGATAATGACAAATGTGTGCGAAACGAATACTATAAGAGTAAATAAATACGTCATCATATAATTGTATCTATACCCGTGTCTAAATTTATATATCCAATATCAACATCTATATAATTTTTGGAAAAATGGTTTAACATACGTTTGCATTCATATCCAATACCGTCTGCAGCTAAGTACTAATAGCCACAGAATTTATACTTATTGCTCTATGGCTATAGCGACCGGGCTTACAGCAGCACAGCGGATACAGATCTATTGCGGAACCATCTGGAGCACATTAATGAATCTGCCGCTAAGGTTCGGAAGCAATTGTTATTGTCTATAGCGGCACTCATCAATCCCATCAATCCCGCTATCGATTGTATTTTATTGAAGTTCCTAGCTGATATTTGAGGTCCAAACTTGCTAATAATGGTTCCAGCAAAGTCACAACAAAGTTTTGGACAATATTAAAACGTCCAGAAAAAACTGTAGTTTCAGAAAAACTTCCATATAATGTTTAGGAGCATGCCATGCACAGATTTATAGAACAGTTGAACAAGGAAAAACATATAGAAATAAAGCCATGCAAACAGCCATATTTTAATCCAGATTTCCGTTCCATGATTGTTGAAATATACACGGTATACGCATTTGTGTCGCACAAAAAGGAGAGTACTCGGTTTTGTTGCAGAAAAACCAAATTCTGCTTCAAAGAAAGTATCTACATCCAGGGTAGCAACAAAAATGAGGATTTACTAATAATCCCTTCCATTAAGCTAGGGATCAAATCCTTCCCACAGATTATTGACTCAAGCACGACAAGTACATCCCTTCGGACCTGTCCAGAATTGGCAGAAGGAAAAGATAGATTAATTTCATTTGGAACATAATTAAACTATAATCAAATAACATCGTGATCTAATCTATGATGTAGGTAAAATCAGGAAATACTTTCATAGATCACCAACCAAAGCACGCAAGAAAGAAATGAAACCATCTTACTTAAACATACCTTTTTCATGTGCGATCAATTTATATGCTACTTCAAGGAGGGAAATGTAGTTCCCCACTTAAAGGAGTGGAGGGTGAGTGCAAAGTCATTGTAATTGATCTTCTCAGGCAGAGCTTCAACTAATGTAATAGAAAATTCAAACCCTTAAAATAAAAATAAAATAAAATATATATATATATATATATATATATATATATATATATATATATGAGGTTAATGGAGGAAAGGTGCCATAGGAGGGAATTTCCTCTTAAGGCGTCGGAAAAATACACCCTCCCTGATTTTTTTCGACGATCGGCATATATCACCTCTATCTTTATCATCTAAGATGTGGATACACCAAATTTCATATGATTATACTATTTTTCACCGTTGAGTTAGTTGGTGCAAAATTAATGGTTTACCGACAATAGAACTTTTTACATTGCTAATTCAACGGTGA
Organism: Agapanthus africanus; assembly: GCA_030015575.1. Classification (NCBI taxonomy): domain Eukaryota; kingdom Viridiplantae; phylum Streptophyta; class Magnoliopsida; order Asparagales; family Amaryllidaceae; genus Agapanthus; species Agapanthus africanus. The sequence goes on from JASDDO010000008.1 coordinate 99,535,966, forward strand.
AAAAGTGGTGGAATCACATAAAATTTGGTGTATGCACATTTTAGATGATAACGATGATGATGATGCGTGCCGATCGTCGGAAAAAATGATAGAGGTTGTATTTTTTCGATTCCATAAGAGGAAATTCCTTCCTATGGCCTCTTTCCTCCATTATTCTCTCTCTCCCTCTCTCCCTCTCTCTCTCTCTATATATATATAAAGGGGGGAAACGCATGCTTGTTGATTACTTAATTAACCGAGTTGGATTTATCCATCCAAGGAGATTCCTTCTTCATGATATTAAAACCTGATAACTTTTTTACGGGTTTAGGTCGTTAGACTGAACCAGGTATGTTATTTTCATTACTAGCAGTTAGCTCTTCAACATTTAGAGCTTGAAAATTGCATATACTAACTATTCAAATTGCATATATTTGAAGGCCAGCTGTGGACGAATGGCTTTGACTTGCTCCCAAGCCCTTACCAATCCTGAGAGCCTTGAGCATAGTTTGGGGTTGCTGTACAGCATCGAACTTCAAGAGTTGATCATAAACTGGCTAGGAAACTCCAATGTGTTCTGATTAGAATAGATGCGTGTTTTTTTCTCGCGTGTCGGCGTTTGTTTGTTTGTCTGCTTGTTTCTACATGAATGATCTTTTCTCTTCACCATACTTATGGTTTAAGAAATGACTGAAAAAAGACGATGCGTTACCTCATAATATGCTTTACTCTCTACATTTTGAGTAATTGAAACAATAAACTCTAGTCCATCATGTTGTTGGATATCGCTTATTTTAATTACATTTTTAAAGTGCAGTATCATTTTTAACTGCATTTCTAAGTACAGAATGATGCATATGAAACGGAAACGGGGCAAGAACTTGAACTTGTTATGGCTTAAGCCATCTTGGCGCTTTATCTTGAATTTTTTTTTTTGGAGTTCGGTAAATTATTGTGTGTATTTTTATATGCCCTTATACTAGTTTGGATGTTTGCATGCCGGGCTTTTCAATTTAATAACCTTGCTGGCCACTGGCTTGAATCTTAAGTTTTATGAGACAATTTTGTGCCGCTTACATACTTGACTTTTATTGCATTATGCTTCTTGTCATCTAATGGTACATATGTTCAATTTTGCTCTTGGCTATATGTGTGCCTTAGATTGGGACATAATTCGATGTAACAATTATATATGAACTTTTCCCCTTCTTTTGGACTATCTCAATAATCTATGAGAATTTTGACAATGATGAACTGGTCATGTATGGCTATGACAATCCCCTCACTAGTCATAGTTTTCTAAACCATGAATTTGGCACTTATTTGAAAAGGGATGACATCAGGACGACAACCGGGTTGTAGTAAAACTTTGTTAGATCATTATTGGAGCTTTACTTCACAGCGGACCCCATTTTAATGGAAAAAAGGCTTAGATGAAATTTTTATTAAGTCTCATGAGTCATGACAATAAAGGATTGCACATTCCATAAGAATGACAAACAACACATTGATAAATGCATATAAACAAAAGTTAAAAGGAAAAAAATACCTATATAAATATTGTTGGTTTAACCAGTCTTACATACCGCAGTAAATAAAAGTAAGCCCGAATTTTTGTCAGCTCGACTACTTCTGGCTGCAAATCATAACCCTGAAATAGTATAATGCAAGATATTAGTATCAAACCATGTAAAAGTAGACAGTTTCCAACCTTACTGGCTGCATTTAAAAAGAAAGACATGAAGAGAGAATTTGTAAGCTTCTCCATGAGATTTGATTATAATTTAAGGCCATAACAAGGTATAAGGTTTATATTTCTGTTACTTCTTCCAATAAAGAATTGCAAGTTACTAATGCAAAGGAAAGATTGACAAGCTTTTTATCTAGGTTCTTTTTTATATATCCCACCCAAAACATTCATATTTTGACACATAACACTCAATACTTCATATTTTTTAAACACCCTGCCCAAAACTTTAGTATAACTAAATATGTACCTCTAGGTAACTTTCACCCATTTTTCCCTATTAAGAATTTGTGTCATTATACTGGGTTAGCAAGGATCTATACCTACAAGGATTGTTATACAAAGGGAAACAAGGAAACGAGTGTCAAATCTTTTGAAAGAATAGGCTTTGAAGCAGGAGAAGTGATACTATGCAAAGCATGTCAATAGAAGCTGAAGAGAAGAAAAATCCAGAGAATCAAAATATGTTAACAGAAGCTAAATTGAAGATAATTTGGGTGTTTATTAGAGGAGAAAAATGAAGTTCAATAAATACATTTAAAAAAAGTTGCATTTTCAAATTGTAAGAACATATATTTATGCTTAAAGCCATTCTTGGACTTCCATTCCTTAACTTACTGGTTGCAATTATTCTCTCAACCATGATATGTAATGTAATTCTTTCAACCATGACCGATATGTAATGTAATTATTTTGCTATGAAATGATAACTTTTAACAAAATTTATTCATCTATCAACAATTTTTTATAGATCTCACATTTCAGACAAAGTGATGTGTAACTATGTAGCACGGGTTCGGATACGGATAGGAGATACAATACGGATTCACAATTTCCCAAAAACCTAGGTACTAACTAAAATGAGTGTTAATCCCCATTTATTTCTTATTAAAGTAATCGATCAACTTGATATTGAACACTTTGATTCGGTACTATGCGCTATTCCAATCCCAACAAAAAAATGACACAATTAACTTCATTATGAAAATAGATACCACATGTGAACGAGTGCATGTAAAGCAAACAATTGGAATGCAAGTAAAGCAAATCGTACCTTCATTAGCCTACCGAAGAATGCACGATGAATCAAGTTGGTTTTGATTATTCCTTACAAATCTCGGAATTGAAGGCCAACAGGCTGGCCAGGAATCATAAAACATGCATAGGAATATATATTTTGAAACCAATCGATATACCACAAGCAAAATGCAGTTACGTGAACATGCATATGAACATATATTTTGAAACCAAATACGCACACCACATCATATTTTGCCCGGGCAGGCACCTTCGTTGCAGGACCCTAAAAACCTGTCGGTGCACTGACAGTAGATTATACAGGATCATATTCAATCGAATCTAAAACACTTTCTCTTTAAAACCTGTTTATATATATTCATTAAACCCCTAACAATTTTTTTTAAATATTAATTTAATAAACTATAATCAGAAAACCTATAATTTAAACACCTGAGAAGTTTTCGAAAATCGTTTAATATATCTTTTAAAACCAACTTATCTCTTTAAAATATTTCACTTGTGTGGTATTATAGTAAATCTCATATGTTCACAGAATCGTTCAACGATAAGTGTGTTTTCTTGAAAACCACTAGAAAATCTATCTCTTCCGTCGAAATGGCCGGATAAAAATTTAAAATATTTGAGCAACTATCGGAGTTTCCTATTAACACGGGATTTTATTCGTTTGTGTCACAGAACCAAAAAACTTGTACCGATTTCCATTGATTATGCTTATAAATAGGATATATTATATCATGATAAAGAATTAGTCTGTCTAACTCTTTATCAATTTTTATAATCATGTCTTGGTAAATAAATAGTTAATAATAAATCCTAAATTAAAAAAGAAAATATATTATACACATCTTAAACAATTTTAGAAATAAACTAATCATTAGAAATCATGCATAAATAAGTTATTTTTCTGTACTTTTTAACCGAAACAAAATAATTTAATTATCCGTCTAATAATTATTGTTTAAAAAGTAAGCATATTTTCGCTTAATCCCTTCAAATTATAAGAAAATGCTAACAAAAAGTCTAAAATATATAAAGTTTCTCACCTCATACATGGTTGCAATGTACTGGAGAGACTAAACAAGTTTGTAAGAAAAAAGACGAAAAATTATATGAATCCAAAGAGAGAGCATGAAGAAGAAGATCAAGATGAAGCAAACTAATAATTGGTTGCAGTGTTTTTAATATTTGGTACGTGAAGGGGTTTTAACATTCATGTGATTTCTTCTGTCATCTCCTGTTGCTCTCTCTCTCCTTTCCCTCACGCATTATCAAATGAGTATTTTTTTATATTTATATGAAAATGAATTAAAAAGTCAAATTTAGAGTAATTAATACTAACACACTTTCGAATTGAAGTGTCTTGGGAGTAATTACTCCAAATTCGACTTCTTAATTCATTTGCATATAAATATAAGGAAAAAATACTCCAAACACACCTTTTTAGGCGGTTTTATATTATGTACCAAACCTCTGTTTTAAGTCGAATTGATAATGTGAGAGAGAAAGGAAACGGAAACAGGAGATGACCGAAAAAATCACATGAATGTTAAAATCCTCACATACCAAATAATAAAAACACTATAACCAATAATTAGTTTGCTTATCTTGATCTTCTTTTTCATGCTCTCTTTGAATTCATATAATTTTTCATTTCTTTCTTTTTCATCATCTTTTTTCTCGCAAACTTGTTCCGTCTCACCGATACATTGCAGCCATGTATGAGGTAACATAGTTTATATATATAAGACATTTTGTTCCTATATTTTCTTATACTTTGAAAACGATTAAACGAAAATATATTTGCTTTTTTAAAAAATTCTTAGATAATTAAATTATTTTGTTTTAGTTAAAAAGTAGAGATAAAATAACCTATTCATGCAAAATTTCGAATACATTAGTACAGTACTTCTGTAAATTATTCTATTTCAAAAATCATTTAAGGTTTCTTCTTTTAATTGAGAAATTACTATAAACAGTTTATTTACCAAGGTATGATTATAAAGATTAATAAAACGTTAAACAGATCAATTCTTCATCATGGTATAATGTATCATATCCATAAGCCCGATCAATGGAAATTGGTACAAGCACTTCGCTTCTATGACACAGACGAACAAAATATCGCTTTAATATGAGACTCCGACAGTTACTCATATATTATAAATTTATATCCGGTCACTCCGATGGAAGAGCGAGATTTTCTAGTGGTTTTCGAGAAAACACACTCGTCGTTGAAAGACTTTGTGAAAATACCACATAAATGAAGATTATTGAAGAGATGCGTTTGTTTTTAAAAATATAACGGAAAATTTTTGAAAACTTATCGGGTAAGTAAATTATAGGTTTTTTGATTATATTTTATTTTTATATTTTCTGAGTAAAAATATAACGGAAATTTTTTGAAAACTTTTTGAAATAAAACGATGAGTATATAAAAATCTCAACGTTACATTAAACAAGCATAACGAAACAGAGACAAAAATAAACATAAAAAATAAAGAAATTATTCATACAATAAAATAAAACAAAGAAAATGAAAGAGTTCACCGCAAATAGTTCAAACCTTACATTTCTAGCACCATTTTCTTAAAATCAAATTGAAGTAGCTTACTATACAAACCAGTGGGTACACTGCAAAGCAATTTAAATTATATAGAGTAATACTCTCCTACTTAACATAACAAACCAAGAAAGATACATTATAACATGCATACTAACCCATAACAAAATAAAGTATCTTTTAGAGAAGCTTTTGCAACTTTTTATTGATGGTCAAACGTTAGGAGTATTTTTTTATTTTATACTTTTAAAATATTTTCTTCATTTTCACAGATCTATCTCTACAAACTGGATTTCGAAAGCCAAAAGAGTTGATGTTAAGAAATATACCTTCAATATGGTTCGAGAAAGCTTCTAGTATAAGAGTTATAAGAGTGTTTGTTCGTTGGCTTCTTTAAAACCATTAACATTCCCGGTAAAACGTACGATGACATATTCTGAAGAAATCCGTATGAGCATATATAATTAGACTGCAAAACAAACAATAAAATATTACACATGTAATTAATAAGAAACATGATATATATCAAAATCAAATTATCTTTTACCGTATTATCATTTTCCGCATAAGGTAATTTTTGTCTCTCTCGAAAATGGCACAACATATTTCTTGTGAATCGAATAATATCAAAACCGATAACATAATTATCCACATAAATCCGCAAACGATAATAAGCAACGTTGATTCTTGCATTCCATCTTATGATTTTCTCACTTAAATTCGATGGACATCGTTTCTTCTCCGAAAATATTTATTATTTAGCTTAGCTTCAACATCATTTTATAGCCGGCTCGTTCCATCTTTCGTATAAGCACGCAGATTCCGGATAAAGCTTGCGAGATCTGTTTCATCCCACATAACAGAATGTAATAATATATCGTATGTCCTCCATATTGTTATAAAAAATACCACAATTAAAAATTATATTTATATAATTTTAAATACAGACTAAAATATTAATTTCGAAAAACGGTATATATCTACTTACGGCGATTTATTCGGTGTGCCGGCCAAACACCGGGTATATCTTATAATCTTATTTATATACATTCTATCATATCTAATTATCTAAACTACATTTAAAAAGAAATTGAGATACTTCTGGACAATAAATTTCTTACTTTCACACCCAAATATCTTCCATTCTTTTATCCTTATTCCCAATATTTTTTTGTTCTCATTAATCTATATGTAAGTGAAGTTAATAAAAAATGATGTGATAATATATTATATACATCGTAAACAATTTATGAAATAAACTAATTTATAAAGGAACCGTAGTAATGCATTAGAAATCATGCATAAATAAGTTATTTTTTCTCTATTTTTTAACCGAAACAAAATAATTTAATTATCCGTATAATAATTTTTTTAAAAAAAGTAAGCATATTTTCGCTTAATCCCCTTCAAAGTATAAAAAAATGATGGGGATAAAAAGTATATAAAGTTTCTCATCTCATACATGGTTGCAATGTACTCGAGAGACTAAACAAGTTTATAAGAAAATGGACGAAAAATTATATGAATCCAAAGAGAGCATGAAGAAGAAGATCAAGATGAAGCAAACTAATAATTGGTTGTGGTGTTTTTATTATTTGGTACGTGAAGGGGTTTTAACATTCATGTGATTTCTTCCGCCATCTCCTGTTGCTCTCTCATTTCTCTCACATTATCAATTCGACTTAAAGCAGGGATTTGGTACATAATATAAAAGTATCCAAAAAAATGTGTTATGAGTATTTTTTTATATTTATATGAAAATGAATTAAAAAGTCAAATTTAGAGTAATTAATACTAACACACTTTCGAATTAAAGTGTGTTAGGAGTAATTACTCCAAATTCGACTTCTTAATTCATTTGCATCCTAACACACCTTTTCAGGCAGTTTTATATTATATACCAAACCCCTGTTTTAATTCGAATTGTTAATGTGAGAGAGAAAAGAGAGAGAGGAGATGACTTAAAAATCACATGAATATTAAAATCCTTTCACGTACCAAATAATGAAAACACTATAACCAATAATTAGTTTGCTTATCTTGAACTTTTTCATGCTCTCTTTGGATTCATATAATTTTTCATTTCTTTCTTTTTCATCATCTTTTTTCTCGCAAACTTGTTTGGTCTCACCGGTACATTGCAGCCATGTATAAGGTAACAAACTTTATATATATGACTTTTTGTTACTATCATTTTCTTATACTCTGAAAAGGATTAAGCGAAAATGTATTTGCTTTTTTAAAAAATTCTTAGATAATTAAATTATTTTATTTTAGTTAAAAATTAGAGATAAAATAACCTATTCATGCATAATTTCGAATACATTAGTACAGTACCTTTGTAAATTAGTCTATTTAAAAAATTATTTAAGGTGTATATAATACATTATCAATTATGTTTCTTTTTTTAATTGAGAAATTACTATAAACGGTTTATTTACCAAGACATTATTATAAAGATTAATAAAAAGTTAAACAGATCAATTCTTCATCATGGTATAATGTATCCTTCTATCCATAAGCCCGATCAATGGAAATTGGTACAAGCAATTCGCTTCTGTGACACAGACGAACAAAATCTCGCGTGGATAGGAGACTCCGATAGTTACTCATATATTTTAAATTTATATCCGGTCACTCCGACGGAAGAGGAAGATTTTCTAGTGGTTTTCGAGAAAACGCACTCGTCGTTGAAAGATTTTGTGAACACAGGAGATTTACTAAAATACCACATAAACGAAGATTATTTAAAAGAAATAAGTTGGTTTTAAAAGATATACCGGAAAATTTTCAAAAACTTATCAGGTAGGTAAATTATAGGTTTTCTGATTATATTTTATTTTTATATTTTATTACACTAATATTTTTAAAAAATTGTTATGGGTTTCATTAATATATATAATCATATTCACACGAAAGGTAAAAATTTTTGTGATCTTTCGACCGTTGGATGAGAATTATTTTATATGATGATAATGAATCCATGTTCAAGGTCGGTATGGTCAGATTTTCAGAAGGTACGTAGCTTTATAATTTTGCTTAAGTTATTTTGGTTATAATTATCGAAATTAAATTTTTTTGGCAGATATAGAAGTTGATAAAAAGAAAGATTTTCAATATTTTAAGAGATTTTTTTTAAAACGATTCAGAAATAATGAGTTAAATCAAGAAATTATGGATTTTGTCGACAAACTTTGCTTAGAAAACTTGCACCGATAAAATATTATATAAATTTACAAATTTCTTAAAATCATCAAAATAATACATAAATCTTGATTGTTATGTATTTAGTATTTGTTTAAATCTTTTACTTTTTATGTTTAAAAACTGAAGTTTTGATACCAACTAGTCAAGGAAACACATATTTTATTGTTAGAATACCTGAAAGATAATTGGAGTGCAGCATCGATACAAGTAATTTATTTCTGAACATGCATTAAATCATGTTGTGAATATCTTGCTCTTTTTAGAGCTTAGAATTTTGGAGTTATTTTTCTTTTTAAGGTTTGTCTCACAGGGTGATTCTCCTCACGAGTCGTGAGGATCTCGTAAGTGTATTTATTTTAACGAAGTTGCGCCCTTCCGGGTTTTCACTAGCTCACCGGTAGTCCTGCTGTTTTTACTCACGGCGCCCTATCGGGTTTTCATCCGTGCCCATTTTGCTTGTGTGCGTACCGTTTTTTTAGCGGGGTATTCCACTAGATTGTAGGATCTGTTTGTAGGCCCCTTAATATCCTTCCTGTCCTTTGAGAAGAAAGGACCATTCTACATGGAGATTCTTCCACCAGTGAGAAATATGGCCCATGTGTATATCTCGGGGGGAACGAGTAACCACGTCGTCGCTATTTGGTGACAGGTTGCTTCAGAGCCGCTTATTTTTGTTGAGCGTAAGCGACAAACGCCATCTTGACTCCGCTTTTATCCATAACTTCTTGGAAGGTCGGGAACGCCTTTGAATTTGGGTTAAGTGTGGCTATAAGCATCCCCATGGCTGCAACTTCATCGATGCGTTGCTCGCATTTGACCTGAGATTTCGCCATCGGGTAACATATTGAACCCAAGTCTCATTCGGTCACGGTAGTATGTTCGTTCTCATTAGCGAATCCCTGACAGAATAGCATATCCATTTCGTCGGAGCTCTTCACGAAATCATTTGGGAGTTCCGCATACCATTCGAAGGTGATGCCTGCCAGACCGCTGACGAACTGTCAGAGTAGTATGTCATTTCCTCCAGTATTTCCGGACATGGATTTAAATCGCGCAATGTGCTGGCGAGAATTCCCAGTTCCTTTGTACAAGTAGAACGTTGGAAGTGTGTACTCTGGCGGGTACTGTATTTGATCGTAGCACGCCGGATACGGTCGACCAGTCTTGATTGGCCTATTTGATGCTTCACTGGCATAGTGAGTTTTGACTTGCTGAGCGATATGTGTCCAGCATTTCTTTTAGGAATCATTTCCTCCTCAGCCGTTGATAAGGTTTGCAGAGTATTTGAAATGTCATCCTTATCTTTAAGACCGACTATCGGCGGTTCATCTACCAGTAGTTCCGATTGAACCATCATTCCAACCATATTCTGAATCAGAAGGGCCATCTGCTTCATTTTAGTGGACATTTCTGCCGCTTCTGCATCTCCCTTTTTTCAGAGCGCGCTTTAGGAAATCAGTATCCGACTCCTCTACTCTTTTTCTTCGGGTGCGTCCTCGAGATTTTCCTTAGGCGATGGATCAGCGTTTGCTGCCGCCTGAGCGAGCATCTCCTGCAGCTTTTCACGTTGCAGTTGAACTTTTGTTAGGGACCGAGTTTGAGGTTGGTGACTAGTAGAAGCTCGAACTTCGTCTTTGGAATTCACCACATAAACTATGTGAACTACCATGGCCCCAGGCATGGGGTGCTTGGAGTTTTGGCCTTGGGAGTTTGCTTCGGGCACTTGAGCTTTATTAGGCCTCTCTTTTTTTGTGAGAAGCCGCTTTGGTTTTGGGAGGAACCGCTGTATCAGGATCCGTCTTGGGATGAGTCCCCTTGTATTTGGAGGGGGGTTTGTCAGAATTTGGCTGACGTCTAGGGAAAGAGCTGTGGTTGACGACAGAGACCTCCTGCTTCCACACCTTATATATAGATGAGGAAAGTTGTTTTAGGGAGCGAACCGGTATCTGCTCTCGTGGGATCTCCATGGACTGCGGAGATTTCTTTAATATTGCGGTGGGAGAATTTTGTCTGACCCTTTCGCAACAGTTTGAAGCTATTCCCGGTTGGAATAACATTCACCACCGGGGTTGAAACAGAGGACTATACGGAGAACTGCCCCAGCTCATTTTGTATTGATGCCGATATCGACGTCGACCGTTTCTTACAGCTGGAATTTGATTAGCCTAAGAATTTTGCCGAGCATGCCTCCTGTTTCCTTTGAGAGCTTGAATATTCTGCCCTCGTGCGTCGACCTTGGTCCTTGGCAGGTGTCAGTTGTTTGAGGACTGATTCCGTCGGCAAAGCTGCAGCTTGGGGAAACTTCCTCTGGGCTTCCTCCATCGGCGTTGAGACACCGAGGGTGGGAGGTAGGAGTATCGACCTAAAAAGAAGCCCGTTGATTTCCTGAAGAGACGGATTGCAGAGATTTTAGGCTGCAAGTGGCTCATACTTGACTCCACCGGATATGACAGAGCCTGAGTTGCAAGGGTGGGAGCAAACGCCATTCTTCATAGAGACGAAACGCCGGCATCAGTATCCCATCACCCAAGGGCAACCACAAACATATGTACCGTGATTATTTGATCGCGGAAAAACACGACACACAAAGTGTGGAGTGGAAAGAGGAAAAGGTCCCAACGGGCGTGCCAGAATCTGTTTACCGCCGAAAACCGGAAAAGACAAACGTCTTGCCTGAATTTGGGGGTAGATGTTATTTGGATTTATTAGTCCACCTCTTCGAAAATGCCAAGTTGATTTATGGCACCATGTATCGGGGGTTTGGACGGATGCGACCGTTGTAGCAGACTTTGTCAAATTTCCCCTCGTTTGCGAAGGGTTTTGGATTGTGGGGACGCTCTTCCCTGCAGGCGCAAGCCCCTACAGTTAATTACGTTACCGCGTAGCGATAACCACTTTCTCCTGCTTCAGATGATCACTTCGCGTCGTGTGTTTTATTTTTGGTTGCCTGTGGATTGTATACGGCGACTAATTTATGTTGTCGCCCGTAGAGCTTGGATTAGTCCAAATCCATATATTCTTATATTTGGGTTTGGTTTGATTTAAGGATCGTTAATCTCGTTTGAGATTAAGATCAACTTAAATGTTTGTTAAGGATACGTTGGTCCGATATTGGACTAAGATCTACTTAACGGAGGTTTAGGATCATTTTGATTCAACAAAAGAGCATTTAGGCTCTATTGCTTTAGTTTAAGGACGTTACAGTCCGTTGATCACCATTTTTAGGGTAAGGGTTTAATTTAAGGACGTTGCGGTCCACAGCTAGTTTAAGGACGTTGCGGTCCGTAGCTAGTTTAAGGACGTTGCGGTCCGTTGGGATGTGCTCATGAGTGCACCAAAGAGCCGTTGGTTGTCGGGACCCTCCACCTATCAAGTCTCATGACAATAAAGGATTGCACATTCCATAAGAATGACAAGCAACACATTGATAAACACAAACAAAAGTTAAAGGGAAAAAAAACTAATATAAATATTGTTGGTTTAACCGCCTTTACATACTGCACTCTATAAGAGTATGTCCGATCTTTGTCAACTTGTAACAACCCTAATTTTCATATACAAATTTTTTCAAATATTTTTTCAAAATCCATAAAGGGGTATTTTAGCCTGAGCACAAGATATAAGTAATTATTTGGTTTTTAATTTCAAGTTAAAAGAATGTAACTCCATTTTTAGTGTACAAAAATTTGCTTTAGAATTAATGTATACTTGGGGTATTTACATTTTCTGTGACTACTTTAAGTAATTAAATAGTTCCATAATTACAAGAAGGAGCTTGTAGCTCATTGGTAATACCTTGCACTGCTGAACCAAGCCACCAGAGTTCAAATCCCATACCCCACATTATTTTTAATATTATTTTCATTTTAAATTTTTAGAAGTTCAAGAGTCAATACGTGCTAATTCCCAAAAACCCCACTACCCATGAAAAAGTGACTGTACCAAGGGGATCACCAACCGTCGCCTCGGATTCCGGCCGCCGCCGGCCGGAGTCGCCGATTCGGCCGGGTCCCCAACTGTGAAGTTGTGCCTCTTGAGCTCCCCTACCCCCTGTACACTTTATTTCTGCAGACCATTTCTAGAGACCCTTTAAATAACATTAAACCCTATTTTAAATACAATTTATTACATTTTTCAACACATCCGTTCACCTAACCCTAACACTAGCCTTACCCTATAAATACTACCCTAAACACCACCCCTCATCCCAAAACTCTGAGCCAACTCTCAAGAAATCCTTAGAAACCCTAGTGTGCTTTGGAAGAAGCGAAAGGCGAAGCTCCGACGGATTTTCCGGCGACAACCGTAGGAACTCCCGGCGACTCCTCTCGTCTCCCCTTCCTCTCTTTTAAAGTCCTAAACTTGTAAGTCCCAATTCCCTCTTCTCTATTCTTATTCTAAAATACGGAATTTCAAAACCCGACAGAATCGGAATAAATCCGATTTCCGATTCGGTTCTTTATAAAACCTAACTCTTTCTTAAATACAATCATGCTACAACCACTACATGTTGACTATTAAACACTAACTAATCATAATGAACAAGTTTCATATCAAAAGTAATTGCTATTTTCATTTTACTGTATTTCTTTCATTAAAATACCATATAGTTTCATTTCTACATTTAAACCATCATAACCCTTGCTATACCTTTAAGTAGATTACGAGATAATGACTTACCTCATCACACACTCATATGCAACATATCACAATACTTTCGGGAACATAGAATACGGGAAAACGACATCTTTACAAATAAATACCATTACTAATAAAACCATTTTCTAAACGATTTAGTATTTATACAAATCTTTGCAAAGCGCCGCTACAACCCATTTGGGGAACCCGATCGGGATGGTGCGAATTATCGCACATCCTCAGGCTTAGTAGTGCGAGATGCAGACCTCCGCAAGCAGCATCTAGTCTCGAAAGATTTAAAATACGTCTTAAGAAAATGAGATTTTTTAGAAATAATAAATATATATTAAAATTATTTTTATATAAATATATATATAAGTAACATTAAAATATATATTTTGCAAATAATATAAATATTCCAATTCTTTTCAAATATCCATAAGAATCACTTTACATTAAAATATCATGAATTCCATGCAAGATCAATATTACAAGTTAATACCATATATTATGGAAATTAGGTCATTCTTACTAGAAATGTCACATGTATAAAATCTACATTCATGATAACTTCAAAGACGATAACTAAATACTTGGGGAGTATTTTGAAAAGTATAAAAAAGTATTTTTACATAAAACCCCCTCAAGTTCTATAAATTACCCTAAGGACCCTAGTAAAAATAGATTTAAGCGGGACCAATCTCTTGAGCCTCAGGGAGCCGGAGAAGTGGGTGCTTGCTTATCTAAGATAAACAATTAACATACGGTGTGATCAATACGGTAATCGTCTTTGAAAAAGACACAAATCCTGCCGCCCATGTGTAGTGGTTACCGATAACATCAAAACAATCAGAACTTCAATTTCTTTAATAAATTTTCTGACTCAGACTGAGTCTTCTCATTAATAAACTGACTTGAATATAATTCAAGTACAATCTACAATATTACAATTCAACACGAATCCATGAATCCATTATTCTATAGATTCAATCTATCAATCTATACAACTTGACTGAACCAAACCATGGATGTACATTCTATTTACATGATTCTCCATTTACATCCATTTACATGATTATAAAGTTACATCCGTTTACTGATATCATGGTTTCGGCAAGTCATCCAATTATACAATCTATATTACAAGACAAAACAAGTTGCAATACAACACAATATATTTCAATACATTCATTACAATAAACACTACGGGGTTATAAAGAGGTAGACTGGTACGGAATATGATAAAGGTTGCACGACGTGGTCACTTAAGACGTAATTGCATCCATGCCGTTGTTCCGTGGTATTATCGACGGAGCCTTATACTACGGGTTACCAAAGTCTCCGATGTAAGTGGGACTCCTCTCGTATACACTGGCATCTTCTGTACCAAGCTACAAACAACATCGTTAACCATATAATATAACTTTAAAAAAACTACCTTCTCTTTCTGTCAATTCTATTTCTCCCCTATCTTTGGGACTTACCGAGCGATTTGTTCGCTGACGACATTCTCTTTCTTTCTTTTTTGAATGTCGTCAGGTGTTTCGGATCTTCCGGAGATCGAGCCCGGCGCTGAAGACTTGGATCATTTTGCTGAAGACCCAGAACTTTAGTTTCATTGTATACATTCCTTTCAGTACTTTACATTTCTGTTATGCCACTGTTTAGGCATCGCTTTATTCCATGTATTTACTTTTCCATGTATTGTAAAAAGAATGTGAATAAATAAAGTTGTTGTTTTTATTATATCTTGTCTCTTGTGCTTTACTTTTATATTGCTTAAATACACTTAGCGTATTTACCTCACAGTAAATACGTAGCAGTCTCGTCCCGTCCCCTTCGCCGTATACCGGGAAGCGGGGCATGACACAACTCAACTACTTCTGGCTGAAAATCATAACCCTGAAATAGTATGTATAATGCAAGAGATTAGTATCAAACCATGTGAAAGTAGACAGTCTTCAACCCTACACTGATTGAGGCTGCATTTAAAAAGAAAGACATTATAAGAGAATTTGTAAGCTTCTCCATGAGATTTGATTATAATTTATGGCTATAACAAGGCATAAGGTTTATATTTCTGTTACTTCTCCATGAGAATTTCAATTATCATTCATCACGGAGCTACTTAAAAATAGTTGCCTTGTAATTTTGCGATGAGCATATTATATAAATTGCATAGCTCATTGCTTTTTACAAATTAATAAGTGAGCAAACTGAAGTATTTATTATGTATCGGACCATAGGGAACTAGAATAAGAATACTAGCAAAGAAACAAAGTCCAATTGGCAGCTAGAATAAGAATACTCATCACGAAACTAAAAGATGAGTAAAGAAGTCGGAAGAAACTAAGTTGTTTAAACAAATCTACTGTCATACTGCATTTCACAAAACCATCACGATTGGCATCAATCTCAAAGTACTAACGGTCAAAATGGATGGCCGATCTTAAACCATATGGAGCTAATTGATTATGGGACAGCTAGTATAAGCTCATGCACCAAAGAGCGGCCATCAAATTTTCTAGTAGACTTCTTAGAAGTCAAAAGAAGTTAGATCGGAGGGAGACTATAAGAGACGACATAATGTTATAGAAACCTATAATAAACATCTCCCATGAACATGAATAACTACCATAATTTTACCTCTCGCGTCATTTTATAAGCAAGGAAATGAAAGGGACCTTTGAAGCCACAAGGAAACTGTCGGATTTCCTATATGTGCATACAACAACAAAACAATTTAAAAAATAAGTAGCTGATAAAATGTATCATGCTAAGAAAGTAAGTAAATATAACTAAGAAGAAACCTTTTCATATGCTCGTTCTTTCTGTAAATACTCCCGATAAAGTTTATTCTCATAAGAAGATAAAGTTTAATCTCATAAGAAGATTTCAAGCATATATTTCCAAACATTCATATCATATCTCCATTTGGGAAGTGACGCGCATATCTAATATAATGCTGGAAACAAGTTTGTCACGTCAATAAGGAAAATAAAAATTATGGGTTGGTAAGGAAAATGCTATTATCGGAATAGAATTTGAACGTTACCTCTAAACCTTCTAGGAGATCTTCACGTGATAGATAATGAAAGTACTATTCTTTGAATCCCACTTCAGCGATCAGCTCGTTCACCACCTTATCCAAATCGTCGCTAAGGTCAATTTTCTGTAAGGAAATCAAGTAAATCTTGTTCTTAGAGAATTGATAAAGGAATAGCTGAAGATATAAAATTAATATCTAAAACGGTTACCTCATGTAAATCGGAATCGACAAGGAAAAGTCCGTATTGGTAAGAAAGATGCGACATATATAGATGTTTGGCCACCCGAATCAGATCCTGCTTTATATGTAAGCAGATAAAGAATAATTATCAATTAATAGAGGGAAGAAGTCATATACATAATCAAATTTACTCAGTTCATGAGTATTTTAGAAGGTACTAACTAAACTGGGTGTTAATCCCCATTTATTTCTTATTAAACTAATCGATCAACTTGATATTGAACATTTCGATTCGGCGCTATGCGCTATTTCCAATCCCAACCCAAAAAATGATACGATTAACTTCATTATGAAAATCGATACCACATGTGAACCAGTGCTTGTAAAGCAAATAATTGAAATGCAAGAAAAGCAAATCGTACCTTCATTAGCTTACCGAAGAATGCATGATGAATCAAGTTCGTCTTGATTATTCCTTTCAAATCTTTGAATTGAAGGTCAACAGGCTGACCAGGAATCATGAAACATGCATATGAATATATATTTTGAAACCAATCGATATATCACAAGCAAGATGCAGTTACCTGATCTTTTTGAGTCTTCCTCCGCCGCTGGCCTTCAACCAGATTAACCATCAGTGCGTAAAGTTGGAATTCCAGAAAGGCGGTTTGGAGTGCCGAATGGAAATTCTCAACCTCGGCTAGAGTGATCCTACATCCCGGGCATCGTCTGATTTCTGTGACCAACTCGTTTAAAGCTCTTAGGGTTTGGTCGGTAGCGGAACCGTCGGGGAGCGGGCATGGTCCAAGATCCCAGGCCTTTTCTGCATCTGAGTAAGCTAACAGTTCAAGAAACAGAGGTCCGGCCTCAGCGAGGCTTTCCCAAGTGCTTCTGCCAACGTCTTTACCCAGCTGATACTTTTTGAAGAAGAGCCTCTTCCAAGTATTCCTCTCTTCGCGAAGTCTGTTCTTAAGGCTAATGAGGTAGTGGAATTCTTCAGGGTCTATGTTGTATGATGGGGATGGGGATGGGGACCGGGACGCTGCCTCCTGAAGAAAAATACATGTGGTTGCTACCTCCTTAAGAAATTTCGACAACGGGGATGCTGCCGCCTCGACACCCAAGATCGAACACGGGATGCTCCTCCTTGTTTTTCTTTTCGAACTGCGGGAATCAACACCGCTGTGGTCGATTTTTCTCTTTCCTTCTTGGTTTAGAACGATCCATGTATCTAGCTCTTCGAAAACCAACACCGCCGCCAGATCTGCTCCCCTTCGTATCTTCTCTTCTTTTCCCTTTCAATTATGCCGAACCCTCGTGAGTTTATGGATCGTTTTAATACATGATATGGGGCCTATTACTGATAAGACGGCCCATATTTGGAGGCGGAAAAAGATGAGGTAAATTGCCAAATCCCTGGCCCGTCTCTTTCTCAAGGGAAGAAAAAACCTTTTTTCAAAACCGTTTACAAAACACATTAATCCAGAAAAACTTGAGTAAATTGTCAAAAAACTCCCGGCATGCTTGGGAGCTGTCTAAAAACGCTTGGTATTTTCAAAATTGTTGGGAAAAGCCTATTGTTCAAAATTTTTGCTCGAAAAATCCTTGGGATTCATTTCATTTAGACATTTTATTCATTTCAACCGCTTAGATATTTCATATAGTTTTTTATATATTACATCCAACTAGTATAAGGGGGTTTTAAGTGAGCCCAAGGATTGTTTAAGAAGAGCAAAAGGCCTAGGTCTTTTTACATAAGTTTGAAACGGTCCATGTCTTTTTTGGCAATTTATCCTAAAATCTTTGTCTTGAGCCTCCCAGTTTGTATTTTGGTAGGTTTCTTTTTGTAATTTTAGTGGATTGCCTAAATTTCCATCTTCCTCACCCACATTCTCTAAGCCGCTCTTTCTATATCCTCTTTAAAGGAAGCCCTAAATTGCTCATCCTCTATTTACCCACTCTTGTTCCAAACCAAGAAAAAAGAAATCTCTCTTTCAAACCCTAACCCTCATTTTCTTAATCTCAATCATATCAATTCATCAGGGTTGAACACTGCATATCACATACACCATCAAATAAACTGGATTAAACACTTTAATCTTGTTCATCCGGAAACCATTGGCATATCTTATAATCTTATTTATATGCATTCTATCTATCCAATTATATAAACTACTTTTAAAAAGAAATGGAGATACTTCTGCACAATAACTTTCTTACTTTCACACCCAAATATCTTCCATTCTTCTATCCTTATTCCCAATATTTTTTTGTTCTCATTAATCTATATGTAAGTGAAGTTAATAAAAAAATGATGTAATAATATCATGTTATTTATAATAAATTTAATTATACATTTGTTGTTAATCTAAAGTCCTGAAATTAAAACAATACTACCCAAAAGTTAATTTTAAAAAAAAATACATTATCATCATAATGTATTTTTTCCTTTTTTATGTCAGATAAATTAGTTAATCTATAATAATGAATAGGATAAAGATAGGGTGTGAGAAATTATTAACCACAAAAGAATAATAACTCCTAAATCTAAGGACTAAAAAGAGTAAGACATAACATGATTTAGTGAATATTCAGAAGTAAATTGTTTTTATTAATATTACACACTAATTATCTTATCAGGTATTCCAACAATAAAATATATATATTTGCTTAACTAATTTACATTAAAACTTCAGTTTTCAATCATAAAAAACAATAGATTTAAATAAACACTAAATACATAACAATCAAGATTTATATATTATTTTGATAAATTTAAGAAATATGAAAATTTATATAATAATTTACCGGTGCAAGTTTCTTGAGAAAAATTTCCCGACAAAATCCATAATTTCTTAATTTAACTCCTCATGATTTCTAAACCGCTTTTAAAGAAATCTCCAAAAATATTGAAAATCATTCCTTTTTTAAACTTTTATATCTGCCAAAAAACTTAATTTCGATTAATATTATCAAAACAACTTAATTAAAATTATAAAACTACGTATCTTCTAAGGATCTGAGCATACGGAACTCGACCATGGGTTTATTACCGTCACGTAAAATTATTCTCGCACAACGGTCGAAAAATCACTGAAATCTTTATCTTTCGAGTAAATATGTTTATATATATTTATTAAACCCCTAACAATTTTTTAAAAAAATATTAATGTAAGAAAATATAAAAATAAAATATAATCAAAAAACCTATAATTTACACACCTGAGAAGTTTTCGAAAATCGTTTAATATATCTTTTAAAACCAACTTATCTCTTTAAAAAATTTCAGTTATGTGGTATTATAGTAAATCTCGTATGTTGTGCACAGAATCTTTCAATGACAAGCGTGTTTTCTTGAAAACAATTAGAAAATCTCTCTCTTCCGTCGGAATGGCCGGATATAGATTTAAAAAATTTGAGCAACTGTCGGAGTTTTTTATCAACGCGGGATTTTTATTCGTCCGTTTCACAGAACCAAAAATCTTGTACCGATTTCCATTGATTATGCTTGTAAATAGGATATATTATATCATGATGAAGAATTAGTCTGTCCGGCTCTTTATCCATTTTTATAATGATGTCTTGATAAATAAATAGTTGATAATAAATCCTAGATTAAAAAAGAAAACATAATTGATAATATATTATATACATTTAAACAATTTAAGAAATAAACTAATCTATAAAGGAACTGTAGTAATGCATTAGAAATCATGCAAAAATAAATTATTTTTTCTCTATTTTTTAACTGAAACAAAATAATTTAATTATCCGTATAATAATTTTTTTTTAAAAGTATGCATATTTTCGCTTAATCCTTTTCAAAGTATTAAAAAATGATAGGGATAAAAATTCTAACATATATAAAGTTTCTCATCTCATACACGGTTGCAATGTACTCGAGAGACTAAACAAGTTTGTAAGAAAAACGACGAAAAATTATATGAATCCAAAGAGAGCATGAAGAAGAAGATCGAGATGAAGCAAACTAATAATTGGTTATAGTGTTTTTATTATTTGGTACGTGAAGGGGTTTTAACATTCATGTAATTTCTTCTGTCATCTCTTGTTGCTCTCTCTCCTTTCTCTCACATTATCAATTCGACTTAAAGCAGGGATTTGGTGCATAATATAAAAGTATCCAAAAAAATGTGTTATGAGTATTTTTTTATATTTATATGAAAATGAATTAAAAAGTCAAATTTAGAGTAATTAATACTAACACACTTTCGAATTAAAGTGTGTTAGGAGTAATTACTCCAAATTCGACTTCTTAATTCATTTGCATCCTAACACACCTTTCCAGGCAGTTTTATACTATGTACCAAACCCTTGTTTTAAGTCGAATTGTTAATGTGAGAGAGAAAAGAGAGAGAGGAGATGACCAAAGAAATCACATGAATATTAAAATCCTTTCACGTACCAAATAATGAAAACACTATAACCAATAATTAGTTTGCTTATCTTGATCTTTTTCATGCTCTCTTTGGATTCATATAATTTTTCATTTCTTTTTTTTCATCATCTTTTTTCTCGCAAACTTGTTTGGTTTCACCGGTACATTGCAGCCATGTATAAGGTAACAAACTTTATATATATAAGAATTTTTGTTACTATCATTTTCTTATACTCTGAAAAGGATTAAGCGAAAATGTATTTGCTTTTCTAAAAAATTCTTAGATAATTAAATTATTTTGTTTTAGTTAAAAATTATAGATAAAATAACATATTCATGCATAATTTCGAATACATTAGTACAGTACCTTTGTAAATTAGTCTATTTCAAAAATCATTTAAGGTGTATATAATACATTATCAATTATGTTTCTTTTTTTAATTGAGAAATTATTATAAACGGTTTATTTACCAAGACATGATTATAAAGATTTATAAAAAGTTAAACAAATCAATTCTTCATCATGGTATAATGTATCCTCCTATCTATAAGCCCGATCAATGGAAATTGGTACAAGCACTTCGCTTCTGTGACACAGACGAACAAAATCTCGCGTGGATAGGAGACTCCGATAGTTACTCATATATTTTAAATTTATATCCGGTCACTCCGACGGAAGAGGGAGATTTTCTAATGGTTTTCGAGAAAATGCACTCGTCGTTGAAAGATTTTGTGAACACAGGAGATTTACTAAAATACCACATAAACGAAGATTATTTAAAAGAGATAATTTGTTTTAAAAGATATATCGGAAAATTTTCAAAAACTTATCAGGTGAGTAAATTATAGGTTTTTTGATTATATTTTATTTTTATATTTTATTACACTAATATTTTAAAAAAATTGTTATGGGTTTCATTAATATATATAATCATATTCACACGAAAGGTAAAATTTTCGGCGATCTTTCGACCGTTGGGCGAGAATTATTTTACATGATAATAAACCCATGTTCAAGGTCGATATGGTCAGAATTTTAGAAGGTACGTAACTTTATAATTTTGATTAAGTTATTTTGGTTATAGTTATCGAAATTAAATTTTTTTGGCAGATATAGAAGTTGACAAAAAGAAAGATTTTCAATATTTTAAGAGATTTTTTTTAAAACGATTCAAAAATAATGAGTTAAATCAAGAAATTATGGGTTTTGTCGACAAACTTTGCTCAAAAAACTTGCACCGATAAAATATTATATAAATTTACAAATTTCTTAAAATCATCAAAATAATACATAAATCTTGATTGTTATGTATTTAGTGTTTGTTTAAATCTTTTACTTTCTATGTTTAAAAACTGAAGTTTTGATATCAACTAGTCAAGGTAACACATATTTTATTGTTAGAATAACTGAAAAGATAATTGGAGTGCAGCATTCATACAAGTAATTTATTTCTAAACATGCATTAAATCATGTTGTAAATACCTTGCTCTTTTTAGAGCTTAGAATTTTGGAGTTAATATTTTTTTATGGTTAATAATTGCTCACACGCTATCTTTTGCTATATACATTATTATAGATTAGCCAAATTATCGGCTCCAGAAAAGGGAAAAAATACATTACGATCATAATCATGCATCATGTATTTTTTTTTAAATTAATTTTTAGGCAGTATTATTTTTAATTTGAGGAGTTTAGATTAACAGCACATGTATAATTAAACTTATTATAAATAATATGATATCTTCATATCATTTTTTCAGTAACTTCACTCACATGTAGATTGATAAGAACAAAAAAATATTTGGAATGATAATAAAAAAAATTGAAGATATTTGGATGTGAAAGTAAGAAAGTTCTTACCCAGAAGTAACTTAATTTCGCTTTTAAAAATAGTTTAGATAATTAGATAGATAGACTGTATATAGATAAGATTATACGATACGCCGGGTGTTTGGCCGACATACCGAATAAATTTTTGTAGATAGATATATACTTTTATTCGAAATTAATATTTTAGTCTTTATTTAAAACTATGTAAATATAATTTAATTGCGTGGTTATTTTTTAAAAATTTGCAGTTCAGAAAATGTATTATTACATCCTGCTATGTGCGATGAAACATATCGCGTAAACTTTATCCGCCACCTGCGTGCTTATACGAAAGATGGAATATGAAGGCTATATAATGATGTTTATGCTAAGCTCGATAATGAATATATTGGGAAAATAAACGAAATACATTGAATTTAAATGAGAAAATATTAGATGGAAAGTAAATATCAACGGTGATGGTTATTTCCGGTTACGGATTTATGAGGATAACTATGTTGTCGGTTTCGATGTTATTCGGTTCATAAAAAAATGTTGAGCCATTTACGAAAGATATCAAAATTAAATCATGCGGAAAATGATAATGCGGTAAAAAATAATTTGATTTTGATATATATCTTGTTTTTTATTAACTACATGTGTAATATTTTATCGTTTGTACTGCAGTCTAACTATATTCGCACATATGGATTTTTTCAGCATATGTCGGCATACGTTTTTCCGGGAAAGTTCATGATTTTAAAGAAGGTAACGGGCAAACACTCTTATAACAGAAGATTTCTTGAACCATACTGAAGGTATATTGCTCAACATTATTCTTTTGGCTTTCGAAATCTAGTTATAGAAATCCAGCTTGTAGGGATAGATCTGTGGAAGTGAAGAAAATACTTTAGAAGTATAAAATAAAAAATACTCCCTACGTTTGACCATTAATAAAAAGGTTATAGAAGCATCTCCAAAAGATACTTTATTTTGTTTTAGGTTAAAAGTATGCCCGATCTTTGTTAACTTAACTACTTCTGGCTGAAAATCATAACCCTGAAATAGTATGTATAATGCAAAATATTGGTATCAAACCATATGAAAGTAGACGGTCTACAACCCTACTGGTTGAGGCTGCATTTAAAAAGAAAGACATTATAAGAGAACTTGTAGGCTTCTCCGTGAGATTTGATTATAATTTATGACTATAACAAGGCATAAGGTTTGTCTCACAGGGGGATTCTCCTCACGAGTCGTGAGGAGATCGTAAGTGTATTTATTTTAACGAAGTTGCGCCCTTCCTGGTTTTCACAAGCTCACCAGCAGTCCGGCTGTTTTTACTCACGGCGCCCTTTCGGGATTTCATCCGTGCCCATTTTGCTTGACGTACCTTTTTTTAACGAGATTGCGCCTTTCCGATTTTTCACAAGCTCGACGGCAGTTCTGCTGTTTTTACTCACGGCGCCCTTTCGGGTTTCCATCTGTGCCCATTTTGCTTGTGTGCGTACCGTTTTTTTTAGCGGGGTATTCCACTAGATTGTAGGATCTGTTTGTAGGCCCCTTAATATCCTTCCTGTCCTTTGAGAAGAAAAGACCATTCTACATGGAGATTCTTCCACCAGTGAGAAATATGCCCCCTGTATATATCTCGGGAGGAACGAGTACCCATGTCGTCGCTATTTGGCGACGGGTTGCTTCAGAGCCGCTTATTTTTGTTGAGCGTAGGCGACAAACGCCATCTTGACTCCGCTTTTCACTCGTCATCGTCGGATGAGAAAGAGATTTGACCCATTTGATCCAATCGAGCCATTTTATCCATAAGTTCTTGGAAGGTCGGGAACACCTTTGAATTTGGATCAAGTGTGGCTATGAGCATCCCCATGGCTGCAGCTTCATCGATGCGTTGCTCGCATTTGACCAGAGATTTCGCCATCGGGTAACATATTGAACCCAAGTCTCATTCGGTCTAACCATTTCGTTGACCAGCGTCGTCACGGTAGTATGTTCGTTCTCATTAGCGAATCCCTGACAGAAGAGCATATCCATTTCGTCGGAGCTCTTCACGAAATCATTTGGGAGTTCCGCATACCATTCGAAAGTGATGCCTGCCAGACCGCTGACGAACTGTCAAAGGAGTAGTATGTCATTTCCTCCAGTATTTCCGGACATGGATTTAAATCGCGCAATGTGCTGGCGAGAATTCCCAGTTCCTTTGTACATGTAGAACGTTGGAAGTGTGTACTCTGGCGGGTACTGTATTTGATCGTAGCACGCCGGATACGGTCGACCAGTCTTGATTGGCCTATTTGATGCTTCACTGGCATAGTGAGTTTTGACTTGCTGAGCGATATATGTGTCCAGCATTTCTTTTAGGAATCATTTCCTCCTCAGCCGTTGATGAGGTTTGCAGAGTATTTGAAATGTCATCCTTATCTTTAAGACCGACTATCGGCGGTTCATCTACCAGTAGTTCCGATTGAACCATCATTCCAACCATATTCTGAATCAGAAGGGCCATCTGCTTCATTTTAGTGGACATTTCTGCCGCTTCTGCATGTCCTTTTTTTCAGAGCGCGCTTTAGGAAATCAGTATCCGACTCCTCTACTCTTTTTCTTCGGGTGCGTCCTCAAGATTTTCCTTAGGCGATGGATCAGCGTTTGCTGCCGCCTGAGCGAGCATCTCCTGCAGCTTTTCACGTTGCAGTTGAACTTTTGTTAGGGACCGAGTTTGAGGTTGGTGACTAGTAGAAGCTCGAACTTCGTCTTTGGAATTCACCACATAGACTATGTGAACTACCATGCCCCAGGCATAGGGTGCTTGGAGTTTTGGCCTTTGGAGTTTGCTTCGGGCACTTGAGCTTTATTAGGCCTCTCTTTTTTTTGTGAGAAGCCGCTTTAGTTTTGGGAGGAACCGCTGTATCAGGATCCGTCTTGGGATGAGTCCCCTTGTATTTGGAGGGAGATTTGTCAGAATTTGGCTGACGTCTAGGGAAAGAGCCGCGGTTGACGACAGAGACCTTCTCCAGCTTCCACATCTTATATATAGATGAGGAAAGTTGTTTTAGGGAGCGAACTGATTTCTGCTCTCGTGGGATCTCAATGGGCTGCGGAGATTTCTTCAATATTGCGGTGGGAGAATTTTGTCTGACACTTCGCAATAGTTTGAAGCTGTTCCCCGTTGGAACATTCACCATCGGGGTTGAAACAGGACCATACGGAGAACTGCCCCCGGCTCATTTTGTATTGATGACGATATCGACGTCGACCGTTTCTTACGGCTGGGATTTGATTAGCCTAAGGATTTTGCCGAGCCTGCCTCCTATTTCCTTTGAGAGCTTGAATATTCTGCCCCCTGCGTCGACCTTGGTCCTTGGCAGGTGTCAGTTGTTTGAGGACTGATTCCGTCGGCAAAGCTGCAGCTTGGGGAAGACAGACTTCCTCTGGGCTTCCTCCATCGGCGTTGAGGCACCGAGGGTGGGAGGTATCGACCTAAAAAGAAGCCCGTTGATTTCTTGAAAAGCCGGATTGCAGAGATTTGAGGCTGCAGGTGGCTCATACTTGACTCCACCGGATATGACAGAGCCTGAGTTGCAAGGGTGGGAGCAAACGTCATTCATATAGACGAAACGCCGGCATCAGTATCCCATCACCCAAGGGCAGCCACAAACATATATACCGCGATTATTTGATCGCGGAAAAACACGACACACAAAGTGTGGAATGGAAAGAGGAAGAGGTCCCACCAGGCGTGCCAGAATCTGTTTACCGCCGAAAACCGGGGAAGACAAACGTCTTACCTGAATTTGGGGGCATATGCTATTTCGATTTATTCGTCCACCTCTCCGAAGATGCCAAGTTGATTTATGGCACCGTGTATCGGGGGTTTGGACGGATGCGGCCGTTGTAGCAGACTTCGTCAGATTTCCCCTCGTTTGCGAGGGGTTTTGGATTGTGGGGACGCTCTTCCCAGCAGGCGCAAGCCCCTGAAGTTAATTACGTTACCGCGTAGCGATAACCACTTTCTCCTGCTCCAGATGTTCACTTCGTGTCGTGTGTGTTTGTTTTATTTTTGGTTGCCCGTGGATTTATACGGAGACTAATTTATGTTGTCGCCCGTAGAGCGTGGATTAGTCCAAATCCGTATATTCTTGGATTTGGGTTTGGTTTGATTTAAGGATCGTTAATCTCGTTTGCGATTAAGATCAACTTAAATGTTTGTTAAGGATAAGTTGGTCCGATATTGGACTAAGATCTACTTAACGGGGGTTTAGGATCATTTTGATCAAACAAAAGAGCATTTGGGCTCTATTGCTTTAGTTTAAGGACGTAACGGTCCGTTGATCACAATTTTTAGGGTGAGGGTTTAGTTTAAGGACGTTGCGGTCCACAGCTAGTTTAAGGACGATGCGGTCCGTTGCTAGTTTAAGGACGTTACGGTCCGTTGGGATGTGCTCATGGATTTGGGAGTGCACCAAAAAACTGTTGGTTGTCGGGACCCTCCAACTATCAAGTCTCATGACAATAAAGGATTGCACATTCCATAAGAATGACAAGCAACATATTGATATACACAAATAAAAGTTAAAGGGAAAAAAAACCTATATAAATATTGTTGGTTTAACCGCCTTTACATACTGCACTCTATAAGAGTATGTCCGATCTTCGTCAACTCAACTACTTCTGGCTGAAAATCATAACCCTGAAATAGTATGTATAATGCAAGAGATTAGTATCAAACCATGTGAAAGTAGACAGTCTTCAACCCTACACTGATTGAGGCTGCATTTAAAAAGAAAGACATTATAAGAGAATTTGTAAGCTTCTCCATGAGATTTGATTATAATTTATGGCTATAACAAGGCATAAGGTTTATATTTCTGTTACTTCACCATGAGAATTTCAATTATCATTCATCACGGAGCTACTTAAAAATAGTTACCTTGTAATTTTGCGATGAGCATATTATATAAATTGCATAGCTCATTGCTTTTTACAAATTAATAGGTGAGCAAACTGAAGTATTTGTTATGTATCGGACCATAGGGAACTAGAATAAGAATACTAGCAAAAAAAACAAAGTCCAATTGGCAGCCAGAATAAGAATACTCATCATGAAACTAAAAGATGAGTAAAGAAGTCGGAAGAAACTAAGTTGTTTAAACAAATCTACTGTCATACTGCATCAGGCAAAACCATCACGATTGGCATCAATCTCATAGTACTAACAGTCAAAATGGATGGCCGATCTTAAGCCATATGGAGCTAATTGATTATGGGACAGCTAGTATAAGCTCATGCACCAAAGAGTGGCCATCAAATTTTCTAGTAGACTTCTTAGAAGTCAAAAGAAGTTAGTTCAGCAGGGAGACGATAAGAGACGGCATAATGTCATAGAAACCTATAATAAACATCTCCCATGAACATGAATAACTACCATAATTTTTACCTCTCGCGTCATTTTATAAGCAAGGAAATGAAAGGGACCTTTGAAACCACAAGGAAACTGTCGGATTTTCTATATGTGCATACAACAACAAAACAATTTAAAAAATAAGTAGCTGATAAAATGTAACATGCTAAGAAAGCAAGTAAATATAACTAAGGAGAAACCTTTTCATATGCTCGTTCTTTCTGTAAATACTCCCAATAAAGTTTATTCTCATAAGAAGATTTCAATTCCTGCACAAGTATTTTTAGAACAATATGTCCATTGGAGGGAAGCCAACAAGAAAACTCGATATGGGAAAAAGAAGGTAAAGTATATATTTCCAAACATTCATATCATATCTCCATTTGGGAAGTGACGCGCATATCTAATATAATGCTGGAAACAAGTTTGTCACGTCAATCAGGAAAATAAAAATTATGGGTTGGTAAGGAAAATGCTATTATCGGAATAGAATTTGAACGTTACCTCTAAACCTTCTATGAGATTTTCACGTGATAGATAATGAAAGTACTATTCTTTGAATCCCACTTCAGCGATCAGCTCGTTCACCACCTTATCCAAATCGTCCTTAAGGTCAATTTTCTGTAAGGAAATCAAGTAAATCTTTTTCTTAAAGAATTGATAAAGGAATAACTAAAGATATAAAATTAATATCTAAAACGGTTACCTCATGTAAATCGGAATCGACAAGGAAAAGTCCGTATTGGTAAGAAAGATGCGACATATATAGATGTTTGGCCGCCCGTATCAGATCCTGCTTTATATGTAAGCAGATAAAGAATAATCATCAATTAATAGAGGGAAGAAGTCATATACGCAATCAAATTTACTCAGTTCATGAGTATTTTAGAAGGTACTAACTAAACTGGGTGTTAATCCCCATTTATTTCTTATTGAACTAATCGATCAACTTGATATTGAACATTTCGATTCGGCACTATGCGCTATTTCCAATCCCAACCCAAAAAATGAAACGATTAACTTCATTATGAAAATCGATACCACATGTGAACCAATGCTTGTAAAGCAAATAATTGAAATGCAAGAAAAGCAAATCGTACCTTCATTAGCTTACCGAAGAATGCATGATGAATCAAGTTCGTCTTGATTATTCCTTTCAAATCTTTGAATTAAAGGTCAACAGGCTGACCAGGAATCATGAAACATGCATATGAATATATATTTTGAAACCAATCGATATATCACAAGCAAGATGCAGTTACCTGATCTTTTTGAGTCTTCGTCCGCCGCTGGTCTTCAACCAGATTAACCATCAGTGCGTAAAGTTGGAATTCCAGAAAGGCGGTTTGGAGTGCCGAATGGAAATTCTCGACCTCGGCTAGAGTGATCCTACATCCCGGGCATCGTCTGATTTCTATGACCAACTCGTTTAAAGCTCTTAGGGTTTGGTCGGTAGCGGAACCGTCGGGGAGCGGGCATGGTCCAAGATCCCAGGCCTTTTCTGCATCTGAGTAAGCTAACAGTTCAAGAAACAGAGGTCCGGCCTCAGCGAGGCTTTCCCAAGTGCTTCTGCCAACGTCTTTACCCAGCTGATACTTTTTGAAGAAGAGCCTCTTCCAAGTATTCCTCTCTTCGCGAAGTCTGTTCTTAAGGCTAATGAGGTAGTGGAATTCTTCAGGGTCTATGTTGTATGATGGGGATGGGGACCGGGACGCTGCCTCCTGAAGAAAAATACGTGTGGTTGCTGCCTCCTTAAGAAATTTCGACAACGGGGATGCTGCCGCCTCGACACCCAAGATCGAACACGGGATGCTCCTCCTTGTTTTTCTTTTCGAACTGCGGGAATCAACGCCGCTGTGGTCGATTCTTCTCTTTCCTTCTTGGTTTAGAACGATCCATGTATCTAGCTCTTCGAAAACCAACACCGCCGCCAGATCTGCTCCCCTTCGTATCTTCTCTTCTTTTCCCTTTCAATTATGCCGAACCCTCGAGAGTTTATGGATCGTTTTAATACATGATATGGGGCCTATTACTGATAAGACGGCCCATATTTGGAGGCGGAAAAAGATGAGGTAAATTGCCAAATCCCTGGCCCGTCTATTTCTCAAGGGAAGAAAAAACCTTTTTTCAAAACCGTTTACAAAACACATTAATCCAGAAAAACTTGAGTAAATTGTCAAAAAACTCCCGGCATGCTTGGGAGCTGTCTAAAAACGCTTGGTATTTTCAAAATTGTTGGGAAAAGCCTATTGTTCAAAATTTTTGCTCGAAAAATCCTTGGGATTCATTTCATTTAGACATTTTATTCATTTCAACCGCTTAGATATTTCATATAGTTTTTTATATATTACATCCAACTAGTATAAGGGGGTTTTAAGTGAGCCCAAGAATTGTTTAAGAAGAGCAAAAGGCCTAGGTCATTTTACATAAGTTTGAAACGGTCCATGTCTTTTTTGGCAATTTATCCTAAAATCTTTGTCTTGAGCCTCCCAGTTTGTATTTTGGTAGGTTTCTCTTTGTAATTTTAGTGGATTGCCTAAATTTCCATCTTCCTCACCCACATTCTCTAAGCCGCTCTTTCTATATCCTCTTTAAAGGAAGCCCTAAATTGCTCATCCTCTATTTACCCACTCTTGTTCCAAACCAAGAAAAAAGAAATCTCTCTCTCAAACCCTAACCCTCATTTTCTTAATCTCAATCATATCAATTCATCAGGGTTGAACACTGCATATCACATACGCCATCAAATAAACTGGATTAAACACTTTAATCTTGTTCATCCGGAAACCATTGGCATATCTTATAATCTTATTTATATGCATTCTATTTATCCAATTATCTAAACTACTTTTAAAAAGAAATGGAGATACTTCTGCACAATAACTTTCTTACTTTCACACCCAAATATCTTCCATTCTTCTATCCTTATTCCCAATATTTTTTTGTTCTCATTAATCTATATGTAAGTGAAGTTAATAAAAAAATGATGTAATAATATCATGTTATTTATAATAAATTTAATTATACATTTGTTGTTAATCTAAAGTCCTGAAATTAAAACAATACTACCCAAAAGTTAATTTTAAAAAAAATACATTATCATCATAATGTATTTTTTCCTTTTTTATGTCAGATAAATTAGTTAATCTATAATAATGAATAGGATAAAAGATAGGGTGTGAGAAATTATTAACCACAAAAGAATAATAACTCCTAAATCTAAGGAATAAAAAGAGTAAGACATAACATGATTTAGTGAATATTCAGAAGTAAATTGTTTTTATTAATATTACACACTAATTATCTTATCAGGTATTCCAACAATAAAATATATATATTTGCTTAACTAATTTACATTAAAACTTCAGTTTTCAATCATAAAAAACAATAGATTTAAATAAACACTAAATACATAACAATCAAGATTTATATATTATTTTGATAAATTTAAGAAATATGAAAATTTATATAATAATTTACCGGTGCAAGTTTCTTGAGAAAAATTTCCCGACAAAATCCATAATTTCTTGATTTAACTCCTCATGATTTCTAAACCGCTTTTAAAGAAATCTCCAAAAATATTGAAAATCATTCCTTTTTTAAACTTTTATATCTGCCAAAAAACTTAATTTCGATTAATATAACCAAAACAACTTAATTAAAATTATAAAACTACATATCTTCTAAGGATCTGAGCATACGGAACTCGACCATGGGTTCATTACCGTCACGTAAAATTATTCTCGCACAACGGTCGAAAAATCACTGAAATCTTTATCTTTCGAGTAAATATGTTTATATATATTTATTAAACCCCTAACAATTTTTTTAAAAAATATTAATGTAAGAAATATAAAAATAAAATATAATCAAAAAACCTATAATTTACACACCTAAGAAGTTTTCGAAAATCGTTAAAACCAACTTATCTCTTTAAAAAATTTCAGTTATGTGGTATTATAGTAAATCTCGTATTTTGTGCACAGAATCTTTCAATGACAAGCGTGTTTTCTTGAAAACAATTAGAAAATATCTCTCTTCCGTCGGAATGGCCGGATGTAGATTTAAAAAATTTGAGCAACTGTCGGAGTTTCCTATCAACGCCGGATTTTTATTCGTCCGTTTCACAGAACCAAAAATCTTGTACCGATTTCCATTGATTATGCTTGTAAATAGGATATATTATATCATGATGAAGAATTAGTCTGTCCGGCTCTTTATCCATTTTTATAATGATGTCATGATAAATAAATAGTAGATAATAAATCCTAAATTAAAAAAGAAAACATAATTGATAATATATTATATGCATTTAAACAATTTAAGAAATAAACTAATCTATAAAGGAACTGTAGTAATGCATTAGAAATAATGCAAAAATAAATTATTTTCTCTATTTTTAACTGAAACAAAATAATTTAATTATCCGTATAATAATTTTTTTTCAAAAGTATGCATGTTTTCGCTTAATCCCTTTCAAAGTATTAAAAAATGATAGGGATAAAAATTCTAACATATATAAAGTTTCTCATCTCATACATGGTTGCAATGTACTCGAGAGACTAAACAAGTTTGTAAGAAAAACGACGAAAAATTATATGAATCCAAAGAGAGCATGAAGAAGAAGATCGAGATGAAGCAAACTAATAATTGGTTATAGTGTTTTTATTATTTGGTACGTGAAGGGGTTTTAACATTCATGTAATTTCTTCTGTCATCTCTTGTTGCTCTCTCTCCTTTCTCTCACATTATCAATTCGACTTAAAGCAGGGATTTGATACATAATATAAAAGTATCCAAAAAAATGTGTTATGAGTATTTTTTTATATTTATATGAAAATGAATTAAAAAGTCAAATTTAGAGTAATTAATACTAACACACTTTCGAATTAAAGTGTGTTAGGAGTAATTACTCCAAATTCGACTTCTTAATTCATTTGCATCCTAACACACCTTTTCAGGCAGTTTTATACTATGTACCAAACCCTTATTTTAAGTCGAATTGTTAATGTGAGAGAGAAAAGAGAGAGAGGAGATGACCAAAGAAATCACATGAATATTAAAATCCTTTCACGTACCAAATAATGAAAACACTATAACCAATAATTAGTTTGCTTATCTTGATCTTTTTCAAGCTCTCTTTGGATTCATATAATTTTTCATTTCTTTTTTTTCATCATCTTTTTTCTCGCAAACTTGTTTGGTCTCACCGGTACATTGCAGCCATGTATAAGGTAACAAACTTTATATATATAAGAGTTTTTGTTACTATCATTTTCTTATACTCTGAAAAGGATTAAGCGAAAATGTATTTGCTTTTCTAAAAAATTCTTAGATAATTAAATTATTTTGTTTTAGTTAAAAATTAGAGATAAAATAGCCTATTCATGGATAATTTCGAATACATTAGTACAGTACCTTTGTAAATTAGTCTATTTCAAAAATCATTTAAGGTGTATATAATACATTATCAATTATGTTTCTTTTTTTAATTGAGAAATTACTATAAACGGTTTATTTACCAAGACATGATTATAAAGATTTATAAAAAGTTAAACAGATCAATTCTTATCATGGTATAATGTATCCTCCTATCTATAAGCCCGATCAATGGAAATTGGTACAAGCACTTCGCTTCTGTGACACAGACGAACAAAATCTCGCGTGGATAGGAGACTCCGATAGTTACTCATATATTTTAAATTTATATCCGGTCACTCCGACGGAAGAGGGAGATTTTCTAGTGGTTTTCGAGAAAACGCACTCGTCGTTGAAAGATTTTGTGAACACAGGAGATTTACTAAAATACCACATAAACGAAGATTATTTAAAAGAGATAATTTGTTTTAAAAGATATACCGGAAAATTTTCAAAAACTTATCAGGTGAGTAAATTATAGGTTTTTTTATTATATTTTATTTTTATATTTTATTACACTAATATTTTAAAAAAATTGTTATGGGTTTCATTAATATATATAATCATATTCACACGAAAGGTAAAATTTTCGGTGATCTTTCGACCGTTGGGCGAGAATTATTTTACATGATAATAAACCCATGTTCAAGGTCGATATGGTCAGAATTTTAGAAGGTACGTAGCTTTATAATTTTGATTAAGTTATTTTGGTTATAGTTATCGAAATTAAATTTTTTTGGCAGATATAGAAGTTGACAAAAAGAAAGATTTTCAATATTTTAAGAGATTTTTTTTAAAACGATTCAGAAATAATGAGTTAAATCAAGAAATTATGGGTTTTGTCGACAAACTTTGCTCAAAAAACTTGCACCGATAAAATATTATATAAATTTACAAATTTCTTAAAATCATCAAAATAATACATAAATCTTGATTGTTATGTATTTAGTGTTTGTTTAAATCTTTTACTTTCTATGTTTAAAAACTGAAGTTTTGATATCAACTAGTCAAGGTAACACATATTTTATTGTTAAAATAACTGAAAAGACAATTGGAGTGCAGCATTCATACAAGTAATTTATTTCTAAACATGCATTAAATCATGTTGTAAATACCTTGCTCTTTTTAGAGCTTAGAATTTTGGAGTTAATATTTTTTTATGGTTAATAATTGCTCACACGCTATCTTTTGCTCTATACATTATTATAGATTAGCCAAATTATCGGCTCCAGAAAAGGGAAAAAATACATTACGATCATAATCATGCATCATGTATTTTTTTTTAAATTAATTTTTAGGCAGTATTATTTTTAATTTGAGGAGTTTAGATTAACAGCACATGTATAATTAAACTTATTATAAATAATATGATATCTTCATATCATTTTTTCAGTAACTTCACTCACATGTAGATTGATAAGAACAAAAAAATATTTGGAATGATAATAAAAAAAATTGAAGATATTTGGATGTGAAAGTAAGAAAGTTCTTATCCAGAAGTAACTCAATTTCGCTTTTAAAAATAGTTTAGATAATTAGATAGATAGACTGTATATAGATAAGATTATACGATACGCCGGGTGTTTGGCCGACATACCGAATAAATTTTTGTAGATAGATATATACTTTTATTCGAAATTAATATTTTAGTCTTTATTTAAAACTATGTAAATATAATTTAATTGCGTGGTTATTTTTTAAAAATTTGCAGGTCAGAAAATGTATTATTACATCCTGCTATGTGCGATGAAACATATCGCGTAAACTTTATCCGCCACCTGCGTGCTTATACGAAAGATGGAATATGAAGGCTATATAATGATGTTTATGCTAAGCTCGATAATGAATATATTGGGAAAATAAACGAAATACATTGAATTTAAATGAGAAAATATTAGATGGAAAGTAAATATCAACGGTGATGGTTATTTCCGGTTACGGATTTATGAGGATAACTATGTTGTCGGTTTCGATGTTATTCGGTTCATAAAAAAATGTTGAGCCATTTACGAAAGATATCAAAATTAAATCATGCGGAAAATGATAATGCGGTAAAAAATAATTTGATTTTGATATATATCTTGTTTTTTATTAACTACATGTGTAATATTTTATCGTTTGTACTGCAGTCTAACTATATTCGCACATATGGATTTTTTCAGCATATGTCGGCATACGTTTTTCCGGGAAAGTTCATGGTTTTAAAGAAGGTAACGGGCAAACACTCTTATAACAGAAGATTTCTCGAACCATACTGAAGGTATATTGCTCAACATTATTCTTTTGGCTTTCGAAATCTAGTTATAGAAATACAGCTTGTAGGGATAGATCTGTGGAAGTGAAGAAAATACTTTAGAAGTATAAAATAAAAAATACTCCCTACGTTTGACCATTAATAAAAAGGTTATAGAAGCATCTCCAAAAGATACTTTATTTTGTTTTGGGTTAAAAGTATGCCCGATCTTTGTTAACTTAACTACTTCTGGCTGAAAATCATAACCCTGAAATAGTATGTATAATGCAAAATATTGGTATCAAACCATATGAAAGTAGACGGTCTACAACCCTACTGGTTGAGGCTGCATTTAAAAAGAAAGACATTATAAGAGAACTTGTAGGCTTCTCCATGAGATTTGATTATAATTTATGACTATAACAAGGCATAAGGTTTGTCACACGGGGATTCTTCTCACGAGTCGTGAGGAGATCGTAAGTGTATTTATTTTAACGAAGTTGCGCCCTTCCTGGTTTTCACAAGCTCACCAGCAGTCCGGCTGTTTTTACTCACGGCGCCCTTTCGGGATTTCATCCGTGCCCATTTTGCTTGAGGACGTACCTTTTTTTAACGAGATTGCGCCTTTCCGATTTTTCACAAGCTCGCCGGCAGTTCTGCTGTTTTTACTCACGGCGCCCTTTCGGGTTTCCATCTGTGCCCATTTTGCTTGTGTGCGTACCGTTTTTTTTAGCGGGGTATTCCACTAGATTGTAGGATCTGTTTGTAGGCCTCTTAATATCCTTCCTGTCCTTTGAGAAGAAAAGACCATTCTACATGGAGATTCATCCACCAGTGAGAAATATGCCCCCTGTAAACCTTCTATGAGATCTTCACGTGATAGATAATGAAAGTACTATTCTTTGAATCCCACTTCAGCGATCAGCTCGTTCACCACCTTATCCAAATCGTCGCTAAGGTCAATTTTCTGTAAGGAAATCAAGTAAATCTTTTTCTTAAAGAATTGATAAAGGAATAACTAAAGATATAAAATTAATATCTAAAACGGTTACCTCATGTAAATCGGAATCGACAAGGAAAAGTCCGTATTGGTAAGAAAGATGCGACATATATAGATGTTTGGCCGCCCGTATCAGATCCTGCTTTATATGTAAGCAGATAAAGAATAATTATCAATTAATAGAGGGAAGAAGTCATATACGCAATCAAATTTACTCAGTTCATGAGTATTTTAGAAGGTACTAACTAAACTGAGTGTTAATCCCCATTTATTTCTTATTGAACTAATCGATCAACTTGATATTGAACATTTCGATTCGGCACTATGCGCTATTTCCAATCCCAACCCAAAAAATGATACGATTAACTTCATTATGAAAATCGATACCACATTGTGAACCAATGCTTGTAAAGCAAATAATTGAAATGCAAGAAAAGCAAATCGTACCTTCATTAGCTTACCGAAGAATGCATGATGAATCAAGTTGGTCTTGATTATTCCTTTCAAATCTTTGAATTGAAGGTCAACAGGCTGACCAGGAATCATGAAACATGCATATGAATATATATTTTGAAACCAATCGATATATCACAAGCAAGATGCAGTTACCTGATCTTTTTGAGTCTTCCTCCGCCGCTGGTCTTCAACCAGATTAACTATTAATTGCGTAAAGTTGGAATTCCAGAAAGGCGGTTTGGAGTGCCGAATGGAAATTCTCGACCTCGGCTAGAGTGATTCTACATCCCGGGCATCGTCTGATTTCTATGACCAACTCGTTTAAAGCTCTTAGGGTTTGGTCGGTAGCGGAACCGTCGGGGAGCGGGCATGGTCCAAGATCCCAGGGCTTTTCTGCATCTAAGTAAGCTAACAGTTCAAGAAACAGAGGTCCGGCCTCAGTGAGGCTTTCCCAAGTGCTTCTGCCAACGTCTTTACCCAGCTGATACTTTTTGAAGAAGAGCCTCTTCCAAGTATTCCTCTCTTCGCGAAGTCTGTTCTTAAGGCTAATGAGGTAGTGGAATTCTTCAGGGTCTATGTTGTATGATGGGGATGGGGACCGGGACGCTGCCTCCTGAAGAAAAATACATGTGGTTGCTGCCTCCTTAAGAAATTTCGACAACGGGGATGCTGCCGCCTCGACACCCAAGATCGAACACGGGATGCTCCTCCTTGTTTTTCTTTTCGAACTGCGGGAATCAATGCCGCTGTGGTCGATTCTTCTCTTTCCTTCTTGGTTTCAAACGATCCATGTATCTAGCTCTTCGGAAACCAACGCCGCCGCCAGATCTGCTCCCCTTCGTATCTTCTCTCCTTTCCCCTTTCAATTATGCCGAACCCTAGAGAGTTTATGGATCGTTTTAATACATGATATGGGGCCTATTACTGGTAAGACGGCCCATATTTGGAGGCGGAAAAAGATGAGGTAAATTGCCAAATCCCTGGCACATCTCCTTCTCAAGGGAAGAGAAAACCTTTTTTCAAAATCGTTTACAAAACACATTAATCCAGAAAAACTTGAGTAAATTGTCAAAAAAACTCCCGGCATGCTTAGGAGCTGTCTAAAAACGCTTGGTATTTTCAAAATTGTTGGGAAAAGCCTATTATTCAAAATTTTTGCTCGAAAAATCCCTGGGAATCATTTTATTTAGACATTTTATTCATTTCAACTGCTTAGATATTTCAGATAGTTTTTTATATATTACATCCAACTAGTATAAGGGGGTTTTAAATGAGCCCAAGGATTGTTTAAGAAGAGCAAAAGGCCTAGGTCTTTTTACATAAGTTTGAAGCGGTCCATGTCTTTTTTGGCAATTTATCCTAAAATCTGTCTAAAGTCTCCCAGTTTGTATTTTGGTAGGTTTCTCTTTGTAATTTTAGTGGATTGCCTAAATTTCCATCTTTCTCACCAACATTCTCTAAGCTTCTCTTTCTATATCCTCTTTAAAGGAAGCGCTAAATTGATCATCCTCTATTTACTCGCTCTTGTTCCAAACCAAGAAAAAAGAAATCTCTCTCAAAGCCTAACCCTCATTTTCTTGATCTCAATCATATCAATTTGTCAGGGTTGAACACTGCATATCACATACGCCATCAAATAAACTGGATTAAACACTTTAATCTTGTTCATCCGGATACCATGGGCAATGAATCCCAAAACCCGAGTCCGACTTGAAATTCCAAACATTGAATATCACAATCAGCCCTGTTCCAAAAACACCATCATTTCTTGCTCAAAACAAACACGAAAGACCCAAAAAATGCCCGAGACCCCGGGGGGATCTCGGGCACGGCCCATGAGGCCCCGGGGGCATTGGTTGGGGCCCCCAACCCATGGCCACAAAATTATGGCCATGGGTTGGTTGCTGGGACAGCGAGCACGCAGCCGCGTGCTTGCTGTCCTAGCGCCACACCCGCGACCATTTCGCGATGGTCTCGGGTGTGGGAGCCCATTCTAGCCCCTAGGGCCATCCCTGAGGTCGCTCCCGTGCATCTACGAAGATCCCAGTCCGAATCATGATACCGGATTTTCGATTCCCTCGCTAACACTCAAGTTGTCATTAGAGATGAAAGAGCTTGAGCTTGTAGAGAGGAAGAAAAAGAAGATATGAGATGGCTAAAAATGAATTAGATTAATTCATTTCTTTTCTCATATGATATATGAGAATACCCTCTCATTCCCCCGTCTCTCCTTTGTGTTGTCATACATTGAGAGAGGGAGGGGTCCCACTCTTTATGTTAAACACAATATATTTGTATTTTATACACACACATACATATATTAATACAACCTACAAAAGAGAGACGAATACACACAATATGTATGTATATTAAATGAGATAAATATATGTATCACATACATATATTCATCATGTATCAAATACACGACCGGCCAACTACATCATCTCAGTATCGAATACTACAGAGAGTATGTGTATCATATACACAACACTAAAAACCGTATCATAAATACGGTTATCAAGTCAACACTTGACTTCATATTCCAACTTTTAGAACGGCTAGTATATCCGGACTTTCGATTAAATCAAACATTTAATCAAAGTCCTGTCGGTATAAAATACGCACACCACATCATAGTTTGCACGAGCAGGCACCTTCGTTGCGGGGCCCTAAAAACATGTCAGTACGCTGACAATAGATTATACAGGATCATATTCGATCGAATCTGAAACACTTTCTCTTTAAAACCTGTTTATATATATTACTTGCATCTCGTCTTCAATCTAGTTTTATATGTAAGCAGATAAAGAACAATTATCAATTAGTTGAGGGAAGAAGTCATATATGTAATCAAATTTACTCAGTTCATGAGTAGTTTAGAAGATACAAACTAAAATGAGTGTTAATCCCCATTTATTTCTTATTAAAGTAATTGATCTACTTGATATTGAACACTTCGATTCGGTACTATGCGCTATTCCAATCCCAAAAAAAAATGACACAATTAACTTCATTATGAAAATAGATACCACATGTGAACTACATGTAAAGCAAACAATTGGAATGCAAGAAAAGCAAATCATACCTTCATTAGCCTACCGAAGAATGCAAAATGAATCAAGTTGGTCTTGATTATTCCTTTCAAATCTCGGAATTGAAGGTCAGCAGGCTGGCCAGGAATCATAAAACATGCATATGAATATATATTTTGAAACCAATCGATATACCACAAGCAAAATGCAGTTACCTGATCTTTTTGAATCTTCCTCCGCCGCTGGTCTTCTACCAGATTAACCATCAGTGCGTAAAGTTGGAATTCCAGAAAGGCTGTTTGGAGTGCGGAATGGAAATTCTCGACATCAGTTTCGGTGATTCTACATCCCGGGCATTGTCTGATTTCTGCGACCAACTGGTTTAATGCTCTTAGGGTTTGGTCGGTAGCGGAATCGTCGGGGAGCCGGCACGGTCCAAGATCCCAGGCTTTTTCTGCATCTGAGTAAGCTAACAGTTCATGAAAGAGAGGTCCGGCCTCGGTAAGGCTTTCCCAACTGCTTCTGCCAGCATCTTTACCTACGGGAAACTTGAAGAAGAGGCTATTCCAAATATTTCTCTCTTCGTGAAGTCTGTTCTCGAGGATAAAGAAGTAGTGGAATTCTTCGGGGTCTATGTTGTATGATGGGGATGGGGATGGGAATGGGGGTCGGGATCGGGATCGGTAACGGGACGCAGACTCCCAAAGTAAACTACATACGGTTTCTGCGTACTTACGAAATTTCGATGCTCCTCCTTGTTTTCCTTTTCGATGTGGGTCGCTGCTGCGGTCGATTCTCCTCTTTCCTCGGTTTGAAACGATCCATGCTTCGGGATTCTTCTCTTCGCAAACCAATCTCGTCGCCGCCGCAGATCTGCTCCCCTTCGTATCTTACTCTCCTCTCCCGATTGTGCCGAACCCTAGTTTCTCCTAATGGCAAATGGATCCTGGAACGGTGCAATGTTTGGAGGGGGAAAAAGAAATGCTAAATTCCTGAACTGTCGTTCTTTTTAAAGCGATAACTTGAAACGATCCATATGTATTGGGTAAATTGCCAAAAAGCTCCGGGCCTGCTTGGGAGTATGTATTGGGTAAATTGCCAAAAAGCTCCGGGCCTGCTTGGGAGTTATGTAATAATATGTATTGGGCTTGGGACTTATCTATGTATTGGGTAAATTGTCAAAAAGTTCCAGGCCTGTTTATGTATTGGGTAATTGTCACAAAGCTCCAGGCCTGATATTTTCGAAATTGTTGGACTGCTCTCCAAAATTTTTTCCTAGAAAAAACTCTGGAATTCATTTCTTCAAAGCATTTTATTCATTTCAACTGCTTAGATATTACATCCAGTTATTTATATATTACATGCAACTATGGGTGAGCAAGAACCAATCCGAACCGAAAAACCGACCAAAAACCGATAAAAAAAATAACCGAACCGAAACAGAACAGAAACATTACGATTCGGTTTCAGTTCGTTGATTTCGGAGTCGGTTTAAACCAAACCGAAGAATGAATTTTGGATGAAAATAATATGGTTTCACAATAATTTTTATCATATATGTAATTAATTATGTAAAAATAATATATGTAAACAATGTCAAACATGCCTAATACATATTTAATACCACATTATTTATATCTTGCTACTTTTTTAAAGAAGGGTAAAAAAGGTAAAACGGTACAAAAATTGCTAACGTTAAAAATAACGTTCATGTTTCCATGGTGCTAAGTTGCAAGTGGTGGTTCATTATAGCAATCCACTATAAAATTAGTTCATGGTATTAAGCGCACAAAAGGTGATAGTTCATGGGAACATTTTTTCAATTTACCCATATATATATATATATATGGGAAAACTCATGCTTGCTGGTCACTTAATTAACCGAGTTGGATTTATCCATCCAAGGAGGTTCCTTATTCATGATATTAAAACCTGATAACTTTTTTACGGGTTTAGGTCGTACGGTGAACCGGGTATGTTATTTTCATTACTAGCAGTTAGCTCTTCAACGTTTAGAGCTTAAAAATTGCATATACTAACTATTTAGATTGCATATATTTGAGGGACAGTTTTGGATGAATAGCTTTGACTTGCTCCCAAGCCCTTACCAATCCTAAGAATCATGAGGTTTTTGTACAGCATAGAACTTCAAGGAACTAGGTAGGAAACTCCAATGTGTTCTGGTTAAAATAAATGTGTTTTTTCTGGCGTGCGGGCGTTTATTTGTTTGTCTGTTTCTACATGAATTATCTTTTCTTCTCACTGTATTTATGGTTTAAGAAATGACTGAAAAAAAGACAATGCATTACCTCAGAATATGCCTACTCTCTACATTGAGTAATTGAAACAATCAACTTCAGTCCATCATTTTGTTGGACATCGCTGTTTTTAACTACATTTTTAAAGTGTGGTACCATTTTTAACTGCATTTTTAAAGTTTAGAATGACTCATATGAAACGGAAAAGGGACAAAAACTTGAACTTGTTACTGCTTAAGCCATCCCGGTATCATATCTTGAAATTTTTTTTGGAGTTCAATAAATTATTGTGTGTTTTTATATGCCCTTACACTGGTTTAGATGATTGCATGTCGGGCTTTTGCATTTACTAACCGTGCTGGCCATAGGCTTGAATCTTAAGTTTTATGTGACAATCTTGTGCCACTTACATACTTGACTTTTATTGCATTATACTTCCTGTCATCTAATGGTATATATGCTCAATTTTGCTCCTGGCGATATGTGTACCTTAGATTGAGACGTAATTCGATGTACCAAATATATCAACTTTCCCCTTTCTTTGGACTTTCTCAGTAATCTATGAAAATTTTGACAATTCTAGTTTACTCAACCGGATAATGGGCTTTGAACCCAATTGTGCGTAGCGGATCATGATGTTTTTTTTTGCGACAGGGATTGTGGGTTACCATTAGGTTGGCTAGTGCTTATAAAGGGGCACTATTAGCACTATAAAAAGCTCTTATGGTTCAAGTAAGATCCAAGTGCAGGGCGGTTTGATTTCTCCATTGTGTTTTAGACATGAGAGGTTGAGTATGATGATGGAGCAAGATTAGGAAGTGAGGAGACCCTCGCTTCCTAATCTCTATCTTGTATCTTTGTAGTTCATCTATCTTGTGTGCCGGCCTTGACCATAGGACGAGACATAACCAAGTAGATATATGAAAAGGACAGGGAATAAGTGCTAAAGAACTTGGCCTATGACTGACCTTATAGATTGTATGTTTGAAAGTGCCCCCCTATGATGGTTGAGTGTCAGGCAAGCCAGCGTTGAAGCGCAGTTTAGTCTGCTAGATACGGGACTTGGATTATTAGAAATGTAAAAGGTATATAAAAGTTTGAATTTTTTATTATTGGAAGTTTGGATTTACAAATTCAAGTTTTAGTATATCAGGAGGGCATTAGCATGTCGTTGTTAGATTTTGGAGAGAAAGATGTCTGCCTTCGTCAGTGTGAGCCATTGCGATACTTGGTCTTGACATATATTTAGGATAAGATGCTCTAAGGTTTCTTACTTCTATAATCAAATGAATTATCATGGAAAGCATATGCCGTGGAATACATTTATATTATGAATCAGGGTCCTTTTTCCCTCTAAACGATCACGTTTCTACTTAGCCTTGTTAGCATGGTTTAAATCGGAGGGGTAAACATTGTTATTCACCCAATGTTATTGAACATACAAGGATGTGCTTCAATAAATAAATCAACAATCATGAAAGTAGAAGTGTTGGATGTCATTCATTTACAATTATGCGTTAGATTCCTCCTTAGCTTTGTAAAGCAAGTCAAAATGCTGACTTAAGAGTTTATTTCAATTCATCACACCTAGTTTATTGCTGGGATTTGCTTTGGCTTTTCTGTTAAGTACAATAAACC
Organism: Agapanthus africanus; assembly: GCA_030015575.1. Classification (NCBI taxonomy): domain Eukaryota; kingdom Viridiplantae; phylum Streptophyta; class Magnoliopsida; order Asparagales; family Amaryllidaceae; genus Agapanthus; species Agapanthus africanus. The sequence goes on from JASDDO010000008.1 coordinate 99,580,021, forward strand.
GAAACCTTATGACTTTACCGATGCAGAGCATGGATCTGACGGTGCTGAATTCCTCAAGCTCTGCAAGAGAATTGAATATACTATCCGGGCGTGGTGATATCTTCTTCAGTTTGAGGATCTAATGGTATGATGATGTTTTGCTAAAGCACGTCTTATATGTAAATAAATGCATGCCGGTACTCTCTCTCTGTGTATAGCTTATATCACAAATGAACACATGCTGACGAAAATATATATGCTTACACCCTCACACACAGCACAATCACACCTCGCATACTTAACAGACATTTATTGATGTTCTTGGTATTGGATTTTGAAAGTCAGTTGACTAGATATTGTATTTGCAGCAATTGTACTCTCTGTTTGACCCTGTTCATGGTGGTCAGAGGTTAGAACAGCAAAAACTATCTCCAGAAAAAATTGATGTTCTTGAACAGAATTTTCTGACATATTATTTCCAGGTCAGTGTATTTTCCCAGGTAAATGGGATGGAGCTAGCTGTTCTAGCAATATTATAAACTAAACGAGTAAAGCATGAAAGCCAATGATTACCATCTTGGTTACCATTTTGCTTAAATATAGATAATTATTTGCTTGGATTGCATGCACAATCAACACAGTTATGGTTTTATGATTGTCGTATCATCTTCAGTAATCATTAATATCTCGAGGCAATCTGATGATTTCCCATCCATAACTTCCATGCCTTGTCAATGTAGAATCGTTACCGAAGTTTACCCACCAAGTTCCTAAATATAAATTATAAGAAACCACAGGCTTATGTGGTTGTGCTATATGCATACCTGATTCGTGGCTAGGAGTATAGTATAAATTAGTATATACTGGATACACCATTAGGCTCAAAGTACCCATGCTTCTAATGTATGTATGGATTTTGGCAGCTTAATATGATATGGACATGGAGGCATGTAAATCTCCGTTTCCATCAATAAAATTCTTCTATATTTTCCAATTCCCCGAATGTTTCCTATTTTTCTCGTATTATTTTGTGTGAAATTAGTCGCTTAGGTTTTAGTATTTAAACCTTCAAAAACAAAATAAATAACCTTTAAAACCAAGCCCAACAGAAAAATAAAATCAAAATAAATTAAAAATCCCCAACCCAATACTTCCTCAGCCAGCCCAAAGAAAAAAATAAAAATCAAATTAATTAAATTATAACCCTCGGCCCAGCCCAACACCCACGCCAACACCCGACCCGACCCGACTCGCTTCTCCTTCCCCACTCCACTAATTTTCCCGCTCCTTTTTCTTTCTTTCCTCCGCGCGCCCCCACATCATACCCACGTCGCCCCACGCCCGCGCCGTTGCCCCATGTCTCCGGTCGCCGACCCACGACCTCACGCTCGCCTATCAACCCGTGCCTCGTCTCTCTTTTCCCCCCCACACTCTCGATCTCTCCCTAACTCCTCTCCTCTCTTCAAAACTTTCTGCCCCGTCCCTACACCCGCCGCCGCCGCCGACGAGGACGACCACGACAATCACCTCGTCCTTCCTCCCTCGCTTCCCTCTCCAGAACTCAACCCCCACTACACTGCCTCACTCCCCTCGCCTGTGAACCCAACCTACTCGCCGAGCCTTCCCTGCGCAGCCTCCTCGCCGACAAACTCCCCACTGCCCTTTAACCACCTCGTCGACTCCTCTGCATCCTCTGCATCACCATCACCTCCAAAACCCGAGCCCCCACTACCTCACTCCCTCACTCCAAAACCCATACCAAACTCCTCGCCACGAGCTTCGAACCCTACTGCACCATCGTCGGAGCGACCACCGCCGACCATCGCCGACCTTAGCACACTCCCAGGAGATCCACAGCACCCCACTCCGCCTCCAGTGATCACGAGCCATCTCCCGGGCGACTCCGACGACGAACCCAAACGCGAGCCGAGGCCGTGAACCCAAACCGTACCGTTCGTTGCGCGTTCGTGCCGTTGCCGCTGCCGTTCGTCGCCAAAGTGTCTCCAGGCAAGTACCCTACTTGCTACATGCTAGATTATACTGTTACAAATCGAAATTGTATTAATTCCGTGTTTATAATTCGTGAAACTTTATATGACAAAAGTGCTTGATGCAAAACCCAAACGAAAACCTTCCATTAAACTGACGGAACTTGATTATATATGCTGGCCCATGTGGCCATGAACATTGTGGTGAAATTTGACTGGAAAATTTAATCGTTACTGACTTGAACGATCACCCCCAATTACACCCGTTAAAAACTGAAAATTTCCCGCGCCTGAAACTTGTTAAAATCATAATTAATTGTGTACACATTGAAATGATGCGTTCGAGGGCTCAAATCGAAGCTGACTCGACGAACTAGAACCCCATAAAAGTTTTAAATTGTTTCTATACAAAATGTGATGGAAACTAGTTCGGAGAGCGGCTCTGGACTGCAGTCCAGAGCAGCTCTGGCTGTTGATTTCTATCTCGTAATGCTTACCACTTTGCTGCCTGAACTTGTATGTTGCAGAACCCTATACCTTATTGAATATGAAACTGCTAGATAAATGACGCAAGTGATTTCATCCCTTTATACCGTTGTTTACTATTTAAACTGTAATTTAAAAGAACATGACGTATAGCAGTCCCAAACAGAAATAGAACTGATACCCTATCGTTAAACAATGCATAACTTCTGACGTAGAGACGCGATTGAGAATCCGTATGGTGCGTTGGAAACCATATTGAAAAACCTAAATTTCATTTAACTGTAGCGTTGCTAAATTCTGATCCCAACTAGGTGAAAATTGTGCCGCGAAACAGACATTCAGTTCAGAAACTGAATTTCCTGCAGCGAGCACTTAAAATGAAACGGCTGTAGCTTGCAAACCGAAATCCGATTGCACTGAAATAAATTTTTATGAACTTCCGACTAAGTCCACTTGTTACCGTATTTGTATCGTTTCACTGAATTTTGAACGTATGATTTACTGCAATTTTTATAAGCTCATAAGGTGCATACTAGTTCATATTACATATGACTCGTTAACTGCATAAATGCACATATATTACCCGATTGCCATACACATAGTGATAGTGCACGTTATTATTCAGTGTACAATGCATTATCGCGCGTGAATGATATTGGTTTAGGAGTGTCAAGTACGCCAATGGAAAAGTGAATGATTCGTGACAGTGAATAGTACAGTGAACAGTGACAAAACCGTGTTATTGGTGCATACCTGTACATGACTAAACCATACTCGTCAATATTGTAAACCTAGGGAAAAGGGGAAAATCGAAGTGTAAAGAGCATCGCATTTAGCGAGGACAGTGATTTAGAGGATGATCATTCGAACAGCGACTCTTATATATATTAGGTAGGATATAGCGATCCGGCTGACAGGGTTATGTCCCGGGCGTGTGGGCCGTAGTCTCGGGTATGTACGAGACCCTCGTTAAACATGATCCTCCTTTCCACAACTCGATTTCAAACATGACTTAGAGACTGATAGGGACACAGATCATACCTTGCATCATTTAGTGACATAGTGATTATCTGCATTTTACTTCCACTGTTCTTATCTTATTTGTCTGTTTCATGTCATTGTTATTATATTGCTATTACGTCGCTCTGACGACCTGAGTATGCATGCTCAGACCTCGAAGAAGATCCAGCGCAGAAGTCGGACTTACCCTTCGAGCTAGCGGAGATTTAGTCTGGAGTACATCTTTCTTCTTTTCTGCTTTTCCTAAAAGAGACCTTGTATTCGAACTTGGTTAGTAGTTCTTTTCTTGTTTTATTGTAAATTGTGAACAATGAAATTCGATGTAATAATTTAGTGATGTATTTCATTTACTTCTGTGCTTTGTTTACTGATTACCATGTAATGCTAGAAGCCGAAGTGTGACTATGGCGGGATTATTCCTTGACCATAGGAGCATGGCTGGCCTAGTCATCCCTCGTTTTCCGTATTTTGGGAAGCGGGGCGTGACATGGTTTTGTTGGTATCAGAGCCGTGTTTAGTAATAAGGGATAACATTAACTACACTTTATTACGTTATTTTCGCTTCACTATTCCTGACTTTCATCCTTGTATCTAATCATATCCTTTTGAATATCTTCCAGCGATATAACGTCCCCGAACGACCACTCCTCGGACTCAAGTTCTCAGGATCGCACGGAGAGGATACTTAGTGCACTGACGTCTCTCGCAGAAGCTCAGGAGAGAAAGACGGACCTACTCACCGAGGGACTCAGGGCTATTACCGCTGCAGGGGGACCCTCTGCCCTCATTACCGCCCCCGAGGGTACTGCTCCACCAGCTTTTTCTGCCAGGGCTGGCATCGTATCAGATTTCCGGAGGTTGCATCCAGCTGCATTTACAGGGATAGCCGAACCACTTGAGGCCGAGCAATGGCTGGTGAATATGGAGAACTTACTGAAGGCCGCCAGGGTACCAGATGAAGATAAAGTGAATGTGATAAAGATCCAGTTGGAAGATGAAGCCCGCACCTGGTGGTCAGTTGAAGAAAGCAGGCTAGAGAGGCCAATCGAATGGAGCAAATTCAAGGAGTGCTTCTTAGACCACTATTTCCCTTCCACCGCCAAGGCAGAGATGGAAGAAAGATTCATCCTACTGAAGCAGAATGGCCGTCCCGTGGACGTATATGCGGTAGAGTTCAACCGTATGAGCCGATTTGCTCCGTACATGGTCGCTTCAGAGGCCACCAGGGCCAGACGCTTCTTACAGGGACTCGATTTCGAGCTGCAGCAGTTGATCGCGTCACTCGAGTTGCAGACTTTTGCACAGGTACTCAACGCGGCGAGAATTCAGGAGAAACTGATTAACAAATTCAGGAAGGCCCCAGTTGTTCCAGCACGCACCCATGCACCGACTCGAGGAGTTATACCAGTTCACAGGCCAGGAACGACACAGATGAAACGTCCATTCGTGCCCCAGCATCGCCCCCAGAGCAAGAACATAGTTTGTGGCTACTGCAACAGAGATGGGCACACCCAGAAGGACTATCACCGCGCTAAGGGACAGTGTTTGATTTGCGGATCCATTCAGCACAGAGTTAGCGGTTGCCCCGAACGAGCAGAGATACAGGGAGGGTCTGGACCACAACAACAGAGATCACAGGAGCAGAGGCAACCCTACACAGGCCGCGGTCAGGGACGGGCTTTCACCTTGACCGCCGAGCAGGCAGAGGCTTCAGGTGAAGTTGTCACGGGTATTCTACTCGTACATTCCATTCCAGCTAGAGTACTATTTGATTCTGGAGTATCGCACTGTTTCATATCTGCGCATTTCGTTGATACACACTCCATACCACATGAACCATTAACCAAGGGTTGGGAAATACATACGGGTAATGGCGTTATAGTATCTAGTCGAGAATGTAGATTATGTCCGGTTGTAGTGTGTGGTAGGGAATTATATGCGAATTTCCTTTTGATCGGGACAGGAAGCTATACGCAATTCTCGGGATGGATTTGATGAGTACCTTCCATGCAGTTATCGATTGCCGAGCAAGGAATGTGATCTTCCGCATTCCCAATCACCCGGAGTTTATTTTCGAAGGCGGGAGCGAATCTTTGGAGCCAGCCAAGTATAGAGCCAAGCCAAAGGAGTTGACAGCTATGGAGATTGATGAGAGCCCAAGCCCAGTGATTGTTCGGGACTTTCTGGACGTGTTTCCTGAAGATTTACCAGGTCTACCACCTCCACGCATCTTGGAATTCTCGATCGATTTGACTCCAGGTACAACACCGGTTTCCAAGGCCCCGTACAGAATGGCATCGGTTGAGTTGGCAGGGTTGAAGAAGCAGATTGAAGAACTCCTGGAGAAGGGACTTATCCGGCCGAGCGTTTCACCGTGGGGTGCACCTGTTTTGTTGGTGAAGAAGAAGGATGGATCGCTGCGGATGTGTATAGACTATCGAGAGCTGAACAAAGTCACAATAAAGAACAAGTACCCAATTCCGTGCATCGATGACTTATTCGATCAGTTAAGTGGGGCCAAAGTATTTTCGAAGTTAGATCTCCATTCTGGATATCATCAGATCAGAGTAGCAGTCGAGGATATATGCAAGACGGCTTTCAGGACTCGATACGGACATTATGAGTTCCTCGTGATGCCATTCGGTGTTACCAATGCTCCAGCGATATTCATGGATTTGATGAACATGGTGTTTGCAAAGTATTTGGACACATTTGTCGTTGTATTTATCGACGACATACTAGTCTACTCGAAGACTCAGGAGGAGCATGTCGAGCATTTGCGCACGGTTCTATAAATTCTTTGGGAAGAGAAGCTGTACGCGAAATTGAGCAAGTGTGAATTCTGGCTCGACAAGGTTCAGTTCTTGGGACACATTGTTTCGGGCGAAGGCATCTCAGTGGACCCGGCGAAGATAGAATCTGTCAGAGATTGGCCAACGCCGAAGTCAGTGGCCGAGATCAGAAGCTTTCTGGGACTGGTAGGATATTATCGGCGATTCATCCAAGACTTTTCAAGAATCGCTGAACCGTTGACGAGGCTGACACGGAAGGATGTACCGTTTGCGTGGACAGAGGAGTGTACTCAGGTATTTGATACACTGAAGCAGAAGTTAACCACGGTGCCTATTCTTACAGTACCAGATGATTCCGGTGGTTTGGTGATACATAGTGATGCCTCAGGGAAGGGATTAGGCTGTGTTCTGATGCAGCACGGTCGGGTGGTTGCTTACGCCTCTCGACAGCTGAGAAATCACGAGAGGAACTATCCTACGCATGACTTGGAGTTAGCTGCAGTGGTTTTTGCGTTGAAGATTTGGAGGTGTTTCCTGATTTAAAATCAGGAAAGAACCAACGGAGAAGGCATCACGTGCTAGCGCATGACCAGCAGTCGCGTGTTGACACGTGACATGTTAAAGCGGCTTCACAGGTACATCAATTCCTGGATGAAATCAAGGAAGAGGCTTCAGAAGAGGTCACGTGCTCACACGTGGCCAGGGGTCACGTGTTGGCACGTGACATTTAAAAGCAACAGACTTGTTCTCCAGTTAAATCAAGAAAAAGAGTCTAGACAAGGGTCACGTGCTCACACGTGACCAGGGGTCACGTGGTGGCACGTGACGGTTAAGCAGCAACCAGAAGACAGAGCGCAAAAAGAAAGAGGAAGGCTCGTTCTAAGGGGGTCACGTGCCCACACGTGACCATGGGTCACGTGGTCACACGTGACCGGCTTTCAAAGCCCATTTTGTTAACAGAATTAAATTCTGAAAGAGATTCAAATCTTTCCAAAGGAAAGCGACTATCTGGAACCAATCGAATTAAAGATTCAGAGGTGATGAAATATCATCTATCTATGGGAAAATCTGGAGTTTGGAAAGATTTCCCCTTTAAATCGAACCGAAATAACAAAAGAGAATCCCTAGATTTGAAATCCAATGGTGAATAAAATTCACCTAATAATCCAAAGGTCAAAAACGAATGATGGATGCAAATCACATCTCTCAATGAAGATTCGTCAAAAACTAATTGATTCGGCTGCTTCTCCTATAAATAGGAGCCAAGAGATACAAAAAGGGAGAGATACGCAGAGAGAAAAAGAAGAGGGAGAGAGCTTTGATACTTTGAGGAATTTGGATCTTCTGCAAAAAAAAACCCTAGGTAAGAAAGGGAAAGCTCTTTGAAAGAAAAGAGAATTTAATTCTCAACAGAGTTTAACTCTAATATATAAAACAGAAGAACATATTTCTTCTCTCTTTGATAGAGGATCTGCAAAGTGCACATCTCCCATTGAAGTTGAGAATTTAATTCTCAATGGGTCGAGATCCTGCCATGCAGATCCAAAACATAGAGAGGGAACGGAAGCACGAGAATTTAATTCTCACAGAACTATAGGAATTTAATTCTTTTAAAATAAAATTAGGGCTTGACCCTGTGTCATGGGAATTTAATTCATTCAGAACAAAGAGAAACATGGTTTAACCCTAATTAAGAACCTAGTTCTGTTGAAACAGCGGGAATTTAATTCCCTTAATCATAATTTAACAGAGAATGGGAGTTCAATTCCTTAAAAGCTTTTATTAGGGTTTAACCCTATTCAGTTCTTCACATATATGAGGAATTTAATTCCTACAGAAAATTCAGAGTTCAACTCTATTCCAGAATATAAGTCTTCAAAAGGAAGTAGGAATTTAATTCCTCTGGAATTTAAAGCTCGAGGAATTTAATTCCTGAAAAAAGATTAACAGATCCTCTAAACAACATATATAGAGGCAGGGTCACGTGTCACCACGTGACCCCCCCAAAAGATCTACGGAAAGCCCCTTTGAGGCAGCACCCCACGTGACCCACGTGACTCTTGACAGAAGCTTTAACACACAAGCATTTGAATGCCCGTCACGTGATGGCACGTGATGCTCTGAAAGATGCGATAATCTCAGCAGAATAAATGAAGGGAGGGCGCTCTCACGTGTTGCCACGTGACCCCTCTTGCCTTAGTGTTTAACACTAAATTGGAACTCCCGAATCCAGTGTTAAAACACTGTTGGGCCTTAGTGTTCAACACTAATCAAAGAACTTTATTCGCAGTGTTCAACACTGACTACCTTAGTGTTTAACACTAATTTGAGATCTCTGTTGCCAGTGTTTGACACTGATCTGTTTTAGTGTTTAACACTAATTTGAAAGCCTTGTTGCTGGTGTTTAACACTAATTATCTTTTAGCGTTAAACACTGACTTATCAATCTCATTCCCAGTGTTCAACACTGATTGCTCTGTAGTGTTTAACACTAGGCTTTGGCCCAATTGGCCAAATGGATAGAGGCAAAGCCTCTCCTTCAAGGGACCAACAGGAAGCCAATATTCCAGACATGATTGGACTTAGCCCAAGCTGGCCATAAGTCCTCAATTCGTAATTAACTGGGCTAATGGGCTCATAACATAATTAATTGGTCTTGATCCCAAATTGGGCCAAGGACTATTTAATCCACTCCGGTTCCAGGGTACATCTCTTCACTCCTTTGATACTTGGCATTGTAATCCCTCAATGTCTTCAAAGAGGTGACGGGTCCCGATGACCACACATTGATATGGACTGTGGGGTCCTTAAACCCATGGACTATGAGGTCCTTAACCTTGACCGAGATGTCTTAAAACTAACAATGGACTGTGGGGTCCTTAAATCTTGACCGAGATGTCTTAAAACTAACAATGGACTGTGGGGTCCTTAAACCCATGGACTACGACGTCCTTAACCTTGACCGAGATGTCTTAAAACTAACAATGGACTGTGGGGTCCTTAAACCCACGGACTACGACGTCCTTAACCTTGACCGAGATGTCTTAAAACTAACGATGGACCGCAATGTCCTTAAACTACCTATGGACCGCAATGTCCTTAAACTACCCATGGACCGCAATGTCCTTAAACTAGCAATGGACCACCATGTCCCCAAACTGGAACAATAGAGCCCCGCATGCTCTTTTGTCGGATCTAAATGATCCCGTTTGAGTGATCTTAGCCTCAAAGATGGCTAACGTATCCTTAAACCTTCAAACAGACTGGGCTATGAATCCCCCCAATTAACTCTGGTTCAAGGGTACATCTCTGAACTCCTCTGACATCTGTCGTTGTAATCCTTCAACGTCGTCAGAGAGGTGACGGGTCCCGACGGCTATACATACGATGGACCACTATGTCCCTAAACTGGAACAATGGAGCCCAAACGCTCTTTTGTCGGATCTAAACGATCCCGTTTGAGTTGATCTTAGCCTCAAGTATGGCTAACGTATCCTCAAACCAAACCCCCAAACCCAAATCTAAGATAACACGGATTTGGACTAGTCCATGCCCTACGGGCGACGACATAACTCGGTCTCCGTAAACAATCTACGGGCAACAAAACATAAAATAAACGCACACGACACGAAGTGACCATCTGGAGAAGGAGAAAGTTGTTACCGCGATGCGGTAGCGTAATTAACTGCAGGGGCTTGTGCCTGCAGGGAAGAGCGTCCCCACAATAAAAAACCCCTCAAACGAGGGGGAATCTGACGAAGTCTGCTACATCGGCCGCATCCGTCTAAACCTCCGATGCACGGTGCCATAAATCAACTTGGCATCTTCGGAGAGGTGGACGGATAGCACCAATTAGCATCTGCCCCGAACCCCAGGCCTAGACGCCCCACGCGTCCCGGCCGCCGTTCGGAGGGGAACAGATTCTGGCACGCCCGGTGGGACCTTTTCCTCTTTCCACTCCACACTTCGTGTGTCGTGACTCGCGAACCAATCGCGGTTCGCTAATGGTTGCCCTTGGGTTTCAAGATACTAAGAATTGGTGTCTTGCTTATTGCAGAAAGCAAAGGATCGATGGCTTCTACTTCTGCGAAATCCTCCAACCGCTCAGACTGCAATTGCGACCAACGCTTTACCTCGCCAGGAGGTATAGCCTACGGACCCCAAGCTGCTTCGTTATTCACAATGCCGGTGGATCAGGTGACTCAGGCCACTACCGGATTGTTCTTTGGGACTATACTCCCGCCAACAAGCTTCACGGCGCCTGTGCTGACAAAGGAAGCTCTCAAGAAGTCGGTCTTTGATCGGCTTACCCCTGCCGCGGCTCCTCTCAACGAGTCGCCCAACGTCAACGCCTCGGTCTTCTCTAGATTGGGCCAGAAATCCTGCGAACTCATCATGGGGCCTATAATCCCAGAGAAGGCTGCTTCTAAGAAAGTGACCGGTCCTGCTCCTGAAGACATCAAAGCGACTTCCCCTGCCACAAAGTCGGTCTTTACAAGATTAACGGCTTCAGCTCCCGCTCCTGCTGCCCAAAGGACATCGGTCTTTGACAGGCTAACACCAACAGCGACCCCCCACCCACACAGGGGGCAAGACGAAACCATTCTTACCGCCGACCCTACACCGTCCGCTCGACACGCTCGACGTCGTCATTGGCACCGAGTAAGGAAGGCTGGGGGCAACTCCCCCTCTGGGTTGACTCCATCAGCCCCTGTGGCAGAAGTTAATGCTGCTGTTCCAACTGGGAACAACTTCGAAATGCTAAATAAGGTGCGAAGGAATTCTCCTACTGCAGTGCTAAAGAGGTCTCCTCCCCCATTAAAAAAGGTTGTGGAAATAAAACCAGAACAGCCCCGATCTCCTCAACGGCTGTCTTCCAAAATCTATAAGGTTTGGCGGCAGGCCCGAGACTCGATCATCGATCCAAACTTCTCCCGCCAGCACAAGAAGCTGAAAATCCAACCGGAGGCTGGTCACCAGGCTAAACCCCGAAAGGCTGTCTGGACGCCCACCTCAACGGCCCCCTCTACCTCCATGGCTCATAAAAGGAGGAGGCCAGAGAAGACCCCCTAGCATGCAACGACGGCTAAAAGCACTGAGCCCAGACGCCCTAAGTCTGGGGGCATGGTGGTGCACACTGTTTACATGGCCTCTGGAAAGGAGGAAAGCCGCACTTCTACGGGCCACCGATCGCTAACCCGATCCGTGACGAAAGCCCAGGAGCAGCAACAAAAGCTTCAGGAAATGATGAATGCTATGGCCGCACTTACCGGGCCAAAAGAAAGCCCAGAAACATCCTCAGACGCACGCCAGGAGGAAGAGACCGACGCTGAATTCCTTCGCCGGATACTGGAGAAAAAGGACAAAGAGGCTGCTGAACAAGCGGCCAACATACAACGTATGGGCCTTCTCTTCCAAGATATGATAGGAATGATGATCCAGCAGGACTTACCCGCCGAGGATCCCCCAATCGTTCTTGAAGACGACCGAGGAGAAACATCAAATCCACCACCAGCCCTCTCAACGGCCAAGGAGGAGGCAATCTCTAAGGCTGACTTGGTTGACTACATAGCCCAGCAAATCCGGGTTCATCATGCGACTGAGGCAGCTGGTCAAGTCGTAAAGACGGGGCGGCCGTATCCAAGCTGGTATGACCAAATCAAATACCCGCAAGGCTATACGATACCAAAATTCCACGTGTATAAGGGGACCGGCAATCCCCATCAACATGTCCCCCAGTTCTAGGCCCTCTGCGGTAACACCGGCGGTGATGATAAACTGTTGCTTCGCCAGTTCGTGGGCAGCTTATCAGAAACAGCGTTCGAATGGTATTCGGAACTCCCGAACGATTCTATCAAAACGTTCGCTGAAATGGAGTTGTTATTCACTCAGCGATTCGCAAGCGCCAGCGAACGCACCCCAATAACTGCATTGATTAACGCCAGGGTAAAACCAGGCGAAACCTGGGTCCAGTATGCTATACGCTGGCGGAATTTGTGGTCGAGATGCGAGCAACGCATTGAGGAGGCACCCGCAGTGGGCATGTTCGTGGGAACCCTAGACCCCCACGCAACTATCTCCCAGTTTATGATGTTCTTTAAGCCGACCACATTCCAGGCTTTAATCGACAAGTTGGCTCAGATGGACCAGATGGGTCATAGATCACCTCCCCCGAAGTCGGAACCTCGGAATGACAAGGGTAAAGGAAGAGCAACCTTCGTCGCGAATGCCCAACAGCAACCTAACGCCCCGAAACTGGCAGATCAACTGGAAGAAAGACGCCGGTATTATAATGAGAAGATGAAGCGTCCCTACTCGTTCCCACGAGACAAGACGAAACGGTTATTCGAGCTGGCAATACGTAACAGACTTATAAACCTACCAAATCCAAGGCGACCGCCACAATCCACTGAGGTGAATAACCCTAACTATTGCCCTTACCATCAAACGGTAAGTCATCCGATTGAGGATTGCTTCGTCTTCAAAGGATGGATTGAAGATCAATACCTCCAGGGGAAGTTTGCACTGTCCGAAAAGTGGAAGGTAAACCCACCATAGCCGCATACTCCTAAGAAAGCAGATACACCGGGGGCAACCTGCTCCTTTATTGACGAAGCTCCATGGGAGGTCGTGCTATCAACTAAAATCAAAAGAATGCTGAGAGACCTTCATGCGTGCCCTGCGATCGAATGGAAGGACCCTCTTGAACCTCAGATTATCGAAGAAATGTTGAAGCCCCGCCCAACTACGAAGACTCGCGATAAGGGCCCAAATACTCACGCCCAACCGTCAAAATCTTCGAAGAAAGAGAAGAAATCCAACAAGCCCGTGAAGCTTGGAAACGAACACGCGAACTTGCAGAAGCAAATCGACGCGCTGGAAGAATACAATCAAAAGGCGCGAACTCCTGTCACACTGCAAGAGTTCCTCAACCACATCTTTCAAGAGAAAGATGATGGAGAGAGCTCGTCGGATGAATCCGAAGGATATGTGGCGAGTTGTAACGTAATCTCCCACTCGTTTGCCGATGATGGGAAAACTCCTGGCACTAAGAAGCTGGAGGCAGAGCTTGAACCAGAGCGTGTGTGGCCAACAAATGAAATGATCAATGCCTTTCTAGACGAGATTCGTCTAAAGAGTAAAGCAGATTAGGAGCGTGAGATGGCAACGTCAGAAGGAACCAAAGGCGGGCGACTGAACGAAAGAGTTGAACTACCCCTGCCAGAGCGAAAAGCATCCGAAGTAGACAAGAAGATATTCAAGACGAGGAAAAGGTTTGCCAAAGCCATGTCAATGGGAATGAAGCTACCACCCTCGGAAGGAAACACGCACGATGGGGTGGAGAGGCACCCTGATTATTGCGCATATCATCGGAAAATCTCACACCCCACGGAGGAGTGCGACGCCTTTAAGATATGGTGGCAAGGATATGTTGCTCGTCGGCAACATGTTAAGCGCATGAAACGCAAGATCCGTCGGGAGCGAAGAAGTACTGTCGATGGGCACAACAGAACTACTGGCAACTGTTATATGGCTCACGCCGAGGGGTCACAAGTTCTCACCTTTGGGAGCGACTCTGATGAAGAAATGGCTCTGGGCCCTCTCTTTAAAGAAGCCGTTTTAGGGAAAGAGGAGAAATCGGAGGCCTGCGAGAACATCCAGCTGCGCAATCGCACACTCCCAGAAAAGAATCTCGGGCCCGTAAGTAGAAAAGATAAGGGAAAGGAAAAGGTCACTGAAGATATCACTTTAGATGACCAAGTCATGAGAGAGCTGGCTGCCAAAGACCCTCCTAGGAAGGATAAGGTGGACTATAACATCCTCGCGCACCTAAGGAAGCTACCTTCTCAGCTCAGCATTCTCGATGCCCTCCTATTATCAAAAGAAGCGCGAGACTCACTAATTAAGGCGTTACAAGAACCTGAGCAATTCCAAGCCTTCCTCGCCACTGAAAGGATGAAGGATGAACTGGAGGAAGTGCATGCGGCCGACATCACTTTCGGTGACGAAGACCTCCTTCTCGGGACGTGCGACCACAACCGCCCCCTGTATGTCTCCGGATACTGCCATGATATCAAGATAGGCAAGATCCTGGTGGATAATGGATCCTCCGTCAATCTCCTTAATGTTCGGGTGTTGAAGGAAATCTGCATGAGTGTGCAACACCTCGCTCGTGACAAAATTACTATCTCCGGTTTCGATTCACAATCGTCACGGACTCTCGGATCTGTGATACTAACATTACGCTTTGGACTTCTCGTCACAGACATCAAATTCCATGTCATTGACGCCAAGACCTGCTACAACGCCTTGCTCGGTCGTCCTTGGCTACACGAATACAACATCATCCCTTCTACACAACATCAGTGTATGAAGTACTTTAAGGATGGTTTCGAGTATACCGTAACAGGAGAGTTAAACCCATTTTCTATGAACGAAGTCCGCAAATACGAAGATGCGAAGTACTTTTTGCCAGATTTCGAGGATACAGAAAGGTGTCGCAACCCGGAGAACAAAGCCGCCGCCACCATCCCTGTTTTCGGGAGCGATACCGAAGAAGAAGAAGAGATAGTTTATGCCGAGCCATCTCAACGCAGCAACCCAGGGACGTCCGCCCCCATGTTAGTCTTCGGAAGTGACTCGGAAGATGAGGTTAATGCCGTGTTCTCCAATCGGCTGTCAATACAAGCACCCCCTGGCGATGACCATAGTTTGCAAATCACCATGGTACCGCGAGAACACTACAAGGATCTCGACACGCTTCAAGCTCACAATGTGCAGGACCTGCAAACGTTTTACGTCCCTCCCAGGCAAAGGGGTGAGAAGGTGATCCTATTCTACCGATCCTCAGAGTCGAAAATAGAGAAAGAGATCTGGCATGGCGTGGATGCTACACTTGACAGGCTCCAACCCATCCGTCTGCCTAGATACTATACAAATGGATTAAAGAAGCTATTGAAGCGCCAAGGAGTACCCTTAAAACAGACTGTTCGGCAGGCTCGGTTCTACAACAGGATTTGGGATGTCCTTGGGACCTTGGGACTCAACGCAAATTGCCCAACGGGAAAATGGGAACACTTGGGCTTGGATACGCGAGAACCGGAAAACGGGAACGGGCTCATAGCAGCTACGCTATGTATACCTTTGATGAAGAAGAGGACGCCCTGTCAGGAGATGCCAACCTCCCATCAAAACTAGACCCCGCGATTGAAGCGCCGAGTCCGTCGTTTGAAGAACGAATGGGCAAGCCTATCAGGAAAGTGGGTCAGAAAGCTCGGGAAGACCACAACCGCGAAATGGCCATCTATGAGAAGGCCAGGACACAACGTCTATCTCAACAGGCTGCAAAAGACAAGGATGTTCGAAAGGCCCGATGCGGAGACGGAAATAAGTCAAGAAGCGGAAAGAGGAGCCGACAACAACGACGCGGGATTAGAGGGTTACGTGATCGGGTATTGCACGGCTCGGATTTGTCCCTCATGAAGAAGATGAGTCGGGCGTACTCCTTCCCCCGAGACAAGACGGAGAGGTTACTTAAGCTAGCTTTAAAACATCAAATGATCGCGCTTCCAGGATCTAGACACCCTAAGCGAGCTAACAAGGCTTCTCATCTGAGCTATTGCTCTTATCACCGAACCATAGGACATCCTACCGAAGACTGCTTCACCTTCAAGAACTGGGTCGAGGACCAGTACCAACAGGGCAGATTCGCTTTATCCGACGGTTGGAGGGTAACGTCGCCACAAAGGCACGGACCCAAAGCCACAAGAGCAGAACCAGATCCACCTCAGTCCTGGGAGCGGATTCGCACCTGTTATACGATTACGATATTAAAAGAAGAGCCCGAGAACATGGATGACCTTCCCCGGTGCTTTGAGAACGGCAATGATGAGGTGATCTCAGAATTTCCGCCCGTTCCGAAAGAACTGGAAGATGGTATACATACTACTGCAGATAACCTCAAGAAGATCGAGTTGGGATCGCCGGATGACCCGCGACCGACATTTGTCAGCAAGCTGCTATCTGAAGAAAGGGTGGCTGCGTTAAAGAACGTGCTTCTACGGCATAAAGACTGCTTCGCGTGGAACTACTCCGAGATGCCAGGATTAGATCCGGAGATTGCTGTGCATAAATTAGCAATATCCCCAGATATCAAGCCAGTCAAGCAGGCGCCAAGGAGGATGCGACTCGAGCTTGAGATGAGCATCAACGCCGAAGTCAAGAAACTGATCGATTCTGGATTTATCCAAGAAGTCCAATATCCTGACTGGATCGCCAATATCGTCCCGGTAATGAAGAAGAATGGGACGGTACGCATATGCGTGGATTTCAGGGATCTCAATAAAGCCTGTCCAAAGGACGATTTCCCAGTACCAGTAACCGAGCTAATGATAGATAACACGTCCACTCACGAGGTTTTCTCCTTTATGGACGGTTCGTCAGGATACAATCAGATAAAGATGCATCCCGAAGACCAGAAGCACACCGCTTTCCGGACCCCTTTGGGTATATTCTGCTACAGGGTTATGCCCTTTGGTCTAAAGAACGCTGGCGCTACCTATCAAAGGGCCATGACAAAGATCTTCGACGACCTCATACATGACATCGTCGAGTGCTATATCGATGACCTCGTAGTAAAGAGCATGTCATACGAAGATCATTTAAAGCATCTGGAGACTGTATTTCAACGCCTTCGGCAATATAATTTGAAAATGAATCCCCTCAAATGCGCGTTTGGAGTCTCCTCGGGCAAATTCCTGGGATTCATCGTTCGACACCGAGGTATTGAAATAGATCCGTCAAAGATTAAAGCGATCATGGAAATGCCTCCGCCAAGAACCCTCAAACAGTTGCGGTCTCTCCAAGGGAGGCTCGCATACATCCGGCGATTTATCGCCAATCTTTCAGGCAAATGCCGTCCTTACAGCCACCTGATGAAAAAGGGAACTCCATTCGTTTGGGATCACAAATGCCAAGGTGCACTAGACGAGATCAAGCAGTACCTGCAAAACCCTCCGGTGTTGGCTGCGTCGGTCAAGGGAAAACCCCTCATTCTTTATATGACTGCCCTCGAAGGTTCCTTGGGCGCATTATGGGCACAAGAGAACGATCAGGGGAAAGAGAGGGCACTCTACTACTTAAGTCGAGTTCTACTGGGGGCAGAAAGCAACTACTCTCCCATTGAAAAACATTGCTTGGCGTTAATCTTCGCGATAACAAAGCCCCGGCACTATGCGTTGGCGCATGAAGTCCGTCTCATTTCAAAGGTGGATCCCCTTAAATACTTGATGTCAAAAGCCATACTGACAGGACGACTCGCTAAATGGGCCCTGCTCTTGATGGAGTTCTCGATAACGTATCAACCTCTCAAGGCAGTGAAAGGCCAGGCCATTGCCGATTTCCTCGCTGAGCACCCAATACCGGCCGATTCTCCTCTGAACTGTGATTTGCCGGACGAGCATGCATTTGATGCGATTGGCGGCGGTAGCACCCGATGGGAACTCTATTTCGATGGAGCGTCCTCCGTAAAGAAACAGAAACAAGGTATCCCAATGATCAAATCGGGGATATGCCTCGTCTTTGCAACTCCACAAGGAGGGATAATGCACTTCGCCTTCTCCTTAACAGAGCCGAGGACAAACAATGAAGCTGGATACGAAGCTCTGATAGCAGGCCTCGAAATCGCCATCGACCTGGGAATTGAAGACCTCCTTATATACGGGGATTCTCAACTGGTCGTTAGTCAAGTAAATGGTGACTACCAAACGTGCAAACCGGAGTTGGTGAAGTACGGCGAAAAGGTGCAACAACTACTGACCCAAATTCCCTCCTATACTCTGGAGAACATACCGCGCGCGGAAAACAGCAAAGCAGACGCGTTGGCCAAACTTGCTAAAGAGCTGGCGGACGAAAACCTCGATGATGTAAGAATCGTGGTACAAAGCCGTCGAGTGCTCGCCCCGGCGGAAATACCTCCGGAATTATATAAAGAAGAGGGGGCGACTGAGCAGACGACCCTACAAATAAAAGACCGTGAGAAGGCTGAGGACTGGAGGGAAGTCTTCATAGATTACTTTAAGTCCCACCGAATGCCCAAAGAAGCGTCCTCAAGACATCAGCTCATGAAACGAGCTCTATCTTTCGCTTTCGTCAACGATACTCTATACAAGAGATCGTTTGATTCTCTATGGCTGAGATGCTTAGGACCTGACGAAACAGAAAGAGTCATTCAGGAAGTTCACGACGGACTTTGCGGTTCTCACCAAGCAGGCCCAAAGATGAAGTTAAAAATTAAACGGATGGGTTACTACTGGCCCACGATGATCCAGGACTGCCTCGAGTATGCGAAGCAATGCCACTCGTGCCAGATTCATGGAGACTTTATCCACCAACATCCGAATCCACTACACCCAACGGTGGCTAGCTGGCCATTCGAAATGTGGGGGACTGACATAGTCGGCCCCATCGAGCCAGCGTCGTCCCGGGGACATCATTTTATCCTGGCAATAACTGATTACTTCTCGAAATGGGCAGAAGCAGTACCACTGAGGGAAGTGAAGACGGAGAATATCCTCCATTTCTTCAAGACGCACGTCATCTATCGGTTTGGAACCCCACAGCGGATTATCTCCGATAACGGGCCAGCCTACAGAAGCCATAAGATTAGCCGCTTCGCGCAGCAGCACAATATAGACTGGAGATATTCTTCAGTTTACAACCCACGAGCTAACGGTCTGGCCGAGGCCTTCAATAAGACCTTGACGAAGATCATAAAAAAGACCGTTTCCCGGAATAAGAGAGACTGGCACGAAAGGCTGCAAGAAGCCCTTTGGGCTTATCGAACTACATTCAAGACGGCCACGAACACAACGCCGTACGCGTTGGTATTTGGGACGGAAGCAGTGCTCCCCCTCGAGATAGAGTTACCCTCTCTACGAGTAGCAGTCCACCACGAGCTGACGAACGAAGAAAATGCTCACCTTCGGCTTGAGGAGCTTGATGCCCTCGACGAAACCCGGCTCATAGCGCAACAACATCTAGAAGCCTACAAAGCAAAGATGACGCGCTCGTACGAAAGATTGACCAGGCCGAGGACATTCCGCCAAGGCGAACTCGTACTAGTGGTCAAGAGACCTATGATCCCCAATCGTGCCAAGCGGGGAAAATTTGAGCCAAACTATGAAGGCCCGTACATCATAGACAAGGTCTACCAGGGTGGAGCCTATCTACTCATGGACATGCACGGTGAAGGGCCTTTCAGGCCAATAAACGGCCGCTTCTTAAAGAAATACTATGCTTAATGAGCCACAGCCTGGGTCAATGATAGATGACGACGACTATGTCCGCTCGCTATCTTCCTAAGCTCAGACTTTACAAGCAGCAGCCGGCCCTCCCATAACAATGGACCGAAACGTCCTTAAACTAACGCCGGACCGAAACGTCCTTAAACTAACGACGAACCGAAACGTCCTTAAACTAACGACGGACCGAAACGTCCTTAAAACTATCGACGGACCGAAACGTCCTTAAACTAACGACGGACAGAAACGTCCCTAAAACTACTACCGCAGCATCTTTAGGCTGACGAGATAAAAAAAAAAGAGAGAGAAAGAAAAAAATAAAAAATATACGAAAAAGAATAAAAAAAAACGGTATGCCCATAAGCAAAAGGGGCACGGATGAAAACCCGAAAGGGCTCCGTGAGTAAAAAAACAGCAGGACTACCGACGAGTGTTTGTGAAAACCCGAAAGGGCGCAACCTCGTTAAAAGACACTTATAGGGTCCTCTCGACCTTGTAAGGAGAAACCACCTGCGTGAGATACTTACGACTCACAAAGGAGCAACACACTTAGGGATCCTCACGATTCCTAAGGAGAAAATCCACTTGCGAGATCCTCACGACTCGTAAGGAGAACTCTCTTATGGGACCCTCACGGCTCATAAGATTTGAAAGTCTTAAGTTACAGAAACCTAAACCTGTTCTTAAGCAAATCCTCCACAACCTTCGATATTGCCCTACAAGGGACTCAATACTGACCCTTGTATACAATCCACGGGCGCGAATAAACATTTCCCCAGCAAAGTCCAACCCTTGTAGGTCCTCTCGATCCATAAAGAGAAAGCCCTCTTGTAGGATCCTTACGACTTACAGAGGAGCACACACTTAGGAATCCTCACGATCCCTAAGGAGAAAATACACCTGCAAGATCCTCACGACTTGTAGGGAGAAATACCTTTGTGAGACCCTTACGGCTCATGAAGTCAAAAGCCTTGGTCGACAGGACCCTTAACCCTGTTTGCTGAGCCACCTTTGTTCATCATCGACAAAGGCAAATGATGATTCGCTCCTGGCAACATTCCAGTTGTAGCGGTGCTGATGTCGAAGTCGGTGTCTAAAATCCAAGCTTGCGGTGAAAAATCTAGCAAGCCACACATGCCTACAAAATAGCCGAAATGATGGGGCAACTTGCAATAAAAGGCAGCAAGTAAAAATGTATGCATGAAAAATAGCCGAAATGATGGGGCAACTTGCAATAAAAGGCAGCAAGTAAAAATGTATGCATAGCCGAAATGATGGGGCAACTCGCAATAAAAAGCAGCGAGTAAAAAGAAAAATAGCCGAAATGATTGGGCACCGCGAAAAATAGCCGAAATGATTGGGCAATCGCGATTTTCGCGATATATAAAGCTGAAATGATAGAGCATCGCGGAAAGAATAAAAAAAATGAAAGAATGAAACTTTTTGCCCTACAGGTGAGATCACATCGATCCCTGTAAACAATCCAGGGGCACAAACAAAGAGGAAACCATACCTTCCCAACAGGCTCCATCAGAAAGCTAAGCCAAATCTCGACGGTTCATAGACAACCCAAAGACAACCTCGACATTTGTCGCAATCTTGCAGACATAATGTCAATAGACGAAGCAAAAGAAGGTCCCTAGCTTCAGGGTCTCGACGTCAATATCGACAACTTAGAGATCACCAACGGCGTTTCTCCTCACTCCAACGAGATGCAAACGTGACGTTAACAATCGACCCCAGAGTCGCAACGAGAATGGAACCATGGAAAAGTCCCTAGTTCCAAATCTCAATGGCTACATCTGCAGCCTGGAGACCAACGACGGTGGGCCTCCTCATTCCAGCAGGACACAAGTGTTACACCATCAAACGGAGTGACGGCAAAATCCTCGCTCCACCTCAGCATTCGTCTCGTTACAGCAGATGCAATGTCAACAGTAGCGTTCCTTCGCGGTCCAGCAGGATGCAGACACAGCGTCAACAAAAGACCTTACGGTCAAAAAAGACGAAGCAAAGGCCAAATTCCTAGCTTCAGGGTCTCGACGGCAAGTCATATAAAACCGGAAAGACAATCGGAGATCATCTCGCACCAGTGTGGAATGGTCACCACCTCTGCGTTCGTCTCGATACAGCAGACGCAACATCACCAAAAGGAACAGCGGCAACTCCCAGTTCCATGACTCGGCGATGTACAGATCACCGAGAGTCAAATCTCCATCCCGTGAAATGCGGATACAATCAGCAAAATTCCTGGTTACGTGGAACGCGGATAACGTCATTCTTTGACCCCGTGGAAAACGTCCAGAGCGGATCCCGGTCCTCGCAGAGCACGGCAGTGAACCCGTGTGAAGCATCCAGAGCGGAGCCTAGTCCTCGCCGAGCACGGCAGTGAACCCGTGTGAAGCATCTAGTGCAAAATTCCTGGTTACGTGGAACGCGGATAACGTCACTCTTTGACCCCGTGGAAAACATCCAGAGCGGAGCCTAGTCCTCGCCGAGCACGGCGGTGAACCCGTGTGAAGCATCTAGTGCAAAATTCCTGGTTACGTGGAACGCGGATAACGTCACTCTTTGACCCCGTGGAAAACATCCAGAGAGGAGCCTAGTCCTTGCCGAGCACGACAGTGAACCCGTGTGAAGCACCTAGTGCAAAATTCCTGGTTACGTGGAACGCGGATAACGTCACTCTTTGACCCCGTGGAAAACGTCCAGAGCGGATCCTGGTCCTCGCAGAGCACGACAGTGAACCCGTGTGAAGCATCCAGAGCGGAGCCTAGTCCTTGCCGAGCACGACAGTGAACCCGTGTGAAGCACCTAGTGCAAAATTTCTGGTTACGTGGAACGCGGATAACGTCACTCTTTGACCCCGTGGAAAACGTCCAGAGCGGATCCTGGTCCTCGCAGAGCACGGCAGTGAACCCGTGTGAAGCATCCAGAGCGGAGCCTAGTCCTTGCCGAGCACGACAGTGAACCCGTGTGAAGCACCTAGTCCAAAATTCCTGGTTACGTGGAACGCGGATAACGTCACTCTTTGACCCCGTGGAAAACGTCCAGAGCGGAGCCTGGTCCTCGCAGAGCACGGCAGTGAACCCGTGTGAAGCATCCAGAGCGGAGCCTAGTCCTCGCCGAGCACGGCAGTGAACCCGTGTGAAGCATCTAGTGCAAAATTCCTGGTTACGTGGAACGCGGATAACGTCACTCTTTGACCCCGTGGAAAACATCCAGAGCGGATCCTGGTCCTCGAAGAGCACGGCAGTGAACCCGTGTGAAGCATCCAGAGCGGAGCCTAGTCCTTGCCGAGCACGACAGTGAACCCGTGTGAAGCACCTAGTGCAAAATTCCTGGTTACGTGGAACACAGATAACGTCACTCTTTGACCCCGTGGAAAACATCCAGAGCGGATCCTGGTCCTCGCAGAGCACGGCAGTGAACCCGTGTGAAGCATCCAGAGCGGAGCCTAGTCCTTGCCGAGCACGACAGTGAACCCGTGTGAAGCACCTAGTCCAAAATTCCTGGTTACGTGGAACGCGGATAACGTCACTCTTTGACCCTGTGGAAAACGTCCAGAGCGGAGCCTGGTCCTCGCAGAGCACGGCAGTGAACCCGTGTGAAGCATCCAGAGCGGAGCCTAGTCCTCGCCGAGCACGGCAGTGAACCCGTGTGAAGCATCTAGTGCAAAATTCCTGGTTACGTGGAACACGGATAACGTCACTCTTTGACCCCGTGGAAAACGTCCAGAGCGGATCCTGGTCCTCGCAGAGCACGGCAGTGAACCCGTGTGAAGCATCCAGAGCGGAGCCTAGTCCTCGCCGAGCACGACAGTGAACCCGTGTGAAGCACCTAGTGCAAAATTCCTGGTTACGTGGAACGCGGATAACGTCACTCTTTGACCCCGTGGAAAACGTCCAGAGCGGATCCTGGTCCTCGCAGAGCACGGCAGTGAACCCGTGTGAAGCACCTAGTTCAAAATTCCTGGTTACGTGGAATGCGGATAACGTCACTCTTTGACCCCGTGGAAAACGTCCAGAGCGGATCCTGGTCCTCGCAGAGCACGACAGTGAACCCGTGTGAAGCATCCAGAGCGGAGCCTAGTCCTTGCCGAGCACGACAGTGAACCCGTGTGAAGCACCTAGTGCAAAATTCCTGGTTACGTGGAACGCGGATAACGTCACTCTTTGACCCCGTGGAAAACGTCCAGAGCGGATCCTGGTCCTCGCAGAGCACGGCAGTGAACCCGTGTGAAGCATCCAGAGCGGAGCCTAGTCCTCGCCGAGCACGACAGTGAACCCGTGTGAAGCATCTAGTGCAAAATTCCTGGTTACGTGGAACACGGATAACGTCACTCTTTGACCCCGTGGAAAACGTCCAGAGCGGATCCTGGTCCTCACAGAGCACGGCAGTGAACCCGTGTGAAGCATCCAGAGCGGAGCCTAGTCCTCGCCGAGCACGGCAGTGAACCCGTGTGAAGCATCTAGTGCAAAATTCTTGGTTACGTGGAACGCGGATAACGTCACTCTTTGACCCCGCGGAAAACGTCCAGAGCGGAGCCTGGTCCTCGCCAAGCACGGCAGTGAACCCGTGTGAAGCATCCAGAGCAAATATCGGACTGTGGAGTCCTTAAAATCCACGGACTATGATGTCCTTAACCTCGACCGTGATGTCTTAAAACTAACGATCAACCACCCCGATTCCCTACAGATTATGCCTTGGTTTAAGGGTACATCTCTTCACTCCTTTGATACCTGGCGTTGTAATTCCTCAACGTCTTCAAAGAGGTGACGGGTCCCTGCAACCAAACAACGGACTGTGGAGTCCCTAAATCCACGGACTATGAGGTCCTTAACCTTGACCGTGATGTCTTAAAACTAACATCGGACTGTGGAGTCCCTAAATCCACGGACTATGAGGTCCTTAACCTTGACCGTGATGTCTTAAAACTAACATCGGACTGTGGAGTCCTTAAATCCACGGACTATGAGGTCCTTAACTTTGACCGCGACGTCTTTAAACTACAATACCTGGAGAAACCCCTGACTCCGTAAAACACGGACAAGAGTGACCACATCCAGCACTTACAAGTCCTCACGACCTGTAAGGAAGGAAAACTCTCTTGTAAGATCCTTACGACTCTCAAGGGAAAACCCGCTTAATAATCCTCACGATTTTTAAGAAGAACTTACACCTATGGGATCCTCTCGACCCATAGGGAGAAAAACTCTTTATGAGACCCTCGTGGCTCATAAAATGCAAAAGCCTTAGGAAGCAGATCCTAACCCTGAATCCTAAGCCATCGCTGTCCTGCAAAGAGATCAAGATAGAATATCCGCAGAATACACTCAGTAAAAAGGGGACACACTATTGAGAAGAAAAATGTATCTTTTATTCATAAACCAAAATAGATACAAAGTACAATTCATGAAAGAAACAAAAAACAAAGAGAAAGATACTCTCATCCATGAGTATGTACAAAAAAGGGAAAAAAGATACAAGTCCTCAAGCCGGCGGGCGGTGCAATAATTTTACCAGCTCATCATTCTGTTGCTGAGCCACAGCTTCATGACGCAAGATCTCCAGAAGACGAGCCTCCGCCTGAACTTGCTGAGCCTGATACGAAGCGAGCCGAGCTTCGAGCTCTTTCTTGGCGGCTTTATGAGCCTCGACCCTCTCACGAGTGAACATGGCAGCTTTTTCGAGAGCCACCACCTCTTTTATGGACTCCTGAAGCACCAGCCAGAGTTCGTACGCTTTGTTGGCCTTGGCTGTGAGGCTGGCCTGAAGCTCGCTCAGCGCCTTAGAAGCCAATTCCCTCTCCGAAAATTTACGGCCGAGCCCTTTTCTCGCACAACAAAATGTTCGCTACGTGTCGCTCTATCAGGCCACGTAAGCTCGCTTTCGTGACCGCGGCCTTGGAAACAAGACATTTACAAGACCGTATAAATGGGCTTCCAGTCGACGGGAATAATCGATCTAAAACGCGCTTACATCACCTGACGTGAAAGGCAACAAGAAAGGTTTCCGACATATTTCAAGCATGTGTTCGCAATCATATGAGTATTCAAAAAAAAAATAATAATAGCATTTGCAATCGCATCAACATTCATAATGCCTAAAAAGGTCTGATGCGCAGGAAAGTGATGATAGCATTTGCAATTAAAGAAAGTTCTCATGAGAAGAATACAAAGTTTATTTATGCAAGCGGAAACATACATACTAGTACCAAGCCTACATGGAATTTCGGCATAAAGCGTAAAAAAGGAGGGACTAATTTAAAAGTGTTCTACGCTAACGGAAAAGGTCACCAAACATGGGATCAGTGGCACAAGGGTTAATGAAGCAGAGGACAAAATTCTCCATCTCTCTCTCTGCTTTCTCCAGCACATCAAAGCGACGGTTCTCACGAGGAGTCGCTCCCCATCGATTGGCGCCGTGTTCGTCCGCGAAAGCAGACATAATAGCTCGCCGGGCCTTTATCTGGCTCAGCAGATGAATTGAGCAATCCTTCAAAGCCTGAGTAATCAGGCACGCTTCATGAAAGCCCTCGAGCTTTTCTTCTGCCGCGTCGAGCATCGCCAGGGTCATCTCCGCCGGGTGAGGAGGGATGTCGGCAAGCACGGCCGTGAGAATCATCCGGAGCCAGAGAGAACCCATCGGGAGGGGGGAACCCCTATGGATCGAGAGTTCATGCATGGCTGAGTCGCATTCGTTATCGGTAAGGAGGGGATCCACCAACCGAGCAGCAAAGCGGGGGACCATCTCCTCAATAGGAATTTCCCATGGCTGTCGACGAGCATGAGGGCGATTGCAGGCCATGGCGCTCGTTTGTTTCTCAAGACAAGCTACTCCAAGATAAAAAAAATAATAATAATATAAATCTCTTTGTGAGGGGAAAAGGAAGCTATAGCCTCATATATAAAGAAATGCATTAAGTGCTGTGCGCGGAAAATCTTGCATGGTGAAGCTATTTCCAAGGCCCAAAAAAGGAAAGGCATCGAAAATCAAGGAGATGGAACTATTTCCAAGGCCCTTTTTTCTGCGTCTGATATTGTGCACTGAAAATAGGGCATGGGAAGATTTTGTGAACAGCCCCATCAAGGGACCCCACGTGCAGAATACGTGAGGCCTAAACCTGATGTACACTAAAAAAATGGAGTAGCACCCTGCATATTGAAAGCCACCAACAACAACAGTAGCAAAAGGATAAAATCCCAGAGAAAAGCATGCAGACATACAAAGACATAATAGAACTTATCATTCATACTTCAAGAAGGTCATACAAAATAAAGAGAAAACTTTTACAATGGTAAGATTTCAGACGCGGGGCACGGATTGAGAAACTCAAGCTTAACCTTGTCCAAGATCCTCCAAGCATTTCGAACCTCCCGAGTATGTTTTCTCTCACGATCGCAAGCGTCGGGGTCCTCGCGGATGTCCTCCACCCTCCGGTAGGCGGCAAGTATGGCCGACTGCTGAAACGCCTGGTGCAAAAGATCGATGAGGTTGTCACGCCTTCTCTTCGAGATCAGACTCATCAGATACACCGAATGTATCTTATCCTCGGTAACGTCCAATGCCCTGAGTGGCACACAGGCACAGAAGAGAGAAAGCGCCTCCCAAATCGCCAGCACGATGAGCCTCAGAAGAGAAGAGCGACGGGGGAGTAGCCGATGGTTGTACTCGTCAAAACGGCTCATAATCTCAGCACACTGAGCGTTGGTGAACTCCTGAATCTGACTACGGCCCAGGGCACGAATATTCCCATAGGAAATGATCTCGTCAAGACCATACAGATGGGCATCCATAATACCTGAAATAAAGGTCATGAGAATCATTAGAAAGTTCCTGTTTCATCAATTGCAGAAGGACAACCTCGGGCCAAGAGACCCCAAGAAGGCTCCACGTGAAGAAACTGAGTTCTTCACAGGAATTAAATTCCTTTTAGAAAAGGGAATTAAATTCCCATAAAACATTTTGTTGAAACGGAATTGAATTCCACAGATTGTCATCACCACTTCCCTAAAGATCATTTAAGCCCTAAGATGTCTACAGTTTGAATATTAGATGGCTTTCTGTTCCTGTTGATGAATTTAAAGGAAATGGGTTCATATTAAAAGGGTAAAAACCCTTGTTTTGGATTTAAAAACCAGAGGAATGTGAAGGTCCATCGTTTGTCCAAGAACATTACCTGAGGAAAAGAATTCTTTTCGAACAGAGTTAAACTCTAAAAATTACTTCAGGGCAGAGAACTAAGCTCTGAATGAAGAGAATTAAATTCTTAGAAAAAGTTTGCAAGGAGGAAGATAAGCAAAGTGAAGGCCCTTCTGAAATGACCCCGATATTTATAGGAAGTGATGAAAACGCTTCGTCTCCCCTAAATCCCTAGGGGAATCCAACGGTCGCAAGAAGTGACAGCGTTGCACTCACGTGCTGACACGTGAGAACAACGTTGTGGGGGCATTTGTTTCCTGATTTAAAATCAGGAAAGAACCAACGGAGAAGGCATCACGTGCTAGCGCGTGACCAGCAGTCGCGTGTTGACACGTGACATGTTAAAGCGGCTTCACAGGCACATCAATTCCCGGATGAAATCAAGGAAGAGGCTTCAGAAGAGGTCACGTGCTCACACGTGGCCAGGGGTCACGTGTTGGCACGTGACATTTAAAAGCAGCAGACTTGTTCTCCAGTTAAATCAAGAAAAAGAGTCCAGACAAGGGTCACGTGCTCACACGTGACTAGGGGTCACGTGGTGGCACATGACGGTTAAGCAGCAACTAGAAGACAGAGCGCAAAAAGAAAGAGGAAGGCTCGTTCCAAGGGGGTCACGTGCCCACACGTGACCATGGGTCATGTGGTCACACGTGACCGGCTTTCAAAGCCCATTTTGTTAACAGAATTAAATTCTGAAAGAGATTCAAATCTTTCCAAAGGAAAGCGACTATCTGGAACCAATCGAATTAAAGATTCAGAGGTGATGAAATATCATCTATCTATGGGAAAATCTGGAGTTTGGAAAGATTTCCCCTTTAAATCTAACCGAAATAACAAAAGAGAATCCCTAGATTTGAAATCCAATGGTGAATAAAATTCACCTAATAATCCAAAGGTCAAAAACGAATGATGGATGCAAATCAAATCTCTCAATGAAGATTCGTCAAAAACTAATTGATTCGGCTGCTTCTCCTATAAATAGGAGCCAAGAGATACAAAAAGGGAGAGATACGCAGAGAGAAAAAGAAGAGGGAGAGAGCTTTGATACTTTGAGGAATTTGGATCTTCTGCAAAAGAAAACCCTAGGTAAGAAAGGGAAAGCTCCTTGAAAGAAAAGAGAATTTAATTCTCAACAGAGTTTAACTCTAATATATAAAACAGAAGAACATATTTCTTCTGTCTTTGATAGAGGATCTGCAAAGTGCACATCTCCCCTTGAAGTTGTGAATTTAATTCTCAATGGGTCGAGATCCTGCCATGCAGATCCAAAACATAGAGAGGGAACGGAAGCACGAGAATTTAATTCTCATAGAACTATAGGAATTTAATTCCTTTAAAATAAAATTAGGGCTTGACCCTGTGTCATGGGAATTTAATTCCTTCAGAACAAAGAGAAACAGGGTTTAACCCTAATTAAGAACCTAGTTCTGTTGAAACAGCGGGAATTTAATTCCCTTAATCATAATTTAACAGAGAATGGGAGTTCAATTCCTTAAAAGCTTTTATTAGGATTTAACCCTATTCAGTTCTTCACATATATGAGGAATTTAATTCCTACAGAAAATTCAGAGTTCAACTCTATTCCAGAATATAAGTCTTCAAAAAGAAGTAGGAATTTAATTCCTCTGGAATTTAAAGCTCGAGGAATTTAATTCCTGAAAAAAGATTAACAGATCCTCTAAACAACATATATAGAGGCAGGGTCACGTGTCACCATGTGACCCCCCCAAAAGATCTACGGAAAGCCCCTTTGAGGCAGCACCCCACGTGACCCACGTGACTCTTGACAGAAGCTTTAACACACAAGCATTTGAATGCCCGTCACGTGATGGCACGTGATGCTCTGAAAGATGCGATAATCTCAGCAGAATAAATGAAGGGAGGGCGCTCTCACGTGTTACCACATGACCCCTCTTGCCTTAGTGTTTAGCACTAAATTGGAACTCCCGAATCCAGTGTTAAAACACTGTTGGGCCTTAGTGTTCAACACTAATCAAAGAACTTTATTCGCAGTGTTCAACACTGACTACCTTAGTGTTTAACACTAATTTGAGATCTCTGTTTCCAGTGTTTGACACTGATCTGTTTTAGTGTTTAACACTAATTTGAAAGCCTTGTTGCTGGTGTTTAACACTAATTATCTTTTAGCGTTAAACACTGACTTATCAATCTCATTCCCAGTGTTCAACACTGATTGCTCTGTAGTGTTTAACACTAGGCTTTGGCCCAATTGGCCAAATGGATAGAGGCAAAGCCTCTCCTTCAAGGGACCAACAGAAAGCCAATATTCCAGACATGATTGGACTTAGCCCAAGCTGGCCATAAGTCCTCAATTCGTAATTAACTGGGCTAATGGGCTCATAACATAATTAATTGGTCTTGATCCCAAATTGGGCCAAGGACTATTTAATCCACTCCGGTTCCAGGGTACATCTCTTCACTCCTTTGATACTTGGCATTGTAATCCCTCAATGTCTTCAAAGAGGTGACGGGTCCCGATGACCACACATTGATATGGACTGTGGGGTCCTTAAACCCATAGACTATGAGGTCCTTAACCTTGACCGGGATGTCTTAAAACTAACAATGGACTGTGGGGTCCTTAAACCTTGACCGAGATGTCTTAAAACTAACAATGGACTGTGGGGTCCTTAAACCCATGGACTACGACGTCCTTAACCTTGACCGAGATGTCTTAAAACTAACAATGGACTGTGGGGTCCTTAAACCCACGGACTACGACGTCCTTAACCTTGACCGAGATGTCTTAAAACTAACGATGGACCACAATGTCCTTAAACTACCTATGGACCGCAATGTCCTTAAACTACCCATGGACCGCAATGTCCTTAAACTAGCAATGGACCACCATGTCCCCAAACTGGAACAATAGAGCCCCGCATGCTCTTTTGTCGGATCTAAACGATCCCGTTTGAGTTGATCTTAGCCTCAAAGATGGCTAACGTATCCTTAAACCTTCAAACAGACTGGGCTATGAATCCCCCCAATTAACTCTGGTTCAAGGGTACATCTCTGAACTCCTCAGACATCTGTCGTTGTAATCCTTCAACGTCGTCAGAGAGGTGACGGGTCCCGACGACCATACATACGATGGACCACTATGTCCCTAAACTGGAACAATGGAGCCCAAACGCTCTTTTGTCGGATCTAAACGATCCCGTTTGAGTTGATCTTAGCCTCAAGTATGGCTAACGTATCCTCAAACCAAACCCCCAAACCCAAATCTAAGATAACACGGATTTGGACTAGTCCACGCCTTACGGGCGACGACATAACTCGGTCTCCGTAAACAATCCACGGGCAACAAAACATAAAATAAACACACACGACACGAAGTGACCATCTGGAGAAGGAGAAAGTTGTTACCGCGATGCGGTAGCGTAATTAACTGCAGGGGCTTGCGCCTGTAGGGAAGAGCATCCCCACAATTAAAAACCCCTCAAACGAGGGGGAATCTGACGAAGTCTGCTACATCGGCCGCATCCGTCTAAACCTCCGATGCACGGTGCCATAAATCAACTTGGCATCTTTGGAGAGGTGGACGGATAGCACCAATTAGCATCTGCCCCGAACCCCAGGCCTAGACGCCCCACGCGTCCCGGCCGCCGTTCGGAAGGGAACAGGAGGCACTATCTGTTCGGCGAGAAAGTGGAGGTGTACACGGATCATAAAAGTCTGAAGTACGTCTTCACTCAGAAAGAACTAAACATGTGGCAGCGCCGATGGCTAGAACTGATGGCGGATTACGACTTGGACCTTCAGTATCATCCGGAGAAAGTGAATGTTGTACCAGATGCTCTCAGTCGCAAGACAGCGGCCATGATGTTGACCAGTCAGATGAGCATCATTGAGGATATTCAGAGACTCGAGCTTGAAGTCGTCACACCGGGCGCAATCAATCAATTTTGGCAACTACAGGTGCAGTCTTCCCTTGTGGATCACATCAAGGCTGCACAAGCGGATGATCCTCGATTGCAAAAGTTCAGAGCGCAAGTAGAAGCCGGGCTGAGAACGGACTTAATCATACATGAAGACGGTTCTCTGAGATTCGGTAGCAGACTCTGCGTACCCAAGGGAGATGTTCGAGAAGAGGTACTGGCTGAGGCACATAGTTCAGCTTATTCTGTACATACGGGAGGTACGGAGAAGTATCGAGATCTAAAGCAACATTTTTGGTGGAACGGGATGAAGCGGGAAATTGCGCGGTTCGTATCCAGATGCTTGGTATGCCAACAGGTGAAGGCGGAACATCAGAGGACAGCAAGATTGTTACAACCGCTTCCGGTACCAGAATGGAAGTGGGAGCACATTACTATTGATTTCGTGACGGCCTTACCAAGGAGCCCTAGGGGCAACAACGCTATTTGGGTTATCGTCGACCACCTCACGAAAGCTGCACACTTCTTACCATTCCGAGTGGGACAGTCAACAGAGTTACTGGCAGAGAGATACATGCAGGAGATAGTGCGACTTCACGGTGTTCCGGTTAGCATTGTGTCAGATCGAGACACCAGATTTGTTTCGCACTTTTGGAGGAGCTTACATGAGAGTTTTGGTACCCGCCTCAAGTTCAGCACAGCTTATCACCCGCAGACGGACGGACAATCCGAGCGTACGATTCAGATGCTCGAGGATATGTTGAGGGCTTGCATGTTGGATTTTCAGGGTTCCTGGGAAGATCATCTGCATCTAGTCAAGTTTTCTTATAACAACAGTTATTAGGCTAGCATCCAGATGGCTCCTTTCGAAGCACTTTACGGGCGGAAGTGTCGATCCCCAGTTTGTTGGGATAATGTGGGAGAACGAAGATTACTGGGTCCCGAGCTTATTGTTCAGACAGTCGACAAGGTCCAAATGATCAGGCAGCGCATTAAGACAGCTCAGGATCGACAGAAGAGTTGGGCAAATACCAGCAGGAGAGCACTAGAATTTGAATTCGGAGATCACGTTTTCCTAAAGATTTCCCCTACCCGTGGAGTTATCAGATTTGGAAGTCGGGGGAAGCTCAGTTCCCGTTTCATCGGACCTTTTGAGGTGCTAGAGCGAGTAGGAGAGGTGGCTTATCGACTTGCCTTGCCTCCATCGCTAGCTAGTGTGCACA
This sequence comes from Agapanthus africanus, assembly GCA_030015575.1. NCBI lineage: Eukaryota > Viridiplantae > Streptophyta > Magnoliopsida > Asparagales > Amaryllidaceae > Agapanthus > Agapanthus africanus. The sequence goes on from JASDDO010000008.1 coordinate 99,612,914, forward strand.
ATACCTTCCACGTGTCACAGTTGCGGCGTTATGTTCGGGATGAGAGACATGTTCTGGACTATTTGGAGTTAGCTTTGGGTACCGACCTATCTTACGAGGAGCAGCCCACCACCATTCTCGACCGCAGAGAGAAAATGCTGAAGAATAAGGTCATTCCGTTAGTCCGAGTGTCTTGGCGCGGTCGTTCCCTAGGAGAATCAACCTGGGAGCGTGAGGAAGACATCCGTGCATGTTTTCCACATCTCTTTGTTTAGTACTGTTGTTCCGTTGTCTCTTTCTAAATTTCGAGGACGAAATTTTTGTAAGGGGTATGATGTAAATCCCCGTTTCCATCAATAAAATTCTTCTATATTTCCCAAGTCCCCGAATGTTTCCTATTTTTCTCGTATTATTTTGTGTGAAATTAGTCACTTAGGTTTTAGTATTTAAACCTTCCAAAACAAAATAAATAACCTTTAAAACCAAGCCCAACAGAAAAACAAAAATAAATTAAAAATAAATTAAAAATTCCCAGCCCCATACTTCCTCAGCCAGCCCAAAGAAAAAAATAAAAATCAAATTAATTAAATTATAACCCTCGGCCCAGCCCAACACCCACGCCAACACCCGACCCGACTCTCTTCTCCTTCCCCACTCCACTAATTTTCCCTCTCCCATTTCCTTCTTTCCTCCGCGTGCCCCCACATCGTACCCATGTCGCCCCACGCCCGCGTCATTGCCCCACGTCTCCGGTCGTCGACCCATGACCTCGCACGCGCCTATCAATCCGCGCCTCGTCTCTCTTTCCCCCCCACACTTTCGATCTCTCCCTAACTCCTCTCCTCTCTCCAAAACTTTCTGCCTCGTCCCTACACCCGCCGCCGACGATGACGACGAGGACGACCACGACAATCACCTCGTCCTTCCTCCCTCGCTTCCCTCTCTAGAACTCAAGCCCCACTACACTGCCTCACTCCCCTCGCCTGCGAACCCAACCTACTCGTCGAGCCTTCCCTGCGCAGCCTCCTCACCGACGAGCTCCCCACTGCCCCTGAACCACCTCGTCGACTCCTCTGCATCGTCTGCATCACCATCACCTCCAAAACCCGAGCCCCCACTACCTCACTCCCTCACTCTAAAACCCACACCAAACTCCTCGCCACAAGCCTCGAACCCTACTGCACCATCGCCGGAGCAACCACCGCCGACCTCAGCACACTCCCAGGAGATCCACAGCACCCCACTCCGCCTCCAGTGATCACGAGCCATCCCCCGGGCGACTCCGACGACGAACCCAAACGCGAGCTGAGGCTGTTCCCCTCCGAATGGCGGCCAAGACGGACTGTCTTGCCTGAAATTCGGGGCAGATGCTAATTGGTGCTATCCGTCTACCTCTCCGAAGATGCCAAGTTGATTTATGGCACCGTGTATCGAAGGTTTAAACGGATGCGGCCGATGTAGCAGACTTCGTCAGATTCCCCCTCGTTTGAGGGGTTTTTGATTGTGGGGACGCTCTTCCCTGCAGGCGCAAGCCCCTGCAGTTAATTAAGCTACCGCATCGCGGTAACAACTTTCTCCTTCTCCAGCTGGTCACTTCGTGTCGTGGGTGTTTGTTTTGTTTGTGGTTGCCCGTGGATTGTATACGGAGACTGATTTATGTCGTCGCCCGTAGGACGTAGATTAGTCCAAATCCGTATTTTCTTAGATTTGGGTTTGGGGTTTTGGTTTGAGGATACTTTAGCCATATTTGAGGCTAAGATCAACTCAAACGTTTGTTAAGGATACGTTAGTCCAGTTTGAGACTAAGATCAACTTAACGAGATCGTTTAGATCCGACAAAAGAGCATTTGGGGCTCTATTGTTCTAGTTTAGGGACATAGCGGTCCATTGAATGTATGGCCGTCGGGACCCGTCACCTCTCTGAAGACGTTGAAGGATTACAACGACAGATATCATAGGAGTTCAGAGATGTACCCTTGAACCAAGGTTGGTTGGGAGACCTGTAGTCCAAATTGGGACTAAAGTCTATCTGAGGGTTTAAAGATACGTTAGCCGTATTTGTGGCTAAGATCAACTAAAACATTTGATAAGGATTCGTTGGTCTAGTTTGAGACTAAGATCGACTTAACGGGATCGTTTGGATCCGACAAAAGAGCATTTGGGCTCTATTGTTCCAGTTTATGGACATGGTGGTCCATTTTCCAGTTTAGGGACATAGTGGTTCATTGCCAGTTTAGGGACATGGTGGTCCATTACCAGTTTAAGGACATAGTGGTCCATCATTCCCGTTTTGGAGACAAATGTTAGTTTAAGGACGCATTAGTCCATGAGTTCAAGGACCCCATAGTCCGTATTAATGTGTGGTTGTCGGGACCCGTCACCTCTCTGAAGACGTTGAAGGATTACTACGACAAATATCAGAGGAGTTCAGAGATGTACCCTTGAACCAATGAGTTGGTTGAAAGAGCAGACGCGCTCAGTTCAAGATGATTTGAGGACTTATGGCCAGTTTGGGCTAAGTCCAATTATGTTTAAAATATTAGCCCTTTGGGCTATTAGACATTTGTCTGGGTTCAGCCCCTCGTCATTCAGCAGTGTTAAACAGAGGTTTGGGGGCTCTGACAACATTTTGTCTTTGATTTCCTCAAGTTTGAGATTCATTTGGAGAAGGGCTTTTTGCCTCTGGAAAATTAGCCAATTTGGCTAAAAGTAGTGTTAAACACTTAGAGAACATCAGTGTTAAACACTGGAGATAGAACTCTCAAATTAGTGTTAAACACTAAAAGACAATCAGTGTTAAATACTGGAAATATAATCTTTAATTTAGTGTTAAACACTAGAAACAATCAGTGTTAAACACTGGAAATAAAATCCCCAAATTAGTGTTAAACACTAAAGACAGAGGGGTCTCGTGTGGACACGTGAGAGCGCCCAAAGGGGGGACCAGACCCTTTTCTTCGTTCTGCAATTAAGTGTTAAACACTTTTCATTTCCTGGCCATCACGTGTGGGCACGTGATAGGCATCCATCCATTGGATATTAAAGGGATTTGTTAGGCGTCACGTGGGGACACGTGAGGGCGCCCTAAATGTGGAGCCATATCTCCTTTTGTTTTATCCTCAAATCTGCGAATAAGTGTTAAACACTTTTATTTTAATTTTAGAGTATCACGTGTTGGCACGTGATGGGGATCTATGCATCGATAATTACAGCACTTGCTGAGAGGTCACGTGGGGACACGTGAGACCGCCCAATGCTTCTTTTCTTTTGTTTTTTTTCTTTCTGCATTTTGGGAGTCACGTGGGAGCACGTGAGGCATTGCCTCAAAGCTTCTTTTCTTCAGGGATCTTTTCAAGGGTCACGTGGGGGCACGTGACCCTAGTTCTTTTCATGAACAAAGATCTTTTAAGAATCGAATTCTCTGTAGGGTTAAACCCTAATTATGATTTTGGAGGAATTAAATTCCTACTGTGAAAGAATTAAATTCTTATTTAGGATAAAACCCTGATTTCTTTTTAAAGGAATTAAATTCCCAGATATGTAAAAGAATTAAATTCTTGATTAAGGTTAAACCCTAGTTTTGTTTTAGGAGAATTAAATTCTCAAAACTCAATTCCCCTTCTAAGTTTAGGATCTGCATGGCAGGATCTCGACCCGATGAGAATTAAATTCTCAACTTATGGGGAGATGTGCTATGTGCAGATCTTCAACCAGAAGAAGAACTAAGTTCTTTATTTATAGAAGAGTTAAATTCTTAGATTTTGAGAATTAAATTCCCTTTTTGAAGTTGATCTTTTTCCCTTTTCTCACCTAGGATTTTCTTTGTTGAGAATTAAATTCTCTTTTCTTTTCTTCCCTCTTGAGAATTAAATTCTCCTTTCTCTGTTTTTCTCTCCAAAAAAGGTCCCTTCTTTTCTTTTCTTGGCTCCTATTTATAGGAGAAAGAAAAGAATCAATTTGTTTTGCAAATCTTTCATTGAAAGATTTGATTTGTTTTCATATTTAATATGAGCCTTTAGATCATTCAGTGAATTTTATCCACCGTTGGATTTTAAATCCAAAAGATATTCTGTTTGTTATTCTTAGTGAGATTTAGGGAAATCTTTCCTTGTCTAAGATTTTCCCATAAATTGGTGATTTTTATCACCCTTGGATTTTTAATCCAACGGTCCCCCATAGACCTTTTCCATTTGGAAAGATTTAGAAGCTTTTAGAATTTAATTCTATTAAACTGTAAGGCTTTCGAAGCCAGTCACGTGCTGACACGTGACCCTTGGTCATGTGTGAGCACGTGACCCTCAATTGAGCCCTTTAACAGCCGCTTGTTTATGTTGCCGTTTTAACCATCACGTGTCAACACGTGACCATTGGTCACGTGTGAGCACGTGATACCTCATTGAGGTAATTCCTGATTTTTAATCAGGGAACAGTGCATAGCATATTTGCTCATAACTTTTGATCCCGGATGAATTATGAAGCCCATAATATATCAAATCGAAGGGTTTTTCGAGATGCTTCCAATACCATCAGAATTTAATAGTTCCTCCTTCGGAAATTTATCAAAATACAGGCCGGAAGATATTGGTTCGCATTTCCTTAAGCGTATCGCTGCCATTTGATACCTTGGACTCTTCTGCGCAGAAATTTTTGGCGGGAACAGAGGCCGTGAACCCAAACCGTACCGTTTGTTGCGCGTCCGTGCCGCTGCCGCTGCCGTGCATCGCCAAAGCGTCTCCAGGCAAGTACCCTACTTGCTACATGCTAGATTATACTGTTACAAATCGAAATCGTATTAATTCCGTGTTTATAATTCGTGAAACTTTATATGACACAAGTGCTTGATGCAAAACCCGAACGAAAACCTTCCATTAAAACGACGGAACTTGATTATATATGCTGGCCTGTGTGGCCACGAACATTGTAGTGAAATTTGACCGGAAAATTTAATCGTTACTGACTTGAACGATCACCCCCAATTACACCCGTTAAAAACTGAAAATTTACCGCGTCTGAAACTTGTTAAAATCATAATTAATTGTGTACACATTGAAATGATGCGTTCGAGGGCTCAAATCGAAGCTGACTCGACGACCTGGAACCCCATAAAAGTTTTAAATTGTTTTTATACTGAAAATGTGATGGAAACCAGTTCGGAGAGCGGCTCTGGCTGTTGATTTCTATCTCGTAATGCTTACCACTTTGCTGCCTGAACTTGTATGTTGCGGAACCCTATACCTTATTGAATATGAAACCGGTAGCTAAATGACGCAAGTGATTTCACCCATTTATACCATCGTTTACTATTTAAACTGTAATTTAAAAGAACAGGACGTATAGCAGACCCAAACAGAAACAGAACTGATACCCTATCGTTGAGCAGTGCATAACTTCTGACGTAGAGACGCGATTGAGAATCCGTCTGGTGTGTTGGAAACCCTATTGAAAAACCAAAATTTCATTCAACTGTAGCATCGCTAAATTCTGATCCCAACTGGGTGAAAATTGTGCCGCGAAACGGACGTTCAGTTCAGAAACTGAATTTCCTGCAGCGAGCACTTAAAATGAAACGGCTGTAACTTGAAAACCGAAATCCGATTGCACTGAAATAAATTTTGCTGAACTGCCGACTGAGTCCACTTATTACCGTCTTTGTATCGTTTCACTGAATTTTGAACGTATAATTTACTGCAATTTTTATAATCTCATAAGGTGCATACTAGTTCATATTACACATGACTCGTTAACTGCATAAATGCACATATATTACCCGATTGCCATACACATAGTGATAGTGCGCGTTATTATTCAGTGTACAATGCATTATCGTGCGTGAATGATATTGGTTTAGGAGTGTCAAGTACGCTAATGGAAAAGTGAATGATTCGTGACAGTGAATAGTACAGTGAACAGTGACAAAACTGTGTTATTGGTGCTTACTTGTACACGACTAAACCATACTCGTCAATAGTGTAAACCTGGGGAAAAGGGGGAAATCGAAGTGGAAAGAGTATCGTATTTAGCAAGGACAGTGATTTAGAGGATGATAATTCGAACAGCGACTCTTATATATATTAGGTAGGATCTAGCGATCCGGCTGACATGGTTATGTCCCGGGCGTGTGGGCCGTAGTCTCGGGTATGTACGAGACCCTCGTTAAACATGATCCTCCTTTCCACAACTCGATTTCAAACATGACTTAGAGACTGATAGGGACACAGATCATACCTTGCATCATTTAGTGACATAGTGATTATCCACATTTTACTTGTTGGGGTAAAAATTTGCACGCCGGTTGACCGAGTCAAAGTCAAGGTCAACCCCCAAGCCAGGTGGGCCCAAGCCCAGGTCAAGCGGGCCCATGCCCAAGTCGAGCCCGCGGCCAGCCTCCTCCATACCAAAATATAGATCATGTAATAAATAATTTTTTATGTAATTTTTTATGCATGAATGTATGCGAAATGGGCATAAAGCCAAATTTTTGTAAGCCCATGGCTTATGTGCAAAAAGAAATGGCACATGAGCTATGAGATGGCTAAAATGCCATCTTTGTAAAGCCCAAGGGGCTATATGTAAAGTGTATAGCCTATAAAGGCAAGGATAACGAAAATATCCCAACAACTTTTTCTCTCTCTAAAGAAAAATCTAGATCTGTGATCTTCTCCTTCCTCAAGGTTCTAAACCTTCCTTTCTTTTTTTAATTAAATCAAGAGTTTTACTCTTCCTTTTCCAAAACTAAATAGTTTTTCACCACAAAACCCACAAAGGGGAACTCAGATCTGCCATCAGATCTCAGAAAGGAGAGATTTTTAGAATCTCATATTTCTTGATCTTCAAGATCCGGCCAACAAAGGAAGAAGAAGGAGACCCATCTCCAGAAACCCCGCTTTGGGGAAGAACTAGGGCTCAAGGGGAGAAGCCCTTCATCAGCTTCAAAACATCTTAGGAGTTTAACTCCTTATACACACACACACACACACACACACAGAATAATAAGTGCTCCTTTCTATATATACAGAATAATAAGTGCTCCTTTCTGGGAGTACAACTCCAATTGCAGGGACCAAGTCCCTTTTGATGCTCGAGCACCCACATGCTGACACGTGGTGTGCTAGCGCTCTTGCGCCCAGAGCGCTAGCGCCCGAGCGCCCACGTGTGGACACGTGGCGCGCTAGCGCGCTTGCGCTCAGAGCGGTAGCGCCTGAGCGCCCACGTGGCGCGCTAGCGCTCAGTGCGCTAGAGCCCGAGCGCCCACGTGCTGACACATGGTGCGCTAGCGCTCTTGCGCTCAAAGCGCTGGCGCTGGCCCCACGCATCCTTTGGATGCCTTTTCCCTCCTTTTTTTTTTTTATATATATATATACATATATGTATATATATGTATACATATGTACACACACACATACTGGAAAAAAATTTCTAACGGGGCGCTGTCCCGCACCCCGTAAGAGGGCTGCTAGCCCCCTTGACCCCCAGCCCGCTATCCGGGTAGCGGGACCCCCGTAAAAACTCTGCGGGGCCCTCGATATATCCAAAACCCCTTCAAAACACAACACTGCACATTGAGTTCGCATGACCAGTTTAACCCGTCAATCGGAGTTCCCTCGCTCCAAAGGCGGCGGGAGGGGGGGGGGTAATTAACGGCAGCTTAGTCCGCGGCTGCCGGAGATTCGGATCCCCACAATCATTAAATCCCGGCCTACCCTAGGCAGGGGGGACCTGTAATGCGCCTGACAAGCGCGCGCGTATTCCCATCTTAGTGGGGTGACGAAAAACACCCTACATTACTTCCACTGTTATTACCTTATTTGCCTGTTTCATGTCATTATTATTATATTGCTATTACGTCGCTCTGACGATCTGAGTATGCATGCTCAGACCTCGAGGAAGAACCAGCGCAGGAGTCGGACTTACCCTTCGAGCTAGCGGAGATTTAGTCTGGAGTACCTCCTTCTTCTTTTCTGCTTTTCCTAAAAGAGACCTTGTATTCGAACTTGGTTAGTAGTTCTTTTCTTGTTTTATTGTAAATTGTGAACAATGAAATTTGATGTAATAATTTAGTGATGTATTTCCTTTACTTCTGTGCTTTGTTTACTGATTACCATGTAATGCTAGAAGCCGAAGTGTGACTACAGCGGGATTATTCCTTGACCGTAGGAGCATGGCTGGCCTAGTCATCCCTCGTTTTCCGTATTTTGGGAAGTGGGGCGTGACAAGGCATGGAAATCCTAGAAAATTATATTCTACATGTTATGGATATGCCATAGAAATAACTACTTTTGATACTTTGCCATAAATATTAGCGATAAACAAAATAGAACTCAAACATATATAAATTGCATGAACTAATAACTAGATATGATGTAGTAGACTACACTACTAATATACTACCGTGAAAATTATAATTTGCAAGTAACCTAAAAAAACCTCACCGTGTGATGATGCTCAATATTGACGACCCCCGAGATCAGGACACATGGCAGATAACGTGTCCCAGAACTCAGAAAAAAGGGCCCACAGGGGCCGACCAGGCCACCCCTGTACCCGACCTGCAAGCACGAGCTGGCCCTCCTCAGGCCCCCCTGCAAATTGGCCTCCTCGGCCCCTCAGCTCATCCCGAGCTGCCATAAGACCAAGACTCCTCGACCTTCTCGCTCGTCCCCGAGCTCCCCAACCGAGGTCGTCTTCCTCGGTCCTCCGACCAACTCCATCGCTCACAGGCGTAACCGCCGCTCCGCAAATCTTGCCATGCGCAGATTCTCCGCCAGCAACATCCCACATTCTACGCCATCACGATCCCCATTAATGGGCGATCCGCTCTCCACGCGGGCATGACCTCGGGATCATAATTGCCGGCGAGATTCTCGCGTCTGCTGCTGCGTGCTACCACCGCTATATAAACCCCCATCACAGAGGGGTCAAGTAAGTCATTTTTTTACTCCACTTAGCCGTTACGCTGCTCGGATCTAGTACTAACTTGATCGTCGGAGGGTCCTCGGTGGTACCAAACCACTCCGGGACTTCTTTGCAGGTACTCGGCGCTAAACTCCTCTAATCACCAATCTCCTCGAAACCCATTGAGACCCACATGCAACGGGAGATCACCTCCAAATCTACTGGGAGATCGACGGAAGACAACATCTGAAGGAGTCCCGAAAAGGACCTCCATCAGTTGGCGCCGTCTGTGGGAAAGCAAACTCCATAAGAACAAAGTTGGCCTTCCGATCTCCATCCACATGGCAAGTAATCGCCCTGAAAATCGGGGTACCAGCCGCCACCTCCCCCTCAACGGAGGCGCGGGCGAACCACAACCGAACGTCATCGGCTCCTCCACCGACCACCGCCTCGCGAACTCCGACGGTCGTAGGCCCCTCGATACTTCCCATTCAACCTCGAAGTCCCATGTTGGAGAGCCTCGCCTCAGGCCTCGTCGCCCCCTATCCCTACCGAGGCTGTGGCGGTCAGCTCGCCTGCTTCCAGGCATGACCAGCGCCCCTTCCCTAGACGGGGCCACACCCATGAGACCCGTCGAGGCAGCTCGGGGACCACCCTACCCCAGGGCCCAGAGGACCTCGCTGGAAGGAACCGGGGCCATCAAGAACTATGGATATGATGATAGGGGGCCAGTCGAGCTCCTGTGAGACTCGGTGCCCCATGCCGGCAACAGACGCCGACGGCCGCCCGAACAAAAAGGCTAGGAGCCACGAGCCTATCACATTTGGCGACGGAGACCTCCACGTCATATCCGTGCCCCCACAACGACCCACTGGTGATCACGGCACGAATCTACCGGTACGAGGTCCACAGGATACTTGTCGACTCGGGCAGCTCGGAAGACATCCTCTTCCACGACTGCTTTCTGCGCATGTGGCTCACCCCAGCAGACTTGAAACCGACCTCCCACGTCCTTTTGGGGTTCACCAACCACTCCATCCCGGCGCAAGGGGTGGTCACCCTGCAGTTCAACGTCGGGGAGCCCGGCCGCACACGTACGTTACATGTGGACTTCATCGTAGCGAAAATCCCGTCGGTCTACAACATCCTCCTCGGCCGCCCGACGCTGAACTCCCTCTAGGCCCAGATATCGACCTACTACCTGGCGATGAAATTCCCTCTCGATCAGGGAGGGATAGGTCGAGTCTATGGGAACCAGCGGGCCGTGAAGGTATGCCTTACCGAAACATCTTCATTCGAGCAGCCGGCCGACGACGCTGAGGTAAATAACGACATCAAGGGTTCTCTGGACACCCGAGACGAGCGGAAAGAAGTCCGCGGGACGCTGATCGAACCACTGACCGAGGTGCCCCTGACAGAAGGGGACAAGGAAAAAACCGTCTAGGTCGGATCACTCCTGACGGAGACTCATCGAGATGACCTGGTCAAATTCCTCAGAAATAACTCCGACGTCTTCGCCTGGGCGCCTGCGGACATGCCGGAATTGACCCCAAAATCATCTCCCATAAGCTCGAGGTTGATCCTGTGGCCCGACCCGTCAGACAGAAGAAGCGAAGCTTCGCCCCGGTCAAGCAGAAGGCTATCGAAGAGGAGGTTGATCGACTTCTCACCGTCAACTTCATCAGGAATGCACCCTACTCGGAGTGGCTGGCGAACGTAGTTCTGGTCAAGAAGTCAAGCGGGAAGTGGCGCATGTGCGTCGACTTCACCGACCTCAATAAGGCCTGCCCCAAGGATAACTATCCACTCCCTCGGATAGATCAGCTCGTCGACAGCTCAGCCGGCCATGAGCTGTTGAGCTTCATGGATGTTTTCTCCGGCTACAACCAAATCCGTATGAATCCGGAAGATGAAGATCTCACCGCGTTCACAACAGACCGGGGGGTGTATTGCTATAAGGTGATGCCCTTCGGCCTCAAGAACGCCGGGGCCACGTACCAACGGTTGGTCAATCGCATGTTCAAGCCACAGATCAGCAGGAATATGGAGGTCTACGTTGACGATATGCTCGTCAAATCTGTCTCGTCGGCCGACCATACCTGGGATCTGGGCGAGGCCTTCGAAGTGCTTCGCAAGTTCAAGATGAAGCTAAACCCCGCCGAATGTGCATTCGGAGTCACCGGGGGAAAGTTCCTCGGTTTCATGGTCACTCACCGAGGAATCGAAGCTAACCCAGAGAAAATCAACGTTATCCTCAACATGGCCGCGCCCAAGACCAACGTCGAGATCATGCGGCTCACGGGACGAGTCGCCGCTGTAGGGTTACTAGGCACTCTCACAAGGGTCTATAAGGCATCAACCATGCCCGATTCAAAATTTAGACGTGCCGAACAACCCTAACCAAGATCTTAGACTAGAGATTAGGTGAAACATTAGCAGGTAAACAACTTTACTTCTAAGAGTTAGGGATTACAACCTTTGTAGTCCGTTCCTTCACTTCTAAAGCTCCGTGTTGAGGTCCCTTCGCTGCGATCATCGAGTACCCGGACTCAAGAGAGGCTCCATAAAGAGAAAGATGCAAGCTTGCTTCCGATCTTCGATAACAAAGATGATCTACCTTGAAGAAACTCAAGCCCAAGCTTTTGCTTTGCTAATCAAGTATTAGCAAAGCAAACACCCTAATCTAAACGGCTAGAATAGATGAGGATGATGAAGTAGGAATTTAGCTCTCATTTGTTTTCAATTTCTCACTCATTTTCATCACAAGTCAAAAAGCTAGAAGCTTTATCAAGAGGAAGAAGAAGATGAAAACCATTTATGATGAATAATGAGTTGTAGTGGGGTTACAAACGCAACCATGGGTTAAGTATGATAACTTAACCCATGTAGAGACTTAACCATGGTGAAGGGTTGGGTTGGGTTAATAAATATCAACCAAAATATCTTTAGTTAAAAAACAAAAGCAAAGCTTCAAGAAGGTTTAACCCTAATCCAAACCCTAACCATGTTTAAACTCCACAAAACATGTTGCATTTGTAACCTTAACTTGTTACAATATTATATATCACATATATAATATATTTTGTAACAAAATAAAATAATACAATTAACATATATCACATATATATCAATGTATTACCCGAGTGAGAAAAAGAATCTTTTAGTGAGCTTATATTAGTTAATGCAATTTAATATATCAAATATATAATTATACATTAAATTATCGAATCAACACTTGATCCGATAATCCGGCTATTTCATAAATAACCGACTAATATAATCTATATCAGTTCATCGAATCAACACTTGATCCGATGACCCAGCTATATCTCATATACCCGGCCGATAACTCATATCACGAGAATCTAATACGGTATCACATACACGTATTGTTCTCGGTCCCGCACATATCATATATGTGCTCCTACTCCGTTTTGCCTGCCAGGAAACCTCTGTGTAGGACTCTAAAGAATCGTCAATACGCCGGCAGTAGGTGATGATCATATCAAACACCCACAAGCTGAAAGCGGTCATCTAAACGTAACATCCACCCAGGTATTGAGCGATCAGAAGATCAACAAGCAAGCATGTACATTCTCCTGCGAATCCAATCAGTAACACTCCCGTACAGTCCGGTCTCTTCGTCTGATATGTCGCATATCTCGCCTAGGGGTGGCAAACGTCAGACCCCAGTAGCTTGATAAGTCGTGTCGATATGAGGTCTATAACAGTTCGAGAAACTACTGATAACACTTACCAGTAAATCTCAGCAACCCTGGCCAGGGATTTCCAGTTATAGCCAATCGAACACAGCGCAACATCAACTCCCTATACCGGGAGAGACGAAACCCCTCCTATCGCTCATTGCCTCCATGTGATTCGGGACTGTACCCAAAAGCCACCTTTTTGCACACTCTCTTGGACGTGGTATGATGGAAATCAAAGCACAGTGGGAATCACACAAGACTCTATGACGATCTCGGGTCTGAAGACTAACCTGTACCAGTGTCACCAGAGAACTGCCATCTGACATGAGGTATAATACCATCTGGGAGTTCTCGGCGAGTCCGTCCAGTGTACCCAGTCTCTACTGAACACCCGTATACCTTCTCTGATGTCAAACACTAATGGATATGGGATCATCCATCGCCCATCATATGGGTCAAGAAGCGCATACGCTAGTCTACTCTGGAGTATCGATGCCCTGTCTCGGTACTCCCACGACTAGGAACATTTGAAGGATATACTTGGCGACTACACTGTCCTCACTAGTATGATCTGCATCATAGTCCTGGTAGTCAAGTACTCATCCTAAGGGCTTTATCAACATGTGACATAGAGACAATCAGAGTACATGTTAAGATAAAGAGTAACCAGATAGCATACTATCATGTCGAGCAAGAAAGTCCTCCCTATATATGTTCAAGCATCCACTACAATATACAACGTATGTACAGTAATGGCCTCTAGGGCATACATATAACTAATAATCTCCCACTTGCACTAGGGCCATCTGTTGTGGTATCGCATACCCAACAATCAGTTGTGGTTGAAGTATCTCATACTTAACCATCCCGTAAAAGTCTCTACTGGGAAATAGGCCTTTGTGAGTGGATCCGCGCTGTTGTCCTCTGTGTCTTCTCTCCTAACCTGGATCTCCCTGGAGATCAACCATCTCCATGATCAGGCGATACTGCATAAGAATATGTCTGGATCTTTAATGGGACGGGGGTTCCTAGGCATAAGCCATAACTCCATTGTCACACAATGGTAGGAACTAAGTTCATCTCATGAACTATTATATATATCCAGACTGCCTCTTTGGTAGCATCCTTGGTAGTGATTTATCTTGCCTTTATCGTCTAGTAAGTCACGGTATCTAGCTTGGAACTCTTCCAACATACCGTCCCTCCACTGAGGGTAAAGACAATGCCCGCGACTGACATTCAGTCGTCCTTATCACCCTGGAACCTTTCCAGTGATTCTCCCCAGGATCGATTGATACCATCTCACTACAACTAGTGAGAATCCTAACATCCAATTAGATCTATCTCATAGATCCATAACTCAGGATTTAGGAGGTATCACCTTGATCCTATATGGAGAAACTTTGTGATAAGAGGAGATTGACCGAGCGTAGCATAGGAAACTCCTTCCCTATCAAGAGTATGTCATCCACGTACTCTACGAGGATCATCGCCATACTCTCTACTACCTTTTTGTATATACAAGGTTCATCTACCATTTTGATGAAGTCAAACTCTTTGACTACCACATCAAAATAGACGTTCCAACTCCGCGATGCCTAATTTATCACATAAAACATCTTGCACACGTTTCCGCTGCTCCCACTGTCTACGAAGCCCTCTGGCTGTGTACTTATAGATGCTCTCTTCCAAATCATCATTTAGAAAAGTAGTCATGACACCCAACCGCCAGATATCGTAGTCATGGTATGTAGCAGTGGCAAGTAGGATCTGGATGGACTTAAGCATGGCTTTGAAAGTCTCAACTTTTCCATGTACACCAAGTAATCTTCTCAAGATATACTTGCTCCTGATGGGGATTTAACCCTTCAGATAAAGCAACCAAAGTCCATACTTTGTTGGTGTATAAGGATTCCATCTCAGATCGCTAGGCATCCAGCCATTCTCACAGAGTCCCCACTCCTGATGGCCTGCTTTAAAACTAGTTGGGTCATCATCTCATGATGCAATCCTTGCTCCCACTGTCATAGAGAAACCGAAGTATCTCTCAGGTGGATGAGGAACCCTACCAGATCGGCGGAGAGGCTGAGGTTTGTTGGAAACTATTGAATCCTCCGGGTTTACAAAATCATCAGCTGCAGTTTGTATAGCTGGAACTCCTTCCAGTTCTACCTCATAACCACTAATTTCTTCACAAGAAATTCCCTTTTTCTCAAAAAGTGGTATTCCGAGAAATAAAATATCTTTTGTTCCTCGGTGTGGTAGAAGATATTCCCTTGTGAATGCTTGGGATATCCAACAAACTTCCACAGAACTGACCTTGCCTTGAGCTTGTCCAGATTTTTGCTTTTGACATAGGCCGGAAAACCCCAAATCTTAACATCCTTAAGAGATAGGCTCTTCCCATACCATATCACATATGGAGTGGTAGGTATCTGATTTGATTGGAACCCTATTCAATAGGTATGCAGCTTCTCAAGTGCATAACTCCAAAAAGAAAATAGGCAACTCAGTAGTACTCATCATAGAGCACACCATATCTCATAGGGTGTGATTGCTCCGCCCCGATATACTGACGTGCTGAGGAGTAATGCTGAGAGAGAATCTCATTCTCCTTTAGAATTGTCACGCCCCGTTTCCCAAAATACGGAAAACGATGGATGATTAGGCCAGCCATGCTCCTACGGTCAAGGAATAATCCCGCCGTAGTCACACTTCGGCTTCTAGCATTACATGGTAATCAGTAAACAAAGCACAGAAGTAAAGGAAACACATCACTAAAATATGACATCAAATTCCATTGTTCACAAATTACAAATAAACAAGAAGAGCTACTAACCAAGTTCGAATACACGATCTTTTTAGGGAAAGCAGAAAAGAAGAAAAAGGTACTCCAGACTAGATCTCCGCCAGCTCGAAAAGTAAATCCGACTCCTGCGCTGGTTCTTCCTCGAGGTCTGAGCATGCATACTCAAGTCGTCAGAGCGACGTGATAGCAAGATTATAATAATGACATGAAACAGGAAAATAAGGTAATAACAGTGAAAGTAAAATGCGGGTAATCACTATGTCACTAAATGATGCAAAATATGATCTATGTCCCTATCGGTCTCTAAGTCATGTTTGAAATCGTATAGTGGAAAGGAGGATCATGTTTAACAGGAGTCTCGTACATACTCGAGACAACGGCCCACACGTCCGGGACATAACCCTGTCAGCCGGATCGCTAGATCCTACCTAATATATATAAGAATCATTGTTCGAATGATCATCCTCTAAAACACGGTCCCGCTAAATACTATGCTCTTTCCACTTCGATTTCCCCTTTTTCCCCAGGTTTACACTAATGATGATTATGATTTAGTCGTGTACAAGTATGCACCAATAGCACGGTTTTGTCACTGTTCACTGTATTAATCACTGTCACGAAATCATTCACTTTTCCATTGGCGCACTTGACACTCCTAAACAATATCATTCACGCACGATAATGCAATGTCCACTGAATAATAACGCGCACTAACCCTATGTATATGGCAGTTGGGTAAGTATGTACATTTATGCAGTTAACAAGTCATGTGTGATATGAACTATTATGCACGTCATAAGCTTACAAAAATTGCAGTAATTCATATGTTCAGAATTCAGTGAAATGATACAAATACGGTAACAAGTACACTCTGTCGGAAGTTCAGCAAAATTGGTTTTAGTACAATCGGATTTTTTTTATTCAAGCTACAGCCGTTTCAATTTAAGTGCTCGCTGCAGGAAATTCAATTTCTGAACTGAACGTCCGTTTCGCGACACGATTTTCACCCAGTTGGGCTCAGAATTTAGCAATGCTACAGTTGAAGGAAATTTAGGATTTTAAATAGGGTTTCCAACGCAATAGACGGATTCTCAATCGCGTCTCTACGTCAGAAATTATGCACTGTTCAACACTAAGGTATCAGTTCAGTTTCTGTTTGGGACTGCTAGACGCCCTGATCTTTTAAATTGCAGTTTAAATAGTAGAAGACGATAAAATGGGGTGAAATCACTTGTGTTATTTAGATAACAGTTTCATCTTCAATAAGGTGTACGGTTCCGCAACATACGAGTTCAGACAGCAAGCTAGTAATCATTACGAGACAGAAAACAACAACCAGAGCTGCTCTGGACTGCAGTCCAGAGCCGCTCTCCGAACCAATTCTCGTCATAATTTCAGTACAGAAACAATTAAGAACTTGCACAGGGTTACAGGTCGTCGAGTCGGCTTCAATTTGAGCCCTCGAACGCATCATTTCAATATGTACACAATTAATTGTGATTTTAACAAGTTTCAGGTGCGGGAAATTCTCAGTTTTTACGGATGTAATTGGGAGTAATCGTTTATGTCACGCCCCGCTTCCCAGTGTACGGCGAAGGAGACGCGACGAGGTCCGCTACGTATATACTCAGAAGTACATACGCTAAGCGTATCTAAGCAATATAAAATAAGTACACAAGAGACAAAAAATAAAAAGAACATCAACTTTTATTTATTAACATTCTTTGTACAATGCATGAAAGGAAATACAACCGAAATAAAAAGATGCCTAAACAGTGGCATAACAGGAAATGAAAAGTATTGAAAAGAAAAGTGTACAATGAAACTACAGTGCAGGGTCTTCAGTAAACTGCTCCAAGTCTTCTTGCGATGGCTCAACTTCTGCCGGATCCAATTCGCCTGACGACATTTAAAGAAGAGAGAAACAGAATGTCGTCAGCGAACAAATCGCTCGGTAAGTCCCAAATGTAAGAGGGAAGTAGAAAAAGACAGAATAAGAAGATACATTTTAAAGTGTACTATTGTTGTAATGTTATGTCAACGCTGTTGTTTGTAGCTTGGTACAGAAAGATACCAGTGTATACGAGGGGAGTCTCTATATGCCAGAGACTAAGGGCACGTATAGTACAAGGTACCGTTTATGCCACGATACAACAGCAACTGGATTCAGGTTAGGTGTGTTAAATCTGACCACCTCGTGCCACCTTTAACACCTTCCGTACCAATCTACCCCTTAAACCCCGCGATGTCTTGTTTGTATTGTTATCTTGTAAATTGTGTTGGTTGTATGATTGATTGATTGACTGACCGAAACCATGATATCAGGAAACGGTTATAACCGTAGAGTCATGTAAATGGAATACTGGGAATCATGTAAAAGGAATATATCCATGGTTCGGTTCAGCCAGATTGTATAAATTGATAATTGTATTCATGGATTCATGTGCTCATATTGAATTGGAAACTTGTAGATTATGGATTGACTTGAATCATATTCAAGTCAGATTAATCACACTCAAACCCGAGTCAGACAATCAGAAATGTGAAACGAAGTCTTATAACTGCTAGGGTCTTTAGGGTAATTTATAAACTTGAGGGTTTTTTATGTAAAAATACTTTAGTATACTTTTCAAAATACACCTCAAGTATTTATTTTTCATCTTTAGAGTTGTGGATTTTATGTTGTGACATTTCTAATGAAAATATCCTAGTTTCATAAATAATGGTATTTATCTGTAATATTGATTATTTGAATGTTCATGGTATTTTAGTGTAACCTTTATTCTTTTGTGATTTTTAGGAAAATGTGGAAAATTTATATCATAATAAAATAGGTATTTAAAAGATAGATATACATATGTTTATACAAAAAATAATTTTAATAAATATTTTATATTTCAAAAATCTCATTTTTCTTAAGATGTCGTATTTTAAACCTTTCGAGACCGAATGCTCCTTGCGGAGGTCTGAATCTCGCACTACTAGCCCGAGGGTGCGCGATAAACCGCACGATCCCGAACGGGTTCCCTAAAGATGGGTTGTAGCGGCGCTTTGCAAAGATTGTAAAATACTAACCCTTTAGAAAACGGTTTTTATAAAGTAAAAGGTATTTATTTGAAAAGTGTAATTTTCCGTATTTTAGGTTCTAGGGTTTCCTAAGCCAACTAGCCTATTTCTAAATGGTCTAAACGACAAGTCGTTAGAAGCCTCAAATCGCCTCTTCACCGCCAATTGTGGCCAGGTAAGTAGGAGGCTCTCCACTACAAGTAGTGGCCCTAATTAAGTAACCACTTGCCTTAGACACACTTGCCTAGACACCACAAAGACAGGTTTAAATAAACGATCGATGTCCACAACTTATCGTATTTTCCTAGTAAGAAATATTGACTTAAAAGTGTAACAAATCTAAAACCTTTAAGAATGGTTTTATGAAGATTATGGTATTTTAATGGAAATTTAGTTTTATCGTATTCTAAGTTTTGATGATATCATTTTAGGGTTGTATTTGCGTGTGTGTGGAGGTAGGTCGTTACCTCATGCTCTACTTTAAATGTATAGCAAGTTAAGGGTTAAATGTGAAATTGAAACATGATGGTATTAAAGTGTAAAAATACGGTAAATTGAAAAGATTATCATTTCATGCGTGAAAACTTATTTAAATTGACTTTTACAAGTTTAATGGTTAAGATGATGATGTGTAGGAATGATTGAATTGATTAGAAGAAGAAAAATAAACATTATGGTATTAAAGTGAAAAAGAATACGATATTGCAAAAGCTATCATTTCATGTGAGAAACTTTATCCAAATTAGTTGTTATGTGATTAATAGTCATCATGGATAAGTTTAGGTATTATGGAATTGGTGACAAGTGAGATTTTATAGAAAAACCGAATCGGAAATCGGTTTGTTCCGATTTCCGTCGGGTTTCGTAATTTCGTATTTTTGAGAAGTAGGAAGAAAGAAAGAATGGGACTTACGGGTTTCGATCTATACTAAAGAGTATAGGGGAACTAGGTGAGTGGCCGAGGCGTTGTTTCGTCGCCGGTTGTTTCAAAAACGTCGCCGGAATTCCGTCAGCGCTTCGCCGTGAACTCGATTTCAAAGTACACCCTTCTTGTGAAAATTTCGAGAGAGTAAACCTAGTGTTTTGGAATGAGAGGGTAGGGGGTAGGGGTGTCTATTTATAGGGTAGGCTAGGGTAGGGAGGTGAAAGGTTTTTATTTTAAAAAATTGTAAAAATTAAAGAAAAATCATTAAAATTTGTATTAAATAGGGTGTATTTAACATTCGGGAACTGATCCATTAAAATGGAGTAAACAGGGGAGTTTAGAAGACGAAAAGGCAAGTTTTTCGTTTAGACGAGTCGGCCGTCCGGCCGAGTCGGGCCGAGTCGGGGTGCCGTTGGGTGGGGATTCCTCTGACGTAGACTCTGGTATTTTTACATTTTAGGGTTCAGTTCAACTTTTGGGAGTTATGGCCTGTGGACTGTTGGGCTTCCAAGAATTTTAAAAGAAAAATAATCTAAAAATAATGTGGGGGCATGGGATTCGAACTCTGATGGCTTTGTTCAACAGTGCAAGGTGTTACCAATGAGCTACAAGCTCCTTCTTGTAATTATTGTGGGAAAATAGATACTTAAAGTGATAACAGCAACATTAAATACTCCAAGTATACCTCAAATTTAAATCAAATTTATGTATACAAAAATTGGAGTTGTTACAGTTTAAGCCAGTAACAATTGTATTTTCCAGTAAAATTGCACCACAATATTCATTATCACACGGGCTAGCGTATGCAATCAAGTTCAATTTAGTGGAAGGTTTTCTTTCGGGTTTTGCATCCAACAGTTATGTCATATAAGTTTTCGTGAATTGTAAACATGGAATTAATACGATTTTAGTTTGTAACGGAAATAATCTAGCATGTAGCAAGTAGGGTACTTGCCTGGAGAAACTCTGGCGATGCACGGCAGCGGCAACGGCACGAACGCGCGACTAACGGCGCGGCTAGGGTTCGCGGCCTCGGCTCACGTCCGGGTTCGTCGTCGGAGTTATTCGGGGGTGGCTCGTGTTCGCTGGAAGCGGAGGGGGATGCTCTGTGGATCTCCGGGGATGTGCTGGGATCGACGATGGTCGGCGGTGTCGCTCTGGCGATGGGCAGCAGGGGGTGTTTGGATGTGTGCTGGAGTTTGGTGGTTTTTAAAGAGAGGGAGCAGGTAGTGGGGCTCGGGTGTGGTGACGGTGATGCGGAGGGTGCAGAGGCGTCGACGAGGTGGTTCGGGTGCAGTGGAGAGCTCGCCGGCGTGAGGTGCAGGTGGTGGCCGAGGGGATGTGCAGGGGAGTGCTCGGCGGTTGAAGGGGGTGGGGTAGTGAAGGGGGCTCTGTTGATGGAGGAGGAGGAAGGAAAGAAGAGGAGAGTCTTGGTCTTCCTCGTCGTCGTTGGCGGCGTCGGCGGGGTGAGGGAGCCGGCAGTGGGTTTCTTTTTTTTTTCTCTGAGGAACACGAGAAGTGAGCACGAGGGTGAGAGGGAGAGAGGAGTTTGAGACGAAGAGAGGTTTGAGGGGCTTGCGAGGGGGTGCGCGACGTGGGGCAACGGCGCGGGCGACATGGGCGCGAGGGGGACGTGGGTGCAACGGGAAAAGAAGCGGGTGTTCCCCTCCGAATGGCGGCCAAGACATGGGCTGCCTTGCCTGAAATTCGGGGCATATGCTATATGGTTTTATCCGTCCACCTCTCCGAAGTTGCCAAGTTGATTTATGGCACCGTGTATCGGAGGTTTAGACGGATGCGGCCGATGTAGCAGACTTCGTCAGATTCCCCCTCGTTTGAGGGGGTTTTGATTGTGGGGACGCTCTTCCCTGCAGGCGCAAGCCCCTGCAGTTAATTACGCTACCGTATTGCGGTAACAACTTTCTCCTTCTCCAGATGGTCACTTCGTGTCGTGGGTGTTTGTTTTGTTTGTGGTTGCCCGTGGATTGTATACGGAGACTAATTTATGTAGTCGCCCGTAGGACGTGGATTAATCCAAATCCGTGTTTACTTAGATTTGGGTTTGTGGTTTTGGTTTGAGGATACGTTAGCCATATTTGAGACTAAGATCGACTCAAACGTTTGTTAAGGATACGTTAGTCCGATTTAAGACTAAGATCAACTTAACAGGATCGTTTAGATCCGACAAAAGAGCGTTTGGGCTCTATTTTTCCAGTTTAGGGACATAGTAGTCCATTGCATGTATGGTCGTCGGGACCCGTCACCTCTCTGACGACGTTGAAGGATTACAACGACAGGTGTCAGAGGAGTTCAGAGATGTACCCTTGAACCAAAGCTGATTGGGGGGATTCATAGTCCAATTTGGGACTAAAGTCTGTTTGAAGGTTTAAGGATACGTTAGCCATATTTGAGGCTAAGATCAACTTAAACGGTTGTTAAGGATACGTTAGTCCAGTTTGGGACTAAGATCAACTTAACGAGATCGTTTAGATCCGACAAAAGAGCATTTGGGGGCTCTATTGTTCCAGTTTAGGGACATAGTGGTCCATTGCCAGTTTAGGGACATGGTGGTCCATCTCCAGTTTAGGGACATAGTGGTCCATTGCCAGTTTAGGGACATGGTGGTCCAATACCAGTTTAAGGACATAGTGGTCCAATGCCAGTTTAAGGACATAGTGGTCCATTTGTAGTTTAAGGACGCATAAGTCCATGTGTTTAAGGACCCCACAGTCCATATGGGTGTGTTTAAGGACGCATTAGTCCGTTAGTTTAAGGACGCATAAGTCCGCGGGTTTAAGGACCCCACAGTCCGTATCTTGGTTTAAGGACGCATAAGTCCATGAGTTTAAGGACCCCACAGTCCGTGTTGATGTGTGGTTGTCGGGACCCGTCACCTCTCTGAAGACGTTGAAGGATTACAACGACAAATATCAGAGGAGTTCAGAGATGTACCCTTGAACCAATGAGTTGGTTGAAAGAGCAGACGTGCTCAGTTCAAGATGATTTGAGGACTTATGGCCAGTTTGGGCTAAGTCCAATTATGTTTAAAATATTGGCCCTTTGTTGGCTCATTGAAGGAGAGACTTTGCCTCTAGAAACTTAGCCAATTGGGCTAAAGCTAGTGTTAAACACTAAAGACCAACAGCGTTGAACACTGGAATTAATATTAGCAAGTTAGTGTTTAACACTAAAAGATAATCAGTGTTAAACACTAGCAACGGGGCTTTCAAATTAATGTTAAACACTAAAGCAAATCAGTGTTAAACACTGGTAGCATAGATTTCAAATTAGTGTTAAACACCAAAGCAAATCGGTGTTAAACACCGGGAACAGAGTTTTCACATTAGTGTTAATCACTAAGAAAATCAGTGTTAAACACTGCAAATAGAGTTTTCCAAATTAGTGTTAAACACTAAGAAAATCAGTGTTAAACACTGTAGATAGAGTTTTCCAATTAGTGTTAAACACTAAGGAAATCAGTGTTAAACACTGCAGAGAGAGTTTTCCAATTAGTGTTAAACACTAAGGAGGGAGGGGTCACGTGCGGACACGTGAGAGCGCCATGATTTCCCTTATTTTATTCTGCAGGCAAGTGTTTAACACTTTTAATTCTGACGGCCATCACGTGTGAGCACGTGATGGAGGCCCCCGCTCTGGTCTGTTAGAATGCTCATTAGGGGTCACGTGGTGACACGTGAGGGCGCCCTAAATGTGAAGCCAGATCTCCTTTGTTTTATCCTCAAATCTGTGAATAAGTGTTAAACACTTTTCATCTTTATTTTAGAGCATCACGTGTTGGCACGTGATGGGGGTTTATGCATCGATAATTACAGCACTTGCTGAGGGGTCACGTGGGGACACGTGAGAGCGCCCAAACCTTCTTTTCTTTTGTTTTGCCATTAAGTGTTAAACACTTTCATTTTTATTTTAGAGCATCACGTGTTGGCACGTGATGGGGATCTGTGCGCCAATTGTTAAAGCATTTGCTGAGGGGTCACGTGATAACACGTGAGAGCGCCCAAAGCTTTCATTTCCTTTGCTTTTTCTTTCTGCGTTTTGGGAGTCACGTGGGAGCACGTGAGGTGATGCTTCAAAGTTCTTTGCAGGGGATCTTTTCAAGGGTCACGTGGGGGCACGTGACCCTAGTTCTTTTCATGAACAGAGATCTTTTAAGAATTGAATTCTCTGTAGGGTTAAACCCTAATTATGATTTTGGAGGAATTAAATTCCTATCGTGAAAGAATTAAATTCTTATTTAGGATGAAACACTGATTTCTTTTCAAAGGAATTAAATTCCCAGATATGTAAAAGAATTAAATTCTTGATTAGGGTTAAACCCTAGTTTCATTTTAGGAGGAATTAAATTCCTGTGAGTTTGGGAGAATTAAATTCTCAAAACTCAATTCCTCCTCTGTGTTTTAGATCTGCATGGCAGGATCTCAACCCAATGAGAATTAAATTCTCAATTCATGAGGAGATGTGCACTTTGCAGATCCTCAACCAGAGAAAGAACTAAGTTCTTTTCTTTAAATAAGAGTTAAACTCTTTTGAGAATTAAATTCTCTTTTGAAGCCTCACTTTTCTTACCTAGGGTTTTTCTTTTGCAGAGAATTAAATTCTCCTCTCTTTGCTTTTTTTTTTCTCTTGAGAATTAAATTCTCCTCCCTCTGTTTTTCTCTCAAAAAAGTAGATCCCCCTTCTCTTCTTTTCTTGGTTCCTATTTATAAGAGAAGGAAGATAATCAATTTGTTTAGCAAATCTCTCATTGAAAGATTTGATTTGATTTCATGATTAATATGATCCTTTGGATCACACAGTGAATTTTATTCACCGTTGGATTTTAGATCCAAAGATATTCTGTTTGTTATTTCGGTCAGATTTAGGGGGGAAATCTTTCCAAGTCCAAGATCTTTCCATAAATTGGTGATATTTAATCACCCTTGGATCTTTAATCCAACGGTCTCCATAATCCTTTTCCATTTGGAAAGATTTAGAGACTTTTAGAATTTAATTCTATTAACTGTAGGGCTTTCGGAACCAGTCACGTGCTGACATGTGACCCTTGGTCACGTGTGAGCACGTGACCCCCAATTGAGTTCTTTAACGATCGCTTGTTTATGTTGTTGTTTTAACCATCACGTGTCAACACGTGACCATTGGTCACGTGTAAGCACGTGATACCTCGTTGAGGTATTTTCTGACTTTTAGAATTAAATTCTATTCATTATTTTAGAGGCTTTAAAAGCCCATCACGTGTTTGCACGTGACCCATGGTCACGTGTGAGCACGTGATGCCCGATTGGGGTCTTTTTTGAGTTTTTATTATATCTTTTAGCTCCTCCAGCGGGTTATTAAAGGTCCATCACGTGTGGACACGTGATGCATCATAACTTTTGATCCCGGATGAATTATGAGGCCCATGATATATCAAATCGAAGGGTTTTTCGAGATGCTTCCAATACAATTAGAATTTAATAGTTCCTCCTTCGGGAACTTATCAAAATACAGGCCGAAAGATATTGGTTCGCATTTCCTTAAGCGTATCGCTGCAATTTGATACCTTAGACTCTTCCGCGCAGAAATTTTTGGCGGGAACAGCGGGAAAGTTTTAGAAGTGGGGAAGAGGGAGTTAAAGAAGTGGGTCGGGTCGGGTTCGCTGCGGCGCGGGTAAGGGGAAAGGCTGGGCATGGGAAGCTTGAGCTGGGCCGAGGTAAGTATAAATATAGTTTTAACTAACCTTTTTATTTTTCTTGGGCTGAGGAGGGGATGAGTTAGTGTTGGGCTGCGGAATTATAAAAATATAATTTGTTTTAATTTTCAGTTGGGCTGGGGGATGTGTATAAGTATATATAGTTTTGGTTTTAAAGTGTTTAGAAAGATTTAAAATATGACGAATCTAGCAACCAATTTCCTATAAAAATACGAGGGAAAAAGAAAAAGAAATACTCGGGGAACTAGGAAAAATATAGAAGGATTTTCATTGATGGAAATGGGGATTTACATCGTACCCCCTTACAAAAATTTCGTCCTCGAAATTTAACAAGGATACAGAGAAACAAGGTAATAAACAAAGAGATATGGAAAACGTGCACGGATATCTTCCTCCCGCTCCTAGGTAGATTCTCCTGGGGAACGACCGCCCCAAGATACTCGGACTAACGGAATGATCTTGTTCTTCAGCACTTTCTCTCTGCGGTCGAGGATGGTGGTGGGTTTCTCCTCGTATGATAGGTCGGTACCCAAACCTAACTCTAAATAGTCCAGGACATGGCTCTCATCCCGAACATAACGCCGCAACTGTGACACGTGGAAGGTATTGTGCACACCATCTAGCGATGGAGGCAAGGCAAGTCGGTAGGCCATCTCTCCTACTCGC
This sequence comes from Agapanthus africanus, assembly GCA_030015575.1. Lineage (NCBI taxonomy): Eukaryota > Viridiplantae > Streptophyta > Magnoliopsida > Asparagales > Amaryllidaceae > Agapanthus > Agapanthus africanus. Next base: position 99,638,668 of record JASDDO010000008.1, read on the forward strand.
TCTAGCACCTCAAAAGGTCCGATGAAACGGGGACTGAGCTTTCCCCGACCTCCAAACCTGATAACTCCACTGGTAGGGGAAATCTTCAGGAACACGTAATCTCCGACTTTAAATTCTAGTGCTCTCCTGCTGGTATCTGCCCAACTCTTCTATCGATCCTGAGCCGTCTTAATACGCTGCCTGATCATTTAGACATTGTCGACTGTCTGAACAATGAGCTCGGGACCCAGTAATCTTCGTTCTCCCACATCATCCCAACAAACTGGGGATCGACACTTCCACCCTTAAAGAGCTTCGAAAGGAGCCATCTGGATGCTAGCCTGATAACTGTTGTTATAAGAAAACTCGACTAGATGCAGATGATCTTCCCAGGAACCCTGAAAATCCAACATGCAGGCCCTCAACATATCCTCGAGCGTCTGAATCGGACGCTCGGACCGTCCATCCGTCTGCGGGTGATAAGCTGTGCTGAACTTGAGGCGGGTACCCAAACTCTCCTGTAAGCTCCTCCAGAAGTGCGAAACAAATCTGGTGTCTCGATCTGACACAATGCTGACCGGAACACCGTGAAGTCACACTATCTCCTGCATGTATCTCTCTGCCAATGACTCTGTAGACTGTCCCACTCGGAAAGGTAAGAAGTGTGCAGCTTTTGTGAGGCGGTCGACGATAACCCAAATGACGTTATTGCCTCTAGGGCTCCGTGGTAAGGCCGCCACAAAATCCATGGTAATGTGCTCCCACTTCCATTCTGGTATCGAAAGCGGTTGCAACAATCCTGCTGTCCTCTGATGTTCTGCTGGCAGACCAAGCATCTGGATACGAACCGCGCAATTTCTCGCTTCATCCCGTTCCACCAAAAATGCTACTTTAGATCCCGATACATCTTTGTACCTCCCGGATGCACAGAATAAGCTGAACTATGCGCCTCAGCTAGTACTTCTTCTCGAACATCTCCTTTGGATACGCAGAGTCTGCTACCGAATCTCAGAGAACCGTCCTCATGTATGATTAAGTCCGTTCTCAGCCCGGCTTCTACTTGCGCTCTGAACTTTTGCAATCGAGGATCATCCGCTTTGGAGCCTTGATGCGATCCACAAGGGAAGACTGCACCTGCAGTTGCCAAAATTGACTGAGTGCGCTCGGTGTAAAGACTTCAAGCTCGAGTCTCTGAAAGTCCTCAATAATGCTCCTCTGATTGGTCAACATCATGATCGCTGGCTTGCGACTGAGTGCATCTGGTACAACATTTACTTTTCCCGGGTGATACTGAAGGTCCAAGTCATAATCTGCCATCAGCTCTAGCCATCGGCGCTGCCTCATGTTTAGTTCTTTCTGAGTGAGGATGTACTTCAGATTTTATGATTCGTGTACACCTCCACCTTCTCGCCCAATAGATAGTGCCTCCAAATCTTCAATGCAAAGACTACTGCAGCTAACTCCAAGTCATGCGTAGGATAGTTCCTCTCGTGATTTCTCAACTGTCGAGAGGCGTAAGCAACCACTCGGCCGTGCTGCATCAGAACACGGCCTAATCCCATCCCTGAGGCATCACTATGTATCACCAAACCATCGGAATCATCTGGTACTGTAAGCATGGGCGCCGTGGTTAACTTCTGCTTTAGTGTGTCAAAAGCCTGAGTACACTCCTCTGTCCACGCAAATGGTACATCCTTCCGTGTTAGCCTCGTCAACGGTTCAGCGATTCGTGAAAAGTCTTGGACGAACCTCCGATAATATCCTGCCAATCCCAGAAAGCTTCTGATCTCGGTCACTGACTTCGGTGTTGGCCAATCTCTAACAGATTCTATTTTTGCCGGGTCCACTGAGATGCCTTCGCCCGAAACAATGTGTCCTAAGAATTGAACCTTGTCGAGCCAGAATTCACACCTGCTTAATTTCGCATACAGCTTCTCTTCCCGAAGAATTTGTAGAACGTGCGCAAATGCTCAACATGCTCCTCCCGGGTCTTCGAGTAGACAAGTATGTTGTCGATAAATACAACGACAAACGTGTCCAAGTACTTTGCAAACACCATGTTCATCAAGTCCATGAATATCGCTGGAGCATTGGTAACACCGAACGGCATCACAAGGAACTCATAATGTCCATATCGGGTCCTGAAAGCCGTCTTGCATACATCCTCGGCTGCTACTCTAATTTGATGATATCCAGAACGGAGATCCAACTTCGAAAATACCTTGGCCCCACTTAGCTGATCGAATAAGTCGTCGATACGCGGGATTGGGTACTTGTTCTTTATTGTGACTTTGTTCAGCTCCCGATAATCTATACACATCCGCACCGATCCATCCTTCTTCTTCACTAACAGAATTGGTGCACCCCACGGTGAAATGCTCGGCCGGATAAATCCCTTCTCCAATAGTTCTTCAATTTGCTTCTTCAATTTGCTTCTTCAATTTTGCCAGTTCAACCGGTGCCATTCTGTATGGGGCCTTGGAAACTGGTGCTGTACCTGGAGTCAAATCGATCGTGAACTCCAAGACGCATGGAGGTGGTACACCTGGTAAATTTTCAGGAAACACGTCCAGAAAGTCCCGAACAATCTCTGGGGCTGCGCTCTCATCAATCTCCATAGCTGTCAGCTCTTTTGGCTTGGCTCTATACTTGGCTGGCTCCAAAGATTCGCTTCCGCCTTCGAAAATAAACTCCGGGTGATTGGGAATGCAGAAGATCACATTCCTTGCACGGAAATCAATAACTGCATGGAAGGTACTCATCCAATCCATCCCGAGAATTGCATCGTAACTGCCTGTCCCGATCAAAAGGAAATTCGCATAGAATTCCCTGCCACACACTACAACCGGACATGATCTACATTCTCGACTAGATATTATGATGCCATTACCCGTATGTATCTCCCAACCCTTGGTTAGTAGTTCATGTGGTATGGAGTGTGTATCAATGAAGTGCTCAGATATGAAACAGTGCGATGCTCCAGACTCAAATAGTACTCTAGCTGGCAAGGAATGTATGAGTAGAGTACCTGTAATAACTTCTCCTGAAGCCTCTGCCTGCTCGGCGGTCAAGGTGAAAGCCCGTCCCTGACCGCGACCTGTATAGGGTTGCCTCTGCTCCAGTGGTCTCTGCTGCTGCGGTCCAGAACCTCCCTGTAACTCTGCTCGCTCGGGGCAACCGCTAATCCTGTGCTGACTGGATCCGCAAATCAAGCATTGTCCCTTGGCGCGGCGACAGTCCTTCTGGGTATGCCCATCTCTATTGCAGTAGCCGCAAACTACGTTCTGTCTCTGTGGGCGATGCTGGGGCACGAACGGACGCTTCATTTGTGCCGTTCCAGGCCTGTGAACCGGTATGGCTCCTCGAGAGGGTGTGTGGGTGCGTGCTGGAACGACTGGGGGCTTCCTGAACTTGTTGATCAATTTCTCCTGAATTCTCACCGCGTTGAGTACCTGTGCAAAAGTCTGCAACTCCAGTGACGCGATCAACTGCTGCAGCTCGAAATCAAGTCCCTGCAAGAAGCGTCTGGCCCTGGTGGCTTCTGAAGCGACCATGTATGGAGCAAATCGGCTCAGACGGTTGAACTCTGCCGCATATACGTCCACGGAGCGGCCATTCTGCTTCAGTAGAATGAATCTTTCCTCCATCTCTGCCTTGGCGGTGGAAGGGAAATAGTGGTCCAGAAAGCACTCCTTGAATTTGCCCCATTCAATTGGTTTGTCTAGTCTGCTTTCTTCCACTGACCACCATGTACGGGCTTCATCTTCCAACTGGATCTTTATCACATTCACTCTATCTTCCTCTGGTACCCTGGTTGCCGTTAGTAAGTTCTCCATATTCACTAGCCATTGCTCGGCCTCGAGGGGTTCGGCTAGCCCTGTGAATGCAGCTGGATGCAACCTCCGGAAGTCTGATACGGTGCCAGCCCTAGCAGAGTAAGCTGGTGGAGTAGTGCCCTCGGGGGCGGTAATGAGTGCGGAGGGTCCCCCTGCAGCGGTAATAGCCCTGAGTCCCTCGGCGAGTAAGTCCGTCTTCCTTTCCCGAGCTTCTGCGAGAGAGGTCAGTGCACTAAGTATCCTTTCCGTGCGATCCTGAGAACTTGAGTCCGAGGAGTGGTCGTTCGGGGACGTCATATCGCTGGAAGATTCAAAAGGATATGATTAGATACAAGGATGAAAATCAGGAATAGTGAAGCGAAAATAATGTAATACAGTGTAGTTAATGTTATCCCTTGTTACTAAACCTGGCTCTGATACCAACAAAACCATGTCACGCCCCGCTTCCCAAAATACGGAAAACAAGAGATGACTAGGCCAGCCATGCTCCTACGGTCAAGGAATAATCCCGCCGTAGTCACACTTCGACTTCTAGCATTACATGGTAATCAGTAAACAAAGCACAGCAGTAAAGGAAACACATCACTAAAACATTACATCAAATTCCATTGTTCACAAATTATAAATAAACAAGAAGAGCTACTAACCAAGTTCGAATACACGATCTCTTTAGGGAAAGCAGAAAAGAAGAAAAAGGTACTCCAGACTAGATCTCCGCCAGCTCGAAAGGTAAATCCGACTCCTGCGCTGATTCTTCCACGAGGCCTGAGCATGCATACTCAAGTCGTCAGAGCGACGTAATAGCAAGATTATAATAATGACATGAAACAGGTAAATAAGGTAATAACAGTGAAAGTAAAATGCGGGTAATCACTATGTCACCAAATGATGCAAAATATGATATGTGTCCCTATCGGTCTCTAAGTCATGTTTGAAATCGTATAGTAGAAAGGAGGATCATGTTTAACAGGAGTCTCGTACATACCCGAGACAACGGCCCACACGCCCGGGACATAACCCTGTCGCCGGATCGCTAGATCCTACCTAATAAATATAAGAATCACTGTTCGAATGATCATCCTCTAAAACACGGTCCCGCTAAATACGATGCTCTTTCCACTTCGATTTCCCCTTTTTCCCCAGGTTTACACTAATGATGATTATGATTTAGTCGTGTACAAGTATATACCAATAACACGGTTTTGTCACTGTTCACTGTATTAATCACTGTCACGAAATCATTCACTTTTCCATTGGCGCACTTGACACTCCTAAACAATATCATTCACGCACGATAATGCAATGTCCACTGAATAATAACGCGCACTAACCCTATGTATATGGCAGTTGGGTAAGGTATGTACATTTATGCAGTTAACAAGTCATGTGTGATATGAACTATTATGCACGTCATAAGCTTACAAAAATTGCAGTAATTCATATGTTCAGAATTCAGTGAAATGATACAAATACGGTAACAAGTAAACTCTGTCGGCAGTTCAGAAAAATTGGTTTTAGTACAATCGGATTTCTGGTATTCAAGCTACAGCCGTTTCAATTTAAGTGCTCGCTGCAAGAAATTCAGTTTCTGAACTGAACGTCTGTTTCGCGACACGATTTTCACCCAGTTGGGATCAGAATTTAGCGACGCTACAGTTGAAGGAAATTTAGAATTTTCAATAGGGTTTCCAACTCAATAGACGGATTCTTAATCGCATCTCTACGTCAGAAATTATGCACTGTTCAACACTAAGGTATCAGTTCAGTTTCTGTTTGGGACTGCTAGACGTCCTGATCTTTTAAATTACAGTTTAAATAGTAGACGACGATAAAATGGGGTGAAATCACTTTTGTTATTTATCTAACAGTTTCATCTTCAATAAGGTGTAGGGTTCCGCAACATACGAGTTCAGGCAGCAAGCTAGTAATCATTACGAGACAGAAAACAACAACCAGAGCTGCTCTGAACTGCAGTCCAGAGCCACTCTCCGAACCAATTCTCGTCATAATTTCAGTACAGAAACAATTAAAAACTTGCACAGGGTTACAGGTCATCGAGTCGGCTTCGATTTGAGCCCTCGAACGCATCATTTCAATATGTACACAATTAATTGTGATTTTAACAAGTTTTAGGTGCGGGAAATTCTCAGTTTTTACGGGTGTAATTGGGAGTAATCGTTTAAGCCAGTAACAATTGTATTTTCCAGTAAAATTGCACCACAATATTCATTATCACACGGGCCAGCATATGCAATCAAGTTCCGTCAATTTAGTGGAAGGTTTTCTTTCGGGTTTTGCATCGAACAGTTATATCATATAAGTTTTCGTGAATTGTAAACATGGAATTAATACGATTTTAGTTTGTAACGGAAATAATCTAGCATGTAGAAAGTAGGGTACTTGCCTGGAGACACTTTGGCGATGCACGGCAGCGGAAACGGCACGAACGCGCGACGAACGGCGCGGCTATTCGCGGCCTCGGCTCGCGTTCGGGTTCGTCGTCGGAGTTGTCCGGGGGTGGCTCGTGTTCGCTGGAAGCGAAGGGGGATGCTCTGTGGATCTCCGGGGATGTGCTGGGATCGACGATGGTCGGCGGTGTCTCTCCGGCGATGGGCAGCAGGGGGGTGTTTGGATGTGTGCTGGAGTTTGGTGGTTTTTAGAGAGAGAGGGAGCAGGTAGTGGGGCTCGGGTGTGGTGACGGTGATGCGAAGGGTGCAGAGGCGTCGACGAGGTGGTTCGGGTGCAGTGGAGAGCTCGCCGGCGTGAGGTGCAGGTGGTGGCCGAGGGGATGTGCAGGGGAGTGCTCGGTGGTTGAACGGGGTGGGGTAGTGAAGGGGGCTCTGTTGATGGAGGAGGAGGAAGGAAAGAAGAGGAGAGTCATGGTCTTCCTCGTCGTCGTTGGCGGCGTCGGCGGGGTGAGGGAGCTGGCAGTGGGTTTCTTTTTTTTTCTCTGAGGAACGCGAGAAGTGAGCACGGGGGTGAGAGGGAGAGAGGAGTTTGAGACGAGGAGAGGTTTGAGGGGCTCGCGAGGGGGTGCGCGGCGTGGGGCAACGGCGCGGGCGACGTGGGCGCGAGGGGGACGTGGGTGCAACGGGAAAAGAAGCGGGAAAGTTTTAGAAGTGGGGAAGAGGGAGTTAAAGAAGCGGGTTGGGTCGGGTTCGCTGCGGCGTGGGTAAGGGGAAAGGCTGGGCTTAGGAAGCTTGGGCTGGGCCGAGGTAAGTATAAATATAGTTTTAATTAACCTTTTTATTTTTCTTGGGCTGAGGAGGGGATGAGTTAGTGTTAGGCTGCGGAATTATAAAAATATAATTTGTTTTAATTTTCAGTTAGGCTGGGGGATGTGTATAAGTATATATAGTTTTGGTTTTAAAGTGTTTAGAAAGATTTAAAATATGACGAATCTATCAACCAATTTCCTATAAAAATATGAGGGAAAAAGAAAAAGAAATACTCGGGGAACTAGGAAAAATATAGAAGGATTTTCATTGATGGAAACGGGGATTTACAAGAATAGTCTAGGAATTCCGTGCTTAAGTATTCTCCTCCTTGATCTCATCAAAGGACATAATACTTATACCTGTTTTGGTTCTCTACTTCTAACTTATATTCTGTGATTATCTCAAAAGTATCGGACTTGTGTTTCAGCAGGAACATATGTCTGAATCTTGAGAGATCATCAGTGAATGTAATGAAGTACAAAGAACCGGTCTTGGCATGTGTAGACAGGGGACCTTCATACATTAGCATGTATCAATCCCAAGAGTTCACTAACTCTTTCTCTGTTTCCAATAAACGGAGCTGTGGTCATCTTATCTTTGTGACATGACTGATAAGTTTTATAAGATATAAATCCAAACTAATTTAAATATGCATCTTTATGTAACTTCAGCTAGTCGGGTCGCATTGATATGACCTAGTCTACAATGCCTCAAGAAGGATTCTTTCATTTCTGAACTCTTCCTCTTGTGTGTGTTCTGTACGTTAAGAACTGTGGTTTGATTTAGAACTTCTATGCTTTTAGATAACGTGCCTGAACCGATCAACTCTTGATATAGGAAATGTTCAAAACATTATCCAACAATACAAAATTATATCTTTCTTTACTAACAAAGAGACTGATATGATGTTGTATATCAAGTTCAGTATCTAATAACATTCGTTAAGAATCAATGTATTCTGGTAATACAGGGTGATAACTGCCAACAAACTTGGCTGCAACACTTCCATCATTTCCAACTCTTAAAACTTATCACCCGTTCTCAGTTCTCTACCTATCTGTAGCCCATGTAACAAATTACATTTGCGGGATCCTGATCCGGTATCTCATACCCAGGACGTAAAGGATACTGAGAAACAGTTCTCGGTAATGAACACACCCGAAGAAGATGCATCAGCATGCACTTTCTTCGTTTGGGCGGCACGGGAATTCTGGTAATCCCCTATTTCCTGCTCTGTTTTATAACAATTATAAGTTGGAGCGGGACCAACGTTCCTTAGCGCAGTATAACAAGCGGGTTCGGTCAATACATCCATATTATTATCTTGATTAAGGTGTGACATAGTCGTAACCAGGAGAGAGATAGAAGAAAACACTCAGCGTATGCTCTTGTAAGATTAGTTTGGTTATTAATATATCTAATCAGGATGTCTCCCACTGTTTTAGTCAAATCTTCCTTCAAACCCTAAAAGAAAAGACTAGCCGGGATTAATTACACCCTACAAGTTCGCCAATCTTTCAACCAGGCCAGTGCCGGTACTTTGAGTGTAGGGTTGCTAGGCACGCGTACAAGGGTCTACAAAGCATCAACCATGCCCGATTAAAATTTTAGCCGCGCCGAACAACCCAAAGCCGGATCTTTAAACTAGGGTTTAGGCGAAAACAAGCATGTTAAACTCTTTAATACTAAGTGAGAGGGATTACAACCTTTGTAGATCCGGTCCTTCACTTCTTAAGCTCCGTGTTGAGGTCCCTTCGCTGCGATCATCGTGTTCCGGACTCTCGAGAGGCTTCACGAAGAGAAAGATGCAAGTCTTGCTTCCGATCTTCGATAACAAAGATGATCTACCTTGAAGTTTCATTAACACAAGCTAACACTCACTAAATGAAGTGAACACTCTTATCTAAAGGGCAAGGATATATGAGAATGATGAAGTAGGATTTTTGCTCTCATTTATAATCTTTTTCTCACACATAATCATCACTTAGAAAAAGCTAGAAAGCTTTTTCCATGAAAAGAAAGAAGGAAGAAGAAGATGAATATCATAATCCTTTTGTGATGAATAATGCAAAGATAATAATGATGAATAATGCAACCATGGTCAACTAAACCCTTGTAGAGATTTAACTAGGGCTAGGGTTTGGGTTGGGTTAAAAGTGAGTCACTTGAAAATATCAAGCATAATATCTTTTCCAAGACAAAAGAAAAGCTTCTAGAATCTACTAGAAGTCTTAACCCTAATCCAAACCCTAATCATGTTTAAACTCCACAAAACATGTTGCATTAATAACCATATCATGTTACAATATTATATATCACATATATAATATTTATCGTAACAAAATAAAATAATATAATTAACATATATCGCATATATATCAATGTATTACCCGAGTGAGAAAAAGAATCTTTTAGTGAGCTAATATTAGTTAATGTAATTTAATATATCATATATATTATTATACATTTAATTATCGAATCAACACTTGATCCGACAATCCGGCTATATCGCATATAACCGACTAATACGATGACCCGGCTATATCACATATACCCAGCCGATATCTCATATCGCGAGAATCCAATACGGTATCACATATCGCATTATCCTCGGTCCCGCACATATCATATATGTGCTCCTACTCCGTTTTGCCTGAACCAAGAAACCTCTGTGTAGGACTCTAAAGAATCGTCAATACGCCGGCAGTAGGTGATGATCATATCAAAACCCACAAGCTGCAAGCGGTCAGCTAAACGTAACAGCCATCCAGGTATTGAGCGCTCAGAAGATCAACAAGCAAGCCTGTACATTCTCCTGTGAATCCAATCAGTAACACTCCCGTACAGTCCGGTCTCGTCGTCTGATATGTCGCATATCTCGCCTAGGGGTGGTAAACGTCAGACCCCAGTAGTTTGATAAGTCGTGTCGATATGAGGTCTATAACAGTTCGAGAAACTACTGATAACACTTACCAGTAAATCTCAGCAACCCTGGCCAGGGATTTCCAGTTATAGCCAATCGAACACAGCACAACATCAACTCCCTATACCGGGAGAGACGAATCCCCTCCTATCGCTCATTGCCTCCATGTGATTCAGGACTGTACCCAAAAGCCACCTTTTTGCACGCCCTCTTGGACATGGTATGATGGAAATCAAAGCACAGTGGGAATCACACAAGACTCTATGACGATCTCGGGTCAACAGACTACTCTGTACCAGTGTCACCGGAGAACTGCCATCTGACGTGAGGTATAATACCATCTGGGAGTTCTCGGTGAGTCCGTACAGTGTACCCAGTCCCTACTGAGCACCCGTACACCATCCTTGATGTCAAACACCGATGGATATGGGATCATCCATCGCCCATCATATGGGTCAAGATACGTATAGGCTAGTCTACTCTGGTGTATCGATGCCCTATCTCGATACACCCTCGACTAGGAACAATTATAGGATGTACTCGTCGACTACCGTGGCCCCACTAGTATGATCTCATCATAGTCCCAGTAGTCGAGTACATATCTTAAGGGCTTTATTAACATGTAACATAGAGACAATCAGAGTACATATTAAGATAAAGTACAACCAGATAGCGTACTATCATGTCGAGCAAGAAAGTCCTTCCTATATATGTCCAAGCATCCATTACAATATACATCGTATGTACAGTAATGGCCTCTAGGGCATACATATAACTAACATTGAGGGAGGTTCCCCGCGCTTTCGCACGGACCTAATTAAAGTAAACTTCGTTTTCCCAGAGGCATAACCCCGTTGACACCTTTCTAAACACCTACTTGATCGGCTAATTGTAATGTGTAAAACTCTTCCAGGAGTAACTCTTACTCGCAGCGGGTATCGGGATCCAACTATCTCATAGAAGGTATGCAATCTCATTGCAAATTTCAACTCTTGAAATTTCCAATAATATTTTACCCCTAGCGTCCTATGACCTTGACGCAGGCCAACAAACCATAGTCCGCTAGTCAAGTTCAACCCGTATATTTCTTGATTGAATTAAACCCACCCGCACGACTCTTGACGCAGGCCAACAAAGTCGCACGACTAGCTTAATTCAATCGCATCGTATGCTGCAGATAAGCACTAGTTAGCTACCACACACTACGCCTTGACGCAGGCCAACAAACGTAGCACGAATACTAAATACTACTTATTTGAAATGACGGAGGGCTACGACAGGTTTTTAAGAAAACCCTTTGCGTAATGAACTTGATATCGTTGTAGAATCGAGTGATTTTGAATGGAATGTTTTTGAGGCATTTTCTAGTTTTGCCAAAGAGATCACTCCCGGTGAAGGGATCTCGGCTCTTTCCTCATCGAATAAGGTGTAGAATATTTCACAAATATCACTATGCAAAGCAAAAACTATAAAAACAATCAAAAGACAAACCGAGTTTGTAGCATCTGCTAGTTTCGCTAAAGAGGTCAGTCCCGATGAAGGGATCTCGGCTCTTTCTTTATCGAATAAGGTGCTGGATGTTCTACAAGGAACACCGCTATGCAAAGCAAGAACTAGAGCTACCTGTTTTGAGACAAGTTTCTACAACATCTTTAAGTTTCTTTTATTTCATTAATCTCATTAATGAAGTCCTATTTTATTATGCTTCACATGCATCTCATTTGAAACGAAATCTGCAATATAACATATATTTCATATATATAATATAAACATTCGTCTCAGGCAGTAATATGATCTCATCACAGAACATTGCAGCAGAAGAACATATATGAAATATTGGATATACTAGGAGGTCCGTGTTTTAATACGAGTCTGTATAAAACACGGATTCCACGGTCGTGATGAATAGCCAAACCCACATCCCTAGACCCCTATGAGAGCGGCAAGCAACACTGCCAATTCTGGGGTTAGGAGACTCGGTCTCGACTCCTCGAGATGGTCTCCCACTGGACCCTATAACCCGGTTACTTGTGCACCCCGCCTTGGGTCTACCTAATGCGGAAAAGTAAATAATATACAATTGTGACATCATCCTCAGCCCGGAAGTGCCCCAATAAAAGAATATTATATACAATGAATTTTACATGAATGAAAATAAAAACCCTCATCTCACATAAAACCCCCGGTTATTCAAAACGCGACGATCCAATATAACATATCATATCAACACATAATATCTCATATCATCAACGTAAGTAAATTTGCGTATCCCAATTGTCGTTGATGTATAGCAACGAAACCGGCGATACACCGTATATTACACTTACGGTCGCATAAAAGAAAGTGTAAAACTATAACAGTTGGAATCCGCATCCTCCTTAGACATCTCATGTCTAACCAAATGAATTCCTTAGACATCGCATGCCTAACAATTATAAACCCCGCATTTTAGTCTCAATATCGAAAACTCTTTTCAATATCAAGTCGGGCAATTCAACAAGATTCCCGACATCCTGATCGAATGCTCGTCGTAAACTTTAGTAGACGGCCGCACCCCCGACGCCGTCGACGAAGTGCACTAAGGCGGAACACCGCTGCCGCGAGCACTCGAACGGATGCTTTTGGCGACGGGGTTCTCCTATAGTCACTTGGTCGGGGCTATGAGGTGTGGCTATCTGTTAAGTTTACCTGGTGAGTATCCGCGTACGCTACATGATTGCGACGTACTTTTGATCACATCAAAATCCCATGGCAACCGATCAATTGAGACTAAACTGCTAGATTTATAACATTCAAATTAGTTATCTCATAACTACTTGAGGATTCCAAATATTGTATCACATTCCAGATAAATAGACAATGTTAAACTTTCCGATCGAATAAACAAACACCCAAGATTTCCCAAATAGTTCTCAACACTTGAGCATAGTTTAAAAGCATCCACCACATGCCACAGTACCAATGGTCCAGCCGTAGAAGGGTCAAACCAACGCATCACATGTGGCAACGCCGTACTGCCCCAAACTCTAAGGTTTAGAGGCGGTTCAGACGGTCACATAATCAAGTTAAGGTTTGTGTTCTTCTAGAGGGTCCACCGCGTTACTTGCACGACTTAGAACATTCTTTAACTAAGGAAAAATCCAACACTTGGAAATTTTCCGGGTCGGGAAAAAGTGAGTTATTGATATCCGTTCGAACTTTTTAACACGTTCTAAATTACCCGGAAAAAACTTAAATGAAGTTAAACTTTCCGATCGAATCAACGAATACAAAAGATCTCCAGAAAACTCAACACTTGAGTAATATTAAAAATTCCCAGAAGCATTAGGTAACACCTATGGATCAACTGTTGAAAAAATATCCCTTAATTCTCAAGCCTTGCCGCGGAACCGCCGCCAATACCCTGGTTTGGCCCCGGTTCCGCGGCGCTTTAATGGAATCATGGGGTCGTTTTTCACACATATCCATAAAATCACCTGTTTAATTTTCTGAGTATTTTTAATACAGAAAAATCAACATTTAAAAAACTTTCTAGAGAAGGGGTTCGTGTCGGGGTTCCGGGGTTCGATCGGACTTTAAACTTCGTCTAGACTTCGCCTAAAGCTCTAGCTTGGCTCTGATACCACCGTAGGGTTACTAGACACTCTCACAAGGGTCTATAAGGCATCAACTATGCCCGATTCAAAATTTAGACGTGCCGAACAACCCTAACCAAGATCTTAGACTAGAGATTAGGTGAAACATTAGCAAGTAAATAACTTTACTTCTAAGAGTTAGGGATTACAACCTTTGTAGTCCGTTCCTTCACTTCTAAAGCTCCGTGTTGAGGTCCCTTCGCTGCGATCATCGAGTACCCGGACTCAAGAGAGGCTCCATGAAGAGAAAGATGCAAGCTTGCTTCCGATCTTCGATAACAAAGATGATCTACCTTGAAGAAACTCAAGACCAAGCTCTTGCTTTGCTAATCAAGTATTAGCAAAGCAAACACCCTAATCTAAACGGCTAGAATAGATGAGGATGATGAAGTAGGAATTTAGCTCTCATTTGTTTTCAATTTCTCACTCATTTTCATCACAAGTCAAAAAGCTAGAAGCTTTATCAAGAGGAAGAATAAGATGAAAACCATTTGTGATGAATAATGAATTGTAGTGAGGTTGGAAATGCAACCATGGGTTAAGTATGATAACTTAATCCATGGTGAAGGGTTGGGTTGGGTTAACAAATATTAACCAAAATATCTTTAGTTAAAAAACAAAAGCAAAGCTTCTAGAAGCTTCAAGAAGGTTGTTCTCCTCCGAAAGACACGGCGAAGACACGGTGGACGTCTAGCCTGAATTTCGGGGCAGATGCTAATTGGTGCTATCCGTCCACCTCTCCGAAGATGCCAAGTTGATTTATGGCACCATGTATCGAAGGTTTAAACGGATGCGGCCGATGTAGCAGACTTTGTCAGATTCCCCCTCGTTTGAGGGGGTTTTGATTGTGGGGACGCTCTTCCCTGCAGGCGCAAGCCCCTGCAGTTAATTACGCTACCGCATCGCGGTAACAACTTTCTCCTTCTCCATATGGTCACTTCGAGTCGTGGGTGTTTGTTTTGTGTTTGGTTGCCCGTGGATTGTATACGGAGACTAATTTATGTTGTCGCCCATAGGGCGTGGACTAGTCCAAATTCGTATCTTTCTTAGATTTGGGTTTGGTGCTTGGGTTTAAGGATACGTTAGCCTCATTTGAGACTAAGATCAACTTAAACGTTTGTTAAGGATACGCTAGTCTCATTTTAGACTAAGATCAACTTAACGGGATCGTTTAGATCCAAGAGAGAAATTAGGCTCTATTGTTTAGTTTAGGGACATTGCGGTCGATTAGTTTAAGGACATTACGGTCCATTGTTAGTTTAAGGACATCTCGGTCCATTGTTAGTTTAAAGACATTGCGGTCGAGGTTGAGGACATCATAGTCCGTGGGTTTTAGGACTCCACGGTCCGTTGTTAATTTTAAGACATCACGGTCGAAGTTAAGGACATCATAGTCCGTGAGTTTAAGGACTTCACAGTCCGTTGTTAGTTTTAAAACATCACGGTCGAGGTTAAGGACATCATAGTCCATGAGTTTAAGGACTCCACAGTCCGTTGTTAGTTTTAAGACATCACGGTCAAGGTTAAGGACATCATAGTCCATGAGTTTAAGGACTCCACAGTCCGTTGTTAGTTTTAAGACATCACGGTCGTGGTTAAGGACATCATAGTCCGTGAGTTTAAGTACTCCACGGTCCGTTGTTAGTTTTAAGACATAACGGTCGAGGTTAAGGACATCATGGTCCATGAGTTTAAGAACCCCACAGTCCGTTGTTAGTTTTAAGACATCACGGTCGAGGTTAAGGACATCATAGTCCGTGGATTTAAGGACCCCACAGTCCATTGTTAGTTTTAAGACATCACGGTCGAGGTTAAGGACATCATAGTCCATGAGTTTAAGGACCCCACAGTCCAATGTTAGTTTAAAGACATCACGGTCGAGGTTAAGGATATCATAGTCCATGAGTTTAAGGATCCCACAGTCCAATGTTAGTTTAAAGACATCACGGTCGAGATTAAGGACATCATAGTCCATGGGTTTAAGGACCCCACAGTCCAATGTTTAGAGACGTCATAGTCTATGAAATGTGTGGTTGTCGGGACCCGTCACCTCTTTGAAGACGTTGAGGAATTACAACGACAAATATCAAAGGAGTGAAGAGATGTACCCTTGAACCAAGGTGAATTAAGTGATCTGTAGTCCAATTTGGAACTAAGATCGATTAATTATATTATGAGCACATTGGCTCATTTAAGTCTGAATTGAGGACTTATGGCCAACTTGGGCTAAGTCCAATTAAGTTTGAAGTGTTGGCCCTTTGTTGGACCATTAGACATTTGTCTGGGTTCAGCTCTTCATCACTTAGCCAGGGCTTCGATAACATTTTTATCTTTGATTTCCTCAATTTTGAGATTCATTTAGAGGAGGGACTTTTGCCTCTAGAGAATTAGCCAATTTGGCTAAAAGTAGTGTTAAACACTAGAGAACAACAGTGTTAAACACTGGAGATAAAACTCTCAAATTAGTGTTAAACACTAAAAGACAATCAGTGTTAAACACTGGAAATATAATCCCCGAATTAGTGTTAAACACTAGAAAACAATCAGTGTTAAACACTGGAAATAAAGCTATCGAATTAGTGTTAAACACTAGAAAATGACAGTGTTAAACACTGGAAATAAAGCTCTCGAATTAGTATTAAACACTAAATAAGAGTGGGTCACGTGGGGCCACGTGAGGACACCCAGAGGTGGGACTAGATTCCTTTTACTTTGCTTTGCAAATAAGTGTTAAACACTTTTTCATCTTTTGAGCATCACGTGTTGACACGTGATGGAGATTTATGCACTGATCATTAAAGCACTCGCTAAGGGGTCACGTGGGGACACGTGAGAGCGCCCAAAGGTGGGGCCAGATCTCCTCACTTTGTTCTGCAAATAAGTGTTAAACACTTTTTCATCTTTTGAGCATCACGTGTTGACACGTGATGGAGATTTATGCACTGATCATTAAAGCACTCGCTAAGGGGTCACGCGGGGACACGTGAGAGCGCCCAAAGCTCATATTTCTTTTACTTTTTCTTTCTATGTTTTTTAGGTCACGTGGGAGCACGTGAGGCATTGCCTCAAAGCTTATTCCTTCTCATTTTTGGGGATCTTTTCAGGGGACACGTGACCTTAGTTTTTTGCATGCATGGAGATCTTTCAAGGCTCTTTGTTTTTTTTTAAGAATTAAACTCTCTGTACGGTTAAACCCTAGTTATGTTTTAGAGGAATTAAATTCCTATTTGAAAGAATTAAATTCTTATATAGGGTTAAACCCTAATTTTCTTTAGAGGAATTAAATTCCCATATATGTAAAAGAATTAAATTCTTGTGTAAGGGTGAAACCCTAATTTCATTTTTGGAGGAATTAAATTCCTGTAAATCCGAGAGAATTAAATTCTTAATTAGGGTTAAACCCTAGTTTTTTCCATTTTGAAGGAATTAAATTCCTATAGTTTTAGGAGAATTAAATTCTCAAATAGGGTTAAACCCTAGTTTTGTTTTGGAGGAATTAAATTCCTATGAATTTGGGAGAATCAAATTCTCATATAGGGTTAAACCCTAGTTCTGTCCATCATGAAGGAATTAAATTCCTATAATCTTAGGAGAATTAAATTCTCATATAGGGTTAAACTCTAATTTTATCATGAAGAAATTGAATTCCTGTAAATTTGGGAGAATTAAATTCTCTAAACTCAATTCTCCCCCTGAGTCTTGGATCTGCATGGCAAAATCTCAACCCGATGAGAATTAAATTCTCAACCTATGGGGAGATTTGCTTCTGCAGATCTTCAACCAGAGGAAGAACTAAGTTCTTTTTGCAGAAGAGTTAAACCCTTAGATTTGAGAATTAAATTCTCTTTTTGAAATTTTATCTTTTTCCCCTTTCTCCCCTAGGGTTTTCTTTCTTGAGAATTAAATTCTCCTCTCTTTTTTCTCTCTGTTGTTGTTATCTCCCAAAAAAGTAGATCTTTTCTCTTCTCTTCTTGGCTCCTATTTATAGAAGAAAGAAAAGAATCAGTTTGTTAATCAATCTTTCATTGAAATATTTTAATTGATTTTGTAACCAACATGATCTTTTAGATCACTCAGTGAATTTTATTCACCATTGGATTTTTAATCCAAAAGATCTTTTATCTGTTATTCAAATTTCAGGGAAATCTTTTCTTGTATGAAATCTTTCCATAAATTGGTGATTTTTTATCACCATTGGATTTTTAATCCAACGGTGCTCCATTTTACAGAGCACCATCTTTTTTGTTTGGAAAGATTTAGAGAAATATTTTTCCAATTAGGATTTTTGATTCCCTCTTAATTAGAATTTAATTCTATTAATTCATACATCTTTAGGAACCCATCACGTGTTGGCACGTGACCCCCTGATTAAGCATTTGACCAGAATTTAATTCTGTTGTTTCAAAGAACTCAGAAATTATCACGTGTCAGCACGTGACCCTTGGTCACGTGTTGGCACGTGATGCCCCATTGGGGTTTTTCCTTGTCATTTTATTATACCTTTAATTCTTTCAGTGGGTTTAAAGGTCCATCACGTGTGGGCACGTGACCCATTTGACTAAGATTCAATTCTTATCATTTCAGAGCCTTCTGGAAGCCATCACGTGTCGGCACGTGACCCCCGATCACGTGTACGCACATGATGCCTCATAACTTTTGATCCCGGATGAATTATGAGGCCCATAATATATCAAATCGAAGGATTATTCGAGACACTTTCAATGCCATCAGAATTTAGCCGTTTCTCATTCGGGAGTTTTTCAAAATGCAGCCCGGAAAATACTGGTTCGCATTTTCTTAAACGTATCGCTGCCATTTGATACCTTGGGCTCTTTTGCGCAGAATTTTTTTTTTGGTGGGAACAAATGCCCCCCACTACTTTGCCCATATAATTATATACGTGGGTGAAGTAATGCAGAGTAACTCATAGCGTATGACCAGTTTCGGGTTGGTATATAATTTTCAGGATCTTGATCTGAGAAGATAACGAGCGGACACAAGCGTCGTCATTTATCATTGACTCAAATCTTGACTCTTAAGGGACATAGTTCCAAACCCTGAGGTCCATGGGCCACACCCTTTTGTTTCTTTATGTCTTACTCTGGCGTGAAGTAGTTTTTATGCTCATGAGTAACTTCTCCATTTCAGTGGCATGTAGTTTTGGCAAGTGTGGCCCATAGATGGTAAATAACAGTTCATCTTGAACTCTTTATAAGGTAGCGATGGCTTAGGAAACAGGGTTTGGATCTGTTGCCTAAGACTTTCCAACTTTATGAGCCGTGAGGGTCTCACAAAGGCTTTTCTCCCTACGAGTCGTGAGGATCTCGTAGGTGTCTTTTCTTCTTAGGAGTCGTGAGAACTCCTAAGTGCGTTTTCTCTTGAGAATCGTAAGGATCCCATAAGAGAATTTTCTTTATGCGCATGGACACTAATTTCTCCACAAGTTGAGACGAATAGAGAGATTCTCGCAAAGACACTGATTTTGTTGCGGGTCGAAACGAATTGAGAGGTTCTCGCCAAGGACGCTGGTTTCCCTGAATCGAGATAAGAAGCGATGGCTTAGGAAACATGTTCAGATCTGCCGCCTAAGACTTTTCAACTTTATGAGCCGTGAGGGTCTCATAAAGATTTTTTCTCCCTACGAGTCGAGAGGATCTCATAGGTGTATTTTCTCCTTAAGAATCGTGAGGATTCCTAAGTGTGTTTTCTCTTGAGAGTCGTAAGGATCTCACAAGAGAATTTTCTTCCTTACAAGTCGAGAGGACTCGTAAGTGATTGATGAGTTGACCTACTCCCGAGTCAAAGCATTGCTTCAACAGGGAGGTCAAGGGTTGACGTTGGGTTGTCTGTATACCGCCGAGTCCTGGAACTGGAAACTTTACCGCGGCTCCGCTTTGCTGACGTTGTATATTCCTGCAGAGACATTGATTTCTCTGCGGGTCGGTGCGAATCGAGATGTTCTCGTCAAGGACGCTGATTTCCATGAATCGAGCTTTTTGCCAAGGACACCGATTTCCTTAGGGTTGAGATGAATCGAGGTATTCCTGCAAAGACACTTATTTCCTTACGGGTCGACGCGAATCGAGATGCTCTCGCCAAGGACGCTGATTTCCTAGAATCGAGGAGGTTGCCAAGGAAACTGATTTCCCTGGGGTTGAGACGAATCGAGGTATTCCTGCAAAGACGCTGATTTCTCTGTGGGTCGACGCGAATCGAGATGCTTTCGTCAAGGATGCTGATTTCCCTGAATCGAGGAGGTTGCCAAGGATGCTGATTTCCTCGGAGTTGAGACGAATCGAGGTATTCCTACAAAGACGCTGATTTCTCTGCGGGTCGACGCGAATCGAGATGCTCTCTTCAAGGACGCTGATTTCCTGAATTGAGGAGGTTGCCAAGGACACTGATTTCCCTGGGGTTGAGACGAATCGAGGTATTCCCGCAAAGACGTCGATTTCTCTGCGGGTCGACGCGAATCGAGATGCTCTCACCAAGGACGCTGATTTCCCTGAATCGAGGAGGTTGCCAAGGACACTGATTTCCCTAGGGTTGAGACGAATCGAGGTATTCCTGCAAAGACGCTGATTTCTCTGCGGGTCGACGCGAATCGAGATGCTCTCGTCAAGGACGCTGATTTCACTGAATCGAGGAGGTTGCCAAGGACACTGATTTCCCTGGGGTTGAGACGAATCGAGGTATTCCTGCAAAGACACTGATTTCCCTGCGGGTCGACGCGAATCGAGATGCTCTCGTCAAGGACGTTGATTTCCCTGAATCGAGGAGGTTGCCAAGGACACTGATTTCCCTGGGGTTGAGACGAATCGAGGTATTCCTGCAAAGACGCTGATTTCTCTGCGGGTCGACGCGAATCGAGATGCTTTCGTCAAGGACGCTGATTTCCCTGAATCGAGGAGGTTGCCAAGAACACTGATTTCCCTGGGGTTGAGACGAATCGAGATATTCCTGCAAAGACGCCGATTTCTCTGCGGGTCGACACGAATCGAGATGCTCTCGTCAAGGACGCTGATTTCCCTGAATCGAAGAGGTTGCCAAGGACGCTGATTTCCTCGGAGTTGAGACGAATCGAGGTATTCCTACAAAGACGCTGATTTCTCTGCGGGTTGACGCGAATCGAGATGCTCTCGTCAAGGGCGCTGATTTCCCTGAATCGAGGAGGTTGCCAAGGACATTGATTTCCCTGGGGTTGAGACGAATCGAGGTATTCCTGCAAAGACACTGATTTCTTTGTGGGTCGACGCGAATCGAGATGCTCTCGTCAAGGACGCTGATTTCCCTGGGGTTGGTTGACTTGTTTCTGAGACGGAGGGTTGATCTGGCAGGGAGGTCATTGGTTGACTCCAGGTTGTCTGTGAACCGTAGAGTCTTGGAACTGGGGACTTTGCCGTAGCTCCGATTGATGGTGTAGCATCTGTGTCCTGCTGGAATGAGGAGGCACACTGTCACGCCCCGCTTCCCAAGTACGCTAAGGTAGGCACGTGACATAGCCAACCATGCTACCTATGGATAGGAATTATCCTTCCACAGTCACATTACGGTTGTAGAGATATCAAGAACAAAAATAAGACTATCTAGCACATGTCCATAAGCCAAATTAAAACGAGTCAAGATTAAATATGCGGAAGCAAAAGTTCGAATACACGAATAACTGGAATGTATGTCCCATAATGCGGGCTCACATCAGAAATGATAGTACGGAAAAATAAAGAACCAACTATTAACGAGTCCTCACTGATCAGCCTGTCGACTGAAGTACTCCTGCTCGGAATGCAGCAAAGGTAAGGAATCTGGGCCATGCAAAACCAAGACGTCAGTGCATCATAATATCAAGCAATAATATTAACAGGGGTAATAAAGCATGCAAGTATGAGTATGAGCAAAAACATAATGAGGTTATATAACAGTGAATGTGTCAATGACGTGCAGAGGTTTCTAAATTTTGCTACGGGGTTATCTATTCTAAAGTCTTCGAAACCAAGTAATGTAATACTTACTGTAACTCATCGGTGATTATTCCGTAACGCCCGGAAAAACGGCAAACAATGGGTATTCCGTAACGCCCGGAAAAACGGCAAACAATGGGTATTCCGTAACGCCCGGAAAAACGGCAAACAATGGGTATTCCATAACGCCCGGAAAAATGGCAAACAATGGGATGGCCCTTTGAGTTACGTTCGATTACAGCATTGATTTCCCCATATCCCAAGTTATATGTATTCAAGTCAAGTATTAGATAATCTAGAACTAATGCCAACACATGATCAGGCAAGTACAGGTTTGTCTGGATAGACAACAGGAACGGTCCGTGAGGACTACAGGATTTGTTGGCATTAGACGCAAGATCAGGTAACAGGTAAAGCCATGGTACGTCAGGTCAGGTCAAGTAGTGTATATAAGTGTTATGTCATATCAAGAGTCGTACGGTACCATGTTGGGTCAGGCAATATGTATAGCAAGTCATGTCAGGGTATACAAGATATCATGTGGGTGCTCATAATCAACTAGAATAATCATGGTTATAAATAAACAAGCATGGATACTATCAGAACAATAAACTGGCATATGTAATATGACATGCAAATAGGTAAAGGTTAAATTGTTAGACGTACGGTTATCAGTTTGAGTTTAAGAGATAGTTCAACATTACATGCATACAGTATGACCGTTATAGATGTTAAATTCATATTAAAGTGTACTGACTAATCTACAGATATAATTGAATATAAATCAGGTGAGTTGTACGCACACGGTCGTCCGACAGGGTATAAAATAAAAAAAGGTACTGTGGGTTATGCAAATAAGTGTTATAAGATTTAAATATGAATACGGGTACGATGTATAACAGAACTAAAAGTAAACTGGTATGTTTCGAGCCATGATTCTAAAATGATATAATGAGACGTCAACATGTTAAAAATGGAATTCTGGCATTAAATGGAACTACAGGTTTAACGTGCACTCTAGTTGGTACATAGTAATTTAAATAGCATAAGTAGTAGTTTTAATAGCATGTAGCAAGATTAACTTGCCTCGACGGATCGCGAAGCGGTAAACGGAACGTCACGCGTCGGCGGGAAAAGTCGTGACACGCGCACGGTACACGGAATGAGTCCAAACAACGAACAGTGGGATCACGCGGGTCAGATGTCCTCGCTGGGTCGTCGAGATCGTCGACGGCACGACCGGATTCTGGCGAATCAAGAAAACAGTAAACATACAATAATGGAAAGATGCATGGAACCAGAGAAAGGAAGAATGGAAAGAGAAATAGAGGAGGGAGGAACTCACTGTGGTGTCCAACACAGTTGTGAGGTGTCGACGGCGTCGACGGAACTCCGGCGATCTACAGAGGTATTTCCCTCTCTTTCTTATTTAAAAAAAAACAGAAAGAAAAACTTAAGAGAGAGAAGCATAGGAAGAAGAAGAATAAAAGACTGAGAGAGAAGGGGATGCTCACCGGGGGTTGCTAGGTTGTGGTTGCAAGGTTTGGAAGTCGTCGGCAAAGGATCTCCGGCCAGACGACGGCAAGGCAGCAACGTCCAAGGGTATAGGGTAAGGCCTCGGGTGATAGGGTTTCTGCTAGGGTTCTGGTGCTCGGGAACGGCAGAGGGAAGGAGCAGAGGGAGAGAGAGGTGGTGACGACGAGAAGAGGGAGTCGGCGGCGAAGGAAGGTGGCGTTGGGTTCGAGTTGGGTGTGTGCAGGGGCTGTGCAGGGGGAGACTCGGGGAGAAGAAAGAAGAAGAAGAAGAAGAAGATGGCGAGGAGGGGAGGAGGCTTGGCTGAAGGGGATTGGTGATGAGGTGAAGGGTTTTTAGGGTTAGGGTTCGAGGAAAGCAGAAGATGTATGGGTTCTCGTGGCGTGGGGTTTAAAAGAAAAGAGAGGAGAAGAAATAGGAGGGAGGTGACGCGACCGCGCGAGCGGTGACCAGAGTCGAGGAATGAATAGTGTTCGCGAGAGGTGAGAGAATGGGCGCGAGAGGAGAGAGAAAGAGAAAGGAGAGAGAGAGAGTGCGCTCGGGGGAGAGAGAAAGAGAAGGAGAAAGAAAGAGAGGGAGAGACGGTGGGGCCCAGTGCCAACTAAAGAAAAGGATTTTGATTGGTGGGGAAAATGGAATTTGTTTAGGAAAGGAATAGAAAAGATTTTTATCGTTTAAGCAATTGTAATTTTACTGGTTAAAAATATTTTATGATAGGCTGTAGAATATTTTAAACTGATATTAAAAAGATTTAGAATAATTAGGATTTGGCGGAATACAAAATATTTCAGAATTGCGCCCGGGTCGGGCCCAAAAATTTGGATTTGAAATATGAAAATTATGGGCAACCTCCACAAATTAAAATAAAGGATGTTGTAACAGAAATGCATACCCCCAAGAACGGACGCACGTACGTGCGCGTAGCCATCCAAACACGTCCGTTTCACTGAACGGGATGAGAACAAGATGCGCGGACGCTACCACGTGGTTAGGGGTATCATGCAGGTTATGAAATGCAAATTTAAAATATTTTATGTGACCTAAAAAAATGTTATATGTAAAAGTGCGATGCTAGATGAAATGCCAGTATGTGCTAAACATGAGATGCATGTGTCCATGCAACAAGTCAAGATAAATTCATAAATAAGAATCAAACAGGTTCAATCGAGCGGGTCGGGTCGAATGCAAAGTAATATGTAAAATACCATTCGCACCCAAACACGCTAAAACAAGGAAAGACCATGGATAGGTAAATACGAAATCTGGAATTGGTATAAATGAACTCGGGTGTTACATTATACCCAACTACAAAAGAATTTCGTCCTCGAAATTCCAAGAACAAGAAAGGGTAAACAACCAAGAAATTTTAAGAATAGATGTGGAAACTTCTGTCGAATTTCATCATCTCGTTCCTAACCTGGTTCTCCATGCGAGCGATTACTCCAAGAAACAAGTACAAGAGGGATAACCTTGTTCTTAAGAACCTTTTCCTTTCGATCCACAATTGCAATTAGTCGCTCCTCAAAAGTCAAGTCTTCTCGTACAGTCTGCTCCGAATGATCCAACACATGTATTTCATCTCGAACATACTTACGGAGTTGAGATATGTGAAACACATCAAGAACATTCGCCAAGGATTGTGGTAACGCCAAACGATACGCTACCTCACCAACACGCTCCAAGATCTCAAAGGGTCCGACGAATCGAGGACTGAGCTTCCCTCGACTTCCGAAGGAATCACCCCTCTAGTCGGTGATATCTTCAATAATACCAAACCTCCCACGGCGAACTCTAGAGGTCTTCTCGACGTATCTGCCCAACTCTTCTGTCTATCTTGTGTTGTTTTCATATGATCTCTGATTTGCATTAACTTTCACAACTGTCTGCACAACCAAATCTGGTCCCAACAATCTTCGTTCACCGACATCGTCCCAACAAACAGGTGAACGACACTGGCGACCATACAAAGCTTCGAATGGAGCCATCTGAATAGTTGCCTGGAAATTGTTGTTGTAAGAAAACTCCACCAAATGTAGATGATCCTCCCATGAACCCTTGAAGTCCAACATGCAAGCTCTCAACATATCCTCAAGAGTTTGGATCGTTCTCTCCGATTGGCCATCTGTTTGAGGATGATAAGCTGTGCTAAATTTCAATCGAGTCCCTAAACTTTCTTGTAAGCTCCTCCGAAAGTGTGATAAGAACCGAGTGTCACGGTCGGACACGATGCTCACCGGTACTCCGTGCAATCTTACCATCTCCTGCATGTGCCGTTCCGCCAAGGTTTCTGTCGATCGACCAACCCGAAAAGGAATGAAATGAGTTGCCTTGGTCAAACGATCAACATTCACCCAAACTGCACTGTTGCCCTTTTGGACTCCGCGGTAGAGCCGTCACGGAACCCATGGTTATATGTTCCCACTTCCATTGAGGGATCGGAAGTGGCTGCAATAAACTATCAACCCTTTGATGTTCAGCCTCAACTTGCTGACACACCAAGCACTTTTCCACAAAGCGGGCAATCTCCCGTTTCATGCCTTCCCACCAGAAATGCTGTCATAAATCCCGGTACATCTTCGTGCCTCCTGGATGTACGGAACATGCTGAACTGTGTGCCTCCTTCATAAGTTCTTCGCGAATATCTGCAATACCCGGCAAGTCCACGAAAACTTCTGATCTCTACAACATACTTCAGAATCGGCCAATCTTGAACTGCTGCAATCTTTCTTGGATAAACGGTGATTCGACCTCCATCTGCGATATGCCCCAAAACTTCATTTCTTCCAGCCAAAACTCGCGCTTGCTCATCTTTGCATGCAATCTTTCTTACCTCACTGTCCGCAGTGCGATCACCAATATTCTGCATGCTCTTCACTGCTCTTGGGGTAGACCAGAATATTATCAATAAATACCACTATAAACTGGTCCAAGAATGGTGAAAAGATTCAGTTCATTAAGTCCATGAATATCGCCGGTGCATTCGTTACTCCGAAGGGCATCACTAAATACTCGTAATGTCCATACCGAGTTCGGAACACAGTCTTGCAAATATTTTCTGGTTTAACTCGGACCTGATGATATTCGGATCGCAAATCCAGCTTCGAGAATACCCTCGCGCCAATGCGAAGGATCGGGTACTTGTTCTTAATAGTCACCCGGTCTAATTCTCGATAGTCGATGCACATCCTCCTTGTGCCATCCTTCTTCTTTACTAGAAGAACTGGAGCTCCCCAAGACGAGTTACTGCTTCGAATCCAACCCTTCTCAAGTAATTCAGTAACCTGCTTCTTGACTTCTGCCATTGGATAATATGCTTTAGAGACTGGCGCTGCGCCAGGAAAAAGATCAATTGCGAACTCCATTTCTCGCTTTGGCGGTAAACCCGGGATGTCCTTGAACACGTCCATGAGCTCTCCAACTACACTTGGCGCTTCCTCGTTAACAACCTTCATCGACGAAAGAACATTAGTTGCCGGCCTAGCCCTAAACTCGACTGGCCCGACAGAACTGCTTCCTCTAGACAACCTCTGGATGTCCAGGAATCTGGAAATTCTCTTTTTTTACTCTACACTCAATGTGAGCGTGGAAAGTGCCGAGAAATCTATTCCCAAGACGACTTCACAATTGCTGGTAACAATCACCAAGGAATCTGCAATTAACTCCCGTCTGCCAACAACAACAGAACAATCCTTACACCCTTTATTAGTTATGATTTTCCCATTCCCAGTGTGTATGTCCCAAAAACTAAACAGGGTCGTGCAAGTCTTCGAGTGTATAGTAATAAACTTGGACGACATAAATCAATGGGATACACTAGAATTGAAAAACGCTAATGCGAGAAAACCATGAACAAGTAGGTTACCTGAAACGACTTCCTCTGAAGCTTTAGCCTCTTCAGCCGTCAGGGTAAAGGCTCGAGCTTGATTGGGTCCCTGAGTTATCAGCTTCTGCTCCTGAAACTGTCTCTGCGGTGGCTTCTGAGTATCTCCCTTCAACCGTAGCTTTGACGGACAAGTATCAATGGTGTGATCCGCTGATCCGCAAATAAGACAAAGTCTAAGCCTCTTACGACAATCTCTTCGATAATGACCCGGTCGTTGGCAGTAATCGCACACCACCCTTCCCTTTTGCTCGGGCAAAACTGGCTTCTTCATTGGTACAACGCCACGCCTGTCCACCGGAATACCCTTGCGTCCATGTGCTCGGTTTAGTGCAAATGCTGGCTTCCGTGCTGTAACTGCTGGCTGTGATGTACCCCCGGTCTTCATAGTTAGACTCTGCTGCTCTCGGGTTGCTGTAAGTACTTGTGAGAAAGTGGTCAAACCCAGGGAGACAATCTGCCTCTGGATGTCCACATCCAAACTGCGCATGAACCTTCTTGCCCCATCAGCATTGCTAGCAACCAAAGGTCCCGTGAATTTACTGAGCCGTGTCCACTCAGCTGCATGTACATCTACAGGTGCGCCGTTCGGTTTCAAGTTGACGAATTTTTCCTCCATTTCCTCCCGTGCAGTCCGCGGGAAGAACTTCTCCAAGAAACTCTTCGAGAAATCCGCCCAACTGATTGGCTTGGGCAAGCGGGTCTCTTCCAAAAGCCACCATTCACGGGCGTAGTCCACCAACTGGATGCGTACTACATCCACCCTCTTATCATCTGGGATCTGTGCCGCAATGAGTAAGTTCTCCGTGTCAACTAGCCACTGCTCCGCTGGCAACGACTCCTCCAGGCCAGTAAAGACAGACGGACCCAGTCTCCTGAAATCCGCCACGGTACCCACACGATCCACTGGTCTGGCCACAACATTGCTCATGGACTGCTGAACGGTCCACAAACCTTCCTGAAAAGATTCAGCTTGCTGCTGAATCAGCTCGGTCTGTCGCTTTTGGTTTTCCAACATCCCACGTATTACTCCAAGCATAGCGGCTTCGTCAACACGCCTTTGGTACGTCTTCAGATTCTTGTCTGCCATATTCCTGAAATCAAAACACCCAAGGATTAGCATGATAACGGATTCAAAATGTAGATCAAGGCTAGAACTCCAAGTTACTTAAATAGAGTACCGCATTGTAACTATGCCGCGGTATCATAGCTACAATTACATAACTCCACCCAAGTCACCTAAGTTCTAGAGATAACAAGGAATCATGTTTCGAGTCGATATGCAAAGGAAGTTTGCACACCGTAAAAGATATAATCAGGAGGAGGTTAGATTCAAGAACGGTAAAATGACAAGGTGGCAGGACATGTTTCCTAAACACGAGTATTCTAATTCGTGTACTGGGTACAATACCCAACTACAAAAGAATCAAACCCAATTAACCTATGGCTCTGATACCAAAAGAACCATGTCACGCCCCGCTTTCCAGAGTACGCTAAGGTAGGCATATGACATAGCCAACCATGCTACCTGTGGATAGGAATTATCCTTCCACAGTCACATTACGGTTGTAGAGATATTAAGAACAAAATAAGACTATCTAGCACATGTCCATAACCCAAATTAAAATAAGTCAAGAATAAATATGCGGAAGCAAAAGATCCAATACATGAATAACTGGAATGTATGTCCCATAATGCGGGCTCACATCAGAAATGAAAGTACGGAAAAATAAAGAACTAACTATTAACGAGTCCTCACTGATCAGCCTGCCGACTGAAGTACTCCTGCTCGGACTACAGCAAAGGTAAGGAATCTGGGCCATGCAAAACCCAGACGTCAGTGCGTCATAATATCAAGCAATAATATTAACAGGGGTAATAAAGCATGCAGGTATGAGTATGAGCAAGAACATAATGAGGTTATATAACAGTGAATGTGTCAGTGACGTGCAGAGGTTTCTAAACTGTGCTACGGGGTTATCTATTCTAAAGTCTTCGAAACCAAGTAATGTAATCCTTATTGTAACTCGTCGGTGATTATTCCGTAACGCCCGGAAAAATGGCAAACAATGGGTATTCCGTAACGCCCGGAAAAACGGCAAACAATGGGTATTCCGTAACGCCCGGAAAAACGGCAAACAATGGGATGGCCCTTTGAGTTACGTTCGATTACAACATTGATTTCCCCATATCCCAAGTTATATGTATTCAAGTCAAGTATTAGATAATCCAGCACTAATGCCAACACATGATCAGGCAAGTACAGGTTTGTCTGGATAGACAACAGGAACGGTCCGTGAGGACTACAGGATAGGTTTGTTGGCATTAGACGCAAGATCAGGTAACAGGTAAAGCCATGGTATGTCAGGTCAAGTCAAGTAGTATATATAAGTGTTATGTCATATCAAGAGTCGTACGGTACCATGTTGGGTCAGGCAATATGTATAGCAAGTCATGTCAGGGTATACAAGATATCATGTGGGTGCTCATAATCAACTAGAATAATCATGGTTATAAATAAACAAGCATGGATACTATCAGAACAATAAACTGGCATATGTAATATGACATGTAAATAGGTACAGGTTAAATTATTAGACGTACGGTTATCAGTTTGAGTTTAAGAGATAGTTCAACATTACATGCATACAGTACGACCGTTATAGATGTTAAATTCATATTAAAGTGTACTAACTAATCTACAGATATAATTGAATATAAATCAGGCGAGTTGTATGCACACGGTCGTCCGACAGGGTATAAAATAAAAAAAGGTAATGTTGGTCATACAAATAAGTGTTATAAGATTTAAATATGAATGCGGGTACTATGTATAACAGAACTAAAAGTAAACTGGTATGTTTCGAGCCATGATTCTAAAATGATATAATGGGACGTCGACATGTTAAAAATGGAATTCTGCCATTAAATGGAACTACAGGTTTAACGTGCACTCTAGTAGGTACATAGTAATTTAAATAGCATAAGTAGTAGTTTTAATAGCATGTAGCAAGATTAACTTGTCTCGACGGATCGCGAAGCGGTAAACGGAACGTCAAGCGTCGGCGGGAAAAGTCGTGACGCGCGCACGGTACACGGAATGAGTCCAAACAACGAACAGTGGGATCACACGGGTCAGATGTCCTCGCTGGGTCGTCGAGATCGTCGACGGCACGACCGGATTCCGGCGAATCAAGAAAACAGTAAACATACAATAATGGAAAGATGCATGGAACCAGAGAAAGGAAGAATGGAAGGAGAAGGAGAGGAGGGAGGAACTCACTGTGGTGTCCAACACAGTTGTGAGGTGTCGACGGCGTCGACGGAACTCCGGCGATCTACAGAGGTATTTCCCTCTCTTTCTTATTTTAAAAAAAAAACAGAAAGAAAAACTTAAGAGAGAGAAGCATAGGAAGAAGAAGAATAAAAGACTGAGAGAGAAGGGGTTGCTCTTCGGGGGTTGCTAGGTTGTGGTTGCAAGGTTTGGAAGTCGTCGGCAAAGGATCTGCGGCCAGACGACGGCAAGGCAGCAGCGTCCAAGGGTATAGGGTAAGGCCTCGGGTGATAGGGTTTCTGCTAGGGTTCTGGTGCTTGGGAACGGCAGAGGGAAGGAGCAGAGGGAGAGAGAGGTGGTGACGACGAGAAGAGGGAGTCGGCGGCGAAGGAAGGTGGCGTTGGGTTCGAGTTGGGTGTGTGCAGGGGCTGTGCAGGGGGAGACTCGGGGAGAAGAAAGAAGAAGAAGAAGATGGCGAGGAGGGGAGGAGGCTTGGCTGAAGGGGATTGGTGATGAGGTGAAGGGTTTCTAGGGTTAGGGTTCGAGGAAAGCAGAGGATGTATGGGTTCTCATGGCGCGGGGTTTAAAAGAAACGAGAGGAGAAGAAATAAGAGGGAGGTGACACGACCGCGCGAGCGGTGACCAGAGTCGAGGAATGAATAGTGTTCGCGAGAGGTGAGAGAATGGGCGCGGGAGGAGAGAGAAAAAGAAGGGAGAGAAGGAGAGAGAGAGTGCGCTCAGGGGAGAGAGAAAGAGAAGGAGAAAGAAAGAGAGGGAGAGACGGTGGGGCCCAGTGCCAACTAAAGAAAAGGATTTTGATTGGTGGGGAAATAGGAATTTGTTTAGGAAAGGAATAGAAAAGATTTTTATCGTTTAAGCAATTGTAATTTTACTGGTTAAAAATATTTTATGATAGGCTGTAGAATATTTTAAACTGATATTAAAAAGATTTAGAATAATTAGGATTTGGCAGAATACAAAATATTTCAGACTTGCGCCCGGATCGGGCCCAAAAATTTGGATTTGAAATATGAAAATTATGGGCAACCTCTACAAATTAAAATAAAGGATTTTGTAACAGAAATGCATACCCCTAAGAACGGACGCACGTACGTGCGTGTAGCCATCCAAACACGTCCGTTTCACTGAACGGGACGAGAACAAGATGCACGGACGCTACTACGGGGTTAGGGGTATCATGCAGTTTATGAAATGCAAATTTAAAATATTTTATGTGACCTAAAAAAATGTTATATGTAAAAGTGCGATGCTAGATGAAATGCCAGTATGTGCTAAACATGAGATGCACGTGTCCATGCAACAAGTCAAGATAAATTCATAATTAAGAATCAAACAGGTTCAATCGAGCTGGTCGGGTCGAATGCAAAGTAATATGTAAAATACCATTCGCACCCAAACATGCTTAAACATGGAAAGACCATGGATATGTAAATATGAAATCTGGAATTGGTATAAATGAACTCGGGTGTTACACACACCGTTGTTGGTCTTCGGGCCGTAGATGTGGCCATTGAGATTTGGAACTAGGGACTTTGCCATGGCTCCGTTTCGTTGCGACTCTGAGGTCGGTTGTTGACATCACGTCTGCATCTGGTTGAAGTGAGGAGAAACATCATTGGTGATCTCTAGGCTGCCTGTGAACCGTCGAGATTTGGAACTAGGGACTTTGCCGTGGCTCCGAAATTGATTTTCGCGTATAAATCCTGCTGGAATGAGGAGGAACGCCATTGGTGATCTCTAGGCTGTCTGTGAACCGTTGAGATTTGGAACTAGGGGACTTTGCTATGGTTCCGGGATAGTCTCTAGGCTGTCTGTGAACCGTCGAGATTTGGAACTAGGGGACTTTGCCGTGGCTTCGTTTGTTGGTGTAACATCTGCATCCGATTGGAGGGAGGAAGAATGCCGGTGTTGATCTCTAAGTTGTCTATGTTGACGTTGAGACTCTGAAGCCAGGGATCTTCCTTCGCTTCGTTTGTTGACATTGTGTCTGCAATAATGCGACGAATGTCGAGATTGTCTTTAGGTTGTATATGAACCGTCGAGATTTGGAACTAGGGGACTTTGCCGTGGCTCCGTTTGTTGGTGTAACATCTGCATTCGATTGGAGGGAGGAAGAATGCCGGTGTTGATCTCTAAGTTGTCGATGTTGACGTTGAGACCCTGAAGCTAGGGATCTTCCTTTGCTTCGTTTGTTGACATTGTGTCTGCAATAATGCGACGAATGTCGAGATTGTCTTTAGGTTGTCTATGAACCGTCGAGATTTGGAACTAGGGTACTTTGTCGTGGCTCCGTTTGTTGGTGTCGCGTCCGAATCCTGCTGGAATGAGGAGGAACGCTGTCATGGGTCTTCAGGCTGTAGATGTAGCCGTCGAGACTTGGCTCTCTATCTGATGGAGCCTGGTGGGATGATATGGTTCCCTTTTTGTTTGTGCCCCTAGATTGTATATAGGGATCGATGTGATCTCACCTGTAGGGCAAAATTTTATTTCATATGTATATTTTTTCTTATACTCTATCATTTCAGCTTTTTGTATCGCGCAAGTCGCGATTGCCCAATCATTTCGGCTATTTTTCGCGGTGCCCAGTCATTTCGGCTATTTGTTTTATTTACTCGTTGCTTTTTATTGCGAGTTTCCCAATCATTTCGGCTGTTTTTGTATGCATACATTTTTACTTGCTGATTTCGTTGCAAGTTTCCCCATCATTTCGGCTATTTCATATGCATTTTTGGATCGCTGATTTTTTTATCGCGAGTGTGGAACTTAGAATCTGATGCCAATCTTAGCATCAGCATCGCTACGACTGGAATATTGCCAGGAGCGAATCATCATTTGCCATGAAAGGACTTGGAACTTGATACCGATTTAGGCATCAGGATCGCTACAACTGGGATATTGCCAGGAGCGAATCATCATTTACCTCTGTCGATGTCGAACAAAGGTGGCTTAGCAAACAGGGTTAGGATCCCATTGACTAAGCTTTTGACTTCATGAGCCGTAAGGGTCTCATAAAGGTGTTTCTCCTTACGAGTCGTGAGGATATCGTAGGTGCTTTTTCTCCTTAGGAATCGTGATGATTCCTAAGTGTGTGTTCTATTATAAGCCGTAAGGATCTTACAAGACTGTTTTCTCCTTGCAAGTCGAGAGGACCTATAAGTGTTTATTCACCGTATGAGCATATCCCTAGTCGCTGGTAGGACTCTGTTAGGGAAATGTTCATTCGTGCCCGTGGATTGTATACAAGGGTCAATATTGAACCGCTTGTAGGGAAGCATTGGAGGTTGTGATGGCTTAAGAACAGGTTCAGATCCCTGTAGGTTAAGGCTTTTGAACCCTATGAGCCGTGAGGGTCTCAAAAGGGAATTCTCCTTACGAGTCGTGAGGATCTCGTAAGCGTAATTTCTCCTTAAGAATTGTAAGGATTCCTAAGTGTATTTCTCCTTTGTGAGTTGTAAGGATCTCACGCAGGTGGTTTCTCCTTACAGGGTCGAGAGGACATTGTAAGTGTTTTTTAACGAGATTGCACCCTTTCGGGTTTTCACAAAACTCGCCGGTAGTCCTGTTGTTTTTACTCACGGCACCCTTTCGGGTTTTTATCCGTGCCCATTTTGCTTGTGGACATACCGTTTTTTTTGTTTTTTTACGAGTCTGCGCCCTTTCGGATTTTCACAAACATCGCCGGTAGTCATGCTGTTTTTACTCACGGTGCCCTCTCGGGTTTTCATCCGTGCCCATTTTTCTTACGGACGTACAGTTCTTTTTTTTAACGAGTCTGTGCCCTTTCGTATTTTCATAAACATCGCTGGTAGTCCTGCTGTTTTTACTCACGGCGCCCTTTCGGGTTTTCATCCGTGCCCATTTTGCTTGTGGACATACTGTTTTTTTACCACGTCAGCCTGGGGATGCCGCGGTTCGTAGTAGTTTATAGACGTCTCGGTCAGTTGCAAGTTTTAGGACATTGCGGTCCATCGTTAGTTTAGGGACATTTCGGTCCGCTGTAGCTTTGAGGCGAAGTTTCGCCAGATGCTTTATGAACAAGTAGGTTTCTCCTTGATAGACCTTGTCACATAATCCAATGGTTTTGGCACTGCTCCTGCCCCCAGCTCCTCTACGTTATCTCCTAACGCCGAGTGAGCTGCTTTGTTACCTAGCGACAAATGAGCGATCATGTGGCAACTTGCCACATAATCTTCGGATTCTTCTGAAAAGTCGTCTCCCTCATCATTGTCGTTATCTTCATTCTCAAGGATGTGATTGAGGAACTCTTGAAGCGTGACTGGGGTTCGCGCCCTCTGGTTGTATTCTTTCAGCGTGCCAATATGCTTTTGCAGATCCGTGCGCTTGTCGTTAGACTGCGCGGGCTTTTTGGTCTTCTTCTTTTTCTTCGAAGACTTTGATGGTTGTGCCTGAGCGTTTTGACCATTGCTATTAATTCCCGATGTTGGGCGTGGTTTCAGCATCCCCTCGATGATCTCCGGCTCTAGCGGCTTTTCCACCTGATCGCCGGGCATGTTTGAAGATCTTTCAGTATTTTTTTAGTTTTTGCTGAAAGAACAACTTCCCGTGGAGCTTCCTCTATGAATGAGCACGATGCCCCCGGCATATCCATCTTTTTCGGAGCATGTGGTTGTGGCGGGTTCACATTCCAATTTTTAGACAACGCGAATTTGCCTTGTTGGTATTGGTCTTCAACCCAATTTTTGAAGACGTAGCAAACTTCGAGTGGATGTCCCAATACTCGATGGTAGGGGCAGTAATGGGGATCGTTGACATTGTTCGGTTGCGGTGGGTGTCTCGACTCCGGTAGAGTAATGAGCCCATTGCGCACTGCCAGTTCAAACAGTTTCCTTGTTTTGTCTCGGGGAAACGAGTAAGGACGTCTCAACTTCTCATCAATGGATTGCCGCTTGTTGCTTTGGCGAACAACCGCTCTCGGGCCACTCGGTTGTTGTTGAGCGTTGGCGACGAAGGTTGCTTTCCCTTTGCCCTTTTCATTCTAAGGCTCCGTCTTTGAAGAGGAAGGCCTATGGCCCATCTGGTCCATTTGGGCTAGCTGGTCTATCAAGGCCTGGAAGGTGGTCGGTTTGAAGAACATCATGAATTGGGAAATAGTTGCCTGAGGGTCTAGAGTGCCCACGAACATGCCCACTGCCGGTGCTTCCTCGATGTGCTGTTCGCACTTCGACCATAGATTCCGCCATCGTATTGCGTACTGGACCCAAGTTTCACCCGGCTTCACCCTGGCATTGATCAGTGCCGTGATTGGGGTGCGCTCGCTAGCGCTTGCAAATCTCTGTGTAAACAACAGCTCCATCTCTGCAAATGTCTTGACAGAGTCATTTGGGAGTTCGAAATACTACTCGAATGCCGTCTCCGACAAGCTACCAACAAACTGGCGGAGCAGTAGTTTATCATCACCTCCAGTGTTGCCGCACAGAGCCCTGAATTGAGCAACATGCTGGTGTGGATTCCCCGTCCCCTTATATATGTGGAATTTGGGGATCGTGTAACCCGATGGGTACTTTATTTGGTCATACCAACCCGGATAGGGTCGTCCAGTTTTAATAACTTGCCCAGCCGCTTCATTCTCCTGGTGAGCTCGTATCTGCTGAGCGATGTAATCATCTAGGGCAGCTTTGGAGATTGTCTCTTCCTTGGCTGTTGACAGAGCCGACAGAGGATTTGATGTCTCTCCTCTATCATCTTCAATTATTACTGGAGGATCTTCGGCTGGAGGGTCCGGCTGGATCATCATGCCCACCATATCTTGGAAAAGAAGGGCCATTTGTTTTATATTGGCCGCTTGTTCCGCGACCTCTTTGTCCTTCTTCTTAAGCATTCTCCGAAGGAATTCAGCATCAGTTTCCTGTTCCTGACGTTGCTCTGATGACGTTTCCGGGCATTCTTTTGGCCCTGTGAGTACGACCATCTGCGTCAACATTTCCTGGAGCTTTTGTTGTTGCTCCTGGGCCTTTGTTACAGATCGCTTAAGCGGTCGATGACCTGTGGAGATACGGCTATCCTTTTTTCCGGATGCCATATAGACGGTGTGCACCACCATGCCCCCAGACTTAGGGCGTTTAGATTCAGTGTCTTTGCGATTTGCCAAAGACGCAGGGATCTTCTCTGACCTCCTTCTTTTGTGAGCGGTCGAAGCTGAGGGGGCCGTTGCAGCGGGCACCCAGACGTATGACATCTTCTATAGTACCACGGGATGGCTTTTTTCCTGCCGAGCTTTAATCTTCTTTGGTCGGCGAGAGTAGTCCTGGTCAATCACCGATTCCTGGACCTTCTGCCAGGCTTTGTAAATTTTGGAGGACAGCCGCTGAGGGGGCTGCTCTGGCTTCTTCTCTATATCATTCTCCACAGGTGGAGGAGATCTCTTCAGCACGGCAGTCGGAGAGTTTTTGCGCACCCTCCTTAGCGGTTTAAAGCTGTTCCCAGTTGGAACAGCAGCATCGATTTCCACCGTTGGAGCCGGCGGAGTTAGTCCAGAAGGAGAGTTTCCCCCAGCCTTCCTTACTCGGCGTCGAGCGTGTCGAGCCATTGGTATTGTCTCAGCTGTAGGGGTGACTTCCTCATGCCCCCTGTGTTGGTCAGAAGCTGCCGTTGTCAGCCTATTGAAGACTGATGTCCGCTGAGTGGAGATAACCAGCTTATCGAAGGAAGACTTCCGAACAGGGGAAGCAGCATTGACGATTTCGCCTTGAACAGGAGCTGAAACAGTCAGTCTTGTGAAGGCCGACCCTTTGGCAGGAGAAGCTGCCTTGACGACTTCATGAGTAGGAATGGTTATCCTTTTAGGGATAACTCTTTCTGGTATCGCGGGCTTCTTCATGGGCCCAAATGAGCATTGGCCCAGTCTGTCAAAGACTGAGGCGTTGGAGCTGGACGACCCGCTGAGAGGGGCCACGGTAGTTGTGAGCCGATTAAAGACCGAGCTCTTTGGGGCTTCTTGCAACGGCAGAGGGGCATTGAAGCTCATTGGTGGGAGCATGGTCCCAAAGAACAGCCCAGTGGTGGCCTGAGTTACCTGTTCCACTGGCATCTTGAAAAGGGAGGCCGCTTGAGGCCCGTAGGTCACTCCTCCGGTGAGGATAGAGTGGGAGTTGTTGCAATGAGTGCAGTTTGAAGCCATTAATCTTCTGTTTTCTGCACGGAGCAAGACACCAAATCTTAGCACCTCGAATCCAGGGGCAACCATAGCAAACCGTGATTCGTTCGCGAAACACGACACACGAAGTGTGGAGTGGAAAGAGGAAAAGGTCCCACCGGGCGTGCCAGAATCTGTTCTCCTCCGAAAGACGCGGCGAAGACGCGGTGGACATCTAGCCTGAATTTCGGGGCAGATGCTAATTGGTGCTATCCGTCCACCTCTCCGAAGATGCCAAGTTG
The DNA here is from genome assembly GCA_030015575.1 of Agapanthus africanus. Lineage (NCBI taxonomy): Eukaryota > Viridiplantae > Streptophyta > Magnoliopsida > Asparagales > Amaryllidaceae > Agapanthus > Agapanthus africanus. The sequence continues at coordinate 99,676,320 of JASDDO010000008.1, forward strand.
ATTTATGGCACCATGTATCGAAGGTTTAAACGGATGCGGCCGATGTAGCAGACTTCATCAAATTCCCCCTCGTTTGAGGGTTTTTGATTGTGGGGACGCTCTTCCCTGCAGGCGCAAGCCCCCGCAGTTAATTACGCTACCGCATCGCGGTAACAACTTTCTCCTTCTCCATATGGTCACTTCGCGTCGTGGGTGTTTCTTTTGTGTTTGGTTGCCCGTGGATTGTATACGGAGACTAATTTGTGTTGTCGCCCGTAGGGCGTGGACTAGTCCAAATCCGTATCTTTCCTAGATTTGGGTTTGGGGGTTGGGTTTAAGGATACGTTAGACTAAGATCAACTTAAACGTTTGTTAAGGATACGTTAGTCTCTGTTTCCCCCAATCAGAGCAAAGCTCTGTTTGAATTTCAAAAATTCAAAATTTGAAGCAACGTTTCAAATTCCTTGCGCTGCGCGCAACGCGCCACGTGTCAAAAGCTGATACGTCAGCAGAGCGCCCAAGGCAGAGCGCCCAATCAGAGCAAGGCTCTATTTAAAAAAAAAATTAAAGGAAGCAACGCTTCAGTTGCGCAAGCGCTGCGCTGCGCGACACGTGTCAGTGCAGTTGCGCAAGCGCAGTGGCGCAAGCGCTGCGTGACACGTGTCAGCGCAGTTGCGCAAGCGCTGTGTTGCATGACACGTGTCAGCGCAAACGCAGTTGCGCTGCGATGTGCGCTGCGCGATACGTGTTAGCGCAGTTGCGCAAGCGCAGTTGCACTGCGCTGTGTGACACGTGTCAGCGCAGTCGCGCTGCGCTCTGCGCTGCGTGACACGTGTCACACGCTGAGGCGTTTGCGCCAAACAGAATTAAAATTCTAGTAAGAACTTTATGTTCTTGTTAAAACAAGAAGATTGCCTTCTGTAAAACAGAAACCCTTGGATCAAAGATCCAACGGTGTGGAAAATTCCCCAAATCACTCAGAGAATGATCTCTTTAACAAACTTAACAAATCTATGGGCACTATATAAAGACCCCTAGACCCCAATTCAAAAGATCATCAACATTGTGAGAGATCAAGAACTTCAAAACAGAGAGAACCCTGAAGAAAATTCAAGAAGAAGGTAAAAACCTTTATAAAATAGAAGAATTTCTTCTAATAGATCATTGATCTAAGAACAAGATCAATGATCTTCAATAAAAAAAACAAATAATAATAGTGCCTTGCACTTTTTTATGAACCACTGGTTCTGTGAAAACAAGAAAAAACAAGAAAAACTTGTTTTCTCTGATCTAAATTGGATCAAGAAATTAAACAGTGCCCTGCACTTGTAAAATTTGCACTGTTGCGCTCATGGGTTGGCGCAAGCCACCAGAAAGCGCCACGTGTCAGCACCTGAACCATTTGCGCCATGCGCTTTAAAATAGAGCCTTGCTCTATGAAATTAGCGCACCTCACCAGAGCGCGCCACGTGTCAGCAGCACAAGCGCAGCGCACTGGCGCAGCGCACTGCGCTTGCACGACACGTGTCATCACCACAAGCGCTTGCGCTCAGTGATTGGCGCAAAGCGTCTGACAAATGCACTGCATTGTTTACTGAAGGGCCAGGCCCAAATCAAAAAGGCCTAGTAGGCCAAAATAAATTGCAATGCAATAAAAGGGCAGAGCCCAAATAAAATTGATGCTCTGCATCATTTATAAAAGGGCAGAGCCCAAACAAAATAAAATGCAATAAAAGGGCAGAGCCCAAACCAAATTGATACTCTGCATCATTTATAAAAGGGCAGAGCCCAAACAAAATAAGAAATGCAGTGCATTATTTAAAGGGGCAAAGCCCTAGCACAGGCCTAATAGGCCAAAGACAAATAAAAATGTTAAACATTTTCAAACTGGACTTAGCCCAATCATGGCCGTAAGTCCTCAAATTAAATTGACTGAGCACGGCTGCTCTCCTAAATCAATTTACATCCGGTTCGAGGGTACATCTCCGAACTCCTCTGACTCCTATCGTTGTAATCCTTCAACGACGTCAGAGAGGTGACGGGTCCCGACAACCACACACCAACACGGACTGTGGGGTCCTTAAACTCATGGACTTATGCGTCCTTAAACCAAAACACGGACTGTGGGGTTCTTAAACCCGCGGACTTATGCGTCCTTAAACTAAGACACGGACCTTGGGGTCCTTAAACCCAAGGACTTATGCGTCCTTAAACTAATGGACCGCAATGTCCTTAAACTACCAATGGACCGAAACGTCCTTAAACTACCTATGGACCACTACGTCCCTAAACTGGAACAATAGAGCCCCCAAATGCTCTTTTGTCGGATCCAAACGATCCCGTTAAGTTGATCTTAGTCTCAAATCAGACTAACGTATCCTTAACGAACGTTTAAGTTGATCTTAGCCTAAATATGGCTAACGTATCCTTAAACCAAAACACCAAACCCAAATCTAAGTAAATACGGATTTAGACTAATCCACGTCCTACGGGCGACGGCATCACTTAGTCTCCGTATACAATCCACGGGCATCCACAAACAAAACAAACACACACGACACGAAGTGAAATTCTGGAGAAGGAGAAAGTGGATACCGCGATGCGGTAGCGTAATTAACTGCAGGGGCTTGCGCCTGCAGGGAAGAGCGTCCCCACAATCAAAAACCCCTCAAATGAGGGGGAATCTGACGAAGTCTGCTACATCGGCCGCATCCGTCTAAACCTCTGATACACGGTGCCATAAATCAACTTGGCATCTTCGGAGAGGTGGACGGATAAAACCAAATAGCATTTGCCCCGAATCTCAGGCAAGACGTCTCCATGTCGTCGCCGCCGTTCGGAGGGGAACAGATTCTGGCCCGCCCGGTGGGACCTTTTCCTCTTTCCACTCCACACTTCGTGTGTCGTCTTCACGAACGAATCGCGGTTTGTTAATGGTTGCCTTTGAATTTCAAGTTACTAAGATTTGGTCTTTTGCCTGGCGCAGAAATCAAGCATCAATGGCCTCAAATTGCTCGAACTGCTCGAAGTGCCAATGCAACCGACACTCCGCCTCACCTGGAGGCGTAGCATATGGGCCTCAAGAGGCCTCCGTCCTTACTATACCTGTGGAGCAAGTGACTCAGGCTACCACGGGCCTGTTCTTCGGAACCATGATCCCTTCAGCAAGCTTCACCATCCCTGTGCCCGCACCGGAAGCTTCAAGAAAGTCGGTCTTCGATCGACTTGCTACTCCCACGGCCCCTCTCAACGGGTCGTCCAATTCTTCAGTCTTCACCAGGCTGAGCTCGAGCACCAAAGGGCCTATCAAGAAGCCCATAACACCTGAGGCGGTCACCCCAAAGAAGACGGCTGCTCCTGAAGTCGCCAAGGCGGCTTCTCCTGTCAAAGAGTCAGTCTTTGCAAGGCTGACTATTCCCACTCCCACTCAGAAATCTGCTTTTGACCGCTTGGACACAACTCCTCAACGGACGTCAGTCTTCAAGAGGCTGACACCGGCAACAGTCCCTCGCCTGAACAGGGGGCAAGAAGAAGCTGTCTCTGTCGCTGAACCAATACCGACAGCCCGTCACGCCCGACGACGCCACTGGCGCCGGATAAGGAAGTCCAGGGGCAACTCTTCCTCTGGAATAACTCCACCAGCTCCAACGGTTGAAGTTAATGCTGCTGTTCCAACTGGGAACAGCTTTGAGATGCTAAACAGGGTACGCAGAAACTCGCCAACTGCGGTGCTCAAAAGATCTCCTCCACCGGTAGAGACCGCCGTGGAAGCAGAAAAGCCGGAGTAGTCTCCTCAATCGCTGTCCTCCAGGATCTACAAGACATGGCGACGAGTTCGAGAATCTGTGATTGATCCTAATTTTTCTCGCCAACACAAGAAGTCGAAAGGTCGGCAGGAAGAAAATCCCCCTGTCAAGCAACGAAAGGCGACGACCACTTGGGTGCCCAAAGCAGCGGCCCCCTCAACTTCAACGGCCCATAAGAGAAGAAGGCCGGAGAAAATCCTCATGCCGACGGCGAATATCAAAGGTGGTGAACCCAAACGCCCTAAGTCCAGGGGCATCGTAGTTCATACCGTCTGCATGGCGTCTGGTAAAGAGGAAAGCCGCATATCCACAGGTCATAGACCGCTTACGCGATCGGTGACCAAAGCGCAGGAGCAGCAGCAGAAGCTCCAAGAAATGATAACCGCGATGGCTGCACTCACTGGGCCAAAAGAAAGCCCTGAAGCGTCCTCAGATGAACGTCAGGAGCAAGAAACTGATGCCGAATTCCTTCGCCGGATATTGGAGAAGAAGGATAAAGAGGCTGCTGAACAAGCAGCTAACATAAAGCGTATAGCCCTCCTGTTCCAAGACATGGTGGGGATGATGATCCAACAAAATCCTCCAGCTGAAGATCCCCCGATCGTCCTTGAAGACGATAGGGGAGAAACGTCAAATCCTCCACCGGCTTTGTCAACAGCCAGGGAGGAGACAATCTCCAAAGCTAACTTGGACGAGTATATAGCCCAACAAATACGGGTTCATCATGCGACTGAAGCAGCCGGTCAGGTTGTAAAAACAAAACGACCATATCCGAGCAGGTACGACCAGATCAAGTACTCGCCGGGCTACACAATTCCCAAGTTCCATGTCTATAAGGGGACGGGCAATCCTCACCAGCATGTTGCCCAGTTCAGGGCGCTTTGTGGCAACACTGGCGGTGATGATAAATTGTTGCTTCGCCAGTTCGTTGGAAGCTTATCAGATACAGCGTTCGAGTGGTACTCTGAGCTCCCGAACGACTCTATCAAGACCTTCACGGAGATGGAGCTGTTGTTTACCCAGCATTTTGCAAGCGCCAGTGAACGCACCCCGATGACAGCATTGATTAATGCCAGGGTGAAGGCAGGCGAGACATGGGTCCAATATGCTATACGGTGGCGGAACTTATGGTCAAAATGCGAGCAACGCATTGAAGAAGCTCCTGCAGTGGGTATGTTTGTGGGAACCCTTGATCCGCAAGCAACCATCTCGCAATTTATGATGTTCTTCAAGCCGACTACCTTCCAGGCCCTGATAGACAAGTTAGCTCAAACAAATCAGATGGGCCACAGACCTCCTCTTCCAAAGCCGGACTCCCGAAACGAGAAGGGAAAGGGGAAAGCGATCGTTGTCGCTAATGCTCAACAACAGCCGAGCAACTCGAAGCCGGTCGTTCGTCAAAATAATATGTGTCCGCACGTACCCCTTGAGGAGAGGCTAGGACGTCCTTACTCGTTTCCCCGAGATAAAACGAGAAGATTATTCGAGTTGGCGTTGCGCAACCGACTCATAAATCTGCCGGAGCCAAAACGTCTGTCGCAACCAAATGATGTCAATGAGCCCAACTACTATCCCTATCACCGAGTACTGGGTCATCCGATCGAAGATTGCTATGTCTTCAAAAATTGGCTTGAAGACCAGTACCAACAGGGCAAGTTTGCGTTATCCGACAGATGGAAGGTGAATCCGCCGCAACCTCACGCCTCTAAAAGGATGAATATGCCGGGGGCAACGTGCTCTCTCGTCGAAGAAGCCCCATGGGAGGTTGTGCTGTCAGCCAAGATGAAGAGGATGCTGAACGATCTTCAAACATGCCCAGCGATCAAGTGGAAGAACCCGTTGGAACCTCAGATCATTGAGGGGATGTTGAAGCCGCGTCCAACTTCAAAGACCGATGGTGGTGGCCCAAGCGCTCACAATCAGCCGTCAAAATCTTCAAAGAAGAAGAAGAAGAAATCCAAGAAGCCTGTGAAGCCTGGCGACAAGCGCACAGACTTACAAAAATAAATTGACGCGCTGGAGGAATACAACCAGAAAGCACGGACTCCCATCACACTCCAAGAGTTCCTCAACCATGTCTTTCAAGAGGAAGATGAGGGAGAAAGTTCGTTGGATGAATCTGAGGAATACATGGCGAGCTGCCATATGATCTCCCATTCGTTGACGGACGATGAGGCGACTCCTTGCACTGAAAAGCTGGGGGCAGATCCTGAACCAAAAATTCTGGGGCCATCAGATGAAGTAATTGACGCATTCCTCAACGAAGCTCTGTTGAAAAGTAAAGCTGATCGGGAACGCGAGACGGCTATATTTGAAAGGGCCAAGCGCCAGCGACTTAACGAAAGAGCTGAGACACTTCCGCTGGAGCAAAATACATCCACTACGGATAAAAGCAAATTCAAGACGAGGAAAAGGTTTGCTAAGGCCATATCAATGGGCATGAAGCTACCACCCTCTGAAGGAAGCATTACTGGTGAAGTGGAAATGCACCCCTCCTACTGCTTGTATCATCGGAAGGTTTCACACCCCACCGAAGAGTGCAAAGCTTTCGATAGATGGTGGCAAGGATATGTCGCTCGTCGACAGCATTTTAAGCGGGAGAAGCGCAAAACTCGTCGGGAGTGGAAAAATACGACCGAAGGGCTTAACAGAACCACCGGCAATTGTCGCATGGTTAGCGCCGGGGGACCACAAGTGCTTACATTCGGGAGTGATTCCGACGAGGAGTCGGCTCTTAGCCCCCTCTTTAAAGAGTCCACCTCGGGAAAAGAGGAAGAGCCGAAGGTCTGCGAAAATATCAGGCTGTGTAATCGGACGCTGCCCGAAAAGAATCTCGGACCCTCAAACAAAAAAGATAAAGGGAAAGAGAAGGTCTTTGAGGAGATCGCCCTAGATGACCAAGTTGTGGAGGAGCTAACTGCCAAGGACCCGCCGAAGAGAAATAATGTGGATTACAACGTTCTGGCACACTTGAGGAAGCTACCCTCGCAACTTAGCATTCTTGACGCCCTTTTACTATCAAAAGAGGCGAGAGATTCGTTAATCAAGGCACTTCAGGAGCCGGAGCAATTCCAAGCTTTCGTGGCGGAAGAAAAGATAAAGGATGAATTGGAGGAAGTGCACACGGCCGATGTCACTTTTGGCGATGAAGACCTTCTCCTTGGGACGTGCGAACACAATCGCCCCTTTTATGTCTCAGGATACTGCCACGATATAAAGATAGGCAAAATCCTGATCGACAATGGATCCTCCGTTAATCTCCTCAATGTGCGGGTGTTAAAAGAAATCTGCATGAGCGTCCAGCACCTTGCTCGGGACAAGATCACCATCTCCGGGTTCGACTCCCAATCATCAAGAACTCTTGGGTCTGTGATACCGACGCTATGCTTCGGGCTACTCGTCACGGACATTAAGTTCCACGTCATAGACGCCAAGACATGCTACAATGCTCTGCTTGGCCGACCATGGTTACACGAGTATAATATCATCCCGTCTACACAGCATCAGTGTATGAAATATTTTAAGGATGGTCTCGAGTATACCGTGACGGGAGAACTGAACCCATTCTCCGTGAACGAGGTCCGCAAATATGAAGATGCAAAATACTTTTTACCGGATTTCGAAGACACGGAGAGGTGTCACAAGCCGGAGAACAAGGATAACGCCACCATCCCTGTCTTCGGCAGTGATACCGAAGAGGAAGAGGGGATAATTTATTCGGGTCCGCCCCAACACAACAAGCCGGGACAGTTCGCTCCCACGTTGATCTTTGGTAGCGACTCGGAAGATGAGGTCCATGCTGTATTCTCTGCTCGACCTTCAATACAAACGTCCGCTGACGAAGAGCAAAGTCTGCAAGTTGCCATGGTGCCGCTTAAACACCATAAAGAACTGGATGCACTTGATACCTACAGTGTAGAGGAGTTGCGGACGTTCTATGTCCCTCCCAGGCAAAGAGGTGAAAAGGCAATTCTATTCTACCGCTCTGAGGAAACCAAAGTGGAGAAGGAAATCTGGCACGGTATGGACCCTACGCTTGACAGGTTTCAGCCCATCCGTCTGCCCAGATATTATACAGAAGGCTTGAAGAAGTTGCTGAAGCGCCAGGGGATATCCTTTAAACAGACCGCTCGAAAAGCCAAATTCTATGACAGGGTCTGGAACGTTCCCAGGACTCAACACAAGCTGCCTAACGGGAGAATGGAAACAATCAGGCTTGGATACATTCGGTCCAAGAAACGAGGGCTACTCCATGGTTGCTACGTCGTGCATGACTTCGATGAAGAAGCGGATGCTCAATGGGAAGATGCTAATCCTGAACCAGTAAAAGTTCCAGATGCAAAAGTGCCCAGTCCGTCGTTCGAAGAACAAATGGACAAGCTTATAAGGGAAGCTGGTCAAAAAGTCCGAGACGACCACAACCGCGAAATGGCTATCTACGAGAAAGCCAAAACGCAACGCCTCCTCCAACAAGCTGTGAAAGATGAAGATGCCGCTCCCTGTCAACCGGTTATAAAAAAGGCACGACGCAGATGCAGAAATAAGTCGAAAGGCGAAAGAGGCGCTCAACAGCAACAAGGCGGGACTAAGAAGCCATGCAAGCGAGAATCAAGCAGTTCCAATCTATCCCTCATAAGAAAAATTGATCGGGCGTACTCTTTTCCTCAGGACAAGACGAAGAAAATACTTGACCTCGCTCTCAAACATCAGATGCTTACACTGCCGGAGTCTAAACACCCCGAACAAGCAGGCGAAGCCTCTCACCCGGACTATTGCCCTTATCACCGAGTGATAGGGCACCCTCTCGAGGACTGTTTCACCTTCAAGAATTGGGTTGAAGATCAGTATCAGCTTGGCAAGTTCGCTCTGTCCGACAACTGGAGGGTGACGCCGCCACAGAAGCACGAACCCAAGGCCACGAAAGAAGAACCAGTTCCATATTGGGCTTGGAAACGAATTCGTACTTGTCACATGATAACCATATCAAAAGAAGAGCCCGAGAACATGGATGACCTTCCCTGGTGCTTCGAAAACAGCGACGATGAGGTGATCTCAGAATTTCCACCAGCGCCAAAAGAGCTGGAAGATAGGATCCATACCACTGCGGATAACCTCAAGAAAATTTAGTTGGGGACGACAAATGACCCGCGACCGACATTCGTCAGCGAGCTGCTATCCGAAGAAAGGGTGGCTACGTTAAAAGACTTGCTTGTACAGCATAGAGATTGCTTCGCGTGGAACTATTCCGAAATGCCGGGACTGGATCCAGAAATTGCTGTGCATAAATTGGCGATATCCCCGGACGTCAAGCCGGTCAAACAAGCGCCAAGAAGAATGCATCTCGAGCTTGAGATGAGTATCAACGCCGAGGTCAAGAAGCTGATCGACTCTGGCTTCATCCAGGAGGTCCGGTATCCCGAGTGGATCGCCAACATCGTCCCGGTGATGAAGAAAAATGGGACAGTGCGCATATGCGTGGACTTCCGGGATCTCAATAAAGCTTGCCCGAAGGACGATTTCCCAGTGCCAGTCACCGAACTGATGATAGACAACACGTCCACTCATGAGGTTTTCTCCTTCATGGATTGCTCATCAGGGTATAATCAGATAAAGATGCATCCCGAAGACCAGAAGCACACCGCCTTCAGGACTCCTTTGGGTATATTCTGCTACAAGGTGATGCCCTTCGGTCTAAAGAACGCCGGTGCCACCTATCAGAGGGCCATGACGAAAATATTTGATGACCTTATACACGAAATCGTCGAATGCTATATCGACGATCTCGTGGTTAAAAGCAAATCATACGAGGAACATCTCGAGCATCTGAAGACCGTATTTCAATGCCTTCGACAATACAACTTGAAAATGAACCCTCTCAAGTGTGCATCCGGAGTTTCCTCGGGCAAATTCCTAGGATTCATCGTCCGACACCGAGGTAATGAGATAGATCCGTCAAAGATTAAGGCGATCATGGAAATTCCCCTGCCAAGGACTCTCAAACAGCTGCGGTCTCTCCAAGGGAAGCTCGCGTATATACGGCGATTTATAGCCAACCTTTCAGGCAAGTGCCGTCCTTACAGCCACCTGATAAAGAAGGGAACCCCGTTCGTCTGGGACCGAAAATGACAAAGCGCGCTAGACGAGGTCAAGCAATACCTGCAGAACCCGCCAGTATTGGCTGCTCCGGTCAAGGGAAAGCCCCTCATTCTTTATACAACCGCCCTCGAAGGTGCCTTAGGTGCATTATGGGCACAAGAGAACGATCAAGGAAAGGAGAGAGCTCTCTATTACTTGAGTCGAGTTCTGCTGGGGGCAGAAAGCAACTATTCCCCTATTGAAAAACACTGCCTGGCGTTGATCTTCGCGATAACAAAGCTCAGACACTATGCGTTGGCACATGAAGTCCGTCTCATTTCGAAGGTGGACCCTCTTAAATATTTAATGTCAAAGGCCATATTGACGGGACGACTCGCTAAATGGGCCCTGCTCTTGATGGAGTTCTCGATAACGTATCAACCTCTCAAGGCAGTGAAAGGCCAGGCCATCGCCGACTTCCTCGCTGAGCATCCGATACCCGCCGATTCTCCTTTGAATTGCGATCTTCCAGACGAACATGCGTTTGATGCGATCGACGGTGGTGATACCCGTTGGGAGCTTTATTTCGATGGAGCATCTTCCGTGAAAAAGCGCAAACAAAGTACCCCTATAATCAAATCGGGGGTAGTACTTATCTTTGTAACTCTACAAGGAGGGATAATGCGCTTTGCTTTCTCCCTAACAGAGCCGAGGACAAACAATGAAGCCGAATACGAAGCTTTGATAGCAGGCCTCGAGATCGCCATCAACATAGGAATTGAAAACCTCCTCATATATGGAGATTCTCAACTGGTCGTTAGTCAAGTAAACGGCGACTACCAAACATGCAAGCCAGAGCTGGTGAAGTACGGCGAAAAGGTGCAGCAACTGTTGACCCAAATCCCTTCCTATACTTTGGAAAACATACCGCGCGCGGAAAACAGCAAAGCGGACGCGTTGGCCAAGCTCGCCAAGGAACTGGCCGATGAGAACCTCGATGACATAAAAATCGTGGTACAAAGCCGTCAGGTACTTGCCCCAGCAGAAATATCTCCGGAATCATCCGAAGAAAAGGGAGCGACTGAGCAGACGACCCTGCAAATTAAAGATCGGGAAAATACCGAGGATTGGAGAGAAGTCTTTATAGACTACTTCAAATACCGTCGAACGCCCGAAGATGCGTCCTCAAGACATCAGCTTATGAAACGAGCTCTGTCTTTCGCCTTCGTCAATGATACTCTGTACAAGAGGTCATTCGATTCTCTGTGGTTAAGATGTCTGGGACCTGACGAAGCGAAAAGAGTCGTTCAGGAAGTACACGACGGACTCTGCGGTTCTCATCAAGCAGGCCCAAAGATGAAGTTGAAGATCAAACGGTTGGGCTACTACTGGCCCACGATGATTCAAGACTGCCTTGAGTATGCGAAGCAGTGCCACTCATGCCAAATTCATGGGGACTTCATCCACCAGCATCCAAATCCACTCCATCCAACAGTGGCTAGCCGGCCATTCGAAATGTGGGGAACTGACATAGTCGGCCCCATCGAACCAGCATCGTCCAGGGGACATCGTTTCATCCTGGCGACGACTGACTACTTCTCCAAATGGGCAGAGGCAGTACCGCTGAGGGAAGTGAAGACGGAGAATATCCTCCATTTCTTCAAGACGTACGTCATATATCGGTTTGGAACTCCGCGACAAATCATCTCCGATAATGGGCCAGCTTATAGAAGCCACAAGATCAGTCGCTTCGCACAACAACACAATATATACTGGAGATATTCCTCGGTTTATAATCCGCGAGCTAATGGTCTAGCCGAAGCCTTCAACAAGACCTTGACAAAGATCATGAAGAAAACGGTGTCCCGAAATAAGAAGGACTGGCATGAGAGACTGCAAGAAGCTCTCTGGGCGTATCGAACTACGTTCAAGACGGCCACGAACGCAACGGGGTATGCGTTGGTATTCGGTACAGAAGCAGTACTCCCCCTCGAGATAGAGTTGCCCTCTCTATGAGTGGCAGTCCACTACGAGCTGACGGACGAAGAAAATGTTCACCTTCGGCTTGAGGAGCTTGATGCCCTTGATGAAACCCGGCTCATAGCGCAACAAAATCTGGAGGCCTATAAAGCAAAGATGACGCGCTCATATGAAAGACTGACCCGGCCGAGGACATTCCACCAGGGCGAACTCGTACTAGTGGTCAAAAGACCTATGATCCCCAATCGCGCCAAGCGGGGAAAATTCGAGCCAAACTATGAAGGCCCGTACATCATAGACAAGGTCTACCAGGATGGAGCCTATCTACTCATGGATATGCATGGTGAAAGGCCTTACAGGCCAATAAACGGTCGATTCCTAAAGAAATACTACGCTTAGCGAGTTACTGCTTAGGTCAATGATAGATGACGACGACTATGTCCGCTCGCTATCTTCCTAAGCTCAAACTTTATAAGCAGTAGCTAGCCTTCACCTGGACGGACCGAAACGTCCTTAAACTAATGGCGAACCGAAACGTCCTTAAACTAATGACGGACCGAAACGTCCTTAAACTAATACTGCAGCATCCTTAGGCTGACGAGATAAATAAATAAAAAATATATCATAAACGGTATGTCCATAAGCAAAATGGGCCGGATGAAAACCCGAAAGGGCTCCGTGAGTAAAAACAGCAGGGCTACCGGCGAGTGTTTGTGAAAACCCAAAAGGGCGCGACCTCGTAAAAAAATATATAAAAATAAAAAGAATAAAAAAAAGGTATGTCCATAAGCAAAAAGGGCACGGATGAAAACCCGAAAGGGCTCCGTGAGTAAAAACAGCAGGACTACCGGCGAGTGTTTATGAAAACCTGAAAGGGCGTAACCTCGTTAAAGGACACTTACAGGGTCCTCTCGACCTTGTAAGGAGAAACCACCCGCGTGAGATCCTTACGACTCACAAGGGAGCAACACACTTAGGGATCCCCACGATTCCTAAGGAGAAAATACACTTGCGAGATCCTCACGACTCGTAAGGAGAACTCTCTTATGGGACCCTCAAGGCTCATAAGATTTGAAAGTCTTAAGTTACATAGACCTAAACCTGTACTTAAGCAAACCCCCCACAACCTGCGATATGGCCCTACAAGTGGTTCAATACTGACCCTTGTATACAATCCACGGGCGCGAATAAACATTTCCCTAACCAGGTCCCATCCGTGACTGGGGATATGTACGTGCGATGAACAACCCTTGTAGGTCCTCTCGATTTACAAGGAGAAAACCCTCTTGTAGGATCCTTACGACTTACAGAGGAACATACACTTAGGAATCATCATGATTCCTAAGGAGAAAATACACCTACGAGATCCTCACGACTCGCGGGGAGAAATACCTTTGTGAGACCCTTACGGCTCATGAAGTTAAAAGCCTTAGTCAACATGACCTTAACCGTGTTCGCTAAGCCACCTTTGTTCGACATCGACAAGAGGCAAATGATGATTCGCTCCTGGCAATATCCCAGTTGTAGCGTGTTGGAGATAGTGCCCTCATAGTCAATTATTGGATCGCAGGTACGTGATTGCAATGATTGCGGAGGCCCTATACCAGTAGGACAGTCTTACTCGAAATGATAGTATGCTATCTGGTTTGCCTTTATCAGTCGTGTACATGTTCAGGTGACTGATTACATGTTACACTTTGATAGAGCCCTTAGGATCTTGCTTTACTACCAACAGTATGATGGCGATCATATACGTGAGAGTTGGGTAGTTTATATGCATATCCTTAATTGTGGTCCCTAGTCGTGGGAGTTTCGAGACAGGGCATCGATACTCCGGAGTAGACTAGTGTATACAGTCGAGACCCCGACGAGGGGCGGTGGCCGGTCTCACAAGCCACTGGTGTCAGTTGGATCACCTAAGATGTATACAGGTGCTCATTGGGTTATGAGTACACCGGACAGGACTCGCCGGGAATCTGCTAGTTAGTACTATACCTATCGTCAGATAGCAGTTCCCTGGTGACATGTGTACAGGTTAGTTCATCGACCTGAGGTCGTCATTTGTCTCGTGTGAGTTCCCACTGTGCTTTGATTTCTACCCTACCACGGCTCAAAGGAGTCGTGCAAACAGGTAGTTTTTGGGTACAGTCCCGAGCCATATGGAGGCACGTGAGCGGATCGGCAGGGGATTCGTCTCTCCCGGTATTGGGGGCGAGATCGTGCTGTGTCTAGGAGAGCCATTACACAAAGCCCACAGCCGTGGCAGGAGATTTACTGGTAGGTACTCCAGTAGTATCTCAGGGTGTTATTGGGCTTCACTCCGACACGACTTATACTGCTATTGGGGGTCTGACGTTACTAGCCCCCTAGGCAGATATGCGATACTCATAAACGAACAGACCGGACTGTATATACATTGTCACTGTTAGGCTCAGTAGGGTTTCCGGATGAGTTCGCTCATCGGCCTCCCTTGAGGTCAGTCCATGGGCAGCCGTTACGCATAGCTAGTGTCGCTGACGGTTTGTGGTTAAACCCACTGCCAGGGTACTGACGAGTCATTAGAGTCCCCCACAGACAGTTTCCCAAGTTCGGGCGAAACGTTGTAGAGGCCGTATGGTTTTATGGCAGGGTTCAGAAAATGCACGTGCATTTGCGCACGTGTCAGTTTTCGGGCAGATGATACTGGTCGGCTTTGGTTTAAGCCGGATCCGAGTATTATATTGAGTGGATATAATATCTTTGTCTCAGTTGCATTTGTATTCGGTCGTAATACAAATGCGGGTATATTTATACAGATACGGAGTTATCCTGAAAGTCGTTTCAGGATCACTTTTGGAAGTTGCCAGTTTCCAGTTTTCTATCAGCCGTCTTTTAACATTCGGTTAAAGACGGATTTATCTTTTCTTGGATGAGGGTGAGTCATGCTTCTAGAAGGTTCTAGAAGGTGATGACTAGGTTAAATGGTGTTGTGTTTTCATTGGTTGCATTAATGAATGGATGGCTAGGTTTAGTGAGTCATTCATTTCATTAATGAGTTTTGTTTTGCTTAAGGATATTTGTTGTTGATATTTATCCTTATGCTCACCCCCTTTGCTCCTACACTCACCCTCCTCCTCCCTATATATGGCCGGCCCCTTCCCCCTCCTCTCTCTCACTCTCACTTGAAAAAGATGGTTGAAAAAGATATGATAGATTTTGGGGTGTATGGAATTTCTCAGCTCATTTCATTCCATCACCCGATTCCCACGGCAACTTCATTAACCGTTCGTCCATGGTTTTGGACGAAGCGAGACAAAGTATTCCACTCATTCTCTACATCATTCTTGGTCGTCTCTTTTAGCAAACTTGACGACCGAGTTGCCTCAAGTCAGAGGCGGGAGCCCGTTTAAAGAATCGTCGACGTGGTGCCACCTGGACGAGCAGATCGGAGATCGACGAGATCAGAGCAGCCGCAACGGAGTGTGGGATGATGGTTAAAGAACGAAGGACTCGGATCGTTCGGTATAACCTTTCTACACTCTTTACAGTTTGTTAGTTTAGCAATAATGGCAGATCCGGGTTAAAGTATACGATAGCGCCAGATAAAAATTTTTTGTTCCACATTTGGCGTCTGTAGACGGCCGGGGCGCTACCGTAGACTTACAGTAGCGGTGCTGATGCCGAAATCGGTGTCTAATTTCAGGTTTACGGTGAAAAGCCGGTAGGCCGCACATGCATACGAAATAGTCGAAATGATTGTGCAACTGCAATAAAAAGCTGCAAGTAAAAACGTATGCATATAAAACAGCCGAAATGATTGGGCAACTCGCAATAAAAAGCAGCGAGTAAAAATAAAATAAATAGCCGAAATGATTGGGCACCGCGAAAAATAGCCGAAATGATTGGGCAATCGCGACCTTCGCGATATAAAAGCTGAAATGATAGAGCATCGCGGAAATAAAACAATAAAAATGAATGAAACCTTTGCCCTACAGTTGAGATCACATCGATCCCTGTATACAATCCAAGGGCACAAACAAAGAGGGAACTACAGCTTCCCAACAGGCTCCGCCAAAAAGCTAAACCAAATCTCGACGGTTCACCAACAGCCTAGAGACAACCGCGGCATTCGTCTCAATACAGCAGACGCAGTGCCAAGAAACGAAGCGAAGATCAAATTCCTAGCCTCACGGTATTGACGGTAACTTATATAAAACCTGAAAGACCACCACAGATACCTCAACTCAGGGAAACTAGCATCCTTGATGAGAGCCTCCTGATCCGCATCGGCTTGCAGAGAAACCAGTGTCTCCGCGGGAAATTCCCGGTTCGTTTCAACCCCGAAGAAACCAGTGTCTTCGGCAAAATTCTTCGACTCAGGGAAACAAGTGTCCTTGACGAAGAAAATCCTGATTCGCGTCGGCTCGCCGAGAAACCAGCGTCTCCGCGAGAAGTTCTCGATTCGTTTCAACACCAGAGAAACAAATGTCCTTGGCAAATTCCTCAACTCAGGGAAACTAGCGTCCTTGATGAGAGCCTCCTGATTCGCGTTGGCTCGCAGAGAAACCAGTGTCTCCGCGGGAAATTCCCGATTCGTCTCAACCCCGAAGAAACCAGTGTCTTCGGCAAAATCCTTCGACTCAGGGAAACAAGTGTCCTTGACGAAGAAAATCCTGATTCGCGTCGGCTCGCCGAGAAACCAGCGTCTCCGCGAGAAATTCTCGATTCGTTTCAACACCAGGGAAACAAGTGTCCTTGGCAAATTCCTCAACTCAGGGAAACTAGCGTCCTTGATGAGAGCCTTTTGATTCGCGTCGGCTCGCAGAGAAACCAGTGTCTCCGCGGAAAATTCCCGATTCGCCTCAACCTCGAAGAAACCAGTGTCTTCGGCAAAATCCTTCGACTCAGGGAAACAAGTGTCCTTGACGAAGAAAATCCTGATTCGCTTCGACTCAGGGAAACCGGTGTCTCCGTGAGAAATTCTCGATTCGTTTCAACGCCAGGGAAATAAGTGTCCTTGGCAAACTCCTCAACTCAGGAAAACTAGCGTCCTTGATGAGAGCCTCCTGATTCGCGTCGGCTCACAGAGAAACCAGTGTCTCCGCGGGAAATTCCCGGTTCGTTTCAACCCCGAAGAAACCAGTGTCTTCGGCAAAATCCTTCGACTCGGGGAAACAAGTGTCCTTGACGAAGAAAATCCTGATTTGCATCGACTCGCAGACAAACCAGTGTCTCCGTGAGAAATTCTCGATTCGTTTCAACACCAGGGAAACAAGTGTCCTTGGCAAATACCTCAACTCAGGGAAACTAGCGTCCTTGATGAGAGCCTCCTGATTCGCGTCGGCTCGCAGAGAAACCAGTGTCTCCGTGAGAAATTCCCGATTTGTCTCAACCCCGAAGAAACCAGTGTCTTCGGCAAAATCCTTCGACTCAGGGAAACAAGTGTCCTTGACGAAGAAAATCCCGATTCGCGTCGACTCGCAGAGAAACCAGTGTCTCCGTGAGAAATTCTTGATTCGTTTCAACACCAGGAAAACAAGTGTCCTTGGCAAATACCTCAATTCAGGGAAACTAGTGTCCTTGATGAGAGCCTCCTGACTCGCGTCGGCTCGCAGAGAAATTAGTGTCTCCGCGGGAAATTCCCGATTCGTCTCAACTTGCAAGATGAAGCCTCAGGTAGCAAGGATTAAAAAACTTGTTTCCTGAGCAATGGGACCCTGCAAGTCGGTCTAAAACGGTCTCTTGCATACTATTCACGGGTCTCACTCTCCAAAGTCGAATTTCGACAAGGAGGGAAACAACCGCTTACGGGTCCTCTCGACTCGTAAGAGGAAAAATTCTCTTATAGGATCCTTACGACTTATAAGAGAAAACGCACTTAGGAATCCTCACGATTCCTAAGGAGAAAACGCACCTAAGGAATCCTCTCGATCCGTAGGGAGAAAAGTCTCTATAAGACCCTCACGGCTCATAGAGTTGAAAAGTCTTAGGCGGCAGATCTAAACCTGCGGCCTAAGCCATCGCTATCTCTGGGCAAAAAAAAACTAAAATGCTTACTCTATTATCTGCCAATTATGTTTATCAAGACAGCATGCTGATAATAAGAGAAGGGAGAAAGCAAAAGAGCATACAAGACATTCAAAAAGAAAAAATGTGTATCTTTATTTATTAACTTCAATCAAATACAAGGTGAATCATACAAAAGAATAAAGAATGGATACATATTATTTGGAAAAGAAAAATTTTACAAATACATTGATACAAAGGCAGTTACTGGGAAGAAAGCGTCTTAAATAGCTCTATCAGTTGTTCGCACACTTCCTTCCATGCCTTTTCCTGAACGGCCACCACCGCCAGTTCTGCCTACACCTGAGCCCTTTGCTGCAAGAGAGATGCAAGATGCTCCTCAACGACCTGCTAAGCTGCTTCGCGGCCTTGGGCATTACGCTCGGCAGCGTCAAGTTTCTGTTTCAAGTTCAGCCCATTTGAGATACGCTCCAGAAGGCCCTCAAAGACAACCTTCACCTCGGCAGCGTTCGCCTCAACTTCAGCACGTAAGCAAGCAGTTTCGCTTGAAGACTCCTGACACTCCTTCAGCCTTAAAGCTGCTTCTTGTTCCAAATGGCGGAAATGAGAAGTGTTTTGCTCGAGCCATACTGCCCGTTGAGTGCTCACGGCCAAAACCTCAGGGGCAGGACGCATCGACTCCAGCTGATGCAGGCTAGCCTCGATCTCCTTGCAGTTATTAACCCAAGATGCAATGATGCCCTCGTCATGGAAATTTACGAGTATCAACAGCATCGGGTTAACCGCCGTAGCGAAATCTGTAGCAGACATAGGAGTCTCGACGTCGAGTTCCTCGATGTAGTCGCTCAACATGCGCAGACTATTCGCGGCGCCTTTCGAGGACGGACGTCTCAGGAAAGGGCCTGCCGGCATTGTGACGCGAGGCTCGAAGGGCACCGAGATCGGAACGACAGCTGAAAAAACAAGATACGATTAGATGACACTTTAAGAAAGACAAAAAAGGGGGTCATCAATGCAATAGTTTACTATACCAGCTGCAGCAGGTGGCAAGGCCGGAAGGGCCGGTGGCGCGGCCGATCATTCATCCCTTCCTTCGATTTGTAGCACTGCAGTCAGGACGAGAAGAAGTTAGAAATAATTCCATCACTGAAAAAGAAAGATATCAGTCGGAAACTATACTCACCAGCTCCACCAGAGGGAGAAGCGAGTTCAGATGGGAAGGAGAAGTGTGGGAGCAACACCTGATAAAGATGGTCAAAAAGCACTCCTGAAAAGACACAACAGTACGACTTTAGTACATAAATTATGCGCCTGAAAAATAAGACTAATAAGTTGCAAACCCATACCTTCCAACATCTTCGATGGTACGAGAGAGGGCTGAGAGGTGACCACCGCCAAGGCAGTAGTTGACGGCGCTCCCTCGAGCAATGGAGCATCGGCACTGGCCGCACCTGCATTAAAAAAACTAGGGTAAACCTGTCAGGAAAGATTGCAAGATAAAAAAGGGGACGGTAATCCGAAATTTACCTGATGAGCCTCCAGCCGAGACGGAGGCGTCTCCCTCCTTCATCGACATAAGTCCACCACCCGTGGCCTCATCCCCAGACTCCACGAGGGCCGTCATCGTGCTCGCGAGGCCAGGAGACGGCGGAGGGCCGTAGGCGGGGAGAGCAATGATCGGAGCATTGCCAGACTCTTGAGAAAGAGCGGTCGGCTCATCCTCAGGAATCATGTCCACCTCACCCGCTACTCCCTCGGGCTCAGCAGTCGCGGCTGTCTCGTCCGCCGTCGCCACGGGGTCATCGGTCTCAGGCGCTCTGTCCGCTGCTAGTTCGGGCTCGGCATCGACCACCTGCTCAGGCATAGTGGACGTGACCATTTCGTCAGCCACTAGCTCGGGCCCGGCAATCCCGGTTGTGTCATCCGCCATCGGCTCGGGTTCGACCAATGCCTCTTCCTCTGGCCCCTTAGGTTCGACGGTCTCCGCCTCCCCCTCGGTTGGACTTGGCCCTGCAGGACAGAATATATAAGAACCGACAGCTTTATAATTCTTACAACAAAATTCTGAAAGAAATATTACCTGAGGTGGACTTATCGTTAGCCTCCCTATTGGCGCGCACCGCCTGTCTGTGAGCTGTAGACAAGGCGACCGGGGGCTCTTCTGAGGGAGTATCAGCACGAGGGACGGTGCTTGGGCCCGCTCCAATGGCCAAAGCAGCCCTGCGTGCCTTGGCTTCGCGCCTCAACCGCTTCCTCTCCTTCCGGGCCGTCGCAATGGACCTCTTCGACGCTTCCTTCATCAAGGTGTCGTCGTCCTCGTTTAGAGTTGCCTCCAGAGCCTTCAAGGCATCTCTCATCGGCTCTTCAAGTCGGGTCTCTCGCGGTAGCCCCGAGGAGGCAGAAACATCAGCGGCTGGCTCAGGAAGAGTCTTCGCGTCACCTGGCGGGACCGGCATTGTTGTTCCTGCGATAAAAAGGGGGGGATTAGATCGACCATAACACAAGAAGAATAAAGACTTGGTGAATCGAAATGTACCAAGGCCTAAGGACGCTCTAAGTCGTTCCTCCTCTTGGAAAGTCTTGAGGGAAGCGGCAATGGCCTCTTCAGTGGTGATGCCTGTTTGAAGAAAAGAGGGGAAAAACGTTAGTCAAAGGCAATAATAAAGATATGATGCAATAAAAAATGTGACGAGTGATTATCCGATTGCGCAAGCTTAGCTAGCCACGCGTCGCGTCTCGCCAATCGCTCTGAAGCTACGATGGCGGCCGCTAAGTCCGTGTCATCCGGCGGCATGACTAATCCCATGTTGGTCCCGTACTCTCCCAGGGCCTCACTATAGGGAGCGTGGGGTTCCTGACCGAATGCAACGACAGCTGCGAAGAGCGACTTCTTTTTCTTCTTCTGCCCACCAGCCTTAGGTGCACCCGGGATCGACTTGTGCTTTGCAGGCACCTTGGGGCGGCAAGTCCCGATGTCCACACCCACACCAGACTCCGGCGAGGCCACAACTACTGTCTCCACTGGAGCACAGGGCGCTGGTGGTGAATCCGTAATATCGGGAAGCGGCAATCCGCGTGGAGGACTCTACGCACGCGGTGGTCCGGCTCTAGCATCTTTCAGAGGGGGAACTACCGGGGTCCTTGGCACTAGAGGAGCTTTGCGGTCGCTACCTGGAGGCACTCCCTTACGGTCGACCAGCAATCGCTTTTCTTTCTTTATGACGGCTCCCGTCGAATGATTGTACCATTCTGTATATACCTTGAGGAGTCATGGGGCGCAAGCCGGCTCACTGATAAAAAAGTGGGAACCCGTATTCAGACGCATGAAGTGATGCAGCGCGCTCTCCATCCCTTCTTCAGTAGCAGCAGGTTCTGATAGGAAAGCCTCCAATGGTACCCCTTGATTGTAGCTCAGTTGTTGGGCGAAATGATGCGGGTTGTATCTCATGAAAATCGCCGCACCGTTCTGCCTGAACACCAAGAAGCCCGGTCTGATAGAATATAGATGGAGGGTCTCCCGGGCCGTCAAAACTGAGGTCCCATCTTTGAAAGTGTCTTGCAATGGCCGCACTGCGGTGGTAGATGCCTTTCCAATAGTCAACACTTTATCAATGAAAGACACCCCGTCTCCAACGGTGTGGGGGCGAAGGAGCAAACCCCTGGCATTCCTTGGCGATGGAGTCACAATCGATGCGCCAATCAGCTGTATGATTCGAGGGAAGCTGCACCTGTCATAAAACGAGGGCCTTTTGTGCATACCGAAGACGCCCGACGTATGTAGCTCGAGCCATGATACGAAGTAGTGCATCGGGAAGATCACGTGCAGTACCCCAGGCTCATTAGCATCCGCCGCTTGACTAAGGCCGTGATACAAGTGTGCCAAGCCGTTGATCCCAACAGCCACTTTTACCCCAATGGTCATCCGGTGAGCGGGGTAAAAGACAGAGAGCCGCATATGGCGAGAATGCATCGGGAGCGCAAGCCAACTCAGCCATAGCCCAAGAAATCCTAAGAAGAAGGCCTCCTCGTCCATCCCGGGGGCTGCAACTTCCGCAAAAGACACAGTCGGGGATTTAGGAAGGAAAAAACCCTTTTGGTCTATTTCCTTCACCGGCAGGTTATCCAAACCTAGACCGAAAGGGTCATCAAGTGTGGCAAACTTGGCAGCTTCTGCCGAGAGGACGTTTGGGTGAAGGAACCGAGCGATGAAATCCTCGAAGCTAACTCCGCGACTCCCACGTTCGATGAAAAGGGCCTCATAGATGTTCAACACTTTGATCAAACTTGGGAATTGATGTTGAACAACATTCTCCAGAGTGAGGCCCCTTACTGCCGGCTTAGCACCGAAGACATACTCTTCTGTAGGAAGCAACTCCTCATAGTGCTCCCCTATAACCGGTAAGCCAGAGACCTCTGTGAATTCCTCCAAAGAAATCGACACTTCCCGGTCCATTGCGAGGAAAGTGTGAGTAGGAATGTTCCACTGCTCCAAAAAGGCCTTGAACCACCAGGTGGGAAGCGTGGGATATTCGAAGAGGGAGACGTAAACTGCAGTGTACAACCTTAACCTTATCAACTGCGACTTCTTCGCCGATAGAATATAACGAGCCCACGGCAGATAGCCGATTGGGTGGCGGGGGATCAGACCTATGTTATATGATTGCCCCCAAGGTCGCGCCTCGCCTTGACAAATACGGCGTCCCAGGATATCCAAAACCATAGGACGCTGAACCGGAATTGCATCTATAGCGGTATGAAGAAAGCCCTTTGAAGTCCAATCGACCATCTCCACGGCATACTGCACCGGGGGTAGGCTGGCATAGTGGATCGCCGTAATAGGCTCTGACGGCACTGCGCACGAAAAACTCCGTCGACCCATGATAATCTGGTTGTACCACGACCCCCAATGGTGGAGATTCTTATATTCTGGGTCGTGGTCCCTGATCATAGCTAGGACTTCGCGGTCCACGGGCGCTTCGGGAAATCCTTCCTCCGAACGAGCAAATGGGAATGAAGCATCGAAAGACATGGTCACTGCAAGGGAACAAAATTAGCCGTTAGTGTTGTAATTCCAACGCTTGGCGTTTAATTTTTTTTAATTAATTAATTAATTAAATTAAAAATTAATTAAAATTAAATTAAAATTAATTACACCACACTGCAGTGCAGTGGGTATGAGACCAAAGGGGGACCCACAAAATCTGGATGACAATGCATCAGTTAATAAGACAACCCGATCATTGGATGAGATTGTCAGTTAAACCCCAAGAGAACATTCTCATTAATAATAAAAAAATCCCTAGAGACAAGGAAAAAATCTTCTCTTTCAGAGCAAAGCTCTGTCACAGAGTGACACTTGTCAAACTCTGGTCTCAGGAGAATAAGATTCCTTAAAAGAGCCCAGCTCTGTAATAATGATGGAAAAATCCATCAAAGAAAAAATTAACTCCTAAAAATTAAAGTTCTGGGATCTTAAAGATCCATAAAAAAACTCTTAAGAGTTCATGATCAGAAGATCAAAAGATCTATATTCTGTCAATGAGCAAAGCTCTGTTCATGTGTTAAGAAACCCTGAAACAAATTCTTGAGAGCAAAGCTCTGTTTATGAAACCCCAAAGGGGATTTCTTTAGATCAAAAGATCTATAAGAGCAAGGCTCTATTAATTAAAATTGATTTAATTAAGTTTAAATTTTTACCTAAAAATTTCTAGAGTTCTAACTCTGAAGTTCTTGAAAAATGAGAGCAAGGCTCTGAGAATATAAATCTTGAAGGAGATGATAATCATCCGAGGAGGGCCAGGGGTCCTATTTATAGGCGCTTGCGTCCCTTCAACTCCTGAGTTGATCTACGGTCAGGATCTTGCCACCGCTGCACTCACGTGCGCGCCACGTGAGCGCAACGGTGGGGGGGCATTTGTTTCCCCCAATCAGAGCAAAGCTCTGTTTGAATTTCAAAAATTCAAAATTTGAAGCAATGCTTCTAATTCCTTGCGCTGCGCGCAACGCGCCACGTGTCAAAAGCTGATACGTCAGCGCAGCGCCCAAGGCAGCGCGCCCAATCAGAACAAGACTTTATTTAAACCAAAAATTAAAGGAAGCAACGCTTCAGTTGCGCAAGCGCTACGCTGCGCGACACGTGTCAGCGCAATTGCACAAGCGCAGTGGCGCAAGCGCTGCGCTGCGCGACACGTGTCAGCGCAAACGCAGTTGCGCTGCGCGACACGTGTCAGCGCAGTTGCGCTGCGCAGTTGCGCTGCGCTATGCGCTGCGCGACACATGTCAGCGTAGTTGCGCAAGCGCAGTTGCGTTGCGCTCCGCGCTGCATGACACGTGTCACGCGCTGAGGCGTTTGCGCCAAACAGAATTAAAATTCTAGTAAGATCTTTCTGTTCTTGTTAAAACAAGAAGATTGCCTTCTGTAAAACAGAAACCCTTGGATCAAAGATCCAACGGTGGGGAAATTCCCCAAATCACTCAGAGAATGATCTCTTTAACAAACTTAACAAATCTATGGGCACTATATAAAGTCCCCTAGACCCCAATTCAAAAGATCATCAATATTGTGAGAGATCAAGAACTTCAAAACAGAGAGAACTCTGAAGAAAATTCAAGAAGAAGGTAAAAACCTTTATAAAATAGAAGAATTTCTTCTAATAGATCATTGATCTAAGAACAAGATCAATGATCTACAATAAAAAACAAATAATAATAGTGCCTTGCACTTTTTTATGAACCACTGGTTCTCTGAAAACAAGAAAAACTTGTTTTCTCTGATCTAAATTGGATCAAGAAATTAAACAGTGCCCTGCACTTGTAAAATTTGCACTGTTACGCTCCTGGGTTGGCGCAAGCCACCAGAAAGCGCCACGTGTCAGCACCTGAACCATTTGCGCCATGCGCTTTAAAATAGAGTCTTGCTCTATGAAATTGGCGCAACTCACCAGAGCGCGCCACGTGTCAGCAGCACAAGCGCAGCGCACTGGCACAACGCACTGGCACAACGCACTGCGCTTGCGCGACACGTGTCATCACCACAAGCGCTTGCGCTCAGTGATTGGCGCAAAGCTCCAGACAAATGCACTGCATTGTTTACTGAAGGGCCAGGCCCAAATCAAAAAGGCCTAGTAGGCCAAAATAAATTGCAATGCAATAAAAGGGCAGAGCCCAAACAAAATTGATGCTCTGCATCATTTATAAAAGGGCGGAGCCCAAACAAAATAAAATGCAATAAAAGGGCGGAGCCCAAACAAAATAAAATGCAATAAAAGGGCAGAGCCCAAACAAAATTGATGCTCTGCATCATTTATAAAAGGGCAGAGCCCAAACAAAATAAGAAATGCAGTGCATTATTTAAAGGGGCAAAGCTCTAGCACATGCCTAATAGGCCAAAGACAAATAAAAATGTTAAACATTTTCAAACTGGACTTAGCCCAATCATGGCCGTAAGTCCTCAAATTAAATTGACCGAGCACGGCTGCTCTCCTAAATCAATTTAGATCCGGTTCGAGGGTACATCTCCGAACTCCTCTGACTCCTATCGTTGTAATCCTTCAACGACGTCAGAGAGGTGGCGGGTCCCGACAACCACACACCAACACGGACTGTGGGGTCCTTAAACTCATGGACTTATGCGTCCTTAAACCAAAACACGGACTGTGGGGTCCTTAAACTCGTGGACTTATACGTACTTAAACTAAGATACGGACTGTGGGGTCCTTAAACCCACGGACTTATGCGTCCTTACACTAATGGACCGTAATGTCCTTAAACTACCAATGGACCGAAACGTCCTTAAACTACCTATGGACCACTACGTCCCTAAACTGGAACAATAGAGCCCCCAAAAGCCTTTTTGTCGGATCCAAACGATCCCGTTAAGTTGATCTTAGTCTCAAATCAGACTAACGTATTCTTAACGAACGTTTAAGTTGATCTTAGCCTAAATATAGCTAACGTATCCTTAAACCAAAACACCAAACCCAAATCTAAGTAAATACGGATTTGGACTAATCCACGTCCTACGGGCGACGACATCACTTAGTCTCCATATACAATCCACGGGCTTCCACAAACAAAACAAACACACACGACACGAAGTGAAATTCTGGAGAAGGAGAAAGTGGCTACCGCGATGCGGTAGCGTAATTAACTGTAGGGGCTTGCGCCTGCAGGGAAGAGCGTCCCCACAATCAAAAACCCCTCAAATGAGGGGGAATCTGACGAAGTCTGCTACATCGGCCGCATCCGTCTAAACCTCCGATACACGATGCCATAAATCAACTTGGCATCTTCGGAGTGGTGGACGGATAAAACCAAATAGCATCTACCCCGAATCTTAGGCAAGACGTCTCCACGTCGTCGCCGCCGTTCGGAGGGGAACAGTCTCATTTTAGACTAAGATCAACTTAACGGGGTCGTTTAGATCTAAGAGAGCAATTGGGCTCTATTGTTTAGTTTAGGGACATTGCGGTCGATTAGTTTAAGGACATTACGGTCCATTGTTAGTTTAAGGAAATCTCGGTCCATTGTTAGTTTAATGACATTGCGGTCGAGGTTAAGGACATCATAGTCCGTGGGTTTAAGGACTCCACAGTCCGTTGTTAGTTTTAAGACATCACGGTCGAGGTTAAGGACATCATAGTCCATTGTTAGTTTTAAGACATCACGGTCGAGGTTAAGGACATCATAGTCCATGAGTTTAAGGACTCCACAGTTCGTTGTTAGTTTTAAGACATCACGGTCGAGGTTAAGGACATCATAGTCCATGAGTTTAAGGACTCCACAGTTCATTGTTAGTTTTAAGACATCACGGTCGAGGTTAAGGACATCATAGTCCATGAGTTTAAGGACTCCACAGTCCGTTGTTAGTTTTAAGACATCACGGTCGAGGTTAAGGATATCATAGTCAATGCGTTTAAGGACTCCACAGTCCATTGTTATTTTTAAGACATCACGGTCGAGGTTAAGGACATCATAGCCCGTGGATTTAAGGACCCCACAGTCCGTTGTTAGTTTTAAGACATCACGGTCGAGGTTAAGGACATCATAGTCCATGAGTTTAAGGACCCCACGGTCCAATGTTAGTTTAAAGACATCACGGTCGAGGTTAAGGACATCATAGTCCATGAGTTTAAGGACCCCACAGTCCAATGTTAGTTTAAAGACATCACGGTCGAGGTTAAGGACATCATAGTCCATGAGTTTAAGGACCCCACAGTCCAATGTTAGTTTAAAGACATCACGGTCGAGGTTAAGGACATCATAGTCCATGGGTTTAAGGACCCCACAGTCCAATGTTTAGAAATGTCATAGTCTATGAAATGTGTGGTTGTCGGGACCCGTCACCTCTTTGAAGACGTTGAGGAATTACAACGAAAAATATCAAAGGAGTGAAGAGATGTATCCTTGAACCAAGATGAATTAAGTGATCTGTAGTCTAATTTGGAACTAAGATCAATTAATTATATTATGAGCACATTGGCTCAGTTAATTCTGAATTAAGGACTTATGGCCAACTTGGGCTAAGTCCAATTAAGTTTGAAGTGTTGGCCCTTTGTTGGACCATTAGACATTTGTATGGGTTCAGCCCTTCATCACTTAGCCAGGGCTTCGATAACATTTTTGTCTTTGATTTCCTCAATTTTGAGATTCATTTAGAGGAGGGACTTTTGCCTCTAGAGAATTAGCCAATTTGGCTAAAAGTAGTGTTAATCACTAGAGAACAACAGTGTTAAATACTGGAGATAAAACTCTCAAATTAGTGTTAAACACTAAAAGATAATCAGTGTTAAACACTGGAAATATAATCCCCGAATTAGTGTTAAACACTAGAAAACAATCAGTGTTAAACACTGGAAATAAAGCTCTTGAATTAGTGTTAAACACTAGAAAATGAGAGTGTTAAACACTGGAAATAAAGCTCTCGAATTAGTGTTAAACACTAAATAAGAGTGGGTCACGTAGGGCCACGTGAGGACACCCAGAGGTGGGAGCTTTGCAAATAAGTGTTAAACACTTTTTCATCTTTTGAGCATCACGTGTTGACACGTGATGGAGATTTATGCACTGATCATTAAAGCACTTGCTAAGGGGTCACGTGGGGACACGTGAGAGCGCCCAAAGGTGGGGCCAGATCTCCTCACTTTGTTCTGCAAATAAGTGTTAAACACTTTTTCATCTTTTAAGCATCACGTGTTGACACGTGATGGAGATTTATGCACTGATCATTAAAGCACTCGCTAAGGGGTCACGTGGGGACACGTGAGAGCGCCCAAAGCTCATATTTCCTTTGCTTTTTCTTTCTGTGTTTTGTAGGTCACATGGGAGAACGTGAGGCATTGCCTCAAAGCTCATTCCTTCTCATTTTTGGGGATCTTTTCAGGGGTCATTTGGGGACACGTGACCTTAGTCTTTTGCATGCATGGAGATCTTTCAAGGCTCTTTGTTTTTTTTTAAGAATTAAACTCTCTGTAGGGTCAAACCCTAGTTATGTTTTAGAGGAATTAAATTCTTATATAGGGTTAAACCCTAGTTTTCTTTAGAGGAATTAAATTCCCATATATGTAAAAGAATTAAATTCTTGTGTAAGGGTGAAACCCTAATTTCATTTTAGGAGGAATTAAATTCCTGTAAATCCGAGAGAATTAAATTCTCAATTACGGTTAAACCCTAGTTTTGTCCGTCTTGAAAGAATTAAATTCCTATAGTTTTAGGAGAATTAAATTCTCAAATAGGGTTAAACCCTAGTTCTGTTTTGGAGGAATTAAATTCCTATGAATTTGGGAGAATCAAATTCTCATATAGGGTTAAACCCTAGTTCTGTCCATCTTGAAGGAATTAAATTCCTATAATCTTAAGAGAATTAAATTCTCATATAGGGTTAAACCCTAATTTTATCATGAAGGAATTGAATTCCTGTAAATTTGGGAGAATTAAATTCTCTAAACTCAAATCTCCTCCTAAGTCTTGGATCTGCATGGCAAAATCTCAACCCGATGAGAATTAAATTCTCAACCTATGGGGAGATTTGCTTCTGTAGATCTTCAACCAGAGGAAGAACTAAGTTCTTTTTGCAGAAGAGTTAAACTCTTAGATTTGAGAATTAAATTCTCTTTTTGAAATTTTATCTTTCTCCCCTTTCTCCCCTAGGGGTTTCTTTCTTGAGAATTAAATTCTCCTCTCTTTTTTCTCTCTGTTGTTGTTATCTCCCAAAAAAGTAGATCTTTTCTCTTCTCTTCTTGGCTCCAATTTATAGGAGAAAGAAAAGAATCAGTTTGTTTAGTTAATCTTTCATTGAAAGATTTTAATTGATTTTGTAACCAACATGATCTTTTAGATCACTCAGTGAATTTTATTCACCATTGGATTTTTAATCCAAAAGATCTTTTATCTATTATTCAAATTTCAGGGAAATCTTTCCTTGTATGAAATCTTTCCATAAATTGGTGATTTTTAATCCAACGGTGCTCCATTTTACAGAGCACCATATTTTTTGTTTGGAAAGATTTAGAGAAATATTTTTCCAGTTAGGGTTTTTGATTCTCTCTTAATTAGAATTTAATTCTATTAATTCATACATCTTTAGGAACCCATCACGTGTTGGCACGTGACCCACCGATTAAGCATTTGACCAGAATTTAATTCTGTTGTTTTAAAGAACTCAGAAATTATCACGTGCTGACACGTGACCCTTGGTCACGTGTTGGCACGTGATGCCCCATTGGGGTTTTTCCTTGTCATTTTATTATACCTTTAATTCTTTCAGTAGGTTTAAAGGTCCATCACGTGTGGGCACATGACCTATTTGACTAAGATTCAGATCTTATCATTTCAGAGCCTTCAGGAAGCCATCATGTGTTGGCACATGACCCCCGACCACGTGTACGCACGTGATGCCTCATAACTTTTGGTCCCGGATGAATTATGAGGCTTATAATATATCAAATCGAAGGATTATTCGAGACACTTTCAATGCCATCAGAATTTAGCTGTTTCTCGTTTGGGAGTTTTTCAAAATGCAGCACGGAAAATACTGGTTCGCATTTTCTTAAACGTATCGCTGCCATTTGATACCTTGGGCTCTTTTGCGCAGATTTTTTTTTTTGGCGGGATCAAAGGTTTAACCCTAATCCAAACCCTAACCATGTTTAAACTCCACAAAACATGTTGCATTTGTAACCTTAACTTGTTACAATATTATATATCACATATATTATATATTTTGTAACAAAATAAAATAATACAATTAACATATATCGCATATATATCAATGTATTACCCGAGTGAGAAAAAGAATCTTGTTCCCCTCCGAATGACGGCGCGACGAGAGACATCTTGCCTGAAATTCGGTGCAGATGCTATTTGGTTTTATCCGTCCACCTCTCCGAAGATGACAAGTTGATTTATGGCACCATGTATCGAAGGTTTAGACGGATGCGGCCGATGTAGCAGACTTCGTCAGATTCCCCCTCGTTCGAGGGGTTTTTGATTATGGGGACGCTCTTCCCTGCAGGCGCAAGCCCCTGCAGTTAATTACTCTACCGCATCACGGTAACAACTTTCTCCTTCTCCAGATGGTCACTTCGTGTCGTGGGTGTTTGTTTTGTTTGTGGTTGCCCATGGATTGTATACGGAGACTAATTTATGTTGTCGTCCGTAGGACGTGGATTAGTCCAAATCCGTATTTTCTTAGATTTGGGTTTGGGGTTTTGGTTTAAGGATACGTTAGTCATATTTGAGGCTAAGATCAACTTAAACGTTTGTTAAGGATACGTTAGTCTAATTTGAGACTAAGATCAGCTTAACAGGATCGTTTAGATCCGACAAAAGAGCATTTTGGGGCTCTATTGTTCCAGTTTAGGGACATGGTGGTCTATTGCCAGTTTAGGGACATGGTGGTCCAACATTCCCATTTTGGGGACGAACATTGGTTTAAGGACATCATAGTCCATGAGTTTAAGGACCCCACAGTCCGTAGCAATGTATGGTTGTCGAGACCCGTCACCTCTCTGACGACGTTGAGGGATTACAACGACAAATATCAGAGGAGTTCAGAGATGTACCCTTGAACCGGGTGTAAATTGATTTGGGAGAGCAGTTGTGCTCGGTTCAATATAATTTGAGGACTTATGGCTAGAATTGGGTTAAGTACAGTTAGAAAATGTCTAACATTTTATTCACATTTGGCCTGTTAGGCCTTTGATTGGGCTCTGCCATATTTTTTCTTTTATTATAATGCACAACATTTATCTTGGGTCTATTAGACCCTTAATTGGGCTCTGCCCTTTTCAATAATGCATAGCATTTAATGTTCTGACAGTGCGCCACGCGGCTTGTCAGGCGCTTTGCGCCAATTATTGAGCGCAAGGCGCCAGTGCATGTGGAGGTGACACGTGTCACGCTCTGGTGAGCGCAAGTCTGTTAGCGTAATGCGCTGCGCCGGTGCGCTGCGCTAGTGCGCTGCTGACATGTGGCGCGTGTTTCCTGATTTAAAATCAGAAAAGCTTATGGAAAAGGCTTCAGAAAAGGGTCACGTGCTTACACGTGACCAGCAGTCACGTGTTGGTACGTGACATCTAAAAGCATCGGCAAGGAAAATTCAGCTTCCCGACTACATCAAAGAAAAGGGCTTCAGAAAGGGTCACGTGCTCCCACGTGACCTGGGTCACGTGTTGGCACGTGACAATTAAAAGCGGCTTCAAAGGCAAACCGGTTCCCTGATCAAATCAAGGAAAAGGCTTCAGAAGAGGTCACGTGCTCCCACGTGACCAGGGTCACGTGTTGGCATGTGATAATCAAAAGCAGCAGATTTGTTCTCCGGTTAAATCAAGAAAAAGGCTCCAGACGAGGGTCACGTGCTCACACGTGACCAGGGGTCACGTGGTGGCACGTGACAGCTAAGCAGCGACCAGAAAGCAGAGCGCAAAAAGAAAGAAGAAGGCTCGTTCCAAGGGGGGTCACATGCCCACACGTGACCAAGGGTCACGTGGCCACACGTGACCGACTTCAAAGCCCATTTGTTAACAGAATTAAATTCTGAGAAAAGACTTCTCAAATCTTTCCAAAAGAACCGATTGAATTAAAGATTTAAAGGTGATTAAATATCATCTATCTATGGGAAAATCTCGAATTTGGAAAGATTTCCCCTTAAAATCTAACCGAAATAACAAAGGAGAATCTCTGGATTTAAAATCCAATGGTGAATAAAATTCACCTAACAATCCAAAGGTCCAAAACGAATGATGGATGCAAATCAAATCTCCCAATGGAAGATTCATCAAAAACTAATTGACTCGGCTGCTTCTCCTATAAATAGGAGCCAAGAGACACACAAAAAAAGGAGGAAAAAAGAGAGAGAGGAGATATACGTAGAGGGAAGAAAAGAGAGAAAGCTTGATACGTTAGAGGAATTTGGATCTTCTGCAAAAGAAAACCCTAGGGAAGAAAGGGAAGGTTTTTTTTAACAACAGAGTTTAACTCTGATATAAAACAGAAGGACATATTTTTTTTCTCTTTGATGGAGGATCTGTAAAGTGCACATCTTCCCTTGAGTTGAGAATTTAATTCTCATAGAACTATAGGAATTTGATGGAGGGTCTTTGATGGGTTGAGATCCTGCCATGCAGATCCAAAGCATAGAGAGGGAATGGAAGCTCGAGAATTTAATTCTCATAGAACTATAGGAATTTAATTCCTTCAAAATAAAATTAGGGTTTGACCCTGTGTTATGGGAATTTAATTCCTTCAGAATGAAAAGAATCAGGGTTTAACCCTAGTTAAGAACTTAGTTCTGTTAAAACAACAAGAATCTAATTCCCTTAATCTTATTCCCCAGAATAATTCTCTAACAGAGAGTGGGGGTTTAATTCCTTAAAAGCTTTTATTAGGGTTTAACTCTATTCAGTTCTTCACATATATGAGGAATTTAATTCCCATAGAAAATTCAGAGTTCAACTCTTCAAAAGGAACTAGGAATTTAATTCCTCTGAAATTATTGTCAGGGTTCAACCCTACGAGGAATTTAATTCCTGAAAGGGATTAACAGATCTTCTAAACAACTACAGAAAAACAGGGTCACGTGTCACCACGTGACCCCCCAAAAGATCTACAGAAAGCCCTTTGAGGCAGTGCCTCACGTTACCCACGTGACCCTTGGCAGAGGCTTTAACATACTCCATTCAAACACCCGTCACGTGATGACACGTGATGCTCCAAAAGATGCGATCTTCTCAGCAGAACAAACGAAGGGAGGGCGCCCTCACGTGCTACCACGTGACCCCTCCTGCCTCAGCGTCTAACGCTAAATTGGAACCCCTGAGCCCAGTGTTAAACACTGTTTTGCCTTAGTGTTCAACACTAATTAAAGAGCTTTCTTGCAGTGTTTAACACTGAATTTCTTAGTGTTTAACACTAAATTAAATCTCTGTTGACCGAGTTTAACATTAATTTTCTTAGTGTTTAACACTAATTTGAAGCCTCTGCTGCTAGTGTTTGACACTGATTTGCTCTAGTGTTTAGCACTAATTTGAACCCCCTGTTGCTGGTGTTTAACGCCAACTGTCTTTTAGTGTTAAAACACTAACTTGATTCCAGTGTTCAACACTGCTGAATTAACGTTAGCCCAATTGGCTAAATGGCCAGAGGCAAAGCCTCTCCTTCAAGGGACCAACAGGAGGGCCGATGTCCCAGACATGATTGGACTTAGCCCAAGCTGGCCATAAGTCCTCAATTCGTAATCAACTGGGCTAATGGGCTCATAACGTAATCAATTGGTCTTGATCCCAAATTGGGCCAAAGACTATTTAATTCACTCCGGTTCCAGGGTACATCTCTTCACTCCTTTGATACTTGGCGTTGTAATCCCTCAACGTCTTCAAAGAGGTGACGGGTCCCGATGACCACACATTGATATGGACTGTGGGGTCCTTAAACCCATGGACTACGACATCCTTAACCTTGACCGAGATGTCTTAAAACTAACAATGGACTGTGGGGCCCTTAAACCCATGGACTACGACGTCCTTAACCTTGACCGAGATGTCTTAAAACTAACAATGGACTGTGGGGTCCTTAAACCCATGGACTACGACGTCCTTAACCTTGACCGAGATGTCTTAAAACTGACATTGGACCGCAATGTCCTTAAACTACCCATGGACCGCAATGTCCTTAAACTAGCGATGGACCACTATGTCCCTAAACTGGAACAATGGAGCCCAAATGCTCTTTTGTCGGATCTAAACGATCCCGTTTAAGTTGATCTTAGCTTCAAATACGGCTAACGTATCCTTAAACCTTTCAAACAGACTTTAGTCCCAAACTGGACTATAGATCCCCCCAATTAACTCTGGTTCAAGGGTACATCTCTGAACTCCTCTGACATCTGTCGTTGTAATTCTTCAACGTCGTCAGAGAGGTGACGGGTCCCGATGGCCATACATTAAATGGACCACCATGTCCCTAAACTGGAACAATGGAGCCCAAATGATCTTTTGTCGGATCTAAACGATCCCGCTAAGTTGATCTTAGTCTCAGGTTAGACTAACGTATCCTTAACAAACGTTTGAGTTGATCTTGGCCTCAAATATGGCTAACGTATCCTCAAACCAAACCCTCAAACCCAAATCTAAGATAATACGGATTTGGACTAGTCCACGCCCTACGGGCGACGACATAACTCGGTCTCCGTAAACAATCCACGGGCAACAAAACATAAAATAAACACACACGACACGAAGTGACCATCTGGAGAAGGAGAAAGTTGTTACCGCGACGCGGTAGTATAATTAACTGCAGGGGCTTGCGCCTGCAGGGAAGAGCGTCCCCACAATCAAAAAACCCCCTCAAGCGAGGGGGAATCTGATGAAGTCTGCTACATCGGACGCATCCGTTCAGACCTTCGATGTACGGTGCCATAAATCAACTTGGCATCTTCGGAGAGGTGGACGGATAGCACCAATTAGCATCTGCCCCGAATCTCAGGCGAGTCGTTAGTCGCACCGCCATTCGGAGGGGAACAGATTCTGGCACGCCCGGTGGGACCCTTTCCTCTTTCCACTCCACACTTCGTGTGTCGTGATTCGCGAACCAATCGCGGTTCGCTAATGGTTGCCCTTGGGTTTCAAGATACTAAGAATTGGCGTCTTGCTTATTGCAGAAAGCAAAGAATCGATGGCTTCTACTTCTGCGAAATGCTTCAACTGCTCGGACTGTAATTGCGACCAACGCTCTGCCTCGCCAGGAGGTATAGCCTACGGACCCCAAGTTGCTTCGTTATTCACAATACCGGTGGACCAGGTGACTCAGGCCACTACCGGATTGTTCTTTGGGACTATGTTCCCACCAACAAGCTTCACGGCGCCGGTGCTGACAAAGGAAGCTCACAAGAAGTCGGTCTTTGATCGTCTTACCCCTGCCGCGGCTCCTCTCAACGGGTCGCCCAACATCAGCGTCTCGGTCTTCTCTAGATTGGGCCAGAAATCCTGTGGACCCATCATGGGGCCTACAATCCCAGAGAAGGCTGCTTCTAAGAAAGTGACCGGCCCTGCTCCTGAAGTCATCAAAGCGACTTCCCCTGCCACAAAGTCAGTCTTTACAAGATTGACGGCTCCAGCTCCCGCTCCTGCTACCCAAAGGACATCGGTCTTTGACAGGCTAACATCAGCAGCGACCCCCCACCTACACAGGGGGCAAGACGAAGCCATTCTCACCGCTGAACCAACGCCGTCCGCTCGACACGCTCGACGTCGCTACTGGCGCCGAGTAAGGAAAGCTGGGGGCAACTCCCCCTCTGGGCTAACTCCATCAGCCCCGATGGCAGAAGTTAATGCTGCTGTTCCAACGGGAAACAGCTTCGAGATGCTAAATAAGGTGCGAAGGAATTCTCCTACTGCGGTGCTAAAGAGGTCTCCTCCCCCACTAAAAAAGGTTGTGGAAATAAAGTCAGAACAGCCCCGATCCCCTCAACGGCTATCTTCCAAAATCTACAAGGTTTGGCGGCAGGCCCGAGACTCGATGATCGAGCCAAACTTCTCCCGCCAGCACAAGAAGCTGAAAATCCAATCGGAAGCCGGTCACCAGGCTAAACTACGAAAGGCTGTCTGGACGCCCACCTCAACGGCCCCCTCAACCTCCAGTGCTCATAAAAGGAGGAAGCCAGAGAAGATCCCCCAGCCTACAACGACAGCTAAAAGCACTGAGCCCAGACGCCCTAAGTCTGGGGGCATGACGGTCCACACCGTATACATGGCGTCAGGAAAAGAAGACAGCCGTGCGTCTACAGGTCATAGACCGCTTACACGGTCGGTGACCAAAGCTCAGGAGCAACAGCAAAAGCTCCAGGAAATGATGAATGCTATGGCCGCACTTACCGGGCCAAAAGAAAACCCAGAAACGTCCTCAGACGAACGCCAGGAGGAAGAAACCGACGCCGAATTCTTTCGTCGGATACTGGAGAAGAAGGACAAAGAGGCTGCTGAACAAGCAGCCAACATACAGCGTATGGGCCTTCTCTTCCAAGATATGATAGGAATGATAATCCAGCAGGACCCACCCGCCGAGGATCCCCCAATCGTTCTTGAAGACGACCGAGGAGAAACGTCAAATCCACCACCGGCCCTCTCAACGGCCAAAGAGGAGACAATCTCTAAGGCTGATTTGGTCGACTATATAGCCCAGCAAATCCGAGTTCATCATGCGACTGAGGCAGCTGGTCAAGTCGTAAAGACGGGCCGGCCGTATCCAAGCTGGTATGACCAAATCAAATACCTGCCGGGTTATACAATACCAAAATTCCACTTGTATAAGGGGACCGGCAATCCCCATCAACATGTTGCCCAGTTCAGGGCCCTTTGCGGTAACACCGGCGGTGATGATAAACTGTTGCTTCGCCAGTTCGTGGGCAGCTTATCAGAAACAGCGTTCGAATGGTATTCATAACTCTCGAACGATTCTATCAAGACGTTCGCTGAAATGGAGCTGCTATTCACTCAGCGATTCGCAAGCGCCAGCGAACGCACTCCAATAACGGCACTGATTAACGCCAGGGTAAAACCAGGCGAAACCTGGGTCCAGTATGCTATACGCTGGCGGAATTTGTGGTCGAGATGCGAGCAACGCATTGAGGAAGCACCCGCAGTGGGCATGTTCGTGGGAACCCTAGACCCTCACGCAACTATCTCCCAGTTTATGATGTTCTTTAAGCCAACCACATTCCAAGCTTTAATCGACAAGCTGGCTCAGATGGACCAGATGGGTCATAGACCACCTCCCCCGAAGTCGGAACCTCGGAATGACAAGGATAAAGGAAGGGCAACCTTCGTCGCGAATGCCCAGCAGCAACCTAACACCCCGAAGCCGGCAGATCAATTGGAAGAAAGACGCCGGTATTATAATGAGAAGATGAAGCGTCCCTACTCATTCCCATGAGACAAGACGAAACGGTTATTCGAGCTGACAGTACGCAACAGACTTATAAACCTACCAAATCCAAGGCGACCGCCGCAACCCACTGAGGTGAATAACCCTAACTATTGCCCTTACCATCAAACGGTAAGTCATCTGATTGAGGATTGCTTCGTCTTCAAAGGATGGATTGAAGATCAATACCTCCAGGGGAAGTTTGCACTGTCCGAAAAGTGGAAGGTGAACCCACCACAGCCGCATACTCCTAAGAAAGAAGATACACCGGGGGCAACCTGTTCCTTTATTGAAGAAGCTCCATGGGAGGTCGTGC
Source organism: Agapanthus africanus (assembly GCA_030015575.1). Taxonomy (NCBI): domain Eukaryota; kingdom Viridiplantae; phylum Streptophyta; class Magnoliopsida; order Asparagales; family Amaryllidaceae; genus Agapanthus; species Agapanthus africanus. Next base: position 99,713,898 of record JASDDO010000008.1, read on the forward strand.
TATCAACTAAAACCAAGAGAATGCTAAGAGACCTTCATGCGTGCCCTACGATCGAATGGAAGGACCCTCTTGAACCTCAAGTTATCGAAGGGATGTTGAAGCCCCGCCCAACTACGAAGACTCGTGATAGTGGCCCAAATACTCACGCCCAACCGTCAAAATCTTCGAAGAAAAAGAAGAAGAGATCCAAGAAGCCCGTGAAGCCTGGAAACGAGCAAACGAACTTGCAGAAGCAAATCGACGGGCTGGAAGAGTACAATCAAAAGGCGCGAACTCCTGTCACACTGCAAGAGTTCCTCAACCACATCTTTCAAGAGGGAGATGATAGAGAGAGTTCGTCGGATGAATCCGAGGGATATGTGGCGAGTTGTAACGTTATCTCCCACTCGTTTACCGACGATGAAAAGACTCCTGGCACTAAGAAGCTGGGGACAGAGCCTGAACCAGAGCGTGCGTGGCCAACAGATGAAATGATCAACGCCTTTCTAGACGAGATTCGTCTAAAGAGTAAAGCGGATCAGGAGCGTGAGATGACCGCATCGGAAGGAGCCAAATGCAGACGACCGAACGAAAGAGTTGAAGTGCTCCCGCCAGATCGAAAAGCATCCGAGGCAGACAAGAAGATATTCAAGATGAGAAAAAGGTTTGCCAAAGCCATGTCAATGGGAATGAAGCTACCACCCTTGGAAGAAAACACGCTTAACGGTGTGGAGAGGCACCCTGATTATTGCGCATATCATCGGAAAATTTCACACCCCATGGAGGAGTGCGACACCTTTAAGATATGGTGGCAAGGATATGTTGCTCATCGGCAACATTTTAAGCGCATGAAACGCAAGATTTGTCGGGAACGAAGAAGCACTGTCGACGGGCGCAACAGAACTACTGGCAGCTGTTACATGGTTAACGCCGGGGGGTCACAAGTTCTCACCTTTGGGAGCGACTCTGATGAAGAAATGGCTTTGGGCCCTCTCTTTAAAGAATCCGTTTTAGGGAAAGAGGAGAAATCGGAAGCCTGCGAGAACATTCAGCTGCGCAATCGCACACTCCCAGAAAAGAATCTCGGGCCCGCGAATAGAAAAGATAAGGGAAAGGAAAAGGTCACTGAGGATATCATTTTAGATGACCAAGTCATGAAAGAACTAACTACCAAAGACCTTCCCAGGAAGGGTAAGATGGACTACAATATCCTAGCGCACCTAAGGAAGCTACCTTCCCAGCTTAGCATTCTCGATGCCCTCCTATTATCAAAAGAAGCTCGAGATTCACTAATTAAGGCGCTACAAGAACCTGAGCAATTCCAAGCCTTCCTCGCCACTGAAAGGATGAAGGATGAACTGGAGGAAGTGCATACGGCCGACATCACTTTCGGTGACGAAGACCTCCTTCTCGGGACGTGCGACCACAACCGTCCCCTATATGTCTCTGGATACTGCCATGATATCAAGATAGGCAAGATCCTGGTGGATAATGGATCCTCCGTCAATCTCCTTAATGTTCGGGTGTTGAAGGAAATCTGCATGAGTGTGCAACACCTCGCTCGTGACAAAATTACTATCTCCGGTTTCGATTCACAATCGTCACGGACTCTCGGATCCGTGATACTAACATTACGCTTTGGACTCCTCGTCACAGACATCAAATTCCATGTCATTGACGCCAAGACCTGCTACAACGCCTTGCTCGGTCGTCCTTGGCTACACGAGTACAATATCATCCCTTCTACACAACATCAGTGTATGAAGTACTTTAAGGATGGTTTCGAGTATACCGTAACAGGTGAGTTGAACCCATTTTCCGTGAACGAAGTCCGCAAATACGAAAATGCGAAGTACTTTTTGCCAGATTTCGAGGATACAGAAAGGTGTCGCAAGCCGGAGAACAAAGCCGCCGCCACCATCCCTGTTTTCGGGAGCGATACCGAAGAAGAAGAAGAGATAGTTTATGCCGGGCCGTCTCAACGCAACAACCCGGGGACGTCCGCCCCCATGTTGGTCTTCGGAAGTGACTCGGAAGATGAAGTCAATGCCGTGTTCTCCAATCGGCTGTCAATACAAGCACCCCCTAGCGATGATCAGAGTTTGCAAATCACCATGGTACCGCGAGAACACTACAAGGATCTCGACACACTTCAAGCTCATAATATGCAGGACCTGCAAACATTTTACGTCCCTCCCAGGCAAAAGGGTGAGAAGTTAATCCTATTCTACCAATCCTCAGAGTCGAAAATAGAGAAAGAGATCTGGCATGGCACGGATGTTACACTCGACGGGCTCCAACCTATCCGTTTTCCCAGATACTACACAAATGGACTAAAGAGGCTATTGAAGCGCCAAGGAGTACCCTTAAAACAGACTGTTCGACAAGCTCGGTTCTACAACAGGATTTGGGATGTCCCTGGGACTCAACGCAAATTGCCCAACGGGAAAATGGAAACACTTGGGCTTGGATACGTGAGAGCCGGAAAATGGGAACGGGCCCACAGTAGCTACGCTATATATACCTTTGATGAAGAAGAGGACGCCCTGTCAGGAAATGCCAACCCCTCATCAAAACTAGACCCCGCGATTGAAGTTCCGAGTCCTTCGTTTGAAGAACGAATGGACAAGCTTATCAGGAAAGTGGGTCAAAAAGCTCGGGAAGAACACAACCATGAGATGGCCATCTACGAGAAGGCCAGGACGCAACGTCTGTTTCAACAGGCTGCAAAAGACAAAGATGCCCATCCTTGTCAACCCGTTGTACGCAAGGCTCGACGCAGAGACGAAAATAAATCAAGAAGCGGAAAGAGGAGCCGACAACAATGACACAGGATTAGGGGGTTACGTGATCGGGTATTGCGCGGCTCGGATTTGTCCCTCATGAAGAAGATGAGTCAAGCGTACTCCTTCCCCCGAGACAAGATGGAGAGGTTACTCAAGCTCGCTATAAAACATCAAATGATCGCGCTTCCAGAGTCCAGACACCCTGAGCAAGCTAACAAGGCTTCTCGTCTGAGCTATTGCTCTTATCACCGAGCCATAGGACATCCTACCGAAGACTGCTTCACCTTCAAGGACTGGGTCGAGGACCAGTACCAACAGGGCAGATTCGCTTTGTCCAACGGTTGGAAGGTAACGCCGCCACAAAAGCATGAACCCAAAGCCGCAAAAGCAAAACCAGATCCACCTCAGTCCTGGAAGCGGATTCGCACCTGTTATACGATTACGTTATTAAAAGAAGAGCCCGAGAACGTGGATGACCTTCCCTGGTGCTTTGAGAACAGCGATGATGAGGTGGTCTCAGAATTTCCGCCAGCTCCAAAAGAACTGGAAGACGGCATACATACTACTGCAGATAACTTCAAGAAGATTGAGTTGGGATCGGCAGATGCCCCGCGACCGACATTTGTCAGCGAGCTGCTATCTGAAGAAAGGGTGGCCGCGTTAAAGAACGTGCTTCTACGGCATAAAGACTGCTTCGCGTGGAACTACTCCGAGATGCCAGGATTAGATCCGGAGATTGCTGTGCATAAATTAGCAATATCCCCAGATATCAAGCCGGTCAAGCAGGCGCCAAGAAGGATGCGACTCGAGCTTGAAATGAGCATCAACGCCGAAGTCAAGAAGCTGATTGATTCTGGATTTATCCAAGAAGTCCAATATCCCGACTGGATCGCCAATATCGTCCCGGTAATGAAGAAGAATGGGACGGTACGCATATGCGTGGATTTCAGGGATCTCAATAAAGCCTGTCCAAAGGATGATTTCCCAGTACCAGTAACCGAGCTAATGATAGATAACACGTCCACTCACGAGGTTTTCTCCTTTATGGACGGTTCATCAGGATACAATCAGATAAAGACGCATCCCGAAGACCAGAAGCACACCGCTTTCCGGACCCCTTTGGGTATATTCTGCTACAGGGTTATGCCCTTTGGTTTAAAGAACGCCGGCGCTACCTATCAAAGGGCCATGACAAAAATCTTCGACGACCTCATACATGACATCGTCGAGTGCTATATCGATGACCTTGTAGTAAAGAGCATGTCATACGAAGAGCATTTAAAGCATCTGGAGACTGTATTTCAACGCCTTCGGCAATACAATTTGAAGATGAATCCCCTCAAATGCGCGTTTGGAGTCTCCTCGGGTAAATTCCTGGGATTCATCATCCGACATTGAGGTATCGAAATAGATCCATCTAAGATCAAGGCGATCATGGAAATGCCTCCGCCAAGAACCCTCAAACAGTTGCGGTCTCTCCAAGGGAAGCTCGCATACATCCGACGGTTTATCGCCAATCTTTCAGGCAAGTGCCGTCCTTACAGCCACCTGATGAAGAAAGGAACTCCATTCGTTTGGGATCACAAATGCCAAGATGCACTAGACGAGATCAAGCAGTACCTGCAGAACCCTCCGGTGTTGGCCGCGCCGGTCAAGGGAAAACCCCTCATTCTTTATACAACCCCCCTCGAAGGTTCCTTAGGCGCATTATGGGCACAAGAGAATGATCAAGGGAAAGAGAGAGCACTCTACTACTTAAGTCAAGTTCTGCTGGGGGCAGAAAGCAACTACTCTCCCATTGAAAAACATTGCTTGGCGTTAATCTTCGCGATAACAAAGCTCAGGCACTATGCGTTGGCACATGAAATCCGTCTTATCTCGAAGGTGGACCCTCTTAAACATTTGATGTCAAAGGCTATATTGACGGGTCGACTCGCTAAATGGGCTCTACTCCTGAAGAAGTTCTCAATAACGTATCGACCTCTTAAAGCAGTGAAAGGCCAGGCCGTTGCCGACTTCCTCGCTGAGCATCCAGTACCTGCCGGTTCTCCTCTAAACTGCGATTTGCCGGACGAGCATGCATTTGATGCGATCGGCGGCGGTAATACCCGATGCGAACTCTATTTCGATGGAGCGTCCTCCGTGAAGAAGAGGAAACAAGGTATCCCAATGATCAAATCGGGGATAGGCCTCATCTTCGTAACTCCACAAGGAGGGATAATGCGCTTCGCATTCTCCTTAACAGAGCCGAGGACAAACAATGAAGCTGAATATGAAGCTCTGGTAGCAGGCCTCGAGATCGCCGTCGACATGGGAATTGAAAATCTCCTCGTGTATGGGGACTCCCAACTAGTCGTTAGTCAAGTAAACGGCGACTACCAGACATGCAAACCAGAATTGGTGAAATACGGCGAAAAGGTGCAACAACTGTTGACCTAAATTCCCTCCTATACTTTGGAAAGTATACCACGTGCGGAAAATAGCAAAGCAGACGCGTTAGCTAAGCTCGCTAAAGAACTGGCTGACGAGAACCTCGATGACGTCAGAATCGTGGTACAAAGCCGTCGAGTGCTCGTTCCAACGGAAATATCTCCGGAATCATACGAAGAAAAGGGAGCGACTGAGCAGACGACCTTATAAATAAAAGACCGTGAGAAGGCCGAGGACTGGAGGGAAGTCTTCATAGACTACTTTAAGTCCCACCGAATGCCCGAAGAAGCGTCCTCAAGACATCAGCTCATGAAACAGGCTCTATCTTTCGCTTTTGTCAACGACACTCTGTACAAAAGATCGTTTGATTCTCTGTGGCTGAGATGCTTAGGACCTGACGAAGCAGAAAGAGTCGTTCAGGAAGTTCACGACGGACTCTGCGGTTCTCACCAAGCAGGCCCAAAGATGAAGTTAAAAATTAAACGGATGGGTTACTACTGGCCCACGATGATCCAGGACTGCCTCGAGTATGCGAAGCAATGCCACTCGTGCCAGATTCATGGAGACTTTATCCACCAACATCCGAATCCACTACACCCAACGGTGGCTAGCTGGCCATTCGAAATGTGGGGGACTGACATAGTCGTCCCCATCGAGCCAGCATCGTCCCGGGTACATCGTTTCATCCTGGCGACAACTGATTACTTCTCCAAATGGGCAGAAGCAGTACCACTGAGGGAAGTGAAGACGGAGAATATCCTCCACTTCTTAAAGACGCACGTCATCTATCGGTTTGGAACCCCACGGCGGATTATCTCCGATAATGGGCCAGCCTACAGAAGCCATAAGATTAGCCGCTTCGCGCAGCAGCACAATATAGACTGGAGATATTCTTCAGTTTACAATCCACGAGCTAACGGTCTGACCGAGGCCTTCAATAAGACCTTGACGAAGATCATAAAAAAGACGGTGTCCCGAAATAAAAGAGACTGGCACGAGAGGCTACAAGAGGCCCTTTGGGCCTATCGAACTACATTCAAGACGGCCACGAACACAACGCCGTACGCGTTGGTATTTGGGACGGAAGCAGTGCTCCCCCTCGAGATAGAGTTACCCTCTCTACGAGTGGCAGTCCACTACGAGTTGACGGACGAAGAAAATGCTCACCTTCGGCTCGAGGAGCTTGATGCCCTCGATGAAACCCGGCTCATAGCGCAACAAAACCTAGAGGCCTACAAAGCAAAGATGACGCGCTCGTATGAAAGATTGACCAGGCCGAGGACATTCCGCCAAGGCGAACTCGTACTAGTGGTCAAAAGACCTATGATCCCCAATCACGCCAAGCGGAGAAAATTTGAGCCGAACTATGAAGGCCCGTACATCATAGACAAGGTCTACCAGGGTGAGCCTATCTACTCATGGACATGCACGGTGAGAGGCCTTTCAGGCCAATAAACGACCGCTTCTTAAAGAAATACTATGCTTAGCGAGCCACAGCCTGGGTCAATGATAGATGACGACGACTATGTCCGCTCGCTATCTTCCTAAGCTCAGACCTCATAAGCAGTAGCCGACCTTCCCCTTAATAACGGACCGAAATGTCCTTAAACTAATAACGGACCGAAATGTCCTTAAACTAACAACGGACCGAAACGTCCTTAAACTATCGACGGACTGAAACGTCTTTAAACTAACGATGGACCGAAACGTCCTTAAACTGACAACTGACTGAAATGTCCTTAAACTAACGACGGACCGAAACGTCCCTAAACTACTACCGCGGCATCCTTAGGCTGACGAGATGAATAAAAAAAGGGAGAAAAAGAAAAATAAAAAAAAGGGAATAAAAAAACGGTAGGTCCATAAGCAAAAGGGGCACGGATGAAAACCCGAAAGGGCTCCGTGAGTAAAAACAACAGGACTACCGGCGAGTGTTTGTGAAAACCTGAAAGGGCGCAACCTCGTTAAAAGACACTTACAGAGTCCTCTCGACCTTGTAAGGAGAAACCACCTGCGTGAGATCCTTACGACTCACAAAGGAGCAACACACTTAGGGATCCTCACGATTCCTAAGGAGAAAATGCACTTGCGAGATCCTTACGACTCGTAAGGAGAATTCTCTTATAGGACCCTCACGGCTCATAAGACTTGAAAGTCTTAAGTTACAGAAACCTAAACCTGTTCTTAAGCAAATCCCCCACAACCTTTAATATTGCCCTACAGGAGGCTCAATACTGACCCTTGTATACAATCCACGGGCACGAACAAACATTTCCCCAGCAAAGTCACACCCGTGACTAGGGACAGGTCCATATGGTGAACAACCCTTATAATTCCTCTCGACTTATAAGGAGAAAACCCTCTTGCAGGATCCTTACGACTTACAGAGGAACATACACTTAGGGATCCTCACGATCCCTAAGGAGAAAATACACCTGCAAGATCCTCACGACTTGTAGGGAGAAATACCTTTGTGAGACCCTTACGGCTCATGAAGTCAAAAGCCTTGGTCGACAGGACCCTTAACCCTGTTTACTAAACCACCTTTGTTCGACATCGACAGAGGCAAATGATGATTCGCTCCTGGCAACATCCCAGTTGTAGCGGTGCTGATGCCGAAATCGGTGTCTAAAATCCAAGCTTGCGGCGAAAAAGCTAGCAAGCCACACATGCCTACGAAATAGCCGAAATGATGGGGCAACTTGCAATAAAAAGCAGCAAGTAAAAGTGTATGCATGAAAAATAGCCGAAATGATGGGGCAACTCTCAATAAAAAGCAGCGAGTAGAAAATAAATAAATAGTCGAAATGATTGGGCACCGCGAAAAATAGCCGAAATGATGGGGCAATCGCGACCTTCGCGATATAAAAGCTGAAACGATAGAGCATCGCGGAAAAAGAAATAAAATAAAAATAAAATTTATGCCTTACAGGTGATGTTCCATCACACCCTGTACACAATCCAAGGGCGTAAAAAAAAAGGGAACATACCTCCCCCCCAGGTTTCACCAAAGAAAGAAGCTAAATCTCGACGGGCCACAAGCGACCTAGAGATCATCCCAACACTTGTCTCGTAACGACGGACACAACTTCAAGCTAAGCGGAACAGCGGCAACTCCCAGTTCCATGGCTCGGTGGTATACATATCGCCAACAGTCAAACCTCCATCCCGTGAAATGCGGATACAATCAGCAAAATTCCTGGTTACGTGGAACGCGGATAACGTCACTCTTTGACCCCGTGGAAAACGTCCAGAGCGGATCCTGGTCCTCGCAGAGCACGGAAGTGAACCCGTGTGAAGCATCCAGAGCGGAGCCTAGTCCTCGCCGAGCACGACAGTGAACCCGTGTGAAGCATCTAGTGCGAAATTCCTGGTTACGTGGAACACGGATAACGTCACTCTTTGACCCCGTGGAAAACGTCCAGAGCGGATCCTGGTCCTCGCAGAGCACGGCAGTGAACCCGTGTGAAGCATCCAGAGCGGAGCCTAGTCCTCGCCGAGCACGGCAGTGAACCCGTGTGAAGCATCTAGTGCAAAATTCCTGGTTACGTGGAACGCGGATAACGTCACTCTTTGACCCCGTGGAAAACGTCCAGAGCGGATCCTGGTCCTCGCAGAGCACTACAGTGAACCCGTGTGAAGCATCCAGAGCGGAGCCTAGTCCTCGCCGAGCACGGCAGTGAACCCGTGTGAAGCATCCAGAGCGGAGCCTAGTCCTCGCCAAGCACGGCAGTGAACCCGTGTGAAGCATCTAGTGCAAAATTCCTGGTTACGTGGAACGCGGATAACGTCACTCTTTGACCCCGTGGAAAACGTCCAGAGCGGATCCTGGTGCTCGCAGAGCACGGCAGTGAACCCGTGTGAAGCATCCAGAGTGGAGCCTAGTCCTCGCCGAGCACGGCAGTGAACCCGTGTGAAGCATCTAGTGCAAAATTCCTGGTTACGTGGGACGCGGATAACGTCACTCTTTAACCCCGTGGAAAACGTCCAGAGCGGATCCTGGTCCTCGCAGAGCACGGCAGTGAACCCGTGTGAAGCATCCAGAGCGGAGCCTAGTCCTCGCCGAGCACGGCAGTGAACCCGTGTGAAGTATCTAGTGCAAAATTCCTGGTTACGTGGAACGCGGATAACGTCACTCTTTGACCCCGTGGAAAACATCCAGAGCGGATCTTGGTCCTCGCAGAGCACGGCAGTGAACCCGTGTGAAGCATCCAGAGCGAAGCCTAGTCCTCGCCGAGCGCGGCAGTGAACCCGTGTGAAGCATCTAATGCAAAATTCCTGGTTACGTGGAACGCGGATAACGTCACTCTTTGACCCCGCGGAAAACGCCCAGAGCGGAGCCTGGTCCTCGCCAAGCACGACAGTGAACCTGTGTGAAGCGTCCAGAGTAAATACCGGACTGTGGAGTCCTTAAAATCCATGGACTATGATGTCCTTAAACTCGACCGTGATGTCTTAAAACTAACGATCAACCACCCCGATTCCCTACGGATTCTGCCTTGGTTTAAGGGTACATCTCTTCACTCCTTTGATACCTGGCGTTGTAATTCCTCAACGTCTTCAAAGAGGTGACGGGTCCCTGCAACCAAACATCGGACTGTGGAGTCCGTAAATCCACAGACTATGAGGTCCTTAACCTTGAACGTGATGTCTTAAAACTAACATCGGACTGTGGAGTCCCTAAATCCACGGACTATGAGGTCCTTAACCTTGACCGTGATGTCTTAAAACTAACATCGGACCGTGGAGTCCCTAAATCCACGGACTATGAGGTCCTTAACCTTGACCGCGACGTCTTTAAACTACGATACCTGGAGCAGCCCCTGACCCCGCGAAACACGGATAAGGGTGACCACATCCAACACTTGCAGGTCCTCACGACCTGTAAGGAAGAAAAACTCTCTTGTGAGATCCTTACGACTTTCAAGGGAAAACCCGCTTAAGAATCCTCATGATTCTTAAGAAGAACTTACACCTATGGGATCCTCTCGACCTGTAGGGAGAAAAACTCTTTATGAGACCCTCGTGGCTCATAAAATGCAAAAGTCTTAGGAAGCAGATCTTAACCCTGAATCCTAAGCCATCTCTGTCCTGCAAGGAGATCAAGGTAGAATGTCCGCAGAATACTTTCAATAAAAAGGGGGACACACCATTGAGAAGAAAAATGTATCTTTTATTCATAAACCAAAATGGATACAAAGTACAATTCATGAAAGAAACAAAAAAGAAAGATACTATCATTCATGAGTATGTACAAAAAAGGGGAAAAGATGCAAGTCCTCAAGCCGGCGGGCAGTGCAATAATTTTACCAGCTCATCGTTCTGTTGCTGAGCCACGGCTTCATGACACAAGATCTCCAGAAGACGAGCCTCCGCCTGAGCTTGCTGAGCCTGATACGAAGCAAGCCGAACTTCGAGCTCTTTCTCGATGGCTTTATGAGCCTCGACCCTCTCGCGAGTGAACGTGGCAGCTTTATCGAGAGCCACCACCTCTTTTATGGACTCCTGGAGCACTTGCCAGAGTTCGTACGCTTTGTTGGCCTTGGCTGTGAGGCTGGCGTGAAGCTCGCTCAGCGCCTTAGAAGCCAATTCCCTCTCCGAGAACTTACGGCTAAGCCTCTTCTCGCATGACGTCATGTTGGCCGCGCATCGTGCTATCAGCCCCCGCAACTCCGCTGTTACAGCCACGGCTTCCGAGGAAAGGCGAGAACATTCGAGAGCGTACAAACAAGCCTCCACCTTCCTACAGAACTCCACCCAGACCCGCACCACCTCCTCGCTATGATAGGTGGCGAGAAAAGGAAGGGAGCCGTTAGCTTCAGCAGCAAACGCTTCGGCTGTGGTCGCGCTACCAGCACGGAGCTCCTCGACGAAAGAAGATAGGGAGACAAGGCTCAACTGGGCCAAGCGTTCTGAAGCCCGCAAAGCATAAGGGCCGGGCGGCATCACAATGCGCGATTCCAAAGCCATGGAGACTGGCAGGGCTGTTCAAATTTGGCAAATGTTATTAAAACTCTTAAACACAGAACGAACGGGACTATAATAAAAAGTCACTCACCGACAGTCATGCAAGTAGAAGCTGAAGGTTCCCCTGGCCCTTCAACAACCTCGACCTCATCGTCAGCTTCCAAAACTATAGGAGACATCAACGTCATTTCGCGAAATAGTAACAATGCTATGGTAAAAAAAATGGCGAATGACACTAATCTTGCCCAGAGGAAAGGATAATACGCTGAGGGGAGATCGCTTGCGGAGCTGCCATCTCCAATAAACGCTGAAATGACTGTCGAGGCGACAGATCCGCGATAGTGGCCGCCAAACAGCGCAATTCTGGGAAAGATAAAAGAGTTCAGACTATGAAAGGGTTGCTAAATTAAAACGCAGAGGGTTACCTTCAACACTCCTCCCATTCTGAGCCGGGGGGATAGCAGCTTCAACGGTCTCCGCCGTGACCTCAGGCTCCAACAAAGGAAGAGTAGTCCCGACTACCTCTTTTCCAGCCTCTGGGCCGCCCTCAGTAAGAGTCATTGGGGCGGCGACCTCCAAAGGAGCCTCCCCCAAAGGGGCAAGCGCTCCCTGATCAAGAACCGCCGCTGGAGGCTCTACCATGAGAGGAGCAGCCTCATCAACCCCCTCCACATCAAGAAAGGCTTCATTGAGAATTTCAGCGGGCTTTAGCTTTAATGGGCCCGTAGGGAGCTCCCCCAGCGTCGAAGATTCTGCACGATTCGAATAAGAATAATGATACATATGCACGGGCATGAATAATCGAAAAGACTACAAAAGAAGCACAATGTACCTATACGCAAAGAAGCCCTCAATATGGCTTCTTCAAGCCGCTGCTCCTTCTCAAGGAGGTGGGCTCGCCGGGGTTCAAGGGTAGACTCATGACCGCCGGTCCATAAAGAAAGGGCATCAGCTGCGTCTTCTGAAGCGGCCTGCTTCAAAGCCCTTTCCCCCCATTCCTCCAAAGGACCGATAAATCGCCGCCGAATCCACGAAGGGTCTTCGTAAAAAATTACAGCGGGATAAGACTTCTTCGGAACCTTGGCGTTATGAGACGCGTCTTTTGAATGCCGTATGGCCTCAGCCAACTGTGCGGCCTCCTCATCAGCCGAACTCGGGAAGAGAAGTCCAGCGTCCGACTCTTGCAGGGCCAATGGTTCATCTTCAAGATTAGGCTCAGACTCCGCCACAGAATCGAGCAGGGTGGTGGCCGCTTTCCTCCGCCGTTTAGACCCAGAGCCGGTCGCTGAGGATGACCGCTTCCTCCCTCGTGAAGCCTTAGGGAGGCGCTGGCCCACATCGCCCTCAGCGCCCTCATCCCTGTTACTCTCGCTCGGTGCCACAACCGAGGATGACATCGCCAGTGTCGACGCCACAGGGGGCGGTGCCGCCACCGGCCGGGGTGCTACCACTGGGGCCCGTTTACCCCGCGATCGGGAACCCAAGGGCATACCGGCTGTTGGAGTAAGGTCTACCCCTGACTCCCCTGGAATGAGCGCGGTGCCAATCTCCCTCAAAGGGAAGCGGACCGGAACCCTCGGTCGCAGCTTAGCCCCCGAAACCTGAGAAGGAGCATCGTGACCAAGAAGCACCCTTCTTTCTTCAAGAATAATTGGGCTGATCCGATGAAGATACCGGCCCGTAAATGCACCCACACACCGGGGCATGTACTCAGCTTCAGGGACCATGAAACGAGAGCCGGTGTTCAACCTCATGAAATGATGAGCGGCATCGCGAACAGCATAGAGCGAAGGGATCGGGGCGACTATAAAAAGCCTCGAAAGGAACACCCTGGTCATATCCAAGCTGTCGGGCGAATCGATGTAGATTGTACCGCATGAAAAGAGCTGCACTATCTTGGCGAAACACCAAGTAGCCCGGTCTAATTGTATACAAATGCGCGGCCTCCCGGGGCTTCAAAGAAGGTGCGTTGTCTTTCGACTGGTCCCAGAGTTGTTGAACTGGACCCGAGGGAGTAGACAAGACCCGATCATTAAAAACTAGCCCGCCAGCGGCAGCGTGAGGAGAAATCAGCACCCGAATAGCCCCGAATTGAGTCGGGTCAGCAGCAGAAGCACCCACCAGTCGCATAAGTCACGGGAAGGGATAGGCGTCGTAAAACGCGGGCCTCTGATGCATAGCGAAAGCCCCCAGCACATGCATTTCGACCCAGGACGTGAAATAATGAAGCGAAAAGTTCACTACATCCACGTCAGGTGTAGAGGTATTAGCTGCGGTGCCTAACCCATGATAAAGGTGCGCCAGGGCCGGGATGCCGATGGCCAACCGCGTCCCCTCAGCAATACGATGAGCCGGGTAGATGACCGAGGCTCTCATGAAGCGGCGATGCATGGGGATAACGAACCAACTGAGCCAGACACTAACAAACCCCACGAAGAACGTCTCCTCGTCCATGCCTGTAACATTTCAAAAAAGACAAAATGTTAATTTTGGGAATTTTTATAATTTAATATTATTTTATTGAATATTTTAATATTTTGGAATTATTAAATACAAATAAATGGGGAAAAATTTTGGAAAATTTTGGAAAATTCTAAAATAGGGTAAATTAGAGAATTATGACATTTTAAAGTTTTTGTGATTAATTTGACACTAATTTAGTGCTAATCGCGATTAAAAATCACTAATCGGTTTTTAGCTTTTTGTGCAACACATGCACATATCACTTTTTCACACTTGTGCATTTTCTTGCCATGCTTTTCATTTGGGTTTACTATTTGAGTGAGAAGGGTTTTAAAAGGAAAAAGAAAAGGAAAAGAATAAAGAAATGGGTAGTTGGTGAGAGAGAGAGGTATGGGCTTCATTGACTAAGGACTTAACCATTTCTCCCCTCATTTCCCTCCCTCTTCTCCCTTCTCCTGCTGCTGCTCCTGCACCTCCTTTCCCTCCCCTCTTCAAGCTCCAAAACACCTCTAAAACAACCTCAAAACCCAATCTCCATTTCATTAAATGTGTGCACAATCCCTAGATCTACACTTGGTGCTAAAGAAGCAAGGATTTTGGCCACTAGGGGCAACTCAAGAAAATTCTTGAGTTGCCAAATGAGGTATTTTCTGGACCTTAAACTTAGTTTATGCATTTCCTTTACCCCCATATTAAGATCGAATCGATATTGTGTGATATTGTGGACTTGTGGATAACCTAGTTAGGGTTGTGATGATTTATGGGTTGTAATATGGAATTGAGGTCAGTAGAAGTTATACCATCACCCTAGTGTATGAATTGGAAACCCAAAACCTGAAGCTTAAACCATAATACGGATTTTAGAAACCGATATCGTGGAATTTATGAAATCTGTGAAGGGTATATTGAATCTGCTATCACCCGAGACACCCTAAATTAAAATTGATTGGACAGTGACACGTGCAGGCACCCAGGAAGCTAACCCCAAGACCCCAGCTCCCACTTCTTCTTCCCGGCCGCCAATTTATCCCCATTGGCTGCAAATTGCGGCCTGGGTCCCACCATTTTGGCTCGTATTGGTTCTGTAGCTCCTACATGTTCATGTTAGACCCCTGGTATATATAGATTTGTATAAAGTGACCTAGGGTAAAATCTGGGACATATTTCCTAAGTTGCTGTTTTAGATTCATGTTTCCGTATTCCGTATTTTTAATTCTGCAATTGTGGATTGTGTTTTGCCTCGACTATTTGGCGTTTATACGACGATATAGAGGATGTGTTGATGGTTTTGAAGGCGTGCCATGGGTTTTAACCTATAGGCCTCTTATCGTATCATTTTGGATTTCATGTGCCGTTTTAGCTTTGATTTGGTTTTAATGCGCATATACGATATTTTGATGTGTAGGTACCCCATGAAGACTTCGGGACGACAAGCAAGCGCGTGGCGACGTCCACAAATGAAGACGCTAGGTGAGTAGATTATATCTACTGGGGGAAGTCGGGTGGATGGCGTATAGCACCCCCGCAGTCCGTAGTTGTTATTATATATGATAGTTAGGTGTATTATGGATAGTGTAGGGTTAGAAGTGACTAGTGTAGTTCATAGTCGCGAACCCTAGAATAGAATTACACCTACACGCACACCCTTGCATATTACTTATACTGGCACTGTGTTGATGATATTGGATGACTTTGGAGATGAGTCAATGATATTGGGCTTTGTGCCGAGAGATCGGTGATGTGATATGATTCATATTTGGGATACGAAATGTGATTCTTGCGGGCTTGGGATGTGTGTTTACCCCCGCATGCATACTTTATTGATGGTATCGATTTATACTAGACATAGAGTAGTACCCCAGATTATATGATATGTTGATAGTGATACCTGAAGTGTGATGAGATAGTGTGATATTGACCCGTACCCAGCTATTGGGATGCCGTACGACGATTTACCGTATGAGCTTTACATTGATGATAGATCCGCACTCATGACTTGAGGATGTCATATGATATACTGTATCGTACGCGATACTATTGAGGTGGAATCACCGACTATTATATCTATATATATATATCGACTCAGATGTTAGGAGGTTTCCTTACCTGTAGCTCAGCTTGTTAGTTCAGCTGTATAGTTTAGTGTAGTTGTTAGATTAGATTAGACTCCTACCTATTTCAAAACTAGCGGGTCGTGGGTATTTTAAAAGACAGGTCAAGGGATCTACGGATATTTCAAAAGGCGTATCTTTTCATAAAAACACCGTAGCCCCTATTTTCAAAACCCCATGATTCGTGATATTTCAAAAAGCACCATTTGTAGGACTTATATTAGATTAATGCAGATTAGTTATAGTTGCGTCTAGATTCAGCTCCCACTTTTTTTGTGGTTCGCTTTGCATCGCATTCTTATATTATGTTTCATACTCCATTATTGATATCATGCTGTTAGGACACCAGCACCATTACCGATGTTGCGTATGTACCACGTACACTTACTTGCCGGCTCACACACATCTTCATCGGTAATTGCCATGTCACGTACACCTTAGAAAATACTATTGCTTGACATAACCTATTAGCTAATAGTTTAGACATTGTAGTTATTACCTGCTACTTCATGCATACTGATATTCATTGTTATGCCGCATTCATGGATTCTCATGCATATATTCACTATTTTACGTGTTACTGAGGTTTTGGATTTGGATTTCCGTGAGATTTTCTGGATTTGGAGGAAAACCGCAAAAACACAGATAAACATTTTCTCTCTTTTAAAATAAAAAGTGCGGTTTTCCCATGATGTATGAGTCGTCCACCATGAGTTTGCTGATGGATTTGGAAACCCGATTCGAGGAGACGGATGAACCGTTTCGGGTACATGGTGGACCCGGTGCGGTACCCCGGGGCAAGATGAATGTGGTGATGACGTTGAGCCTGGCAGGGGAGCACTACCGACCGGTGATTTTACCTGACGCGTCGGATATCCGGAGGATACCGTCGTGGTCTTGAGATTGATGGTAGGGGCCGGTCTGGACTGACGGCGCCCTAGATTTTGTGATTGGGATACAGAGATATCGGGATATTTGGATTACGTTTTGTGCCGATGTTAGGCACTGTTTTATGCTGATTTCATTATGATACCTCATTTTAAAAATACAAAGGAAATCTCACTAAAGTATGAAAACAGTTTCTTCATTTACATGTATTATGTTCTCATGCATTAATACCTCATTCTTATGTTATATTGCTACCTGAGGCACTGACACAGGCACAGGAGATTACACTCGGGTTAGATATTTACCCTAGCCTTGTTATAGGCTGCATGTTTTATATTGAGGATTTTGTACTGATCGTTTTGACCTAGGATTATGTCTTGCGTTCGGTTTCTGCTTGTAGTTATTCTCTATTCACGAGTTGGCAACTCACCCCCGTTGTGCCACAGTTCTTGCAGGTTTTGCCGTACAGGTTCCTTTGCGGCATTTCTGGCACATTGCTTCCTTGCGGGTGAATTGCATTTGGTAGGTGGTTCCTTTTGCATCAAAACCACCATTGTACTTATATTATTCTTTGTATCTAGAATTTCCATCAACCAAATTTGTTTATTGTTTCAGACTCAGACTTTAGTGATGTTTTATTTGGCCTTAGAGTCGCGCTTAGTAGTATTGCGGTTTTCATGCTTACTGTGTTTCTTTTGGATCGATCCTCGCCTTTCGGCGTTGTATATTATATTGCATGTGTGGTTGTGACCGTCAATTGACGAAGAGCTAGCTCCCGCTTGGGGATGCCTTTTATCATTGAATATATGTTATGCTTGTTGTATCCCGTTCGGGGCCAGTATTTACAAAAGAAACTCTGCCAAAATTTTTAGAAAAGACTTTACCTTTTAAAAATGCACCTTCGGCTTAGTTATTTAAAAAGCTCGACTTCAAACATATTTTCCTTCACTTCTTTAAACCAGTTTTCTTCACTTACTCTTAAAATGGTTTTAGATTTCTGGGCTTTGGCTTACTTGGATCAGATGAAGTCCTATAGATTTCATATGGTTCGAGGGCCAGTCACGTGCTCTTTCGGGTCGTGACAATGCCGGGAACAACGATGGATTCAAAAGAGGTCGGTGACATAATAGGGATGTAGTACTGAGGTAAGTCCGATTCGGTGGTCGGCAGCTTCTTCAGACCGAACCCAAAGGGGTCTCCAATGTTGGCAAACTTCGGAGCCGTCTTCGATAGGGCGTCCTCGCGAAGGAAACAAGCAATGAAGCTCTTAAAAGTAACACCCTGCTCTTCGGATTCGGTAAATAATCGGTCGAAGATACATAGCGCCTTGATTAAACTGGAATGCTTGTGGCGGAAGGCATTCTCAGCAGACAGGCCGTCAACTGGGGCGGGCTCGGGTTCAAAAATATACTCGTCAGAAGGCAGCAACTCCTCGTATAGACTACCCCTGATTGGCAACCCCGAGATGTCATAAAATTCGGCCAGAGAGATCGAGACCTCGCGATCTCCTAGAATGAAAGTGTTGGTGGGAAGATTCCATTGGTTCAAAAACGCCTTGACCCACCAGACATGCGGAGACTTATAATGGAAGAGTGACGCGTATATTTCCTGATAAAGCCCGACTTTCTGCAACCGCGCACGATGGGCAGAAAGGATGTAGCGAGCCCAGAGAAGGTAGCCCGTAGGGTGCCGAGGAGTAAGCCCTATCTTATAAATTTGCCCCCACGGGTGGGCCTCACCCTGGCAGATACGCCACCCCAAGATGTCTATGGCCGGGATCGGATGGTTCGGAATACCGGTCGTCGAAGGCTCGAGCCTCCCCGTTGGAGTCCAGTTGGGCATTTCCATAGCAAAAATCGTCCTCGGAGGATCCATCGGTAAGAATGGGAAAGTGGGCTCCGTCGGTACCGCGCAAAGAAAACTCCGGCGACCCTGAATAATCTGACTATACCAAGATCCCCATTGAAGAAGGTTGGTACAGTTCGGGTCATGGGCCCGGATCATCGCCATCGCTTCCTCATCAGATGGCGACTGAGGAAAAGCAGCCTCCGAGCGAGAGAAGGGAAAGCACGGAACAGAAGCCATCGCACCTGAAATCCAATAAAAGGAGACCGTTAAAAGCAAAGTCAACGATATAAATCCATGCATGAACATGAAGACTAGTTAAAGAAAGAAACAACAGAGTTTTCTGGGACCATTGGCTACAAAACACATGGGCCCCACAGAATCAGGATGACGGCTCATTAATAATGAGACCAAATAGTTACAATAAAATAAAGGGAATATCCTCATTTAATAAAGAATGGTAACCCTACACATTCCCCCCAACAGGATCTGCCTCGGGCTCTACAATGGATCCAACAAGATCAAAGGAATTAAATTCCCACAGAAGACATCAATACAAAGCTCCTATTGCATTGATTGCAGAAGGACAACCTCGGGTCGAGAGCCCCCAAGAAGCCTTCGTGTGAAGAAACTGAGTTCTTCATTGGAATTAAATTTCTTATTAAGAAAAGGGAATTAAATTCCCAGAAACATTTTTTGGATGGAATTAAATTCCATGGATTTAAACCGCCATCATCATCTCCCTAAGGATCATCTAAACCCTAAGAGATCTACTGTTGGAGGTTAAGTGGTCTCATATTTTGGTTAAAGAACTTGAAGAAAAAATGGTTCTTTGTGAAACCCTTGATACGGATTTAAAATCCAGAGAGTTTTGTCAAAATGAAGGTGCTTCGATCACCATTACCTGAGGAGGAAGAGTCCTTTTAAACAGAGTTAAACTCTGAAAATGTTTCAAGATAGAGAACTAAGCTCTAGAAGAAGAGAGTTAAATTCTTAAAGGAAAAAGTTCTCAGAAGAAGAAGATGAGCAAAGTGAAGGCTCTTCTGAAGAAACGTGAGTATTTATAGGAGGTGATGGAGACGTTTCATCTCCCCAAATCCCTAGAGGAATCCAACGGTCACAAAAGGTGACAGCGTTGCACTCACGTGCGGACACGTGAGAACAACGCTGTGGAGGCATTTGTTTCCTGATTTAAAATCAGAAAAGCTTATGGAAAAGGCTTCAGAAAAGGGTCACGTGCTTACACGTGACCAGCAGTCACGTGTTGGCACGTGACATCTAAAAGCATCGGCAAGGCAAATTCAGCTTCCCGACTACATCAAAGAAAAGGGCTTCAGAAAGGGTCACGTGCTCCCACGTGACCTGGGTCACGTGCTCCCACGTGACAATTAAAAGCGGCTTCAAAGGCAAACTGGTTCCCTGATCAAATCAAGGAAAAGGCTTCAGAAGAGGTCACGTGCTCCCACGTGACCAGGGTCACGTGTTGGCACGTGATAATCAAAAGCAGCAGATTTGTTCTCCGGTTAAATCAAGAAAAAGGCTCCAGACGAGGGTCACGTGCTCACACGTGACCAGGGGTCACGTGGTGGCAAGTGACAGCTAAGAAGCGACCAGAAAGCAGAGCGCAAAAAGAAAGAAGAAGGCTCGTTCCAAGGGGGGGTCACGTGCCCACACGTGACCAAGGGTCACGTGGCCACACGTGACCAACTTCAAAGCCCATTTGTTAACAGAATTAAATTCTGAGAAAAGACTTCTCAAATCTTTCCAAAAGAACCGATTGAATTAAAGATTTAAAGGTGATTAAATATCATCTATCTATGGGAAAATCTCGAATTTGGAAAGATTTCCCCTTAAAATCTAACCGAAATAACAAAGGAGAATCTCTGGATTTAAAATCCAATGGTGAATAAAATTTACCTAACAATCCAAAGGTCCAAAACGAATGATGGATGCAAATCAAATCTCCCAATGGAAGATTCATCAAAAACTAATTGACTCGGCTGCTTCTCCTATAAATAGGAGCCAAGAGACACACAAAAAAAGGAGGAAAAAAGAGTGAGAGGAGATATACGCAGAGGGAAGAAAAGAGAGAAAGCTTGATACGTTAGAGGAATTTGGATCTTCTGCAAAAGAAAACCCTAGGTAAGAAAGGGAAGGTTTTTTTTTAACAACAGAGTTTAACTCTGATATAAAACAGAAGGACATATTTCTTTTCTCTTTGATAGAGGATCTGTAAAGTGCACATCTCCCCTTGAGTTGAGAATTTAATTCTCAATGGGTTGAGATCCTGCCATGCAGATCCAAAGCATAGAGAGGGAATGGAAGCACGAGAATTTAATTCTCATAGAACTATAGGAATTTAATTCCTTCAAAATAAAATTAGGGTTTGACCCTGTATTATGGGAATTTAATTCCTTCAGAATGAAAAGAATCAGGGTTTAACCCTAGTTAAGAACTTAGTTCTGTTAAAACAACAAGAATCTAATTCCCTTAATCTTATTCCCCAGAATAATTCTCTAACAGAGAGTGGGGTTTAATTCCTTAAAAGCTTTTATTAGGGTTTAACCCTATTCAGTTCTTCACATATATGAGGAATTTAATTCCCATAGAAAATTCAGAGTTCAACTCTTCAAAAGGAACTAGGAATTTAATTCCTCTGAAATTATTGTCAGGGTTCAACCCTACAAGGAATTTAATTCCTGAAAGGGATTAACAGATCTTCTAAACAACTACAGAAAAGCAGGGTCACGTGTCACCACGTGACCCCCCAAAAGATCTACAGAAAGCCCTTTGGGGCAGTGCCTCACGTGACCCACGTGACCCTTGGCAGAGGCTTTAACATACTCCATTCAAACACTCGTCACGTGATGACACGTGATGCTCCAAAAGATGCGATCTTCTCAGCAGAACAAACGAAGGGAGGGCGCCCTCACGTGCTACCACGTGACCCCTCTTACCTCAGCGTCTAACGCTAAATTGGAACCCCTGAGCCCAGTGTTAAACACTGTTTTGCCTTAGTGTTCAACACTAATTAAAGAGCTTTCTTGCAGTGTTTAACACTGAATTTCTTAGTGTTTAACACTAAATTAAATCTCTGTTGACCGAGTTTAACATTAATTTTCTTAGTGTTTAACACTAATTTGAAGCCTCTGCTGCTAGTGTTTGACACTGATTTGCTCTAGTGTTTAGCACTAATTTGAACCCCCTGTTACTGGTGTTTAATGCCAACTGTCTTTTAGTGTTAAAACACTAACTTGATTCCAGTGTTCAACACTGCTGAATTAACGTTAGCCCAATTGGCTAAATGGCCAGAGGCAAAGCCTCTCCTTCAAGGGACCAACAGGAGGGCCGATGTCCCAGACATGATTGGACTTAGCCCAAGCTGGCCATAAGTCCTCAATTTGTAATCAACTGGGCAAATGGGCTCATAACGTAATCAATTGGTCTTGATCCCAAATTGGGCCAAAGACTATTTAATCCACTCCGGTTCCAGGGTACATCTCTTCACTCCTTTGATACTTGGCGTTGTAATCCCTCAACGTCTTCAAAGAGGTGACGGGTCCCGATGACCACGCATTGATATGGACTGTGGGGTCCTTAAACCCATGGAATACGACGTCCTTAACCTTGACCGAGATGTCTTAAAACTAACAATGGACTGTGGGGTCCTTAAACCCATGGACTACGACGTCCTTAACCTTGACCGAGATGTCTTAAAACTAACAATGGACTGTGGGGCCCTTAAACCCATGGACTACGACGTCCTTAACCTTGACCGAGATGTCTTAAAACTAAAAATGGACTGTGGGGTCCTTAAACCCATGGACTACGACGTCCTTAACCTTGACCGAGATGTCTTAAAACTAACATTGGACCGCAATGTCCTTAAACTACCCATGGACCGCAATGTCCTTAAACTAGCGATGGACCACTATGTCCCTAAACTGGAACAATGGAGCCCAAATGCTCTTTTGTCGGATCTAAACGATCCCGTTTAAGTTGATCTTAGCTTCAAATACGGCTAACGCATCCTTAAACCTTTCAAACAGACTTTAGTCCCAAACTGGACTATAGATCCCCCCAATTAACTCTGGTTCAAAGGTACATCTCTGAACTCCTCTGACATCTGTCGTTGTAATCCTTCAACGTCGTCAGAGAGGTGATGGGTCCCGATGGCCATACATTAAATGGACCACCATGTCCCTAAACTAGAACAATGGAGCCCAAATGCTCTTTTGTCGGATCTAAACGATCTCGTTAAGTTGATCTTAGTCTCAGGTTAGACTAACGTATCCTTAACAAACGTTTGAGTTGATCTTGGCCTCAAATATGGCTAACGTATCCTCAAACAAAACCCCCAAACCCAAATCTAAGATAATACGAATTTGGACTAGTCCACGCCCTACAGGCGACGACATAACTCGGTCTCCGTAAACAATCCACGGGTAACAAAACATAAAATAAACACACACGACACGAAGTGACCATCTGGAGAAGGAGAAAGTTGTTACCGCGACGCGGTAGTGTAATTAACTGCAGGGGCTTGCGCCTGCAGGGAAGAGCGTCCCCACAATCAAAAAAACCCCTCAAGCGAGGGGGAATCTGACGAAGTCTGCTACATCGGACGCATCCGTTCAGACCTTCGATGTACGGTGCCATAAATCAACTTGGCATCTTCGGAGAGGTGGACGGTTAGCACCAATTAGCATCTGCCCCGAATCTCAGGCGAGACGTCAGTCGCGCCGCCATTCGGAGGGGAACAACGCGCTCTGGTGCAGTGCGCCAACCCAAGAGCGCAGTGTTATGTTTTTAGGAGCGCAAGGCGCAGATTGACACGTGGCGCTCTCTGATGACTTGCGCTAATCCAAGGAGTGCAACAGCGCAGATCAAGAGTGCAAGGCACTGTACAGTAGCGCAGAGCACATCTTGATCACATTTAGATCAAAGAAAAGAATCTTTTTAGAGGTTCTACCTCAAGATTCAAGAACCGATGGTTCATCAAAAGGCAGTGCCTTTATATAGATCAAAAGATCTAATATGAAGTAAATTACTTGTTTTTTTATCTCTTTCTTTTTTATGGAAGATCTTGATCTTGTTCTTAGATCATTGATCTTTTTAGAAGAGAATTCTTCTTTTTTTTCCAAAGGTTTACCTTTTTCTCTTCGAGTTCTTCTCAATATTTTTAGAGGAGTTCTGTATGATCTGAGACTTGGAGTCTAGGGGCCTTTATATAGGGCTAATTGATTTGTTAAATCAGTTAAAGAGATCTTTCTCTGATTGATTTAGGGATGTTTCCCCACCGTTGGATCTTTGATCCTATGGCTTCTGTTTTACAGAAGGTAATCTTCTTATTTTTAACAAGATTGGAAAGATCTTTCCAGAATTTTAATTCTGATTAATTAAATAATTATTTAAGTTTTAGTGCTGGCACAGTTGGCGCAAGCGCACCTGCGCTTGAAACGTGTCGCGCAGCGCAGGTGCGCTTGCGCACCTGCGCTTGACACGTGTCGCGCAGCGCAGAGCACAACTGCGCTGACACGTGTCGCGCAGCGCAGAGCGCAACTGCGCTGACACGTGTTGCGCAGCGCAGAGCGCAAGTTATCTGAAGCGTTGCTTCCTTTATTAAAATTTTGAATTTTTAAAACAGAGCCTTGCTCTGATTGGGGTGCGCTGCCTTGGGCGCAGCGCCCCTTGCGCTGGCGTGTCTGCTTTTGACACGTAGCGCTCTGCACACAGCGCAAGGGATCTGAAGCGTTGCTTCAATTTTTGAATTTTTGAAATTCAAACAGAGCTTTGCTCTGATTGGGGGAAACAAATCTTTTAGTGAGCTTATATTAGTTAATGTAATTTAATATATCAAATATATAATTATACATTAAATTATCGAATCAACACTTGATCCGATAATCCGGCTATTTCACAAATAACCGACTAATATAATCTGTATCAGTTCATCGAATCAACACTTGATCCGATGACCCAGCTATATCTCATATACCCGGCCGATAACTCATATCGCGAGAATCTAATACGGTATCACATACACGTATTGTTCTCGGTCCCGCACATATCATATATGTGCTCCTACTCCATTTTGCCTGAGCCAGGAAACCTCTGTGCAGGACTCTAAAGAATCGTCAATACGCCGGCAGTAGGTGATCATATCAAACACCCACAAGCTGCAAGCGGTCAGCTAAACGTAATAGCCACCCAGGTATTGAGATATCAGAAGATCAACAAGCAAGCCTGTACATTCTCCTGCGAATCCAATCAGTAACCCTCCCGTACAGTCCGGTCTCTTCGTTTGATATGTCGCATATCTCGCCTAGGGGTGGTAAACGTCAGACCCCAGTAGCTTGATAAGTCATGTCGATATGAGGTCTATAACAGTTCGAGAAACTACTGATAACACTTACCAGTAAATCTCAGCAACCCTGGCCAGGGATTTCCAGTTATATCCAATCGAACACAGCGCAACATCAACTTCCTATACTGGGAGAGACGAAACCCCTCCTATCGCTCATTGCCTCCATGTGATTCGGGACTGTACCCAAAAGCCACCTTTTTGCACGCCCACTTGGACGTGGTATGATGGAAATCAAAGCACAGTGGGAATCACACAAGACTCTATGACGATCTCGGGTCTACAGACTAACCTGTACCAGTGTCATCAGAGAACTGCCATCTGACGTGAGGTATAATACCATCTGGGAGTTCTCGGCGAGTCCGTCCAGTGTACCCAGTCTCCACTGAGCACCCGTATACCTTCTCTGATGTCAAACACCAATGGATATGGGATCATCCATCATCCATCATATGGGTCAAGAAGCGCATACGCTAGTCTACTCTGGAGTATCGATGCCCTGTCTCGGTACTCCCACGACTAGGAACATTTAAAGGATGTACTTGGCGACTACACTGTCCTCACTAGTATGATCTGCATCATAGTCCTGGTAGTCAAGTACTCATCCTAAGGGCTTTATCAACATGTGACATAGAGACAATCAGAGTATATGTTAAGATAAAGAGTAACCAGATAGCATACCATCATGTCGAGTAAGAAAGTCCTCCCTATATATGTCCAAGCATCCACTACAATATACAACGTATGTACAGTAATGGCCTCTAGGGCATACATATAACTAACAACCGCTCTGATCCGTTCCATGTCCAGGTCAGGTGAGAAATGCCTCCCGTTCTTTAAGGCTCTGAGGAAAATCCCGAGGTTCGAGTGGTCGGAGGAGTGCCAAGCCGCCTTCGACCTATTGAAGAAGCACCTCGCAACGCCACTGCTGCTCACCCGACCAGTTGAAGGAGACGAGTTGTCATTGTATCTGGCGGTATCCGACCAAGCAGTAGGCTCGGTGCTCGTCCGGGAGGTCAGTGGGGCGCAGAAGCCGGTGTACTATGTGAGCCACGTATTTAAGGACGCAGAAATGAGATATCCAGCCATGGAGAAGATTGTCTTGGCCCTCGTGGTGGCCTCAAGGAAGCTGCGTCACTACTTCCAAGCACACACCTTCATCGTCCTCACCGAGCGCCCGTTGGGGGCTATCCTTGCATCACCAGAGTCCTCGGGCCGCTTAGAAAAGTGGAGGTGGGAACTATCTCAGTTCGACATAAAATATCGCCCGAGACAGACCATCAAAGCGCAGGACCTGCCCGATTTCATCGTCGAATGCACCATCCCCAGCAAGAAACGGGAGTCCGCGCCGCCCCTCGCAACTCAGTGTCCCATCACGGAGAGGCCTGGCTTGGCCCCTGAGTGGGATATCTACGTCGACGGGTCTTCAACCGAGGAGGGCTGTGGTGCCGGGCTCAATATCCGGGGACCGAACGAAGCAGAAATGGAGTACTCTCTAAAGCTCGGTTTCAAAGCCTCAAACAACGCGGCAGAGTACGAGGCCCTCCTGGCCGGACTGTGTATGGCCACCGGGATGGGGATGAAGATAATCCGAATCCGCAGCGACTCGGCCCTTGTCGTTGGTCAAGTGACCGGCCGCTTTGAAGCTCGGGAGCCTCTGATGATGAGGTACCTGGATGAGGTGAGGAAACTCTGGAGGAACTTTGACGAAGTCTAAGTAGAACAAATACCCAGGCAGCTGAATGCCCAAGCCGACGCCCTGAGCAAGCTGGCTTCGTCATACTTGGACAACAATAAGCGGTCTATCCTCTTCGAAACCTTGCCTCATCCCAGCGTGGAAGACGGAGCGACAACACTCCACGTATATGCGGCGCAGGAAGGTGACCAAGATTGGAGGAAGCCCCTCGTGGAATTCCTGAAGGACGGTATGCTCCCAGGAGATCGGGGAGCTGCCCGCCGTCTCCGGGCTAAAGCCCGCCACTTCGTATGGAGCAATGGGAACCTCTACAAAAAGTCATTCACTCAACCCCTGCTCCGGTGCATAGATCCCCACGAAGCCAACTACGTCCTTCAGGAAATCCATGAGGGGGTTGGCAGCGCGCACCAAGGGGCCCGAGCCTTGATCCAAAAGGCGTTGCTCCAGGGGTACCACTGGCCCACTATTCATGAGGACGTCCAGAAGCTAGTTAGGAGATGCAAGAGTTTCCAGCTTCACGACAGCATCCCTCGCCTCCCCGCTACCGAGCTGACCGTCCTAACATCCCCATGGCCGTTCGCCCAGTGGGGATTAGACATGATCGGCAGTTCCCCACCAGTACAGGCGGGCACAAATACATTCTCGTCGCAGTAGACTACTTCACCAAATAGATCGAGGCTGTCCCCATCAGGAAACCGGATGCTGCTATGACCATCAAGTTCCTGCAAAACAATCGGATACTCCGTGTTTCCCCCAATCAGAGCAAAGCTCTGTTTGAATTTCAAAAATTCAAAAATTGAAGCAACGCTTCAGATCCCTTGCGCTGCGCGTAGAGCGCCACGTGTCAAAAGCAGACACGCCAGCGCAAGGGGCGCTGCGCCCAAGGCAGCGCACCCCAATCAGAGCAAGGCTCTGTTTTAAAAAGTCAAAATTTAAATAAAGGAAGCAACGTTTCAGATAACTTGCGCTCTGCGCTGCACGACACGTGTGAGCGCAGTTGCGCTGCGCTCTGCGCTGCGCGACACGTGTCAGCGCAGTTGCGCTGCGCTCTGCTCTGCGCGACACGTATCAAGCGCAGGTGCGCTTGCGCCAACTGTGCCAGCACTAAAACTTAAATAATTATTTAATTAATCAGAATTAAAATTCTGGAAAGATCTTTCCAATCTTGTTAAAAACAAGAAGATTACCTTCTGTAAAACAGAAACCCTAGGATCAAATATCCAACGGTGGGGAAACATCCCTAAATCAATCAGAGAAAGATCTCTTTAACTGATTTAACAAATAAATTGGCCCTATATAAAGGCCCCTAGACTCCAAGTCTCAGATCATACAGAACTCCTCTAAAAACTTTGAGAAGAACTCGAAGAGAAAAAGGTAAACCTTTGGAAAAAAAAAGAAGAATTTTCTTCTAAAAAGATCAATGATCTAAGAACAAGATCAAGATCTTCCATAAAAAAGAAAGAGATCAAAAAAAGATCGAATCATAAAAAACAAGTAATTTACTTCATATTAGATCTTTTGATCTATATAAAGGCACTGCCTTTTGATGAACCATCGGTTCTTGAATCTTGAGGTAGAACCTCTAAAAAGATTCTTTTCTTTGATCTAAATGTGATCAAGATGCGCTCTGCACTACTGTACAGTGCCTTGCACTCTTGATCTGCGCTGTTGCGCTCCTTGGATCGGCGCAAGTCACCAGAGAGCGCCACGTGTCAATCTGCGCCTTGCGCTCCTAAAAACATAGCACTGCGCTCTTGGGTTGGCGCACTGCACTAGAGCGCGCCACGTGTCAGCAGCGCACTGGCGCAGCGCATTGCGCTAACAGACTTGCGCTCACCAGAGCGTGACACGTGTCACCTCCACATGCGCTGGCGCCTTGCGCTCATTAATTGGAGCAAAGCGTGTTGGAGATAGTGCCCTCAGAGTCAATTATTGGATCACAGGCACGTGATTGCAATGATTGAGGGAGGACCTATCCCGGTAGGACAGTCTTACTCAAGATGATAGTATGCTATCTGGTTTACCTTTATCATCGTGTACTGCTTTAGGTGACCTTATAGGTCACTATTGCACGTTGATAAAGCCCCTAGGATTCATGCTTGACTGCCAGCAGTATGAGGGCGATCATATACGTGGGAGCTGGTAGTCTATAAGCACATCCTTAAAAGGTCCCTAGTCGTGGGAGTTTCGAGACAGGGCATCGATACTCCAGAGTAGACTAGTGTATACAGTCGAGACCCCGACGAGGGGCGGTGGCCGGTCTCACAAGCCACTGGTGTCAGTTGGTTCACCTAAGATGTATACAGGTGCTCATTGGGTTATGAGTACACCGAACAGGACTCGCCGGGAACATGCTAGTTGGTCTTATACCTGAAGTCAGATAGCAGTTCCCTGGTGACATGTGTACAGGTTAGTTCATCGACATGAGGATCGTCATTTGTCTCGTGTGAGTTCCCACTGTACTTTGATTACTACCCTACCACGCTCAAAGGAGACGTGCAAACAGGTTTTAGTTGGGTACAGTCCCGAGCCACATGGAGGCAGTGAGCAGATCTTCAGGGGTTCGTCTCTCCCGGTATTGGGGGTGAGGTCGCGCTGTGTCTAGAAGAGCCCTTACACGAAGTCCTTGGCCAAGGCAGGAGATTTACTGGTAGGTATTCCAGCAGTATCTCAGGGTGTTCTGGGCTACACTCCGACACGACTTGTACCGCTTTTGGGGGTCTAACTTTTACCAACCCCCTATGCCCGCCATGAGATGCTCATAGACGAACGGACCGGACTGTACGGATATTGTCACTGACAGGCTCAGTAGGGTGTCATGATGAGTTCGCTCATCGACGTCCCTTTTGGTCAATAGCTGGTAGCCCGTCACGTATGGCTAATACCTCTGACGTGCTAGTGGTTAAATCCACAGCCATAGTATTAACGAGTCTTTAGAGTCCCCCACATTCAGTTACTCAAGTTTCGGGCGAAACGCTGTAGAGGCCGTATGGATATATGGCAGGGTTCGATCAGATACGTGCGGTATTGCACGGATCAGGATCGGACGGATAATACTAGCCGGCTTTGGTTTAAGCCGGATCCTAGTATAGTACAGTGTAGATTTTGTCTCATTGCATTTGTATTTCGGTCGGAATACAAATGCGGGTGTGTATACACAGTATCGGGGTTTTCCTGTAATTTATTACGGGATCAGTTTTCTGGAGTTGCCGGTTTGCTTTCCGTTTCGGCCATTTTTCTTTGCATCTTTCATTGGCCGAAGATTGGTGGAGGAGGGCTTATTTGCATTTGTGCAAATAAGCATTTTGGAGGGTTGTTTTTAGAAATTGTTGGATCATCATTGCTTGACTTTCTTTAGTCATCATGGCTAGTCTTGTAGTATCATGATGGCATAACTTTTTGGTGATGGGAGTTGATTTGTTCTTGGAGTGTTGGATTATGGCTGTGATCATTTGACTTCATGATTATCATTATTCCCTTGCATTATTATCCCTCACTTGGCTCACTCCTCCTCTCCCTTGATGAAAAGTGGCCGGCCATTCCCCTTGTGGGGGTTGACACAATTTTTGGGGTGCCATTTTCATCTCATCTTTACTTGCAAAATTCTTTTGGTTCACCTAAAAAGTTTACACTTCATTTTCCTCCACCATATACATGGCAACTTCAACCCCTAGCGACAAAAGAGTTCTACAGTCAACCTACAGCAAACCTTGGGCACGTCGACTCGCCAACTTCGTGCTCGAGTTGCCTCGGACCAGAGGTGGGAGCCCGTAAAAGAAGCCGGCGACGTGGTGCCCTTCCGGCGACTTGGTGGAGACCGGAGATTCCGCGGGGAGATCGGGACGACGACGAGAAGACCGAAGGACACGGATCGCTCGGTATATCTCTCTACCCCCTCTCTAAATAGCTAGGACTAGATTAATGGCACGATCCGGGTTTATAGTGCGCGGTGGTGCCGGTTTGAAAAGTTAAAGTTAAGCATCGCTTCCGCATTCCGGCGTCGGATCGACGGCCGGGGCGCCGCCGTGCACTTACAGTGGTATCAGAGCCTCGCCATTAACATAGTCTAGCTTTGTCTAATGTGTTTTACATTTCCGATTGAACAAAAATCCCAAAACCGCGTTTTCATGTACAATCAGTTTCTGTCGAAATTTTTTTGTCTCCAAAAATTTTTCAGGGTGTTGCAGAATGATGTGCAAAGAATCCTAAGAACACTGTAAAATTTTGGTGACATGATCTCTCCATATGACCGCGGAACCGCGGCCGTAACCCCTCTTTGGCCGCGGTTCCGCCGCAGGATGTTAGCTTCATTTCACCAATTTTTTGCAGTGGGCTTTTGGGCTGAAAATAGGGGTTTTGGTATACTTTGTTTGGGCCCGGAATTTCTGTGAGTGCTACAGTATTTCTTGGGGGCCCACTTGGTAAAATTTAATCGATCGAATATTTTAAACACATTTGTTCACAGTATTTACATTATATCTGCGACCGTGAATGTCACTTGATCGGTAAATCCCGTCTAACTGCTATAGCCCGGTTAGACGGATTTGCGAACGTGACATTCACGTTGATGTTCTGTGATTGTGCTGTGATGTTGCGGATTGGTCGTAGGGGATAGCCTGGATGCAATGCTAGTACAGTTTTTGTTGTATTATGTACATTTGATATTGTGGGGCGAGCGTCCGACTGCCGTCACTGCCTGTTTGTATATTATTCTTTTGGGGCACGACCAGGTTGCGGTCGATGTACCCGTTGTATGTATATTTTACTTTCTGTACTAGGATTACCCCGCGGAGGGGTGCACGGATAGCCGGGTTCTAGAGGGCAACGGGCCCGCATCTCATGGCATTGAGACGGAGAGGGCTTCACTCTAGAATTGGTGGGCTATTCGCCACACTCGTAGGGGGTACAGGTTGACCCAGGAGGGGTGCCCAAGTTACCGGATTCCGTGAAGTGCCGGGTGGTCCATTCACGTTGCTGAAGGGGGCTGCCTCACTTCAGGTTTTGGCGAGTAACTTGCCGCGCCCGTAGGGGTCTAGGATTTCATTGCACAGGCTATCCACACGACCAGGGGAACGTCGGGTTTCAGTAGTGGCTCTGTGAAACCCGGGGATCCCAGATATCTGTATTGTTCTGTGATGCTGTACATTTCTGTGATGTTGCATTTTATCACGCCTTGAGCGAAATATTATATATTGATATATATACTAGTAGATGTTGTATATGTTTTGCATCCACGCTATTCCAGTCCCCGCTCTGTCGTTAGTTAGCTAACCTAACGGGTAATGACGGGACCCAGTGGCGAATGCGGATGGCATATACGTACATCATTATATTTCGTTCTTTGTGGTGTGATCAATTGATGGGACTGCGTTGATTCGGATCAATGCAAGTTAAAAACAAACCTAATTTGATGTTGTTGGAACACTTTTCAAAAAGCTGTTATTGCAAGGACGTTCTCTTTTGTTTTGCATCGTGGTATTCAGTTGGAATATCCTGCTCCTCAGTCGACGAGGCAAGGGCCGAGATCCCTTCACCGGGAGTGACCCCTTGGACAAAAAGTTTGCGTCAGGGCAATAACTTCACTATAGCCGATTACTTTTGCTTTGCACCGTGGTATTCAGTTGGAATATCCTGCACCTCATTCTACGGGGAAAGAGCCGAGATCCCTTCACCGGGAGTGACCTCTTTAGCAAAGGTTTTCGACACTATATTTTTAAAAGCTATCCGTTCCTTCAACGATATCAAGTTCATTACGTTAAAGGTTTTCGCCAGAAACCATTCGTAACCCTCCGTCGTTTCATATGGGTGGTCAATAGTATTCAAGCTGTGTATGTTGGCCAAAGTCAAGGCACAGTGATTGGTAGCTATTGGGGTATTCATATGCAGCATAGATAGATGCGTTGGTTTGGGGCAGTCGTACTACTATTTTGGCCAAAGTCAAGGGTATGTACGGGTGGGCTCAAATTAACCTGGAGAATGACGGGTAGAACTTGACATGTGACTTATGATATGTTGGCCAAAGTCAAGGTCATAAGAGCATGGGGCAGAAATCACATCGGGAGTTTCTAAAGAAACTGAAACTTGCCAGATATGCGCATACCTTCTGGAGTGTAATGACGTGAGCGGATTCCGTCACGTTATCATGCGATGATAGTTGGATCCCGATTCCCACTGATGAGTTGGTTTACTCCTCGGGTGATCCCGACTAATTCTTCTTTCAGGTTTGGAGGAGAATTTGAGGTTACAGTGGGAGGTTTCCAGATTAGATAAATTGGTAACCATTCTGATCTAGGATAGAGTGCACGCTGAGTGTTTCTTTTCTCTCTCTCTTTGGCAGCGACCATTGACCCGACCCTAAGACTATGACTCAGTGACCAAGTTGACCGAAGCTTCTTAAACACTGGCTTTTGGATTGTCAGAGTTGCTAACCTCATTGCCACTCCTACTCTTACCCTTTTCTCCAGAACACCCCGTATTACTACGAACGTCCACTTCCATTGGACAAAACCATCGTATGGTTATATACGAACTTGAAGGAATTTATTCGAGGATGGTTTCCGGTTCTGGAGAAAATGGATAGGACTATTCAGTTGTCTTTTCCTTTTACCTTCTCTCAGGTTGCGAGTACTCCTTGGTTTAGGAGATAGTACACCTATTATGCAAATTGGATAGTCTTCTTCCAAACCTTAGGCTGGTGCCGACCGGTAGGGAATGAAGAAAACCAATTAGCATAACGATGGTATACAGAAGGTATTAAGTAAAGACATAACAAGGGATTAGTAAGAGGGCAAAGTAAATTGCGACTGCTATTCACGACCAAACCGAGTATTTATTCGCCGAACCTAAATCACCTTTGTATTTCTCCAGAACACTCCGTATCACTACGAAGATCCATAGTTTATTGGATACTCCATCGTATGGTTATATACGAACTCGAAAGGAACTTGTTCCAGTTCGGGGATGGATTCTGGTTCAGGAGAAATAGGAATAAGTTTTATTCGGTTGTCTTTTATCTTCACATTCTCTCGCATTGCGAGTGCTCCTAGGATTAGGACAGTACACCCATTATGCTTCTTGGATAATCTTCTTCCAAACCATAGGCTGGTGCCGAACGGTAGGGAAGGAAGAAAACCATTTGGCCTAAAGGGGTGTGCAGAAGGTAATGACTAAAGACATATAAAGGGATTTGGAAAGATGGCAAAGAATTACACGGTTACAGTTGTGAATCTGGATAATGGAAGAGGCATTGCTAGGAATACCAGGATACCCCATCGAAACATTTCAATGTTTCAGTTTTACCATGTACTGTTAATGGAAAACTGATTTCCCAATTAGATACTTACTCCAGGGTATGTATTTACCAGGTATGATTCTCACATCTGTATGGTTTTACAGATGATGAGTGGGAGTAAGTTATTGGGAATTAGGTGATCATCCTCATTATATCGGGATTCGTTGTAATCGGTGATATTTGAGGAAGTCACCTGGGTTGTTTGCTGGACGGCAAATATTTGGTTTTGAATATCCGCTGTTATGCACCAATTTCAAATTGATATATCTGTACGTCTATTTTCATAGAGTGAGACATACCTTTTTGAAATTATGTTTATGACATTTGCCTATATCAGTGCATGATTAGGTAAGAAGCATTGAACAGCGGTGTATTTCTTCTTAACCATAAGTACAGTTTTCAACCTACGACACACAGTGAATGAGTTATCAGACTCAAGGGACTTATACAGAGTATTGTATGTTGTCCAGGGTCCATCAGGACAGAGGGGTTGGTCCTCGTACTCTATTCGGTTTACTTATGACTTCTCTAGTTTTTAGACAGGTGTTTCGTGGAAACACAGGGTCCGAATTTTGAGAAATTATAGGTATTTGAATAAAGTAGAGAACCAGGTATTGCAAGTATCGGGATTCTTCAAAGTGATCGAAGATGTAGATACTTGTGTTGTTGGAGTTAGTGCCCTCAGAGTCAATTATTGGATCACAGGCACGTGATTGCAATGATTGAGGGAGGACCTATCCCAGTAGGACAGTCTTACTCGAGATGATAGTATGCTATCTGGTTTATCTTTATCATCGTGTACTGCTTTAGGTGACCTGACATGTCGCTATTACACGTTGATAGAGCCCCTAGGATTCTTGCTTGACTGCCGGCAGTATGATGGCGATCATATACGTGGGAGCTGGTAGTCTATAAGCACATCCTTAAAAGGTCCCTAGTCGTAGGAGTTTCGAGACAGGGCATCGATACTCCATTAGTAGACTAGTGTATACAGTCGAGACCCCGACGAGGGGCGGTGGCCGGTCTCACAAGCCACTGGTGTCAGTTGGTTCACCTAAGATGTATACAGGTGCTCATTGGGTTATGAGTACACCGGACAGGACTCGCCGGGAACCTGCTAGTTGGTCTCATACCAGACGTCAGATAGCAGTTCCCAGGTGACATGTGTACAGGTTAGTTCATCGACCTGAGGATCGTCATTTGTCTCGTGTGAGTTCCCACTGTGCTTTGATTACTACCCTACCACGGCTCAAAGGAGTCGTGCAAACAGGTTTTAGTTGGGTACAGTCCCGAGCCACATGGAGGCAGTGAGCGGATCTTCAGGGGTTCGTCTCTCCCGGTATTGGGGGTGAGGTCGCGCTGTGTCTAGGAGAGCCATTACGCAAAGCCCTCGGCCGAGGCAGGAGATTTACTGGTAGGTATTCCAGTAGTATCTCAGGGCGTTCTGGGCTACGCTTCGACACGACTTGTACCGCTTTTGGGGGTCTGACTTTTACCAACCCCCTAGGCCCGCCATGCGATACTCATAGACGAACGGACCGGACTGTACGGATATTGTCACTGACAGGCTCAGTTGGGTGTCGGGGTGAGCTTCCTCATCGACGTCCCATTTGGTCAATAGCTGGTGGCCCGTCACGTATTGGCTTATACCTCTGACGTGCTAGTGGTTAAATCCACAGCCATAGTATTGACGAGTCTTTAGAGTCCACCACACTTACAGTTACTCAAGCTTTCGGGCGAAACGCTGTAGAGGCCGTATGGAGATATGGCAGGGTCCGATCAGATACGTGCGGTATTGCACAGATCAGGATCGGACAGTATTGTACTAGTAGCCGTATAGTTATATGGCAGGGTTCGATCTGATACGTGCGGTATTGCACGGATCAGGATCGGACGGATAATACTAGCCGGCTTTGGCTTAAGCCGGTCCTAGTTTAGTACAGTGTAGATTTTGTCTCTTTTGCATTTGTATCCGGTCGGAATACAGATGCGGGTGTGTATGCACAGTATCGGGGTTTTCCTGTAATTTATTACGGGACCAGTTTTCTGGAGTTGCCAGTTTGCATTCCGTTCCGGCCGGTTTTCCTTTGTTCTTTCCCGGCCGGACTTTTCTGATGGAGGGGGTAATTTGCAGTTTTGCAAATTACATTTGGTGGAGGTTTTATTTGTAAGATGTTTTATTATGAAAGCATCTTTTGATACCTTTCTTATCCATCTTTATCATTTGCTTTTTGTTGATGAGATGGGATTAGGATTGATTTAGAGTTGATGTGAGTTTGTGATGATTATGTCTTGATATGGTCACCACTTCCTTTACCCTACACTCACCTCCCTTCTTATGGTTAGTATTCTCATTCCTCCACCATTCTCATTCTCACAAGATGATAAGTTTTTCATTAGAAAAAGAAAGAGAAGAAGAAAAAGAAAGAGAGAAGAAGAAGGAGAGAGTTCTTCATCTTGAGAGTTTCATCCATGATCTCTTTTTCTTGCTAGAAAAATGCAAGCACCATTTTTCTATTCTTGATTCCTCCATCACCATGGCAACAAACCCCAAAGAGACATACCCTCTACACTACACATTCTACAGCATATCTTGAGCATGTCGAGTTGCCGGCTTCATGCGCGAGTTGCCTCGGTATTGAGGCGGGAGCCCGTAAAAGAAGAAGGCGATGTGGAGGCAACACTTTCCGCGGGATATCGGGACGATGACGAGAAGACCGGAGGACTCGGATCACTCGGTATACTTCTCTTCCCCTCTCTTGTTAGCTAGCTTAGGTTAATGGTAAACGATCCGGGTTTTCTTTGTCCGCGGTAGCGCCGGTTTCCGAGTAAGGAAAATTTTTATTCCGCATTTTGGCCTCGAGCAAGAGGCCGGGGCGCTGCCGTGGCGCAACATGGTATCAGAGCCACGCCATTAACCTTACCTAGCTTCGTTTGATGTGTTTGCGTTTCCGATCGACCGAAATTTCCAAAAAACCGTATTTTTCTAGCACATCAGTTTCTGTCGAAATTTTTTGAAGTCCAAAAATTTTTCTGGTTGTCTCAGAGTGATGTGCAGGGAATTTTAAGGTTACTGTAAAAATTTGGTACCACGAACTCACCATACCGCCGCGGAAGGGCGGCCAAACCCCTACTTTGGCCGCTCTTCCGCCGCGGAGGTAACTGTTCACGCCTCCAAATTTTTGCAGTGTGTTCCTGAGTGATAAATGTGGTTTTTGGAATATTAAAATTGGGCCCAGGTTTTCTGTGAGTGCTACAGTTTTGTTTGGGGCCCACTTGTTAATTGTTTGATCAATCGGAAAATTTTAAACACATTTTTCACAGTATTTACATTATATCTGCGACCGTGAATGTCACTCGATCGGTAAATCCGGTCTAACTGCTATAGCCCGGTTAGACGGATTTGCGAACGTGACTTTCACGTTGATGTTCTATGTTTATGCTGTGATGTTGCGGATCGGTCGTGGGGGATAGCCTGGATGCAATGCTAGTACAGTTTTGGTGTATTATGTACATTTGATATTGCGGGGCGAGCGTCCGACATGTGGACTGCCGTCACTGCCTGTTTGTATTATTCTTTTGGGGCACGACCTGGTTGCGGTCGATGTACCCGGTGTATGTATATTTTATTTTCTGTACTAGGATTACCCCGCGGAGGGGTGCACGGATAGCCGGGTTCTAGAGGGCAACGGGCCCGCATCTCATGGCATTGAGACGGAGGGGGCTTCACTCTAGGATTGGCGGGCTATTCGTCGCACTCGTAGGGGGTACAGGTTGACCCAGGAGGGGTGCCCAAGTTACCGGATTCCGTGAAGTGCTGGGTGGTCCATTCACGGAGCTGAAGGGGGCTGCCTCGCTTCAGGTTTTGGCGGGTGACTTGCCGCGCCCGTAGGGGTCTAGGATTTCATTGCACAGGCTATCCACACGACCAGGGGAACGTCGGGTTTCAGCAGCGGCTCTGTGAAACCCGGGGCTTCCAGATATCTGTATTGTTCTGTGATGCTGTACATTTCTGTGATGTTGCTTTTTATCACGCCTTGAGCGAAATATAATATATTGGTATATATATTAGTAGATGTTGTATATGTTTTACATCCGCGCTAGTCCAGTCCCCACTCTGCCGTTAGTTAGCTAACCTAACGGGTGATGACGGGACCCAGTGGCGAATGCGGATGGCATATACGTACGTCAGTATATTTTCGTTCTTTGTGGTGTGATTAATTGATGGGACTGCGTTGATTCGGATCAATGCAAGATAAACAAACCTATTCTGATGTTGTTGGAACATTTTTCAAAAAGCTGTTATTGCAAGGACGTTCACTTTTGTTTTGCATCGCGGTATTCATTTGGAATATCCTGCTCCTCAGTCGACGAGGCAAGGGCCGAGATCCCTTCACCGGGAGTGACCCCTTGGACAGAAGTTTGCTTCTGGGCATTAACTTCACTATAGCCGATTACTTTTGCTTTGCATCGTGGTATTCAGTTGGAATATCCTGCACCTCATTCTACGGGGAAAGAGCCGAGATCCCTTCACCGGGAGTGACCTCTTTAGTAAAGGTTTTCGTCACTATATTTTCATAAAAGGCTATACAGTTCCTTCAACGATATCAAGTTCATTACGTTAAAGGTTTTTCGCCAAAAACCAGCCGTAGCCCTCCGTCAT
Organism: Agapanthus africanus; assembly: GCA_030015575.1. Taxonomy (NCBI): domain Eukaryota; kingdom Viridiplantae; phylum Streptophyta; class Magnoliopsida; order Asparagales; family Amaryllidaceae; genus Agapanthus; species Agapanthus africanus. Next base: position 99,752,381 of record JASDDO010000008.1, read on the forward strand.
TTCCTACGGGTATTATTTAGTATTCGTGCTGCGTTTGTTGACCTAGTCAAGACGTAGTGTTCGGTAGCTAAGTGATACTTGTTTGTTGCATAAGTGGGATTGGTTAGGACAGTCGTGCGGCCTTGTTGACCTAGTCAAGGGCACGTACGGATGGGTTTAATGCAATCCAGAATAATGACGGGTTGAACTTGACTGGCGGTTTATGGTTTGTTGACCTAGTCAAGGTCATAAACCGCTTGGGGTAAAAATCACATCGGGAGTTTCAAAAGAACTGAAACTTGCCAGGCATGCGCATACCTTCTGGAGTGTGGTGACTTGAGTGGATTCCGTCAAGTTATCATGCGATGATAAGTTGGATCCCGATTCCCACTGATGAGTTATTTTACTCCTCGGGTGACCCCGACTAGTTCTTCTTTCAGGTTTGGAGGAGAATTTGAGGTACAGTGGGAGGTTTCCAGATTAGATAAAGTGATAACCATTCTGATCTAGGTTAGAGTGCACGCTGAGTGTTTCTTTTCTCTCTCTCTTTGGCAGCGACCATTGACCCGACCCTGAACTATGACTCAGTGACCAAGTTGACCGAACCTTCTTAACACAGGCTTTTGGATTGTCAGAGTTGCAGACCACATTGCCACTCCTACTTTTATCCTTTTCTCCAGGACACCCCGTATTACTACGAACGTCCACTTCCATTGGACAAAACCATCGTATGGTTAGATACGAACTCGAAGGACTTCGAGGATGGTTTCTGGTTCTGGAGAAAACGGATAGGATTATTCAGTTGTCTTTTCTTTTCACCTTCTCACATTACGAGTACTCCTTGGTTTAGGAGATAGTACACCTATTACGCAAATTGGATAGTCTTCTTCCAAACCTTAGGCTGGTGCCGACCGGTAGGGAATGAAGAAAACCAATTAGCATAACGATGGTGTGCAGAAGGTATTAAGTTAAGACAAAGCAAGGGATTAGTAGGAGGGCAGAGTAAATTGCGACTGATATTCACGACCAAACCAAGTATTTCTTCGCCAATCCTAAATCACCTTTGTATTTCTCCAGGACACTCCGTATCACTACGAAGATCCACAGTTTATTGGATACTCCATCGTATGGTTATATACGAACTCGAAAGGAACTTGTTCCAGTTCGGGGATGGATTCTGGTTCAGGAGAAATAGGAATAAAGTACATTCAGGTGTCTTTTATCTTCACCTTCTCTCGCATTGCGAGTGTTCCTAGGATTAGGACAGTACACCCTTTATGCTTTTTGGATAGTCTTCTTCCAAACCATAGGCTGGTGCCGAACGGTAGGGAAGGAAGAAAACCATTTGGCTTAAAGGGGTGTGCAGAAGGTAATGACTAAAGACACAGAAAGGGATTTAGAAAGATGGCAAAGAATTATACGGTTACAGTTGTGAATCTGGATAATGGAAGAGGCATTACTAGGAATACCAGGATACCCCGACGAAACATTTCAATGTTTCAGTTTCACTGTGTACTGTTAATGGAAAACTGATTTCCCAGTTAGACACTTGCTCCAGGGTATGTATTTACCAGGTATGATTCTCACATCTGTATGGTTTTACAGATGATGAGTGGGAGTAAGTTATTGGGAATTGGGTGATCATCCTCATTATATCGGGATTCGTTGTAATCGGTGATATTTGAGGAAGTCACCTGGGTTGTTTGCCGGTCGGCAAATATTTGGTTTTGAATATCCGCTGTTGTGCACCAATTTCAAATTGATATATCTGTACGTCTATTTTCATAGAGTGAGATATACCTTTTGATATTATGTCGATGACATTTACCTATATCAGTGGATGGTTAGGTAAGGAGCATTAAACAGCGGTGTAATTCTTCTTAACCATAAGTACAGTTTTCAACCTACGATACACAGTAAATGAGTTGTTAGACTCACCGGACTTATACAGAGTATTGTATGTTGTCCAGTGTCCATTGGGACAGAGGGGTTGGTCCTCGTACTATATTCTGTTTACTTTTAACTTCTCTAGTTCTTAGACATGTGTTTCGTGGAAACACAGGGTCTAAGTTTTGAGGAGTTATGGGTATTTGAATAGAGTACAGAACCAGGTATAGCAAGTATCGGGATTCTTCAAAGTGATCGAAGATGTAGATACTTGTGTATGGTATTCAGTTGATAGTAATGTTTAAGAGAAATTGCTTCTCTTTCAGGTTACTCATAATTGGAAGCATTCCTAAGTTGAGTAACGCTGATCGGCCTCCTTCCATTTTAGTTGACATGCACTGGAGACAGCTGCATGATTTGAATCTGGTTCAATTAAATCAGTGCCTCTGTTTCTATATTGGATATAGAACAGTTCATATCTTGACATTGTTAAGGTACGGGGAGTTGTCCGGCTTATGCTTAAAACCAGACACTGGACAACTCAAGGCACGTTTCTGTAATGGCTGTTTGTGGGTTGACCCAGGCTATGACGAGGGTTGATTTTCTACCATCTGGATGAACAATAGCAATATTGTTCTAGACTCGCCACAGTTTTAATAAAAATAGATTTTTCAGAAAAAGTAGTGGGAGTATGGTAGAACTGGAAGTGATTCCAGAACCGCAAACGATTACTGAAGATTTGATAAGGAACCTGAAGATTCAATCTGATTTGACATTCCATTGGCCACTCCGCAGATACGGTGGGTAACTTCAGGCACCCGAGAGGTACTCCGGTAGCCTCAAGGACGGTGACAGGGAAGTTCTTGTTTACCCACACTTGCCATTGCTGATTGTTCCAGGCTGCGAGACCCGGCAGGAGGATGAGTATAGCGTCGCTCTAAACTAGCTTTAGAAGTGCACGTCTATATGACTCTGCCAGAGGGTTGTCGTAGTCAGTAGGAGCAGCGGAAGCATTGGTGGACATCAGGCTTATGTCTATTTATAGACTAAAGCAGATGTAGCGGAGATAGATCATCTATTTCTGATATGACAGTCATAGGTTTGACGTCATCAGAATAAGGGGTGGATCTGTTGAGAAGGTAGTAGGGAGTGATATTCCTATACTACGATCGGTTATACTTTGGTCGTCACACAGTGTTTTCTCCACATAGGACTTGGATATTATATCAGACATACTGGTTACTAGATCTATGGTTTTAGATCTAGATTTGGGTGGTTTCCCAATCTGGGTACCTTGACAGCATTCTATGAGTATTTAGAATGGACGACTCCTGGCATGGTAGTGTACCTGCAGTTGATGGAGTCACCCTCTCTGAAGGTGTCTTATAGACTAAAGGGGAGAGGGATACTCATGATTGGCAGATCACTTGCTTGGACAATTGAGTCAATCATGAGATGTCAAGTACCACACCAGATGTTGTTCTTGCACTAGATGCAATAAGTTGATATTGATCCAATCCTGGAGAAACAGTCGGAAGCAGTTTTAGAACATAAGTGAATGTTCTAGGGATATGATAACGGCAGCCTCCTTTAGGAGACAGTTATCATTCCAGGCTTCCAAGGTGACATGGACGACAAGGAGGTTGTCAGAGTTATAGTTTTCCTTCTGAGGAGGGGCAGTATTTTGGACAGGTGGTCCAAGGCAATACTGAGGGAGGCTTGGCGCAGGATACTGATTAAGTTCGGTTGACGATACAGTCTAAGAAGTTTGGATTTGGAGTTCATTTATGAGCTAAGTCCCATCAGACATCCAGACATTCTAAGACAGGTATTGCTCATTTCGGGAGATGGCTTTCTCCGCGATCTTGAGATATAGAGAGACATAGAAAGAAACATCACAGCGGATCACTCACTGAGGCTATTCCTCGAACGTAAAAGTTTCACAAACGAGCTTTGTGAGACTGACTAGTAGAGGAGTTGGGTGTTCGGTATCACACGGGCTGTGAGTATGCGGCATCGCAATAATTAGCCTTGAGTGCAAGTGGGAGATTGTTGGAGTTAGTGCCCTCAGAGTCAATTATTGGATCACAGGCACGTGATTGCAATGATTGAGGGAGGACCTATCCCAGTAGGACAGTCTTACTCGAGATGATAGTATGCTATCTGGTTTATCTTTATCATCGTGTACTGCTTTAGGTGACCTGACATGTCGCTATTACACGTTGATAGAGCCCCTAGGATTCTTGCTTGACTGCCGGCAGTATGATGGCGATCATATACGTGGGAGCTGGTAGTCTATAAGCACATCCTTAAAAGGTCCCTAGTCGTAGGAGTTTCGAGACAGGGCATCGATACTCCATTAGTAGACTAGTGTATACAGTCGAGACCCCGACGAGGGGCGGTGGCCGGTCTCACAAGCCACTGGTGTCAGTTGGTTCACCTAAGATGTATACAGGTGCTCATTGGGTTATGAGTACACCGGACAGGACTCGCCGGGAACCTGCTAGTTGGTCTCATACCAGACGTCAGATAGCAGTTCCCAGGTGACATGTGTACAGGTTAGTTCATCGACCTGAGGATCGTCATTTGTCTCGTGTGAGTTCCCACTGTGCTTTGATTACTACCCTACCACGGCTCAAAGGAGTCGTGCAAACAGGTTTTAGTTGGGTACAGTCCCGAGCCACATGGAGGCAGTGAGCGGATCTTCAGGGGTTCGTCTCTCCCGGTATTGGGGGTGAGGTCGCGCTGTGTCTAGGAGAGCCATTACGCAAAGCCCTCGGCCGAGGCAGGAGATTTACTGGTAGGTATTCCAGTAGTATCTCAGGGCGTTCTGGGCTACGCTCCGACACGACTTGTACCGCTTTTGGGGGTCTGACTTTTACCAACCCCCTAGGCCCGCCATGCGATACTCATAGACGAACGGACCGGACTGTACGGATATTGTCACTGACAGGCTCAGTTGGGTGTCGGGGTGAGCTTCCTCATCGACGTCCCATTTGGTCAATAGCTGGTGGCCCGTCACGTATTGGCTTATACCTCTGACGTGCTAGTGGTTAAATCCACAGCCATAGTATTGACGAGTCTTTAGAGTCCACCACACTTACAGTTACTCAAGCTTTCGGGCGAAACGCTGTAGAGGCCGTATGGAGATATGGCAGGGTCCGATCAGATACGTGCGGTATTCCACAGATCAGGATCGGACAGTATTGTACTAGTAGCCGTATAGTTATATGGCAGGGTTCGATCTGATACGTGCGGTATTGCACGGATCAGGATCGGACGGATAATACTAGCCGGCTTTGGCTTAAGCCGGTCCTAGTTTAGTACAGTGTAGATTTTGTCTCTTTTGCATTTGTATCCGGTCGGAATACAGATGCGGGTGTGTATGCACAGTATCGGGGTTTTCCTGTAATTTATTACGGGACCAGTTTTCTGGAGTTGCCAGTTTGCATTCCGTTCCGGCCGGTTTTCCTTTGTTCTTTCCCGGCCGGACTTTTCTGATGGAGGGGGTAATATGCAGTTTTGCAAATTACATTTGGTAGAGGTTTTATTTGTAAGATGTTTTATTATGAAAGCATCTTTTGATACCTTTCTTATCCATCTTTATCATTTGCTTTTTGTTGATGAGATGGGATTAGGATTGATTTAGAGTTGATGTGAGTTTGTGATGATTATGTCTTGATATGGTCACCACTTCCTTTACCCTACACTCACCTCCCTTCTTATGGTTAGTATTCTCATTCCTCCACCATTCTCATTCTCACAAGATGATAAGTTTTTCATTAGAAAAAGAAAGAGAAGAAGAAAAAGAAAGAGAGAAGAAGAAGGAGAGAGTTCTTCATCTTGAGAGTTTCATCCATGATCTCTTTTTCTTGCTAGAAAAATGCAAGCACCATTTTTCTATTCTTGATTCCTCCATCACCATGGCAACAAACCCCAAAGAGACATACCCTCTACACTACACATTCTATAGCATATCTTGAGCATGTCGAGTTGCCGGCTTCATGCGCGAGTTGCCTCGGTATTGAGGCGGGAGCCCGTAAAAGAAGAAGGCGATGTGGTGCCCTTTCCGGCGAGGAGGCGACGATGTGGAGGCAACACTTTCCGCGGGATATCGGGACGATGACGAGAAGACCGGAGGACTCGGATCACTCGGTATACTTCTCACCCTATCTCTTGTTTGCTAGCTTTAGGTTAATGGTAAACGATCCGGGTTTTCATTGTCCGCGGTAGCGCCGGTTTCCGAGTAAGGAAAATTTTTATTCCGCATTTTGGCCTCGAGCAAGAGGCCGGGGCGCTGCCGTGGCGTAACATGTGTATGGTATTCAGTTGATAGTAATGACTAAGAGAACTTTCTTCTCTTTCAGGTTACTCATAATTGGAAGCATTCCTAAGTTGAGTAACGTTGATCGGCCTCTTTCCATTTAGTTGACATGCACTGGAGACAGCTGCATGATTTGAATATGGTTCAATTAAATCAGTGCCTCTGTTTCTGTATTGGATATAGAACAGTTCATATCTTAACGATGTTAAGGTACGGGGAGTTGTCCGGTTTATGCTTAAAACCAGACTCTGGATAACTCAAGGCACGTTTCTGTAATGGCTGTTTGTGGGTTGACCCAGGCTATGCAGAGGGTTGACTTTCTACCATCTGGAAGATCAATAGTGATATTGTTCTAGACTCGCCACAGTTCTAATAAAAATAGATTTTTTCAGAAAACAGTAGTGGGAGTATGGTAGAACTGGAAGTGATTCCAAAACCACAAACGATTACTGAAGATTTGATAGGAACCTAAAGATTCAATCTGGTTTGACATTCCATTGGCCACTCCGCAGATTTGGTGGGTAACTTCAGGCACCCGAGAGGTACTCCGGTAGCCTCAAGGACGGTGACAAGGAAGTTCTTGTTTACCCAGACTTGCCATTGCTGTTGTTCCAGACTGTGAGACCCGGCAGGAGGATGAGTATAGCGTCGTTCTAAACTGGCTTTAGAAGTGTACGTCTATATGACTCTGCCAGAGGGTTGTCGTAGTCAGTGGGAGCAGCGGAAGCATTGGTGGGCAGGTGGCTTATGTCTATTTATAGACTAAAGCAGATATAGCGGAGATAGATCATCTATTTCTGACGTGACAGTCATAGATTTGACTTCATCAGAATAGGGGATGGATCTGTTGAGAAGGTAGTAGGGTATGATGTCATGGTATTTGGATGACATACACAGAGTAGGAAGTGATATTCTTATACTACGATCGGTTATACTTTGGTCGTCACACAGTGGTTTCTCCACATGGGACTTGGATATTATATCAGACATTCTGGTTACTGGATCTATGGTTTTAGATCTAGATTTGGGTGGTTTCCCAATCAGGGTACTCAGACAGCATTCTAAGAGTATTTAGAATGGACGACTCCTGGCACGGTAGTATACCTGCAGGTGATGGAGTCACCCTCTCTAAAGGTGTCTTACAGACTAAAGGGGAGAGGGATGTGCATGATTGACAGATCACTTGCTTAGGCAATTGAGTCAATCATGAGATGTCAAGTACCACACCAGTTGTTGCTTTTGCACTAGATGCAATAAGTTGACATTGATCCAATCCTGGAGAAACAGTCGGAAGCAGTTTTAGAACATAAGTGGATGTTCTAGGGATATGATAACGACAGCCTCATTCGGGAGACAGTTATCATTCCAGGCTTCCAAGGTGACCTGGATGACAAGGAGGTTGTCAGAGTTATAGTTTTTTCTTCTGACGAGGGGCAGTATTTTGGACAGGTGGTCCAAGGCAATACTGAGGGAGGCATGACGCAGGATACTGATTAAGTTCAGTTGACGATACAGTCTAAGAAGTTTGGATTTGGAGTTCATTTATGAGCTAGGTCCTATCAGACATCCAAACACATTCTAAGACAGGTATTGCTCATTTCGGGAGATGGCTTTCTCCGCGAACTTGAGATATAGAGAGACATAGAAAGAAACAACAAAGCGGATCCACTCACTGAGGCTATTCCTCGAACGCAATAGTTTTGCAAACGAGCTTTGTGAGACTGACTAGTAGAGGAGTTGGGTGTTCGGTATCACACGGGCTGTGAGTATGCGACATCGCAATAATTAGCCTTGAGTGCAAGTGGGAGATTGTTGGAGATAGTGCCCTCAGAGTCAATTATTGGATCACAGGCACGTGATTGCAATGATTGAGGGAGGACCTATCCCGGTAGGACAGTCTTACTCAAGATGATAGTATGCTATCTGGTTTACCTTTATCATCGTATACTGCTTTAGGTGACTTTACAGGTCACTATTGCACGTTGATAAAGCCCCTAGGATTCATGCTTGACTGCCAGCAGTATGAGGGCGATCATATACGTGGGAGCTGGTAGTCTATAAGCACATCCTTAAAAGGTCCCTAGTCGTGGGAGTTTCGAGACAGGGTATCGATACTCCAGAGTAGACTAGTGTATACAGTCGAGACCCCGACGAGGGGCGGTGGCCGGTCTCACAAGCCACTGGTGTCAGTTGGTTCACCTAAGATGTATACAGGTGCTCATTGGGTTATGAGTACACCGAACATGACTCGCCGGGAACATGCTAGTTGGTCTTATACCTGACGTCAGATAGCAGTTCCCTGGTGACATGTGTACAGGTTAGTTCATCGACATGAGGATCGTCATTTGTCTCGTGTGAGTTCCCACTGTACTTTGATTACTACCCTACCACTCTCAAAGGAGACGTGCAAACAGGTTTTAGTTGGGTACAGTCCCGAGCCACATGGAGGCAGTGAGCGGATCTTCAGGGGTTCGTCTCTCCCGGTATTGGGGGTGAGGTCACGTTGTGTCTAGGAGAGCCCTTACACGAAGTCCTTGGCCAAGGCAGGAGATTTACTGGTAGGTATTCCAGCAGTATCTCAGGGTGTTCTGGGCTACACTCCGACACGACTTGTACCGCTTTTGGGGGTCTGACTTTTACCAACCCCCTAGGCCCGCCATGCAATGCTCATAGACGAACGGACCGGACTGTACGGATATTGTCACTGACAGGTTCAGTAGGGTGTCAGGATGAGTTCGCTCATCGACGTCCCTTTTGGTCAATAGCTGGTAGCCCGTCACGTATGGCTAATACCTCTGACGTGCTAGTGGTTAAATCCACAGCCATAGTATTGACGAGTCTTTAGAGTCCCCCACATTCAGTTACTCATATTTCGGGCGAAACGCTGTAGAGGCCGTATGGATATATGGTAGAGTTCGATCAGATACGTGCGGTATTGCACGGATTAGGATCGGACGGATAATACTAGCCGGCTTTGGTTTAAGCCGGATCCTAGTATAGTACAGTGTAGATTTTGTCTCATTGCATTTGTATTTCGGTCGGAATACAAATGCGGGTGTGTATACACAGTATCGGGGTTTTCCTGTAATTTATTACGGGATCAGTTTTCTGGAGTTGCCGGTTTGCTTTCCGTTTCGGCCATTTTTCTTTGCATCTTTCATTGGCCGAAGATTGGTGGAGGAGGGCTTATTTGCATTTGTGCAAATAAGCATTTTGGAGGGTTGTTTTTAGAAATTGTTGGATCATCATTGCTTGACTTTCTTTAGTCATCATGGCTAGTCTTGTAGTATCATGATGGCATAACTTTTTGGTGATGGGAGTTGATTTGTTCTTGGAGTGTTGGATTATGGTTGTGATCATTTGACTTCATGATTATCATTATTCCCTTGCATTATTATCCCTCACTTGGCTCACTCCTCCTTTCCCTTGATGAAAAGTGGCCGGCCATTCCCCTTGTGGGGGTTGACACAATTTTTGGGGTGCCTGTTCCCCTCCGAAGGACGGCGACGACGTGAGGACGTCTTGCCTGAGATTCGGGGCAGATGCTATATGGTTTTATCCGTCTACCTCTCCGAAGATGCCAAGTTGATTTATGGCACCGTGTATCGGAGGTTTAGACGGATGCGGCCGATGTAGCAGACTTCGTCAGATTCCTCCTCGCTACAGGGGTTTTTGATTGTGGGGACGCTCTTCCCTGCAGGCGCAAGCCCCTGCAGTTAATTATGCTACCGCATCGCGGTAGCCACTTTCTCCTTCTCCAGAATTTCACTTCGTATCGTGTGTGTTTGTTTTGTTTGTGGTTGCCCGTGGATTGTATACGGAGACTATTTATTTCGTCGTCCGTAGGACGTGGATTAGTCCAAATCCGTATTTTCTTAGATTTGGGTTTTGGGTTTTGGTTTAAGGATACGTTAGCCATTTTTGAGGCTAAGATCAACTTAAACGTTTGTTAAGGATACGTTAGTCTAATTTCCAGACTAAGATCAACTTAACGGGATCGTCTAGATCCAACAAAAGATCGTTTGGGGGGGCTCTATTGTTCCAGTTTAGGGACGGAGTGGTCCATAGGTAGTTTAAGGACATTGCGGTCCATTGCCAGTTTAGGGACAAGGGGTCCATATTCCAGTTTAGGGACATGGTGGTCCATAGGTAGTTTAGGGACGTTGCGGTCCGATATTAGTTTAAGGACGTTTCGGTCCAATGTTAGTTTAAGGACGTTTCGGTCCGACATTAGTTTAAGGATGTTTCGGTCCACGAGTTTAAGGACCCCGCAGTCCATATTGATGTGTGATTGTCGGGACCCGTCACCTCTCTGACGTCGTTGAAGAATTACAACGATGGGTGTCAAAGGAGTTCGGAGATGTACCCTCGAACCAGATATAAATTGATTTAAGAGAGCAGTCTTGCTCAGTCAATTTAATTTGAGGATTTACAGCCAAAATTGGGCTAAATCCAGTTGAAAATGTTCAACATTTTATTTATTTTTGGTCTATTAAACCTGAGCTAGGGCTTTGCCCACACTTAAATAATGCATTGCATTACTTTCTATTTTTGTTTGGACTGGGCTCTGCCCTTTTATAAATGATGCAGAGCATCCATTTTGTTTGGGCTCTGCCCTTTTTTATTGCTTTGTAATTTATTTTGGACTGTTGGGTCCTTTTGATTTGGGCCTGGCCCTTTAAGAAATGCATTGCAATTGTCAGGCGCTTTGCGCCAATCAGGGAACGCAAGCGCTTGTGGTGACGACACGTATCATGCAAGCGCAGTGCGCTGCGCTAGTGCGCTGCGCTAGTACACTGCGCTTGCGCTGCTGACACGTGGCGTGCTTTGGTGAGTTGCGCCAATTACAGAGAGCAAAGCTCTATCTTAAAGCGCACGGCGCAAGTAGTTCAAATGTTGACACGCGGTGCTTTCCCAAGAGCGCAACAGCGCAGTTTGGAAGTGCAAAGCACTCAGAATCTTTTAGATTCAAGAACAGAAGTGCAAAGCACTATTTGATTTCTTGATCTAATTTGGATCAAAGAAAAATAAGTTTTTTCTTGTTTTTTTTTATCTCAGAGAACCAAAGGTTCATAAAAAGTGCAAAGCACTATTTAATTTTTGTTTTTATTAAAGATCATTGATCTTGTTTTTAGATCTATGATCTGTTCATAAGAGAACTTTCTCTTTTTCTAAAGGTTTTTACCTTTTTTGTTCTTGAGGAGTACTTCAGAGTTCTCTTTTTTTTTTATAGAAAAATGTTCATGCCTTTGAATTAAGGCTTAGGGTCCTTTTTATAGTGCTCATAAATTAGTTAATTTTGTTAAAGAGATCTTTCCCTGAGTGATTTGGGGGATTTTCCCACCGTTGGATCTTTGATCCAAGGGCTTCTGTTTTACAGAAGAAAATCTTTTTGTTTTAACAAGAACAGAAAGATTTCTTAGAATTTTAATTCTGTTTGGCGCAAATGCTCCAGAATGTAACACGTGTCACGCAGCGCACAGCGCAGCGCAACTGCGCTAGCGCATCTGCGCTGACACGTGTCACGCAGCGTACAGCGCAGCGCAACTGCGCTAGCGCATCTGCTCTGACACGTGTCGCGCAGCGCAACTGCGCGAGCGCACAGCGCAGCGCAACTGCGCGAGCGCACAGCGCAGCGCAACTGCGCGAGCGCATCTGCGCTGACACGTGTCGCGCAGCGCACAGCGCAGCGCAACTGAAGCGTTGCTTCCTTTGATTTTGTTTAAAACAGAGCTTTTCTCTGATTGGGTGCGCTGCCTTGGGCGCTGCGCTGATGCGTCTGCGCCAAACACGTGGCGCGTTGCGCCCGGGATTTGAAGCGTTGATTCAAAATTTTGAATTTTGAATTTCAACAGAGCTTTGCTCTGATTGGGGGAAACAAATGCCCCCCCACCGTTGCGCTCACGTGGCGCGCACGTGAGTGCAGCGGTGGCAAATTCCTGATCGTTAGATCAAGGGGTGAGCCGAAGGGGCGCAAGCGCCTTATAAATAGGACTCTTTGCCCGTAGAAAATCTTCACCATCTTCAAGATTTTAATTATCAGAGCTTTGCTCTTGCTTGAGAATTTCAGAGCTTTGCTCATTTCCAAAGTTAGAAACTTTAGGTAAAATTAATTTAAATCAAATTAACTTAAATTAACCTTAACCAAAGAGCTTTGCTCTTACAGATCTTTTGATCTAAAGAGATCCCCACTGGGGTTTCATAAACAGAGCTTTGCTCTCAAAAACTTATAGATCTGCAGAGATCTTGTTCATGGGTTCTAACCCATGGACAGAGCTTTGCTCTTTGAATCATCTGTAGATCTTTTAGATTTGAAAAATGAAGAAATTTTCATAAGTTTTTCATGGATTTTTCAAGATTCCAAATTTTTTTTAATTCTTTTAGGTGTAAACATTTTCTGATGGACCTTTCCATTATTACCATAGAGCTGTGCTTTTTTAAAGAATCTTATTTCCCTGGGACCAGAGTTTGACAAGTGTCACTCTGTGACAGAGCTTTGCTCTGAAAGAGGAGATTTTCTCTTTGTCTCTAGGGATTCTTCCCCTTTTTTTATTAATGGGAATGTTTTCCTGGGGGACCAACTGACAATCTCATCCAATGATGAGGTTGTCTTATTAACTGACGTATTGTCATCCAGATTTTGTGGGTCCCCTTCGGTCTCCTACCCACTGCACTGCTGTGTGGTGTAATTAATTAATTTTAATTTAATTAATGCATTTTCTTTTTTAAACGCCAAGCGTTGGAATTACAACACTAACGGCTAAATTGTTCTTTTGCAGCGATCATGTCTCTAGACACTTCATTCCCGTTCGTCCGCTCGGAGGAGGGATTTCCCGAGGCGCCCTTGGACCGTGAAGTCCTGGCCATGATTAAGGAGTACGACCCGGAATACAAGAGTCTCCACCTTTGGGGGTCGTGGTACAATCAGATTATCATGGGCCGACGGAGCTTCACATGCGCGGTGCCGTCAGAACCCATAACGGCGATTCATTATGCTACCCCACCCTCGGTGCAGTATGCCGTGGAGATGGTGGATTGGACCGCGAATAGCTTTCTTCATCTCGCTATGGATGCGGTTCCGGTCCAACGTCCTATGGTCTTGGATATCCTAGGACGTCGTATCTGTCAGGGCGAGGCGAGACCCTGGGGGCAATCGTATAACATTGGTCTGATCCCCCGCCACCCGATTGGCTATCTGCCATGGGCCCGGTATATCCTGTCGACGAAGAAGTCGCAGTTGATAAGACTAGGATTGTACACCGCGGTTTACGTCTCCCTCTTCCAGTATCCCACGCCCCCCACTTGGTGGTTTAAGGCTTTCCTGGAACAGTGGAATATTCCTACCCACACTTTCCTTGCCATGGATCGGGAAGTGTCCATCTCTTTGGAGGAGTTCACGGAGGTATCCGGTCTGCCAGTCATGGGAGAACATTATGAGGAGCTGCTCCCGACAGATGTGTACGTCTTTGGTGCTAGGCCGGTGGTAAGGGGGGTCACACCGGAGAATGCTGTTCAACATCAATTCCCAAGCTTGATTAGGGTGTTGAACATCTATGAATCTCTTTTTATCGAACATGGGAGTCGGGGAGTTAACTTTGAGGATTTCATCGCTCGGTTCTTTCGCCCAAGCGTCCTCTCATCAGAGGCTGCCAAGTTTGCCACTCTGGATGACCCTTTCTGTCTAGGTGCGGATAACCTACCGGAGAAGGAGATAGATCAAAAGGGTTTTTTCCTTCCGGACTTCCCTACTATGTCATTTGCAGAAATTGCGGCCCCTGGAATGGATGAGGAGGCCTTTTTCTTAGGATTTCTTGGATTGTGGCTGAGCTGGTTTGCGATCCCAATGCACTCTCATCGTATGCGGCCCTCTGTCTTTTACCCAGCCCACCGGATGGCCATCGGGGTAAAGGTGGCTGTTGGGATTGCTGGCTTAGCGCACCTATATCATGGCCTCAGCCGAGCAGCGGATGCTAACGAGCCCGGGGTATTGCACGTGGTCTTCCCGATGCACTACTTTATGTCGTGGCTCGAGCTACATACGGCGGGTGTCTTCGGCATGCATAAAAGGCCCTCGTTCTTCGACAAGTGCGGTTTCCCTCGCATCATACAGCTGATTGGCACATCAATCGTGACCCCGTCACCACGGAACGCCAGGGGTTTGTGTAAGTCGATGTAGTACACCCCAGTACTTGTGGGGAGGCGGAATTTTCAAAAACGATCATGTTTAAAGAACGAACATCGACTAACCGCTTAAATCGAAGCTAAACGATAACTAACTAAACATATAGTTATTCTAAACTACTATGCTTAGGGATTATACCTATCGAAACCGGTCCTTCGTCTTTGTGTCCTCCTTTGTTCTCCTCGACCTTCTCTAGGTAGTAGACGATCCACCCGAGAGCAAAACACCAAGCTACACCTCTAACTTGAGGTAACTAATCAACTTTGATTGCTAATCAAAGAAGAAAGGATGATATAGAGTGAAGGTAATGGATGTTTAAGTCTAACTAATCCTTTGATCTCAACACATGAGGATTAAGGATTAGTCTTCTTGAAGATGAGAGCTTGAGGAGAGAGAATGTGAGATAAGATAATGAGAAGAGAGAGAGTGTATCATAATATATTATGAAGCATTCTTATTTAAGAATAATGAATAAAAAGAAATGAATAAGCATGCTTCATAAATGAAAAGAGGTGATTCATTAAGCATGTGTCATTATCATTTATGGTGCAATTAATGATAATGATGAATCACCTCATGACTCACTTTCTTATCCATAAGTAACCTCCTTAGTCACATCTTCTAGAAGCTTCTCGTACAATTACGAGAACGCCCCTCCAATCCGCAAAAATACGGAAAAACTTTAGACTGTAAAAATCCAATAACCGGATACCAGTAACTGGCTTAAACCAAAGCCGACTGGTAAAACCTGTCCGAAAGTCGTACGTGCGTAAACGCACGTATGCGTCCGAACCCTTTGTCGCAAAACCATGCGACCTCTATATCGTTTCGCCTGGAGTAGGAAACTCTCTGTGTGGGACTCTAGAGACTCGACTACTACGCTGGCAGTGGGTTTAACCACAGACCGCAAGCGGCACTAGCTGTACGTAACGGTCCCCAGGTAGTTGTCGATAAGAAGGCCGATGAGAAAACCCATCCGAACTCCTACTGAGTCTGATGTGACAATCTCCATACAGTCCGGTCCGTTCGTCCAAGACTATCGCATATCGGGCCTAGGGGGGAGGCAAGCGTCAGTCCCCTAATAGCGGTATAAGTCGTGTCGGAGGGAAGCCCATTACACCCTGAGAAACTACTGGAACCAACCAGCAAATCTCGCTTGCCCTGGCCAGGGACTTTGCGTAATGGCTCTCTGACACAGCACGATATCTACTCCCAATACCGGGAGGGACGAATCCTATCTAACCGCCACTGCCTCCAAGTGCTCGGGACTGCACCCAACTGCTACCTGTTTGCACGACTCCTTTGAGCCGTGGTAGGGTAGCAATCTAAGAACAGTGGGACACACTCGAGGCGAAGTAGCAGTGTCAAGTCTGCGGACTACGCTGTACTCATGTCACCTGGGAACTGTTCACTGACGACTGGTATCAAACCAACCAACAGTCCCCTGTGAGTCCTGTCCGGTGTACCCGTAACCTAACGAGCACCTGTATACTATCTCCAGTACGACGTACTGATAGCTGTGGGACAGACCATCTCCCCAACTGGGATGAGAAGCGTACACACTAGTCTACTCCGGAGTATCGATGCTCTGTCTCGATAATCCAACGACCAGGGACCTGAATAAGGATGTGCTTGTAGACTACCCAGCCCCCACTAGTGTGACTGCCATCACAACGCTGGTAGACAAGCAAGATCCTAAGAGCTCTATCAATACGTACACTCACATATTAAGATAGAAAAACCAAGTAGCATACTACTATGTTTAGCAAGACTGTTATATACATGTGAATATCCCAAGCTTCCATTAAGTAATATACAAGCTAGTATGATACAGTAATGGCCTTCTTGGGCATAAACACTAACAATCTCCCACTTGCACTAGGGCCATGTACTGGCATATCGTAGACCAATGATCTCGAGCAGCCTCTCGAACTGAATCTGAGGAAGGGCCTTCGTGAATGGATCAGCAATGTTCTCTTCTGAAGCAACTCTCCGAACCTCGATCTCCTGACGATCAATGATCTCCCTGATCAGGTGATACCGCCTCAAGATGTGTCTGGACTTCTGATGGGACCTTGGTTCCTTCGCTAAAGCTATAGCTCCGTTGTTGTCGCAATACAGAGGTATTGGATCAACTATGGTAGGAACAACCTGAAGTTCTGTTAGGAACTTCTTCATCCAGACTGCTTCTTTTGCGGCATCGCAAGCAGCTATATACTCCGCTTCCATCGTCGAGTCAGCAACGGTGTCCTGCTTGGAGCTCCTCCAGCACACCGCCCCTCCATTGAGGGTAAAGACATAACCCGACATGGACTTGGAATCGTCCTTATCACTCTGGAAGCCGGAATCAGCAAAGGCCTCCAACCTGAGGTCTTTTCCGCCGTAAACCAAGAATATCTCCTTAGTCCTCCTCAGGTACTTGAGAATGTTCTTTACTGCTATCCAGTGTTTCTTCCCTGGGTCTGACTGATACCGGCTTACCACGCTCAGTGCGTAAGCTACATCTGGTCTGGTACACAACATCGCATACATTATAGAGCCTACCGCAGAAGCGTAGGGTATAATAGACATGCGTTCCCTTTCCAAATCAGTCTTGGGAGACATCTCTTTGGAGAGGGTGATTCCGTGACAAGCCGGTAGATTACCGCGCTTAGAATCATCCATACTGAATCTTTTCAGTATAGTGTCGATATACCTGGATTGCGAAAGTCCCAACATCCTCTTGGATCTATCACGATAGATCCGGATCCCCAGAATGTAAGAGGCATCACCCAGGTCTTTCATGGAGAACCTGTGTGACAAGAATCCTTTGACAGATTGTAGCATAGGAATGTCATTTCCTATCAATAGAATGTCATCCACGTACAAGACGAGGAATACGACACTTCTGGCCACAACTTTACTATATATGCACGGTTCATCTGGATTTTTGATAAAGTCATATTCTTTGACTGTCTCATCAAAACAGATGTTCCAACTCCGCGATGCCTGCTTTAGTCCATAAATAGACTTAAGCAGCTTGCATACTTTCCCGCTGCTCCCACTCTGATTGAAACCCTCTGGCTGATCCATATAGACGCTCTCTTCTAAATTTCCATTCAGAAAAGCCGTCTTTACGTCCATCTGCCAGATTTCATAATCATGGAAGGCAGCAATAGCAAGAAGGACCCGAATGGATTTGAGCATAGCCACTGGAGAAAAAGTTTCGTCATAGTCCAAACCAGGTCTTTGACGAAAACCCTTTGCAACAAGTCTAGCCTTATAGGTTTCCACCTGTCCATCTACACCAATCTTTTTCTTGAAGATCCATTTGCATCCTATGGGTTTTACCCCATCTGGAGCAAAGTCCAAAGTCCATACTTTGTTGGTGTACATGGACTCCATTTCGGTCCGCATTGCATCTAGCCATCGTACCGAGTCGCCGCTCTGGATGGCCTGCTGGAAGTCAGTAGGTTCATCATCATCTATGATGCAATCCTCTCTATCCCCGTCTATGAGAAAACCGTAGTATCTCTCAGGCGGATGAGACGGCCTACTACTCCTGCGGAGGGGTGCGGGAATGTTCTGCTCTTCTTGAACCTCTGGTTCTACCAAACTTTCAGTAGCAGCTTGTGGTTCTGGAATTTCTTCCAGTTCTATTTCGCTCCCACTTTTCTGATTTTCTAAAAATTCAGTTTCTAAGAAGTGGGCATGACGAGAAATAAAAACCTTTTGTTCCTCTGCGTAATAGAAATAATATCCCTTGGAGTTCTTTGGATATCCCACAAGCTTACACAGTACTGAGCGTGCCTCGAGCTTGTCCACATGCTGCTTTTTTACAAAAGCTGGACACCCCCATGTCCTAAAATGTTTTAGACAGGGTTTCTTCCCACTCCACATCTGATATGGTGTGGTAGGCACAGTCTTGGTTGGAACCTGGTTCAAAAGATATGCCGCTGATTCTAGCGCATAACCCCAGAAAGATCGCGGTAACTCAGCATTACTCATCATGGATCGTACCATATCCAATAGGGTTCGATTCCGTCTCTCCGATACACCGTTGTGCTGTGGAGTGTATGGAGGAGTAAGCTGAGAGAGAATTCCTTTCTCTTTTAGGTAACCTAGGAACTCGGCACTTAAGTATTCTCCACCTCGATCAGATCTCAGTGTCTTAATACTTTTGCCTGTTTGGTTTTCCGCTTCACTCTTGAATTCCAGGAATTTCTCAAAGGCCTCTGATTTATGCTTCATTAAGAAAACATATCCATACCTAGAGAAATCATCTGTAAAAGTAATGAAGTAGGAATAACCACCTCTCGCATGTGTAGATATTGGACCACATACATCGCTGTGTATGAGTCCTAAGAGCTCGCTCGCTCTTACTCCTTGTCCAGTAAATGGAGTCTTTGTCATCTTTCCTTTGAGACAAGATTGACAAGTTTCATAAGATTGATATTCGAACGAGTCTAAATATCCTTCTCTATGCAACTTAGTCAACCTTCTCTCATTGATGTGACCCAGTCTACAATGCCATAAGAAAGCTTTATTCAAATCTGGAGACTTTCTTTTTAGTGTGTTCTGGACGTTGAAAATTTGGAGTTGGTTTAAAACATATATACCGTTATTTAGAGTACCGGACCCAATCAAACCATGATTAAGGTGGATGTTGACAACATCTCTTACAAACGTGAAATCATAACCTTTATTTGATAACAAGGAAACTGATATGATATTACACGTTAAGCTGGGTACAAAATAATAGTTATGTAAAACCAAAATGTGTCCACTCGTCAATCCTAGGTGATAATCCCCGACGGACGCAGCTCCCACGCTAGCTCCGTTAGCAACCCTGAGGATCATATCACCTTCCTTCAGCACTCTACGGTTTCTCAGTGCCTGCAATGAATTGCAAATATGAGATCCTGATCCGGTATCCAATACCCAGGAAGTAGAGTTGATCGACAGACAATTCTCAATTACAAACACACCTGAAGTCGAAGCCACAGCTTGCTTCGGTTCCTGGTTCTTGGCGTTCCACGCCTTGCAATCCTTCTTCCAGTGCCCTTTCCTGTGACAATGGAAGCACTCATCCTGACCAACTATCGGTACTGCTTTCTTTTTCTTTCCCTTCCCTCCCACCTTACTAACACCTCCTCTAGGTCTGGGTGCGGCCTTCTTCTTCCTTCCTTTGGCCCTAGCCTTGGACCCGGAAGAAGATGAACCGCCAACAAACATAGCGGGTGTTTCCCTTGCCTTCTGCAAGGTGCCCTCCGCACTCCTTAACATGTTCAGGAGTTCCGCAAGTTCAACTTCTTTTCCTTGAAGATTGAAGTTGAGGATAAACTGGGCGTAGGTGGGAGGAAGGGACTGGAGAACAAGGTCTGTATAGAGCTCACTATCCAAAGTCGTCCCAAGGTCTGCGAGCTCTTCTATATAGCCGATCATCTGTAGGACATGTTCACCTACCGATGACCCGACAGCCAACCTCGCTCGAAACAATTTCTTAGAGGTCTCGTATCTTGCTATACGAGATTGCTCTCCATAAAGTTCCTTTGTATGGAGAAATATGCCATCTAGGGACATATCCTCGTGCCTCCTCTGATGTTCATTGTTCATCGAGGCAAGCACGATGCACTTGGCTCTCGCGCAATCTAAATCCCAGGTTTTGCGGATTTCCTTATCCGCATTGCTGGATTTGGGACCAGGGACAGCAGGTGCCGTAGCGGTGAGGACGTACCCCAGTTTGTCATAGGTCAAAGCCATTTTGACATTCCGCAGCCAATCTTTATAGTTTGGCCCCGTCAGTATATTTTTCTCTAAAAGTAACTTAAGTCCAGTCATTTTCAGGGTCGCTGCAATTAGGAGAGAGAGAAGAAAACTCTTTAGCATGATGCTCTTGCAAGTTTAGAGTGGTTTTTAGTTTATCTAAACTGGATGGCTCCCACTGTTTCTCGAATCCTTCCTCAAACCATAAAAGAAGAATTAGCCAAGACTATTCTCACCGTACAATACTTGCTTAACCGTTCAGCCAGGCCGGTGTCGGTACTTCGAGGGAGGTTTTCCAACGCTTTCGCGAAGTTCCTTAATTAAATAACCTCTTTTCTCTGGGGGCGTAACCCCGCTGACACTTTTTTGGACACCTACTAGGTTTATAGCATTGATCGTTAAGTGACGAATATCCTGATAAGTAGCATATACTCACAGTAGGATCGGGATCCAAATATCATCGTATGATAATGTTGAAGGAATCCTACCAACATTCATCAAACTCCAAATGGTATGCATCTCTTTGCAAATTTCAGTTTCTTTAGAAATTCCCGATATACATTTTTGCCCCATGCTCTTATGATCTTGACTAAGGGCCAACAAATCATAAGTCACATGTCAAGTTCTGCCCATCATTATCCTGTTGATTTGAACCCATCCGTATACTCTTGACTAAGGGCCAAACAAAGTAGTACGACTGTCCCAAACCAACTCATCTATCTATGCAACAAATGAATACCCCAGCAGCTACCAAACACTATGTCTTGACTAAGGGCCAAACAAACATAGCTTGAATACTACTGACCATTCATAAGAAATGACGGAGGGCTACGACTGGTTTTGGCGAAACCGTGAACGTAGTGAACTTGATATAACCGAAGGAACCTGATAGCTTTTAAAAGGAGTGGTTAAATCTCCGCATTTAAAAATATCTGTTTTAAAAATAACCGAGTGGTTTCTTTTAAATTGTTCCAACGATTTAAACTTTGGTTTGTTTTACTTTGCATTATAGATAATGCGTCCCATCATTAACCTATCATTGCAGAAAACAACGAAAATACAACGTCCTCTTATGCCATCCGCATTCGCCACGGGGTCCCGTCATCACCCGTTAGGTTACTTAACTAACGACAAAGCGGGGGCTGGGCAAGCGCGGGTGTAAAACATAAGTGACGTCTAAATAGCTATAATAAATATAGATATTTTACATTCGTCTGACGCAATGATATACATTCCAGAACACAGATAAACAATATTGGATTTGCAAGCAATCTGTATTTCTTTTGAGCCTGCAAGAAAAGACAGATTACACAGTTGTGATGAATAGCCGTTACCCCACCCTCGACCCCTACGGGTACGGCAAACTACCCACCCGGCAGTCTGTGTACCCCACCTTGGGTCAGTCCTAGGAGCAAAAACAGTAAAATGAAATAATACAACGGTGGCTACGACCGCAACCTGGAAGTGCCCCGCAAAAATAATATTACAACAAATTACATTTACAACAAATGAATTAAACAATAACCCATTGCTAACCCCGGCTATTTACCACAACAGTCCAATACAGTTTATATGCACAAACAGATATAACCATTTCAGAAATGTGCAACCCCCTGCCAACCGACATACTAGCAGTTGGGGGAGGTTTACGAATACATTAAACAATCACAGATATAATCCAATATGCAAATACTGTACAATTTCGATCGATTAAACAACATCAATATTGCTCCAAAATCTGCTCTGTTAAACAGTAACCTGAGCAAATATTAAATATTCCAGAAAACCCCAAACACCAGAGAGGACCCACACATGAAAGATGAGTCCATGACTCGGCAACTCGGCCGCGGAAGCGCGGCGGATCCGTGGGATCCGCCGCCCTTCCGCGGCGCTTTAGCGGATTCATGGGCTCGAATTTCATGGGTGTTCTCCTGGACACTTTTCTAGCTTTCTGAGCAACCCTGAACAATTTTAGGACATCATTTTAAACTCGACAGAAACTGAAATATTTTAGGGTTTTCCGGCTTCGTTTTTCCGTTCGAAATTCGTACAAATTTGCAATCAAGTTATTTATTGTTTAGCGAGGCTCTGATACCACTGTAAGTCGATGTAGTACACCCCAGTACTTGTGGGGAGGCGGAATTTTCAAAAACGATCATGTTTAAAGAACGAACATCGACTAACCGCTTAAATCGAAGCTAAACGATAACTAACTAAACATATAGTTATTCTAAACTACTATGCTTAGGGATTATACCTATCGAAACCGGTCTTTCGTCTTTGTGTCCTCCTTTGTTCTCCTCGACCTTCTCTAGGTAGTAGACGATCCACCCGAGAGCAAAACACCAAGCTACACCTCTAACTTGAGGTAACTAATCAACTTTGATTGCTAATCAAAGAAGAAAGGATGATATAGAGTGAAGGTAATGGATGTTTAAGTCTAACTAATCCTTTGATCTCAACACATGAGGATTAAGGATTAGTCTTCTTGAAGATGAGAGCTTGAGGAGAGAGAATGTGAGATAAGATAATGAGAAGAGAGAGAGTGTATCATAATATATTATGAAGCATTCTTATTTAAGAATAATGAATAAAAAGAAATGAATAAGCATGCTTCATAAATGAAAAGAGGTGATTCATTAAGCATGTGTCATTATCATTTATGGTGCAATTAATGATAATGATGAATCACCTCATGACTCACTTTCTTATCCATAAGTAACCTCCTTAGTCACATCTTCTAGAAGCTTCTCGTACAATTACGAGAACGCCCCTCCAATCCGCAAAAATACGGAAAAACTTTAGACTGTAAAAATCCAATAACCGGATACCAGTAACTGGCTTAAACCAAAGCCGACTGGTAAAAACTGTCCGAAAGTCGTACGTGCGTAAACGCACGTATGCGTCCGAACCCTTTGTCGCAAAACCATGCGACCTCTATATCGTTTCGCCTGGAGTAGGAAACTCTCTGTGTGGGACTCTAGAGACTCGACTACTACGCTGGCAGTGGGTTTAACCACAGACCGCAAGCGGCACTAGCTGTACGTAACGGTCCCCAGGTAGTTGTCGATAAGAAGGCCGATGAGAAAACCCATCCGAACTCCTACTGAGTCTGATGTGACAATCTCCATACAGTCCGGTCCGTTCGTCCAAGACTATCGCATATCGGGCCTAGGGGGGCGGCAAGCGTCAGTCCCCTAATAGCGGTATAAGTCGTGTCGGAGGGAAGCCCATTACACCCTGAGAAACTACTGGAACCAACCAGCAAATCTCGCTTGCCCTGGCCAGGGACTTTGCGTAATGGCTCTCTGACACAGCACGATATCTACTCCCAATACCGGGAGGGACGAATCCTATCTAACCGCCACTTCCTCCAAGTGCTCGGGACTGCACCCAACTGCTACCTGTTTGCACGACTCCTTTGAGCCGTGGTAGGGTAGCAATCTAAGAACAGTGGGACACACTCGAGGCGAAGTAGCAGTGTCAAGTCTGCGGACTACGCTGTACTCATGTCACCTGGGAACTGTTCACTGACGACTGGTATCAAACCAACCAACAGTCCCCTGTGAGTCCTGTCCGGTGTACCCGTAACCTAACGAGCACCTGTATACTATCTCCAGTACGACGTACTGACGGCTGTGGGACAGACCATCTCCCCAACTGGGATGAGAAGCGTACACACTAGTCTACTCCGGAGTATCGATGCTCTGTCTCGATAATCCAACGACCAGGGACCTGAATAAGGATGTGCTTGTAGACTACCCAGCCCCCACTAGTGTGACTGCCATCACAACGCTGGTAGACAAGCAAGATCCTAAGAGCTCTATCAATACGTACACTCACATATTAAGATAGAAAAACCAAGTAGCATACTACTATGTTTAGCAAGACTGTTATATACATGTGAATATCCCAAGCTTCCATTAAGTAATATACAAGCTAGTATGATACAGTAATGGCCTTCTAGGGTATAAACACTAACAATCTCCCACTTGCACTAGGGCCATGTACTGGCATATCGTAGACCAATGATCTCGAGCAGCCTCTCGAACTGAATCTGAGGAAGGGCCTTCGTGAATGGATCAGCAATGTTCTCTTCTGAAGCAACTCTCCGAACCTCGATCTCCTGACGATCAATGATCTCCCTGATCAGGTGATACCGCCTCAAGATGTGTCTGGACTTCTGATGGGACCTTGGTTCCTTCGCTAAAGCTATAGCTCCGTTGTTGTCGCAATACAGAGGTATTGGATCAACTATGGTAGGAACAACCTGAAGTTCTGTTAGGAACTTCTTCATCCAGACTGCTTCTTTTGCGGCATCGCAAGCAGCTATATACTCCGCTTCCATCGTCGAGTCAGCAACGGTGTCCTGCTTGGAGCTCCTCCAGCACACCGACCCTCCATTGAGGGTAAAGACATAACCCGACATGGACTTGGAATCGTCCTTATCACTCTGGAAGCCGGAATCAGCAAAGGCCTCCAACCTGAGGTCTTTTCCGCCGTAAACCAAGAATATCTCCTTAGTCCTCCTCAGGTACTTGAGAATGTTCTTTACTGCTATCCAGTGTTTCTCCCCTGGGTCTGACTGATACCGGCTTACCACGCTCAGTGCGTAAGCTACATCTGGTCTGGTACACAACATCGCATACATTATAGAGCCTACCGCAGAAGCGTAGGGTATAATAGACATGCGTTCCCTTTCCAAATCAGTCTTGGGAGACATCTCTTTGGAGAGGGTGATTCCGTGACAAGCCGGTAGATTACCGCGCTTAGAATCATCCATACTGAATCTTTTCAGTATAGTGTCGATATACCTGGACTGCGAAAGTCCCAACATCCTCTTGGATCTATCACGATAGATCCGGATCCCCAGAATGTAAGAGGCATCACCCAGGTCTTTCATGGAGAACCTATGTGACAAGAATCCTTTGACAGATTGTAGCATAGGAATGTCATTTCCTATCAATAGAATGTCATCCACGTACAAGACGAGGAATACGACACTTCTGGCCACAACTTTACTATATATGCACGGTTCATCTGGATTTTTGATAAAGTCATATTCTTTGACTGTCTCATCAAAACAGATGTTCCAACTCCGCGATGCCTGCTTTAGTCCATAAATAGACTTAAGCAGCTTGCATACTTTCCCGCCGCTCCCACTCTGATTGAAACCCTCTGGCTGATCCATATAGACGCTCTCTTCTAAATTTCCATTCAGAAAAGCCGTCTTTACGTCCATCTGCCAGATTTCATAATCATGGAAGGCAGCAATAGCAAGAAGGACCCGAATGGATTTGAGCATAGCCACTGGAGAAAAAGTTTCGTCATAGTCCAAACCAGGTCTTTGACGAAAACCCTTTGCAACAAGTCTAGCCTTATAGGTTTCCACCTGTCCATCTACACCAATCTTTTTCTTGAAGATCCATTTGCATCCTATGGGTTTTACCCCATCTGGAGCAAAGTCCAAAGTCCATACTTTGTTGGTGTACATGGACTCCATTTCGGTCCGCATTGCATCTAGCCATCGTACCGAGTCGCCGCTCTGGATGGCCTGCTGGAAGTCAGTAGGTTCATCATCATCTATGATGCAATCCTCTCTATCCCCGTCTATGAGAAAACCGTAGTATCTCTCAGGCGGATGAGACGGCCTACTACTCCTGCGGAGGGGTGCGGGAATGCTCTGCTCTTCTTGAACCTCTGGTTCTACCAAACTTTCAGTAGCAGCTTGTGGTTCTGGAATTTCTTCCAGTTCTATTTCGCTCCCACTTTTCTGATTTTCTAAAAATTCAGTTTCTAAGAAGTGGGCATGACGAGAAACAAAAACCTTTTGTTCCTCTGCGTAATAGAAATAATATCCCTTGGAGTTCTTTGGATATCCCACAAGCTTACACAGTACTGAGCGTGCCTCGAGCTTGTCCACATGCTGCTTTTTTACAAAAGCTGGACACCCCCATGTCCTAAAATGTTTTAGACAGGGTTTCTTCCCACTCCACATCTGATATGGTGTGGTAGGCACAGTCTTG
This sequence comes from Agapanthus africanus, assembly GCA_030015575.1. Taxonomy (NCBI): domain Eukaryota; kingdom Viridiplantae; phylum Streptophyta; class Magnoliopsida; order Asparagales; family Amaryllidaceae; genus Agapanthus; species Agapanthus africanus. Next base: position 99,778,524 of record JASDDO010000008.1, read on the forward strand.
GTTGGAACCTGGTTCAAAAGATATGCCGCTGATTCTAGCGCATAACCCCAGAAAGATCGCGGTAACTCAGCATTACTCATCATGGATCGTACCATATCCAATAGGGTTCGATTCCGTCTCTCCGATACACCGTTGTGCTGTGGAGTGTATGGAGGAGTAAGCTGAGAGAGAATTCCTTTCTCTTTTAGGTAACCTAGGAACTCGGCACTTAAGTATTCTCCACCTCGATCAGATCTCAGTGTCTTAATACTTTTGCCTGTTTGGTTTTCCGCTTCACTCTTGAATTCCAGGAATTTCTCAAAGGCCTCTGATTTATGCTTCATTAAGAAAACATATCCATACCTAGAGAAATCATCTGTAAAAGTAATGAAGTAGGAATAACCACCTCTCGCATGTGTAGATATTGGACCACATACATCGCTGTGTATGAGTCCTAAGAGCTCGCTCGCTCTTACTCCTTGTCCAGTAAATGGAGTCTTTGTCATCTTTCCTTTGAGACAAGATTGACAAGTTTCATAAGATTGATATTCGAACGAGTCTAAATATCCTTCTCTATGCAACTTAGTCAACCTTCTCTCATTGATGTGACCCAGTCTACAATGCCATAAGAAAGCTTTATTCAAATCTGGAGACTTTCTTTTTAGTGTGTTCTGGACGTTGAAAATTTGGAGTTGGTTTAAAACATATATACCGTTATTTAGAGTACCGGACCCAATCAAACCATGATTAAGGTGGATGTTGACAACATCTCTTACAAACGTGAAATCATAACCTTTATTTGATAACAAGGAAACTGATATGATATTACACGTTAAGCTGGGTACAAAATAACAGTTATGTAAAACCAAAATGTGTCCACTCGTCAATCCTAGGTGATAATCCCCGACGGACGCAGCTCCCACGCTAGCTCCGTTAGCAACCCTGAGGATCATATCACCTTCCTTCAGCACTCTACGGTTTCTCAGTGCCTGCAATGAATTGCAAATATGAGATCCTGATCCGGTATCCAATACCCAGGAAGTAGAGTTGATCGACAGACAATTCTCAATTACAAACACACCTGAAGTCGAAGCCACAGCTTGCTTCGGTTCCTGGTTCTTGGCGTTCCACGCCTTGCAATCCTTCTTCCAGTGCCCTTTCCTGTGACAATGGAAGCACTCATCCTGACCAACTATCGGTACTGCTTTCTTTTTCTTTCCCTTCCCTCCCACCTTACTAACACCTCCTCTAGGTCTGGGTGCGGCCTTCTTCTTCCTTCCTTTGGCCCTAGCCTTGGACCCGGAAGAAGATGAACCGCCAACAAACATAGCGGGTGTTTCCCTTGCCTTCTGCAAGGTGCCCTCCGCACTCCTTAACATGTTCAGGAGTTCCGCAAGTTCAACTTCTTTTCCTTGAAGATTGAAGTTGAGGATAAACTGGGCGTAGGTGGGAGGAAGGGACTGGAGAACAAGGTCTGTATAGAGCTCATTATCCAAAGTCGTCCCAAGGTCTGCGAGCTCTTCTATATAGCCGATCATCTGTAGGACATGTTCACCTACCGATGACCCGACAGCCAACCTCGCTCGAAACAATTTCTTAGAGGTCTCGTATCTTGCTATACGAGATTGCTCTCCATAAAGTTCCTTTGTATGGAGAAATATGCCATCTAGGGACATATCCTCGTGCCTCCTCTGATGTTCATTGTTCATCGAGGCAAGCACGATGCACTTGGCTCTCGCGCAATCTAAATCCCAGGTTTTGCGGATTTCCTTATCCGCATTGCTGGATTTGGGACCAGGGACCGCGACTACTGAACCTGAGACAACCGCGACTACTGAACCTGAGAAAGTAGTGGGTGAGGTGGCCATGATTCCCGAGGACGAGCCAACCGCTCCTTCTCTGGAATCTGGTAATGCTCCAGTCATAGCCCTCCCCGTCTATGGTCCTCCGCCGTCTCCAGGTCTCGCGAGCACAACAACGGTTCCCATTGAGTCGGGTGATGATGCCACGAGCGGTGGCCTCATGTCAATAGAGGAGGGAATCGCTTCCGTTTCAGCCGGCAGCTCATCAGGTAAATCCCAAGTTGCTATCTTCTTTATCTTACAATCCTTTCTGACAAATTCGCATTTGTTGTAACGCAGGTGCAGCCAGCACCGATGCCCCACTGCTTGAGGGAGCGCCTTCAACGACTTTCTTGGCGGTGGTCACCTCTCAACCCTCTCTCATACCATCTAAGATGTTGGAAGGTATGGGTTTGCAATTTATTAATCCTATACTTCAGACGCATAATTTGTATACTAAATTCATATTGTTGTGTCTTTTCAGGAGTGCTCTTTGATCATGTATATCAGATGTTGCCCCCACACTTCTCCTTCCCATCCGAACATGCTTCTTCCCCTGGTGGCGTTAGTGAGTATGATTTCCATTAACATCTTTCTTTCTTTATTGATGGAATTACTTCTAAACCCTTTTTTCTCATCTCAACTGCAGTGCTACAAATCGAAGGAGGGGATGAAAGATCGGCTGCACCGCCGACCCTTCCGGTCTTGCCACCTGCCTCAGCTGGTACAGCGACTATCACATTGATAACTCCCCCCTTTTTTATTTCCTGAACTATTATCTGATCGCATCCTGTTTCTTTTCAGCTGTCGTTCCGGCCTCGTCGTCCTTCGAGCCTCGTATTACAATGCCGGCGGGTCCTTATCTGAGAAGTCCGTCTTCAAAAGGCGCCGCGAATAGTCTGTGCATGTTGAGTGACTACGTCGAGGAACTCGACGTTGAAACTCCTACATCTGCCGCAGACTTCGCTACGGTGGTTAACCCGATGCTGCCAATACTCGTGAACTTTCATGATGAGGGCATCATCGCATCTTGGGTTAACCATTGCAGGGAGATCGAGGGCCGCCTATATCAGTTGGAGTCGCTGCGTCCCGCTCCCGTGACCTTGGCTGCCAGCAATCAAAGAACAGCGTGGATTGAGCAGAGCGCTTCTTACTTCTGCCACCTCGAACAAGAAGTCATTTCAAGGCGTAAGGAGCGTGGTGAGACTTCGAGCAAGTCTGCCCAACTGCATGCTCGGGTGGAGGCCAACGCCGCACGGCTGAAGGTTGTCTTTGAGGGCCTTCTGCAATGTCTTTCTGAAGGGTTATCATTGAGGCAACAACTTGACGTTGTCGAGCGAGATGCACCCAGCCTGGAAGCAGCCCAGAAGGCGGCGGAGGAGCAACTTTCATCCTTCTTGCAGCAGCGGGCCCAAGTGGAGGCGGAGGTGGCTACGGCTGTCACTCAGGAGGAAGCGCTGAAGGAAGTGCGAGAGCAGCTTGTGGATTTACTAAAGACACTTCCTCCTCAGTAGTTATCCCTCTTTGTATTGTTTGTACTTGTAGATAAAAGAATGTGTATATATATATATTTTTTATTCTTTGACATAATGTATCCTGTACCCAATCAAGTTTATGAATAAAAGATACACATTTTTTTTTGTAATATGTCGTTTTCTCCGTCTTTTCTTTCTTTTACTATCAGCATACCACCTTAGCAAACATGGTTGACGGATGATTAGAACGAGTATTCTGACTTTCTTAAGAAATAGCGATGGCTTAGGCCGCAGGTTCAGATCTGCTGCCTAAGACTTTTCAACTCTATAAGCCATGAGGGTCTCATAGAGACTTTTCTCCCTACGGATCGAGAGGATCTCGTAGGGTTTTTTTTCTCCTTAGGAATCGTGAGGATTCCTAAGTGTGGTTTTCTCTTATAAGTCGTAAGGATCCTATAAGAGATTTTTTCCCTCTTACGAGTCGAGAGGACTTGTAAGCGGTTGTTTCCCTCCTTGTCGAAGTTCGATGTTGGAGAGTGAGACCTGTGGATGGTATGCAAGAGACCGTTTTGGGCCAACTTGCGGGGTCCCGGTGCTTAGGAAACAGGCTTCTTTTATGCCCACTGTCTAAGGCTTTATCTCACGAGTCGAGCCGCCTCAACAATTTTTTACAAGTCGAGACGAATCGAGCGTTTCTCGTAAGAACATCTTAACGTCGCATTTAACCTCTGCTCTTTACGACAGAAGCCCGTTAAGGTTGGTGGTACTTAGGGTTTTGGCCATCGTACCGTCGCATAAGCTGATATAGTCCTCGATAGGCAATCGTGCTGTTCGAGTAGCCCTGCGACTGCCGTGTCTCTGATCCCTTCGGGGGCTGGACAAGACGTCTTCAAGCAATCTTCCTAGGCAGTTTGACCATCGGAAGAACAAGTGTTAGGAATTTGCCATGCCGCTTTTTACTTGAGGTTAGGCTCATTTTGGCGAGCCCCGATGAGTCATAACCACTCCGCACTGGTGTGGGATGATCTCCGATAGTCTTTCAGGTTTTGTGTGAGTTGCCGTCAAGACCCTGAAGCTAGGAATTTGGCCTTTGCTTCGTTTTGCTGGCATCGCATCTACTGTATCGAGACGAATGCCGCGGTTGTTTTTAGTTTGCTGATGAACCGTCGAGGTTTGGAACTAGGGATTTTGCCATGGCTCCATTTGTTTGATTGTCGCGTCCGAATCCCGCTAGAGGAAGAACGCTGGGGTGACAACTCGTCTGCTGTATCGAAACGAACGTCGAGATGGAGCTGGAATTTTGCCGTGGCTCTGTTTGTTTGATTATCGCGTCCGAATCCCGCTGGAGGAAGAACGCTGGGGTGACAACTCGTCTGCTGTATCGAAACGAACGTCGAGGTGGAGCTGGAATTTTGCCGTGGCTCTGTTTGTTTGATGATGTTGCGTCTACTGTGTCGAGACGAACGTCGAGGTGGTGACCATTCCACACTGGTGTGAGACGATCTCCAGTTGTCTTTCTGGCTTTATATGGGTTGCCGTCAAGACCTTGAAGTTAGGAATTTAGCCTTTGCTTCATTTGCTTTGTCATGTTCGAAGCTTGTTGGAGGAAGAACGTTATTGTTGACATTGCGTCTACTGTATCGAGGCGAATGTCACGGTTGTCTCTAGGTTGTTGTTGAACCGTCGAGACTTGGCTTCGCTTTTTGGCGGAGCCTGTTGGGAATGTATGGTTCCCTCTTTGTTTGTGCCTCTGGATTGTATACAGGGATTGCTGTGCTATCGTCTGTAGGGCATGAATTTCGTTACATATATATTTTTTTTATTTTAGTTCTTTCCGCGATGCTCTATCATTTCAGCTTTTATATCGCAAAGGTCACGATTGCCCAATCATTTCGGCTATTTTTCGCGGTGCCCAATCATTTCGGCTGTTTATTTTATTTTTACTCGCTGCTTTTTATTGAGAGTTGCCCAATCATTTCGGTTATTTATTTTATTTTTACTCGCTGCTTTTTATTGCGAGTTGCCTAATCATTTCGGCTATTCTGCATGCATACCTTTTACTTGCTTCTTTTTATTGCAAGTTGCCCCATCATTTCGGCTATTTCGTATGCATGTGCGGCCTACTGGCCTTTCGCCGTAAACCTGAAATTGGACACCGATTTCGGCATCAACATCGCTACAACTGGGATATCGCCAGGAGCGAATCATCATTTGTCTCTGTCGTTGTCGAACAAAGGAGGCTTAGCGACCAGGGTTAGGGTCCTGTCGACTAAGGCTTTGACTTCATGAGCCGTAAGGGTCTCACAAAGTTATTTCTCCCTACAAGTCGTGAGGATCTTATAGGTGTATTTTCTCCTTAGGAATCGTGAGGGTTCCTAAGTGTTTTGTTCCTCTGTAAGTCGTAAGGATTCTACAGGAGGGTTTTCTCCTTGTAAATTGAGAGGATTTACAAGGGTTATTCATCGTGCGAACATATCCCTAATCTCGGATGGGACTTAGTTAGGGAAATGTTTATTCGCGCCCGTGGATTGTATACAAGGGTCAGTATCGAGCCACTTGTAGGGCAATGTCGAAAGTTGTGGGGGTTGCTTAAGCACAGGTTTAGGTCTCTGTAACTTAAGACTTTCAAATCTTATGAGCCGTGAGGGTCCCATAAGAGAGTTCTCCTTACGAGTCATGAGGATCTCGCAAGTGTATTTTCTCCTTAGGAATCGTGGGGATCCCTAAGTGTGTTGCTCCCTTGTGAGTCGTAAGGATCTCACGCGGGTGGTTTCTCCTTACAAGGTCGAGAGGACCCTATAAGTGTCTTTTAACGAGGTTGCGCCCTTTCGGGTTTTCACAAACACTCGTCGGTAGCCCTACTGTTTTTACTCACGGAGCCCTTTCGGGTTTTCATCCGTGCCCATTTTGCTTATGGAATGTAATACCCAGCCCTTTTTATAAGCTATATCTGTATTTCTAATTCGCTTACAAAATTTATTTAAATTTTTCTGATAATTATTTATTTATTTCTAAAACCCATTTTTAACACCAAACCAAGTAAATCATCCCTTTTAAATAGCCTCAACCATAAATCATATTTTATTTCTTCAGCCCATTACTTTAAAGATTTGAATTTATTTATTTCCAGCTCAGCCACCCCGGCTTTTACTATTTTTTCCCTTTAAATTTCCTGCGGCCCAGCAATATTTTTCCATAGCTATTGCTTCTAGAATTCTTTTATTATTTCTGCCCAGCCCATCTCACCGAGCCCATTCATTTATAAACTAAATCCTCTCTTCTATAAACCTTGGCCCACTCCCTCTTTCCCATCCATTATTCATTTTTTAAAATTAAATCCTTTATTATAAACCCAACCCGTTTCCCTTTCCTCAGCCCAATTAGTTTTTCCTTTAAATAAATCTTTAGCCGGCCCGTTCCCTTACTAAGCCCATTCAAAATTCTTTTTAAATAAATCCTTTAATATGTTTTAGCCCCGGCCCACGCCTCTCATTCCTCAGCCCACATCTTTTTTATATATAAAATTCCTTAATCTTTTTCTTCCGGCCCACTCCTTGCGGCCCGTAATCAAATCCCCACTCACACTGTTCCTCTTCTTCAATCTCCAACGGTAACCTTCCACTGTTCGCGCGCGCGATCCACGATCTCCGCCGCTTCCCACGCCCACGTGCTGCCGTTCTCCCCACGACTCGTGCGCCGTTACCTTGACGTGCGCACCCCTCGTCTCTCCTAACCCCCTCGAACTCACCATCGCCCTCCTCTCGTCTTCCATTCTCTCTCGAACTCGCGCCACCGCCGTCTCTTCACCGCCGCTCACCGACCACCTCATCCCTTCATCCGCCTTCTCCCAACACCGCGACCCCATAGCCGCACCTTCCTTGTCGTCAGCAACACCACCATCACCTCGTACACCAACCCTGCATCGAGCTCGACCACCTTGCACCCTCACCGTTGGCCGACCCCATCATCGCCGACGAGCCACCTCTTCCCTCTCGTCACTGCATCTCTCCCCCCTCACTCACTGGTATCTCTCTCGACCTTTCTACATCACTCCCTCTCTCTAGCAGATCCCACTCTCTCCCCCTCTCTCTCTCCTTCCTCTGTTTTTCTCTCTCATTCTCTATCTCTGTCTCTCTCACTCTATCCCTCTCTCTCTGCCTGCACTCTCTCTAACTGTCTCTCTCTCTCCACCCCTCTCTCTGTTCTCTCCCTCTCAATCTTCCTGCATCCATCTCTCTCTCTCTGCCTACTCTCTCTCTCTCTCACATTTCTCTCGCTCTCTCTCTCTAGCACTCTCTCTCTCCCTCTCTAAACCTCACCCTTTCCATTCTCTATCAACCAACACCACCACACGACATTGCCCGAGCCCGCAGACACCTCGAGCTCACCCGGAGCCGTAGCCGTCGCGGTGCTAGCTAGACGCGCGCCCGTACAGTACCTCGCTGCCGTGCACTTCCAGGCAAGTTCTTTACTTGGTTACATGCTATTTTTACCCAAGTTACAATCGCTAAGTATATAGATTCTAAGTTACAGTTTAAACTAATTATGTGCCATAACCTGCTCGACGCGTGTTCCCAAAGGGAATATTTTTCTAAATTGGCGGAACTGGATAAATTACATTGGCACTTGTAGGGATAGATAACGTGTGCAAATTTCGCTGGAAAATTTGATCGTTAATAACCAAAACGACTACCCCCAAGTTTAATCGTAAAACTGTAATTTTATTGTACCTGAAAATCGTTAAATTCACCATAAATCATATACATACTCGAATGGTGCGTTCGAAGGCTCAAATCGAAGCCAACTCGACGAACTATGACCCTACACTAGTTTCCAGACATTCCTGTATTTAGATCATGATGATATTCGTATCGGAGTGCGACTCTGGACTGCAGTCCAGAGCGACTCCAGTCGTTGCTTTCTGTTCCATATTGGGTACCACAGGATTTCCTTAACTCGTAGGTTGCGGAACTCAGCTGTTTATTATAGATAAATCTGTTAGCTAGACAACAAAATTGGTTTCATTCTGTTTCGTTACCGTTTGATATTTAATCTGTAATTTAAAAGATCGGGACGCATAACAGTCCCAACAGATTCAGAACTGACATATTAGAGTTAAATAGAGTATATCTCCTGACGTACAGACGCGATTGAAGATCAGTTTGTTGCGTTGAAAACCTTACTGAAAACCCTAGATGTCATCCAACTGTAGCGTCGCTAAAATCTGATCCCAACTGGGATTAAAATGCGTTGCGAAACGGACATCTGATTCTGAAACAGGATTTCCAGCCGCGAACGCTTAAAATGAAATGGTTATAACTATTGATCCTGGAACCCGATTGGCTTGAAACCAATTTAGATGGATAGCTAACTGAACATACTGATTACTACTTGTTTATCGTTTCGCTAAATTATATATGTACGTTTCATGATAAATCGTGCAAGTGATAGAATACTGTTTTTATGACACCTTAATCGTGCTTATATACTGTTCGCGCATCATATCATACCATATCATTGTAGTGATAACCTAGTGATATCGTGCATTTACCCAGTGTTAGATTTTAGTGATGATTGTGGCAAGTACATCAGTGTTCGTGTATCCGTGCTTAAGTGAAAGTGATACGTACTTGTACACAATCAGTGACCCTATTATTCTATTGCATTGTCGACGTCTGTGGGATGCGTGTACGTGTGACTATAAGTGGTATGGGACACTTATGGAAGCGCTTGCACGGGTGTCACAGATAAGGCACCAGACTCTGCCTTTTATCTTAGGTATTAGTCGGGACGTGCTTGATGGAGGTCCTGCCTCCAGTTCTCGCGCAGACTTGTCACGGATCGATTAGTATTTAGGGTTATGGTTAGCGTTTGATGTAGACCACGGGGTGTGGGGTAGTTTAAGTGTGAGTTCAACAGAATCTCGGGAGTCCCATGCCGGCTTATATATTTAGGGAGATATATGGAGATTTACAGGGTATGTGATATACACCGTGATATACATGTTACATGTTGGGCCCGTGGTCCCTTGCCCTTGGGTTCTACCCTTGGGTGGAGGACACTCGCGAGTGGTTGACTCTCACATTTGGACTGACGATAGGCTTAGTGACCCGTGCAGTGAGACTTAGAGACTGATAGGGATACTGGCATTTATATTCCTTCTATACTGTGTTGACATACGTGACATATCGTTCTACTGCCTTACTGTTCCGCTGCATTGATTACTGCACATTCATATTCATGATGTCATTGATTTACTGTTTCACATATCTATTATCACTGTTAGAACTGCCACTTGAATTTATACATATTATATTGCTATTGTGTCGCTCTGACAACCTGAGTATGCATGCTCAGTGTGAGGAGAAGATTTAGCCTGGACCAGTGCATCACAGACTTCTTGACTTGCCATTCAGAGTTACATTCGTTTGTTCCACTTCAGGTCAGTCTTTACTTTGTTCCTTTCAGTCACTGCATTTCTCATTACCTGCGCATTATTTACTGTTTACCATGAAAAACTAGAAGCCGAAGTGTGACTACGGCAGGACATTCCTTGACCGTAGGAGCATGGCTGGCCTTGTCTACCCCTCGTATTCCGTATTTTGGGAAGCAGGGCGTGACATGGTTTAGTTGGTATCAGAGACAGGTTTTGCATCGATTGGGATTGCAGTTTTCCGTGTATAGTTTGGCAATCTAAGACATCCCTCGGTCTAGGTTGTAAACTTGTCATTCTTGATCCATGTTCACATCGTGTGTTCTATTATCCATTCACTAGGGTTTCAGGTAACTTGGCAAGGTTTCGTGGTTATAATTGTGAACTACATCACGATTACACTACCATACTCTGTTTAAGTGACTTGGAGTCGTACGGTTGGTTCTCCACTTATAATGAATTCAGCACCTCTGATATTTTTGAATCCTTGTCCTATCCATATAATATTTTGATTCGTATATCTTGTGACTTATATCATCCTCAAAATCATTGTTTTAAGATCATGTCTTTCAACGACTTTTCCTCTATCTCCACTCCCCAGAATCAGACTGTTGAGATCCTTAGCGTGCTGCAAGGTCTAAAGGAAGCCCAGGAGCGAACAAATGACTTGTTGGCTGAAGGACTGAGAAGACAGGTGAATCAGGCATCAGCGGCTGTCTCCAATCACAAAGGGATCCCCGTTAGACGAGGAAAGGAGAAGAAGATGAAGCATCAATTTGTTCCCCAGCGACAGAAGCAGCAGAAGACCACATGCTGTTAATACTGTAGGAGGCCAGGACATCTTCAGAAGGATTGTAGCCGCGCCCAGGGGAAATGTCTGATATGCGGGTCCAACAAACATCTCATCAACGGTTTCCCAGAAAGGAAAGAACTACAAGGAGGAAACTCGTCCACACTCCCCACTTCTGCCACATGAGGATTATCGCGTAGTTCGAACTTCGACGATAAGGCGGATCTAACGCAGGATTCAACTCACGCGACGAGAATGCAACGTTATAACAGTCGAAGAATGATTTTTCATGTTATCTACTTTCAGTAATAATATTGTCATTTTTATGAATGTTTCTTTCCGTTTGAAACCTTGTATCCGCTGAACTTTTAGTTGAATGCAATAAAATTTGAATCGTAATATATGTATCATTCTCTTGTCATTTCCCTTGTTCATACTATTCAGTAGCATAACATTTTAATCTTGATTTTACAATTCCTGCCACCGCATATCTTTCCATACTTCGTACACTTGGCCATTTTCCTTATTCATTCCATTGTCTAATCATGACTCTTTTTCTTTCAGACCATGGCCCACCCTGGAGCAGCGCCGCATCTAGATGAGGAAACACAGTCATGCGTTTCCTTAGATCACACACTGACGAGTTCTGATGATGAGGTCAATGGTCCCCAGGTCAACTTCGGAAACAACGATTCAGAGGACGAAGAAGTAGCCGCCCCAGAGTTTAACGTGTTAGCTGATTCCGACGAAGAAGAAGGAGATCCTGAAGAGAACCCTATAGAGGAAGACCCGATAGAAGAAGATCAGGAGGAAGAACCGATAGAAGAAAATCCAGTGGAGGAAGACCCCATGGAAGAGCAACACATGGAATCGGACCTCGCTGAAGAGGATCCAGCCGAGGAAGAAGGACCAGATGGACAAGAGCCTGCTGTGGAAGAACTCCCAATGGCGGTCCCCGCAAGGCGATATGGAAATGGACGCCCTACCTGAGTGCGCAAGCCTACCGCAACATACTGAATCTCCACAACCGCGACTGACGGAATTTCTTTTGATGTTGTCTTTCCGGCCAAATAAATCTGTGTATAGATTAGGGTCACATTTCGTGTTGAGAATGCTTTGTTTCAAATTTTCTTGAATGAAATAAATCTTCTGAATTCGTAAACCTTTTGATTATTGGTTCGCTTGATGCTTGTTTATCGCCCATATACATTTATTTTTCTGCTGAGATCCCTGACTGTCCACCCCTACTCATTGTATAGTTTTCACCCTTGTTTCGATTAGAAAGTACCGCACCCTGATCCTTGGAATGAGCCACCATTCATCCTTCGTCTGTGTCCTGTTTGAGATCCTTCTGGGAGGAGGACCTTTCTTATGAAATACCGAGTTCATTAACTTTTCAAATTTTTGATTCGCATGATGTACCGACCAGTATCCTCCCCATACATTTTTCTCATTATAGTCCTCTTTTGCTCACCCTTACTTCCTGTGCAGACCCGATCACGGTTTCCTTGATCTTCAGCCTAAAGCCGTCACGCTTCGACCTTTGTATCAGCCACATTCCATTGTAATCCCTACCCTACCTAGGCCTAGACATACTTGTGTTTTTCCCTGATACCCCAACTATATTTAGGGGCACTATTATTCGAAAATATAGTTTTAGTATTTTGTATTTATCAAAGAGTACGTGTTATTGATTACTCCGTTTTATGTATCTTAAGTACATTATTATTATTCTCTTTTTCCCAGTGGCGCAACTTTACACCGCGCATACTTTCGTTACATGTTCCTAAATTTCACTATACAAGTTTTCTAAATTATTTTAAACCCATTTTATCGATACATTATTCTAAAATGTTTTAACCTACCGATTAATTTTCACTGCTTTATTCTCGTTATTTTATTTTCGGGTTTTGTGCCTATGTTTACTATTATAAATGGTCGTGCCTTTTACTTATTATTTCAGTTAGGCTGCTTTTGATATATTGATATGTGCATATATCGAGTACACCTCGAATATCATTATTCGTTGTTGTTGTTATTGCTATTTTGTATACATGTAGTTGCTCATATAGTTATTCCTGTCTTATACCTATTTAGACCTGTCTGTTGTATGTTGTTCTTACATATTTATACCTTCAATTTCTTCGTCCACGGATTCCTAATAAATCTTTATGTGTTAGTTTGCAATATAATAGTTTTCGCCTATGTTTGTATAACTTATCGTTTATTTTAAATTTCGAGGACGAAATTTTTGTAAGGGTGATATGATGTAATACCCAGCTCTTTTTATAAACTATATCTGTATTTCTAATTCACTTACAAAATTTATTTAAATTTTTCTGATAATTATTTATTTATTTCTAAAACCCATTTTTAACACCAAACCAAGTAAATCATCCCTTTTAAATAGCCTCAACCATAAATCATATTTTATTTCTTCAGCCCATTACTTTAAAGATTTGAATTTATTTATTTCCAGCTCAGCCACCCCGGCTTTTACTATTTTTTCCCTCAAAATTTCCTGCGGCCCAGCAATATTTTTCCATAGCTATTGCTTCTAGAATTCTTTTATTATTTCTGCCCAGCCCATCTCACCGAGCCCATTCATTTATAAACTAAATCCTCTCTTCTATAAACCTCGGCCCACTCCCTCTTTCCCATCCATTATTCATTTTTTTAAATTAAATCCTTTATTATAAACCCCCGTTTCCCTTTCCTCAGCCCAATTAGTTTTTCCTTTAAATAAATCTTTAGCCGGACCGTTCCCTTACTAAGCCCATTCAAAATTCTTTTTAAATAAATCCTTTAATATGTTTTAGCCCCGGCCCATGCCTCTCATTCCTCAGCCCACATCTTTTTTTTATAAAATTCCTTAATCTTTTTCTTCCGGTCCACTCCCTGCGGCCCGTAATCAAATCCCCACTCACACTGTTCCTCTTCTTCAATCTCCAACGGTAATCTTCCACTGTTCGCAGCGCGCGATCCACGATCTCCGCCGCTTCCCATGCCCACGCGCTGCCGTTCTCCCCACGACTCGTGCGCCGTTACCTTGACGTGCGCACCCCTCGTCTCTCCTAACCCCCTCGAACTCACCATCGCTCTCCTCTCGTCTCCCATTCTCTCTCGAACTCGCGCCACCGCCGTCTCCTCACCGCCGCTCACCGACCACCTCATCCCTTCATCCGCCTTCTCCCAACACCGCGACCCCATAGCCGCACCTTCCTCGTCGTCAGCAACACCACCATCACCTCGTACACCAACCCTGCATCGAGCTCGACCACCTTGCACCCTCACCGTTGGCCGACCCCATCATCGCCGATGAGCCACCTCTTCCCTCTCGTCACTGCATCTCTCCCCCCTCACTCACTGGTATCTCTCTCGACCTTTCTGCATCACTCCCTCTCTCTAGCAGATCCCACTCTCTCCCCCCTCTCTCTCATTCCTCTGTTTCTCTCTCTCATTCTCTATCTCTGTCTCTCTCACTCTATCCCTCTCTCTCTGCCTGCACTCTCTCTAACTGTCTTTCTCTCCACCCCTCTCTGTGTTCACTCCCTCTCAATCTTCCTGCATCCATCTCTCTCTCTCTCTCTCTCTGATTCCCTCTCATCCCTCTCACTGCATACTCTCTCTCTCTCTGCCTACTCTCTCTCTCTCATTTCTCTCTCTCTCTCTCTCTAGCACTCTCTCTCTCCCTCTCTAAACCTCACCCTTTCCATTCTCTATCAACCAACACCACCACACGACATTGCCCGAGCCCGCAGACACCCCGAGCTCACCCGGAGCCGTAGCCGTCGCGGTGCTAGCTCGTCGCGTGCCCGTACTGTACCTCGCTGCCGTGCACTTCCAGGCAAGTTCTTTACTTGCTTACATGCTATTTTTACCCAAGTTACAATCGCTAAGTATATAGATTCTAAGTTACAGTTTAAACTGATTATGTGCCATAACCTGCTCGACGCGTGTTCCCAAAGGGAATATTTTTCTAAATTGGCGGAACTGGATAAATTACATTGGCACTTGTAGGGATGGATAACGTGTGCAAATTTCGCTGGAAAATTTAATCGTTAATAACCAAAACGACTACCCCCAAGTTTAATCGTAAAACTGTAATTTTATTGTACCTGAAAATCGTTAAATTCACCATAAATCATATACATACTCGAATGGTGCGTTCGAAGGCTCAAATCGAAGCCAACTCGATGAACTATGACCATACACTAGTTTCCAGACATTCCTGTATTTAGATCATGATGATATTCGTATCGGAGTGCGACTCTGGACTGCAGTCCAGAGCGACTCCAGTCGTTGCTTGCCGTTCCGTATTGGGTACCACAGGATTTCCTTAACTCGTAGGTTACGGAAATCCACTGTTTATTATAGATAAATCTGTTAGATAGACAACACAATTGGTTTCATTCTGTTTCGTTACCGTTTGATATTTAATCTGTAATTTAAAAGATCGGGACGCATAACAGTCCCAACAGATTCAGAACTGACATATTAGAGTTAAATAGAGTATATCTCCTGACGTACAGATGCGATTGAAGATCCGTTTGTTGCGTTGAAAACCTTACTGAAAACCCTAGATGTCATCCAACTGTAGCGTCGCTAAAATCTGATCCCAACTGGGATTAAAATGCGTTGCGAAACGGACATCTGATTCTGAAACAGGATTTCCAGCCGCGAATGCTTAAAATGAAATGGTTATAACTATTGATCCTGGAACCCGATTGGCTTGAAACCAATTTAGATGGATAGCTAACTGAACATACTGATTACTACTTGTTTATCGTTTCGCTAAATTATATATGTACGTTTCATGATAAATCGTGCAAGTGATAGAATACTGTTTTTGTGACACCTTAATCGTGCTTATATACTGTTCGCGCATCATATCATACCCATATCATTGTAGTGATAACCTAGTGATATCGTGCATTTACCCAGTGTTAGATTTTAGTGATGATTGTGGCAAGTACATCAGTGTTCGTGTATCCGTGCTTAAGTGAAAGTGATACATACTTGTACACAATCAGTGACCCTATTATTCTATTGCATTGTCGACGTCTGTGGGATGCGTGTACGTGTGACTATAAGTGGTATGGGACACTTATGGAAGCGCTTGCACGGGTGTCACAGATAAGGCACCAGACTCTGCCTTTTATCTTAAGTATTAGTCGGGACGTGCTTGATGGAGGTCCTGCCTCCAGTTCTCGCGCAGACTTGTCACGGATCGATTAGTATTTAGGGTTATGGTTAGCGTTTGATGTAGACCACGGGGTGTGGGGTAGTTTAAGTATGAGTTCAACAGAATCTCGGGAGTCCCATGCCGGCTTATATATTTAGGGAGATATATGGAGATTTACAGGGTATGTGATATACACCGTGATATACATGTTACATGTTGGGCCCGTGGTCCCTTGCCCATGGGTTCTACCCTTGGGTGGAGGACACACGCGAGTGGTTGACTCTCACACTTGGACTGACGATAGGCTTAGTGACCCGTGCAGTGAGACTTAGAGACTGATAGGGATACTGGCATTTATATTCCTTCTATACTGTGTTGACATACGTGACATATCGTTCTACTGCCTTACTGTTCCGCTGCATTGATTACTGCACATTCATATTCATGATGTCATTGATTTATTGTTTCACATATCTATTATCACTGTTAGAACTGCCACTTGAATTTATACATATTATATTGCTATTGTGTCGCTCTGACGACCTGAGTATGCATGCTCAGTGTGAGGAGAAGATTTAGCCTGGACCAGTGCATCACAGACTTCTTGACTTGCCATTCAGAGTTACATTCGTTTGTTCCACTTCAGGTCAGTCTTTACTTTGTTCCTTTCAGTCACTGCATTTCTCATTACCTGCGCATTATTTACTGTTTACCATGAAAAACTAGAAGCCGAAGTGTGACTACGGCAGGACATTCCTTGACCGTAGGAGCATGGCTGGCCTTGTCTACCCCTCGTATTCCGTATTTTGGGAAGCGGGGCGTGACATGGACATACCGTTTTTTTTATTCTTTTTATTTTCTTCTTCTCTTTTTTTTTAACGAGGTCGCGCCCTTTCGGGTTTTCACGAACACTCGCCGGTAGCCCTGCTGTTTTTACTCACGAAGCCCTTTCGGGTTTTCATCCCTGCCCTTTTTGCTTATGGACATACCGTTTTTATTTATTATATTTTTCTTTATTTATATTTTTTTTATCCACCTCGTCAGCCTAAGGATGCTGCGGTATTAGTTTAAGGACGTTTCGGTCCTTTGCAAGTTTTAGGACATTGCGGTCCATCATTAGTTTAAGGACGTTTCGGTCCGGGGTCGCCGTGTTTGAGGCGAATATCTAGTTTATTGACTTTTCGGTCTGTGGGGCTTTCTCTATGACTGACCATGATGCCCCCGGCGTATCCATCTTTCTCAGAGCATGCGGTTGTGGCGGGTTCACCTTCCAATTTTCGGACAGCACGAACTTGCCTTGTTGGTATTGGTCTTCAACCCAGTTCTTGAAGACGTAGCAATTCTCGATCAGATGACCTACCGTTTGATGGTAAGGGCAATAATTAGGATTATTAACATCGCCTAGCCGCAACGGACGTTTTGGACTCGGCAGATTGATGAGTCTGTCGCACACTGCCAGCTCGAACAGTCCCCTTGTTTTATCTTGCGGAAACGAGTAAGGACGTTTCAACTTTTCCTGGAGGGGTTGCCGCTTGTTGCTTTGGCGAGCAATCGGTCTAGGGTCACTTAATTGTTGTTGAGCGGTGGCGACGAAGGCCGTTTTTCCTTTTCCTTTATCCTTTTTGTTCGCTCCGTTGTTTGCGGGGCCGGGATTTTTTCCGAGTAGCGTGCGATTGCATGGCTGAACGTTCTCGCAGCTCCTCAATTCCTTCACTTTTGAAATAGATTCCCTGAGGGAAGGGTTGGGGGTAGCTTCTTCGTCAGAGTCGCTTCCAAAGGTGATAATTTGCGATACCTTAGAGTCGGCCGTATGACAATCGTCGGCGGCTCTTTTGCGATCATCTATCGCATTTTTTCGACGTCTACAAGCTTCACATTTTGTCATGTCGAAGTGTTGCTTTTGAGCGACATACCCTTGCCACCAACAGTTAAAAGATTCACAGTCTTCAGTAGGATGTATGATCTTCTGATGATATAAACAGAAGTTAGGGTGCATCTCTACCTCAGCGAGAGTATTTTCTTCAGAGGGCGGTAGCTTCATTCCTACTGATAAGGCTTTGGCGAACCTTTTCCTCGTCTTGAATTTGTTTTTATCCGCAGTGGATGGCTTTTGATTTGACGGGAATGCCTTGGCTCTTTCCAGTATGGCCATTTCACGCTCTTGATTGGCTTTTTCTTTCAGACGAATTTCATTTAGGAAGACATCGATCAGCTCGTCTGATGGCTGTAGAATTTCCGGTTCGGGGTTCACCATTGGTTTCTCGGCGCAAGAAGCTTCTTCATCATCTGCCAGCGAGTGAGAAATCACATGACAAGTCGCTACGTAGTCTTCAGATTCATCTGATGAGTTTTCTCCATCGTTTTCATCCTTGACTAAAGAACAAGCTGCCCCCGGCGTGTCCGTCTTCTTTGGAGAGTGCGGCTGTGGTGGGTTTACCTTCCAGTTTTCCGACAGCGCGAACTTGCCTTGTAGGTACTGATCCTCGATCCATCCCTTAAAGACGAAACAATCCTCAATCGGGTGACTTACCGTTTGGTGGTAAGGGCAATAATTGGGATTATTAAGATCGCCTGGCTGCGACAGACGCTTTGGACTCGGCAGATTAATGAGTCTGTTGCGCACTGCCAGCTCGAACAGTCTTCTCGTTTTATTCTGCGGAAACGAGTAAGGACGTCCTAGCCTCTCTTCGAGGGATGGGCGTGGGCGCATGTTGTTTTGGCGAACGACCGGCTTTGAGTTGTTCGACTGTTGCTGAGCATTGGCGACGACGATCGCTCTCCTTTTTCCTTTCTCATTTCGGGAATCTGGTTTTGGAGGAGACGGTCCATGGCCCATCTGGTCCATTTGGGCTAATTTGTCGATCAAGGCCTGGAAGGTGGTCGGCCTGAAGAACATCATGAATTGCGAGATGGTCGCCTGCGGATCGAGAGTGCCCACAAACATGCCTACCGCAGGTGCCTCTTCTATGCGTTGTTCGCATTTCGACCATAGGTTTCGCCATCGTGTTGCGTATTGGACCCACGTTTCGCCTGGCATTATTCTGGCATTTATTAGTGCTGTTATCGGGGTGTGTTCACTGGCACTTGCAAAACGCTGAGTAAACAACAGCTTCATCTCTGCAAATGTTTTGACAGAGTCGTTAGGTAGCTCCGAATACCATTCAAAGGCTGTTTCTGCTAAGCTGCCGACGAATTGACGTAGCAACAATTTGTCATCGCCTCCAGTATTGCCGCATAAGGCCCTGAATTGAGCGACATGCTGATGCGGATTCCCTGTCCCTTTATATACGTGGAATTTAGGGATCGTATATCCCGGCGGGTAACTGATTTGGTCGTACCAGCTCGGATACGGTCGTCCGGTTCTAGAAATTTGCCCAGCCACTTCATTCGCCTGATGAACCCAGATCTGCTGAGCTATATATTCGTCCAGGTCAGCTTTGGAGATTGCCTCCTCCTTGGCTGTTGACAGTGCCGGTGGAGGATTTAACGTTTCTCCCCTGTCGTCTTCAAGGGTGATCGGAGGATCATCAGCAGGAGGGTCCGGCTGTAACATCATCCCTACCATATCTTGGAAGATGAGCGCCATCCGTTTTATGTTAGCCGCTTGCTCTGCAGCTTCTTTGTCCCTCTTTTCGAGGACTCTGCGTAAAAAGTCAGCGTCGGTTTCTTGTTCGTGTCGCTGTTCTGATGATACTTCCGAGCTTTCTTTTGGCTTGGTAAGCGCAGTCATTGCAGTCATCATTTCCTGAAGTTTTTGTTGTTGCTCCTGGGCTTTCGTCACGGATCGGGTGAGCGGTCGGTGGCCCGTAGAAGTGCGGTTTTCTTCCTTTCCAGAAGCCATATAAACAGTGTGCACCACTATGCCCTCAGATTTGGGGCATTTGTGTTCAGCTCTTTTATGCTTCGCCATGTTCACATGGGCTTTTTGCGGCCTCCTTTTCCTTTGAGTGATTGGAGTTGAGGGGGCCGTCGCAGTAGTAGACACCCGAGTAGCCATTGCTTTTTGTGGCTTGACGGAGTGATCCTTCTCCTGCCAAACCTTCATCTTTTTCTGTTGGCGGAGATAGTTTTCTTCAATCATCGACTCTTGAACCTGTCGCCAGACTTTGTAAATTTTAGAGAACAGCCGTTGAGGGGGCTGCTCTAACTGCTTCTCTGGAATATTCTTCGCAGCTGAAGGAGTTCGTTTCAACATTGCAGTAGAAGAGTTTCTGCGCACCGTGTTCAGCAATTCAAAGCTGTTCCCGGTTGGAACAGCAGCCTCAATCCCCGCCGTTGGAGCTGATGAAGTAAATCCAGAGGGGGAGTTGCCTCCAGCCTTCCTTACTCGGCGCCAGTGGCGACGTCGAGCATGTCGTGCTGATGGAGTTGTTTCAGTCACAGGGGTGACCTCCTCATACCCCCTGTGTTGGTCAGAATCTGCTGGTACCAGTCTTTTAAAAACCGACGTCTTTTGAACGGAGACGGCCAACCTGTCAGAAGCGGACTTCCGAGCAGGGGAAGCAACCTTGGTGATTTCGCCTGAAACTGGAGTAGGGAAAGCTATCCGCTTCGGAATAACGCCTTCTGGTATTGCATGCTTCTTCATGGGCCTGTTGGAGCTCTGACCTAGTCCGTTAAAAACTGAAGCAGTGGAGTTGGGCGACCCGTTGAGAGGGGTCGCGGCAGTGGTAAGCCGACCAAAGACCGACTTCTTTGGGGATTCTTGCAACGTCATTGTGGCATTGAAGCTCAACGGTGGAAGCATGGTCCCGAAGAATAATCCAGTGGTGGCCTGAGTTACCTGCTCCACTGGCATCTTGAAAAGGGAGACCGCTTGGGGCCCATAAGTCACTCCTCCAGCAGGGACGGGGTGAGAGTTGCAGTTGCGGGTAGTGCAGTTTGAAGCCATCGATCTTCTATTTTCTGCACGGAGTAAGACACCAAATCTTAGTACCTCGAATCCACAGGCAACCACAGCAAACCGTGATTCGTTCGCGAACACGACACACGAAGTGTGGAGTGGAAAGAGGAAAGGGTCCCACCGGGCGTGCCAGAATCTGTTCCCCTCCGAAGGATGGCGACGACGTGAGGACGTCTTGCCTGAGATTCGGGGCAGATGCTATATGGTTTTATCCGTCTACCTCTCCGAAGATGCCAAGTTGATTTATGGCACCGTGTATCGGAGGTTTAGACGGATGCGGCCGATGTAGCAGACTTCGTCAGATTCCCCCTCGCTAGAGGGGTTTTTGATTGTGGGGACGCTCTTCCCTGCAGGCGCAAGCCCCTGCAGTTAATTATGCTACCGCATCGCGGTAGCCACTTTCTCCTTCTCTAGAATTTCACTTCGTGTCGTGTGTGTTTGTTTTGTTTGTGGTTGCCCGTGGATTGTATACGGAGACTATTTATTTCGTCGTCCGTAGGACGTGGATTAGTCCAAATCCGTATTTTCTTAGATTTGGGTTTTGGGTTTTGGTTTAAGGATACGTTAGCCATTTTTGAGGCTAAGATCAACTTAAACGTTTATTAAGGATACGTTAGTCTAATTTCCAGACTAAGATCAACTTAACGGGATCGTCTAGATCCAACAAAAGAGCGTTTGGGGGGGCTCTATTGTTCCAGTTTAGGGACGTAGTGGTCCATAGGTAGTTTAAGGACATTGCGGTCCATTGCCAGTTTAGGGACATGGGGGTCCATATTCCAATTTAGGGACATGGTGGTCCATAGGTAGTTTAAGGACGTTGCGGTCCGATATTAGTTTAAGGACGTTTCGGTCCGATATTAGTTTAAGGACGTTTCGGTCCAATGTTAGTTTAAGGACGTTTCGGTCCACGAGTTTAAAGACCCCGCAGTCCATATTGATGTGTGATCGTCGGGACCCGTCACCTCTCTGACGTCGTTGAAGAATTACAACGATGGGTGTCAAAGGAGTTCGCAGATGTACCCTCGAACCAGATATAAATTGATTTAAGAGAGCAGTCTTGCTCAGTCAATTTAATTTGAGGATTTACAGCCAAAATTGGGCTAAATCCAGTTGAAAATATTCAACATTTTATTTATTTTTGGTCTATTAAACCTGTGCTAGGGCTTTGCCCACACTTAAATAATGCATTGCATTACTTTCTATTTTTGTTTGGACTGGGCTCTGCCCTTTTATAAATGATGCAGAGCATCCATTTTGTTTGGGCTCTGCCCTTTTTTATTGCTTTGCAATTTATTTTGGACTGTTGGGTCTTTTTTATTTGGGCCTGGCCCTTTAAGAAATGCATTGCAATTGTCAGGCGCTTTGCGCCAATCAGAGAACGCAAGCGCTTGTGGTGACGACACGTATCATGCAAGCGCAGTGCGCTGCGCTAGTGCGCTGCGCTTGCGCTGCTGACACGTGGCGTGCTTTGGTGAGTTGCGCCAATTACAGAGAGCAAAGCTCTATCTTAAAGCGCACGGCGCAAGTAGTTCAAATGTTGACACGCGGCGCTTTCCCAAGAGCGCAACAGCGCAGTTTGGAAGTGCAAAGCACTCAGAATCTTTTAGATTCAAGAACAGAAGTGCAAAGCACTATTTGATTTCTTGATCTAATTTGGATCAAAGAAAAATAAGTTTTTTCTTGTTTTTTTTATCTCAGAGAACCAAAGGTTCATAAAAAGTGCAAAGCACTATTTAATTTTTGTTTTTATTAAAGATCATTGATCTTGTTTTTATATCTATGATCTGTTCATAAGAGAACTTTCTCTTTTTCTAAAGGTTTTTACCTTTTTTGTTCTTGAGGAGTTCTTCAGAGTTCTTTTTTTTTAGAAAAATGTTCATGCCTTTGAATTGAGGCTTAGGGTCCTTTTTATAGTGCTCATAAATTAGTTAATTTTGTTAAAGAGATCTTTCCCTGAGTGATTTGGGGGATTTTCCCACCGTTGGATCTTTGATCCAAGGGCTTCTGTTTTACAGAAGAAAATCTTCTTGTTTTAACAAGAACAGAAAGATTTCTTAGAATTTTAATTCTGTTTGGCGCAAATGCTCCAGAACGTGACACGTGTCACGCAGCGCACAGCGCAGCGCACCTGCGCTGACTCGTGTCGCGCAGCGTATCTGCGCTAGCGCATCTGCGCTGACACGTGTCGCGCAGCGCAACTGCGTTAGCGCATCTGCTCTGACACGTGTCGCGCCGCGCACAGCGCCGCGCAACTGCACGAGCGCATCTGCGCTGACACGTGTCGCGCAGCGCACAGCGCAGCGCAACTGAAGCGTTGCTTCCTTTGATTTTTTTTAAAACAAAGCTTTGCTCTGATTGGGTGCGCTGCCTTGGGCGCTGCGCTGATGCGTCTGCGCCAGACACGTGGCGCGTTGCGCCCGGGATTTGAAGCGTTGCTTCAAAATTTTAAATTTTGAATTTCAATATAGCTTTGCTCTGATTGGGGGAAACAGTGCCATTTTCATCTCATCTTTACTTGCAAAATTCTTTTGGGTCACCTAAAAAGTTTACACTTCATTTTCCTCCACCATATACATGGCAACTTCAACCCCTAGAGACAAAAGAGTTCTACAGTCAACCTACAGCAAACCTTGGACACGTCGACTCGCCAACTTCGTGCCCGAGTTGCCTCGGACCAGAGGTGGGAGCCCGTAAAAGAAGCCGACGACGTGGTGCCCTTCCGGCGACTTGGTGGAGACCGGAGATTCCGCGGGGAGATCGGGACGACGACGAGAAGACCGAAGGACACAGATCGCTCGGTATATCTCTCTACCCCCTCTCTATATAGCTAGGACTAGATTAATGGCACGATCCGGGTTTATAGTGCGCGGTGGTGCCGGTTTGAAAAGTTAAAGTTAAGCATCGCTTCCGCATTCCGGCGTCGGATCGACGGCCGGGACGCCGCCGTGCACTTACAATGCGCCTGACAAGCCACGTGGCGCACTGTCAGAACATTAAATGCTATGCATTATTGAAAAGGGCAGAGCCCAATTAAGGGTCTAATAGACCCTAGATAAATGTTGTGCATTATAATAAAAGAAAAAAGAGGGCAGAGCCCAATCAAAGGCCTAACATGCCAAATGTGAATAAAATGTTAGACATTTTCTAACTGGACTTAACCCAATTCTGGCCATAAGTCCTCAAATTAAATTGAACCGAGCACAACTGCTCTCCCAAATCAATTTACACCCGGTTCAAGGGTACATCTCTGAACTCCTCTGATATTTGTCGTTGTAATCCCTCAACGTCGTCAGAGAGGTGACGGGTCCCGACAACCATACATTGCTATGGACTGTGGGGTCCTTAAACTCATGGACTATGATGTCCTTAAACCAATGTTCGTCCCCAAAATGGGAATGTTGGACCACCATGTCCCTAAACTGGCAATGGACCACCATGTCCCCAAACTGGAACAATAGAGCCCCAAAATGCTCTTTTGTCGGATCTAAACGATCCTGTTAAGCTGATCTTAGTCTCAAATTAGACTAACGTATCCTTAACAAATGTTTAAGTTGATCTTAGCCTCAAATATGGCTAACGTATCCTTAAACCAAAACCCCAAACCCAAATCAAAGAAAATACGGATTTGGACTAATCCACATCCTACGGACGACAACATAAATTAGTCTCCGTATACAATCCACGGGCAACCATAAACAAAACAAACACCCACGACACGAAGTGACCATCTGGAGAAGGAGAAAGTTGTTACCGCGATGCGGTAGTGTAATTAACTGCAGGGGCTTGCGCCTGCAGGGAAGAGCGTCCCCACAATCAAAAACCCCTCGAACGAGGAGGAATCTGACGAAGTCTGCTACATCGGCCGCATCCGTCTAAACCTTCGATACATGGTGCCATAAATCAACTTGGAATCTTCGGAGAGGTGGACGGATAAAACCAAGTAGCATCTGCCCCGATTTCAGGCAAGACGTCTCCGTCGCGCCGTCTTTCGGAGGGGAACACTCCGGTTCGGCATCCTGAGATGTATCATCACCGACCACGGGACGAACTTCGAGAACGAGAAAGTGAAGGACTTCTGCAAAGAATACCACATCCTCATGAAGTTCGCCGCGGTCACGCATCCCCAATGCAACGGGCAGGCCGAAGTCACAAACCGAGACGTCCTCCGAAGTCTTCGGACCCGCCTAGAAGGGCGACAAGGCGGTTGGGTCGAAGAACTGCCCCGGGTCTTATGGGCGCTGCGCACGTCAAAAAAGACCCCCACTGAAGAAACCCCCTTCAGCCTCTGCTACGGGACCTAGGCAATGGTCCCATCGGAGATCGAGCTACCCAGTTATCGGGTCGAGCACTTCGATGATGATGCGAACACCTCGGCGCTACGTGCCAACCTGGACATCTTGTTGGAGAAGAGAGACCAGGCTCAGATCACGGTTGCCGCTTACCAATAACAAACAGCCAGATACTACAACGCCTGGGTCAAGCACCGCTCCTTCCAGACCGGGAACCTGGTCCTACGGTGAAATGAGTTCGTTGATCAAAGCAGGCTTCACAAGTTCTCCCCGAAGTGGGATGGTCCCTTCCTCGTCTCTGAGGCACTCCCTGGCGGAGCCTACCGCCTACAAGACGCGGACGGATGCAAGCTCCAGCGGCCTTACAACGCCGAGAAGCTCAAGCTATACCAATGAGGCCAAGGCCAACAAGTGTATACCCCTCCTTTCGCAAAGATGATGTAAATGTTTTCTAAAAATCCTGTCCACTCGAATAAAGAAACGTCGGGACACCTCGAATAGAGTTCTGTCTTTGCAAGCCAAAGCCCTCGCCAAGAGGCGGTCACATAGCTTCACTGCCCTGTTATCCTTAGCAGGCCTCCTACGACCCCTCCAACGCTGAGGATCCAAGTCCTCCTTAGAGGCAGCTCAGTAGCTACCCTGCTCGGCTATCCCCGGCCGGTAGCTTCCTACCACGACCGATAGGGATCAAAAGCCCTCCCAGAGGCAGTCGAGCCCGAGGATCCCTCGCTCGGCTATCCTTCAGGACAAAAGCCCTCGCCAAGAGGCACCAGGCAGTAACCCTGCCCGGCCAAGTGTCCTTAGTAGGCTTCTTACATCCCCTCCAGCGCTAAGGACCAAAGTCCTCCCAGAGGCAGTCTAGTCCTTGCTCAGCTATCCCCGGCTGGTAGCTTCCTACCATAACCGACAGGGATCAAAGTCCTCGCCAATAGACACTGGGCAGTAACCCTGCTCGGTCCCTGTCCTAATGGATCAAAGCCCTCGCAAGCGGCAACCGAGCAGCTACCCTGCTCGGTCATCTCCGGCGGGTAGCTCCCTACCCATGACGCCAGGGATCGAAGCCCTCACAAGAGGCATCCGAGCGGCTACCCCGCTCATTCATCCCAGGATGGTAGTTGCCTACCCATGACGCCAGAGATCAAAGCCCTCGCCAAGAAGCAACCGTGCATCTCCACTGCCCGGTCATCCTTAGTGGGCTTCTTACAGCCCCCCAACGCTAAGGATCATACCCCTCGCAAGAGGCAGCCGAGCAGCTACCCTGCTCGGTCATCTCCGGCTGGTAGCTCCCTACCCGTGACGCCAGGGATCAAAGCCCTCGCAAGAGGCACCCGAGCGGCTACCCCGCTCGGTCATTCCAGGCTGGTGGTTGCTACCCACGACGCCAGAGAACAAAGCCCTCGCCAAGAGGCAACCGCGCAGCTTCACTGCCCGGTCATCCTTAGTGGGCTTCTTACAGCCCCTCCACCGCTAAGGACCCGAAGCCCTCCCAGAGACAGTCGAGCCCGACCCTCACTCGACCAACCCCAGCTAGGGGTCGTTGCTCGCGACGCCAGAAGTGAAAGGCCATCGCCAAGGGACAACCGAGCAGCTACCCATTCATGCTCGGCGACAATATGACAGACAACACTCTGCCCGTCACATGCAAAGAATCTGAGGCCCCAACAGGGGGCATCAAGTCTATTCGACTCTGAGCGATCCCCCCTCGATTTCGGGGCCATGGAGACGCCTCCTTCTCGGCAGCGCTTGGCAAGTGATTGAAATCAACTCGATGAACGATCGCTAGACAGATGGCCGACCCAACAGTGCAAGCAGAGATATTTTACAAGCATTCTTCACAGACAAAAGATAAAGTGCAAACCGATGAAACCAAAGAAAAAAGTTTTATTACCAAAGGCAAAGCCTTTACAAAGGGTACTTTAGGCTCCCCAGCCTTACAAACTGCCCGGAGGCTTACAAAAATAAAAGGGCCGAAGTCGCAACCCCCCCCCGCGCCTCGCTCATCACGGCCTACCGGAGGTTTCACCACCGGAGGTTTCGCCACCAGGGGTGCGCCTCGCTTTCTTCATCGTTGTCTGCCGGAGGCCTTGCCGCCGGGAGTGGGACCCGGGCACGGAGCTCGCCATCGGCGAACTCGGGAAGCTGCTCCTTCACAGCGTCCAGAGCCTTATTCCACGCGACGGCGTAATACTCACCAAGCTCGACGTAAAACTGCTCTGACACCTTGTAATCGGCCATAATTTTCTTGGCCCGAGCCTTCGCAGTCTCGGCCGCCAAAAGCGCCGCCTCGGCATCCCTCCTGCTGGCGTCTCTCTCCTTCTCCATGGCCGCGAGACGGTCGGTCAGATCCGCCAGCTTCCTCTCGGCAACTCGGTAGGATGCACTCAGGCGACGGTAGGCGCCCCGATTCGCTGAATTGGCGAGCTCCGCAGCCTCTGCACGGGCTGCCAGGACATCGACCCTCGCCCTCTCCAGACGCAGGTCACGCCGCAGAGCCTCGACCTCCGATGGAAACGCTTCTACTGGACTCGGCGCATGGAACGCCCCCTCGGCCTCCATACGGATAGTGAGGGCACGGTGTTGAAGGACCTGATAGGAAGTGGATGAGAAACTCGGGGGCGTTTGAGCCAAAGAAAGGAAGGTCAAAAACAACGCGTAAAGAAGTTCGTACCTGGACCGCCCCTTGGGCTATGGCCTCCATTTGTGCCGTGCGGAAGCCTTCCCCCAGCCGACTCTTCCATCCCGGCGAGCAGGCCGGCAGCGACAGAAAGCCCGGATGGAGCCATGAAGACGGCGTCACCCCCTGCACGGGAATCCCCTCAGGAACCATCGACGGCGGCGCACGATAGATTGTCCTTTTCCTCTTAAGGGGGACCCCGTCCTCGCCTTCCCCTCTGTCTCTCGTCTGGGGCTCGGATGACCGTGGACGTCTCTGTCCGCCACCGAGACAATCACTGGGAGCCGTCAACGAAGCGGACGACCTTATCGCCGGCGGAACATTCAGCGCAGGGCATGAACCAGCCAGGGGCAAAGCTACGCCACTGGCCTCCCTCTGGGGCGAGAAACCCAAAGAGTGGGAACGAACCATGTATCCAAAAGAAGATGAGCGCCGAGCAGCCAAAACTTAGAAGAAAGGAAATATGAAAGAGTAGGGGCACTGGAGTGGGCCCCGCCCCTATTTATCACCGCGAGCGACCTCATCCAACAGCGCCCTTCATCTCCCGCCAAAACGCCTCCTCGCGTCCAACGGCTCCAATTGCTCCACTTGTCGTTCCCACACTGGACCGCACCCCTTCAAGCGTCGCAGGTCTGCACACGTCGTGTCGGCCAACCGATGCTTAACACGTAGACCGTCACCTCAATGGCAGGATGCACGAACCGGCGCACCCTCCTTAAATGCAGAGATCTCGCCCTGATTCGCTGACAGAAAAGACAGCTGACAGCCCGGGGACACGTCCCGACGAAACCTTAGGAGGGAGCTCACCCCGAGCGGCCCGGCAGTCCACTCCTGCCCTGACCCGCTAGCTGGACGGGACAAGAGTGGGGGGCTAATGATGATGCTCAATATTGACGACCCCCGAGATCATGACACGTGGCAGATGACGTGTCCCAGAACTCAGAAGAAAGGGCCCACAGGGGCCGACCAGGCCACCCCTGTACCCGACCTGCAAGCACGAGCTGGCCCTCCTCAGGGCCCCCTGCAAATTGGCCTCCTCGGCCCCTCAGCTCGTCCCGAGCTGCCACAAGACCAAGACTCCTCGACCTTCTCGCTCGTCCCCGAGCTTCCCAACCGAGGCCGTCTTCCTCGGTCCTCCGACCAACTCCACCGCTCACAGGCATAATCGCCGCTCTGCAAATCTCGCCATGCGCAGATTCTCTGCCAGCAACATCCCACGTTCCACGCCATCACGATCTCCATTAATGGGCGATCCGCTCTCCACGCGGGCGTGACGTCGGGAGCATAACTGCCGGCGAGATTCTCGTGCCTGCTGCTGCGTACTACCACCGCTATATAAATCCCCATCACAGAGGGGTCAAGTAAGCCATTTTTTACTCCACTTAGCCGTTACGCTGCTCGGATCTAGTACTAACTTGATCGTCGGAGGGTCCTCGGTGGTACCAAACCACCCCAGGACTTCTTTGCAGGTACTCGGTGCTAAACTCCTCTAATCACCAATCTCCTCGAAACCCATTGAGACCCACACGCAACGGAAGATCACCTCCAAACCTACTGGGAGATCGACGGAAGACAACATCTGAAGGAGACCCGAAAAGGACCTCCATCACTGTGCTTTATCTTTTATATAAGATAGAAACATGAAAACCCTCACAATGCAAAATTGTCACTAAAGCAATAATTGTTTTTATAAAGAAAGTGAATAGCGTAGAAGCATTCACAATTCTAATTGCATAGGGAGACTCATAACTTAAAATTTAGTTTAATCATATTTGAACGGATGAGAATGATGTCTTGGAAATGTTAGGATGCATCAAAAATAGGTCCAACGTGTATCTACCAAGCATCCTAGTAAACAATTTTCGATGCAGATCTAATACTGGTGTCATTTATCTGTTGGGGCATCCATGCCACTTCCTACACACTTCTTAGCGTCAAGGACAAGCTTCCTTTTGGAGACTGTTTGTAAGTCCATGTCACGCACCCCACGAACTTGCGGGGAGGCGGAATATATGAAAAACAATTATCAAAGCTTCGTAACACGGACTTGAGCGCATGAATCGTAATCTAAACCATTGCTAACTAACTACTAGAGGTTTAACTACTCGGATACGAAGTTATACCCCACGTTACTTGTCCTTCGGGTCTTCATCGCTGTCCTCCACTCCTCGTAGGCTCCTTGGAACATCGGCAACTTCACGGCCTCCTCGAATCAAAGACGATCCACCCGAAAGCTCTTACGCCAAGCTTAATCTCAAACTTGAGATAACTAGGTTGCTTAAAGTGCTAATCTAAGCTACCTAGAGGATATAGAGTGAGGTTATGGATGTTTTAGTCTAGCTAACCCTTGATCTCAACACATGAGAAGTTAGGGTTAGGGTTTCAAGAGAGAGTGAGCTTGAGGAAAGAGAAGGAGAAGATGAGAATGAAATGAGATAATGATGTATCATAATATTTATCAAGCATTATCATTTATCCAATAAAAGAAAACAAAGGATTAATCATCATGCTTTATAAATACAAGAGGGTGATTCATCTCCATGAGTCATTAAGCATTTATGATGCATTAATGACATGGATGAATCACTCATATGACTCACTAATCTCATTTAATGCAATGCCACCTTACCCCCTTAGTCACCACTCTTCTAGAAGGTTCCCGACAAATTACGAGAACGCCCCTACAATCCGTGAAAACACGGAAAAACTTTAGACTGTATAAATCCAATAACCCGATACTAGAATCTGGCTTAAACCAAAGCCAACTGGTAAAAACTGTCCGAACGTCGTACGTGCGTAAACGTACATACGCGTTCGAACCCTTGTCGTAAAACCGTACGACCTCTATATCGTTTTGCCTGGAGCAGGGAAACTCTCCGTGTGGGACTCTAAAGACTCGACACTACGCTGGCAGTGGGTTTAACCACAGACAGCAAGCGGCACTAGCTGTACGTAACGGTCCCCAGGTAGATGTCGATAAGAAGGCCGATGATGAAACTCATCCGAACTCCCACTGAGCCTGATGTGACAATCTCAGTACAGTCCGGTCTGTTCGTCTAAGACTATCGCATATCAAGCCTAGGGGGCGGCAAGCGTCAATCCCCTAATAGCTGTATAAGTCGTGTCGGAGCGAAGCCCATTACACCCTGAGAAGCTACTGGAACCTACCAGTATATCTCGCTTGCCCTGGCCAGGGACTTTGCGTAATGGCTCTCTGACACAGTGCGATATCATCTCCCAATACCGGGAGAGACGAATCATATCTAACCGCCACCGCCTCCAAGTGCTCGGGACTGCACCCAACTGCTACCTGTTTGCACGATTCCATTGAGCCGTGGTAGGGTAGCAATCTAAGAACAGTGGGACACACTCAAGGCGAAGTAGCAGTGTCAAGTCTGCGGACTATGCTGTACTCATGTCACCTGGGAACAGTTAACTGACGGTGGGTATAGTACCAACCAACAGTTCCCTTATGAGTCATGTTCGGTGTACCCGTAACCTAACGAGCACCTGTGTACTATCTCCAGTACGACGTACTGATGGAAATGGGATAGACCATCTCCCCAACTGGGATGAGAAGCGTACACACTAGTCTACTCTGGAGTATCGATGCTCTGTCTCGATAATCCTACGACTAGGGACAAGTATAGGATGTTGATTATAAAATACCCAGCCCCCACTAGTGTGACTGCCATCACAACGCTGGTAATCAAGCAAAGAACCTATGGGCTCTACTAATATGTATAAGTGATACGTCACAAGAAACATATGCACATATTAAAGTAGACTCAAACCAAGTAGCATACTACCATTTTTAGCAAGACTGTATATACAAATGTGAATATCCCAAGCTTCCATTAAGTAATATACAATCTAGTATGATACAATAATGGCCCCTAGGGCATATACACTAACAATCTCCCACTTGCACTAGGGCCATGGGCTGGCATATCGTAGACCTATCATCTCGAATAGCCTCTCGAATTGCGTCTGAGGAATGGCCTTTGTGAATGGATCAGCAATGTTATCCTCCATCTTTACTCTCTTCACCTCGATCTCCCGGCGATCGACGATCTCCCGGCGATCGACGATCTCCCTGATCAGGTGATACCGCCTTAAGATGTGTCTGGACTTCTGATGGGACCGGGGTTCCTTCGCTAAAGCTATAGCGCCGTTGTTGTCACAATACAGAGGTATTGGATCAACACTGGTAGGAACCACCTGAAGTTCTGTGAGGAACTTCTTCATCCAGACAGCTTCTTTTGCGGCATCGCAAGCAGCTATGTACCCCGCTTCCATTGTTGAGTCAGCAACAGTCTCCTGTTTGGAACTCTTCCAACAGATCGCCCCTCCATTGAGGGTAAAGACATAACCTGACATGGATTTAGAGTCATCTTTGTCACTTTGGAAGCCGGAGTCGGCAAAGGCCTCAATCTGGAGGTCTTTTCCGCCATACACCAAGAACATATCTTTAGTCCTCCTCATGTACTTAAGAATGTTCTTTACTGCTATCCAATGATTCTCCCCTGGGTTTTCTTGATACCGGCTTACTACGCTCAATGCGTATGCTACATCTGGTCTGGTACATAACATCGCATACATTATAGAGCCTACCGCTGAAGCGTAGGGTATAATCGACATGCGATCCCTTTCTAAATCAGTCTTGGGAGACATATCTTTGGAGAGGGTGATTCCGTGACAAGCCGGTAGGTTACCGCGCTTAGAATCTTCCATACTGAATCTTTTCAATATGGTGTCTATGTACCTGGACTGTGAAAGTCCCAACATCCTCTTTGATCTATCACGATAAATCTGGATCCCCAGAATGTAGGTGGCATCACGCAGGTCTTTCATGGAGAATTTATGTGACAAGAATCTTTTGCCTGACTGTAACATAGGAATATCATTTCCTATTAGGAGAATGTCATCCACGTACAAAACGAGGAATACTACAGTTCTCCCTACAATCTTACTGTATATGCATGGTTCATCTGGATTTTTGATAAAGTCAAATTCTTTGACAGCATCATCAAAACAGATGTTCCAACTCCGCGATGCCTGCTTTAGTCCATAAATGGACTTAAGCAGCTTGCATACTTTACCGCTGCTCCCACTCTGAATGAATCCCTCTGGCTGATCCATATAGACGCTCTCTTCCAAATTTCCATTTAGAAAAGCCGTCTTTAAGTCCATCTGCCAGATCTCATAATCGTGGAAGGCAGTAATAGCAAGAAGGACCCGAATGGATTTCAGCATAGCCACTGGAGAAAAGGTTTCGTCATAGTCCAAACCAGGTCTTTGACGGAAACCCTTTGCAACAAGTCTAGCTTTATAGGTTTCAACCTGTCCATCTACACCAATCTTCTTTCTGAAGATCCATTTGCATCCTACGGGTTTTACCCCATCTGGAGCAATGTCCAAAGTCCATACTTTGTTAGTGTACATGGACTCCATTTCGGTCCGCATTGCATCCAGCCATTTTACCGATTCACCGCTCTGAATGGCTTGCTGGAAGCTAGTAGGGTCAACATTATCAATGACGCAATCTTCTTGATCCCCATCTATGAGAAAACCGTAGTATCTCTCGGGCGGATGAGACTGCCTACTACTCCTGCGGAGTGGCGTCGGGATG
This sequence comes from Agapanthus africanus, assembly GCA_030015575.1. Taxonomy (NCBI): domain Eukaryota; kingdom Viridiplantae; phylum Streptophyta; class Magnoliopsida; order Asparagales; family Amaryllidaceae; genus Agapanthus; species Agapanthus africanus. The sequence goes on from JASDDO010000008.1 coordinate 99,811,725, forward strand.
TCCGGTTCTTCTGAAACCTCTGTCTCTACCATACTTTCAGTAACAGTTTGTGGTTCTGGAATTTCTTCCAGTTCTATTGCGCTCCCACTCTTCTGATTTTCCAAAAATTCAGTTTCCAAGAAGCAGGCATGAAGAGAAACAAAGACCTTTTGTTCCTCTGCGTAATAGAAATAATATCCCTTGGAGTTCTTTGGATATCCCACAAATTTGCATTTTACTGAGTGTGCCTCGAGCTTGTCCGCATGCTTCTTCTTTACAAAAGCTGGACATCCCCATGTCTTAAGATACTTAAGACTGGGTTTCTTCCCACTCCACATCTGATATGGTGTGGTAGGCACAGTCTTGGTTGGAACTTGGTTCAAAAGATATGCAGCTGATTCTAGTGCATATCCCCAGAATGATCGCGGTAACTCAGCATTACTCATCATGGAACGAACCATATCCAATAGGGTTCGATTCCTCCTTTCCGATACACCGTTATGTTGTGGTGTGTATGGAGGAGTAAGCTGAGAGAGAATTCCATTCTCTTTTAAGTAACCTAGGAATTCGGCACTTAAGTATTCACCACCTCGATCAGATCTCAGTGTCTTGATACTTTTGTCGGTCTGTTTTTCTACTTCATTCTTGTATTCTTGGAATTTATCGAAGGCCTCGGATTTATGTTTCATTAAGAAGATATATCCATACCTAGAGAAAGCATCCGTAAAAGTAATGAAGTAGGAATAACCACCTCGCGCATGTGTAGACATTGGACCGCACACGTCACTGTGTACGAGTCCTAAGAGCTCGCTCGCTCTTACTCCGTGTCCAGTAAACGGAGTCTTTGTCATCTTTCCTATGAGACAAGATTCACAAGTAGCATAAGATTGATATTCGAACGGATTCAAATATCCTTCTCTATGTAACTTATTCAACCATCTCTCGTTGATGTGACCTAGTCTACAATGCCATAAGAAAGCCTGATTTAATTCCGGAGACTTTCTTTTAAGTGTGTTCTGGACACTGAAAATCTGAGCTTGATTTAATACGTATATTCCGTTTTCTAATGTACCTGACCCAATCAGATCTTGATTTAGGTGGATGTGAACCACATCTCTTGTAAAAGCAAAATCATATCCTTCCTTAGAAAGTAAGGGTACAGATATGATATTACAAGTCGTACCTGGTACATAAAAACAGTTACGCAGAATCAATATCTGCCCAGTTGTCATTCCAAGATGATATTCCCCTACGGATTCAGCGTCCATGCTCATTCCGTTAGCAACTGTGAGGGTCATATCACCTATCCCGATAACCCTACGGTTTCTCAGAGCCTGTAATGAATTGCAGATGTGAGTTCCCGATCCGGTATCCAATACCCAGGAAGTAGGGTTAACTGACATACAGTTCTCTATCATAAACACACCTGAAGTTGAAACCACAACATGCTTCGTATCCTGGCTACTGGCTTCTAAAGCTCTGCAATCATTCTGCCAATGCCTAATCCCACAACAATAGGAATGTCCCTTAATAGGGTGGTCCAGCTTGTCATAGGCAATGGACATCTGGACAGACTTTTGCCAGTCAAATAAGTCAGATTCAGTCAATTTATTATCTAGATGTAACCTATGTGTGGTCACAAGGTCGCTGCAATTAAGAGAGAGAGAGAAGAAAACTATTTTAGCATGATGCTGTTACAAGCTTAGATTGGTTTTAATTTATCTAAACAGGATGGCTCCCACTGTTTCTCGAATCCTTCCTCAAACCATAAAAGAAGAATTAGCCAGGACTATTCTCACCGTACAATACTTGCTTAACCGTTCAGCCAGGCCAGTGTCGATACTTCGAGGGAGGTTTTCCAACGCTTTCGCGAAGTTCCTTAATTAAAGAACCTCTTTTCTCTGGGGGCATAGCCTCGCTGACACCTTTCTAGGCACCTACTTGGTTTATAGCATTGATCGTTAAGTGATGAATCTCCTGATAAGTAGCATGTACTCACAGTAGGATCGGGATCCAAAATATCATCGTATGATAATGTTGAAGGAATCCTACCAACATTCATCAAACTCCAAAATGGTATGCATCTCTCTGCAAATTTCAGTTTCTTTTGAAACTCCCGATATGGATTTTTTTTGCCCCATGCTCTTATGACCTTGACTTTGGCCAACAAATCATAAGTTACATGTCAAGTTCTACCCGTCATTGTCTAGGTTAATTTGAACCCATCCGTACATACCCTTGACTTTGGCCAACAAAGCAGTACGACTGTCCCAAACCAACGCATCTATCTATGCCGCATATGAATATTCAATAGCTACCAAACACTGTGCCTTGACTTTGGCCAACAAACACAGCTTGAATACTATTGAATACCCAAATGAAATGACGGAGGGCTACGAATGGTTTTGGCAAAACCGTGAACGTAGTGAACTTGATATAACCGAAGGAACCTGATACTTTTTAAAAGGAGTGGTTAAAGCTCCGCAATTAAAAAAAATTCTGCTCTTTTAAAATAACCGAGTGGTTTCTTTTAAATTTGTTCCAACGATTGAACTTTGGTTTATTTTCTTTGCATTATAATAATGTGTCCCATCTTTTAATCTTATCATTGCAGAAAACAACGAAAATACCACGTCCTCTTATGCCATCCGCATTCGCCACGGGGTCCCGTCATCACCCGTTAGGTTACTTAACTAACGACAGAGCGGGGGCTGGGTTAGCGCGGGTGTAAAACATAAGTGACGTCTAATAGCTATTTATATATAGATATTGTACATTCGTCAGACGCAATAATAAGCATTCCAGATCACAGAAAAACTTTATTGGATATGCAAGCAATCCGCATTTCTTTTGAGCCTGTAAGGAAAGATGGATTACACAGTTGTGATGAATAGCCATAACCCCACCCTAGACCCCTATGGGTACGGCAAACTACCCGCCAAGTACCAGAAGTGAAGCGGTTTGCCTCAACACTTCAAAATACCCGGTAGTTTGTGCACCACACCTTGGGTCTATCCTAGGAGCAAAAACGGTAAAAAGAAATAATACAACGGTGGCTACAACCGCAACCTGGATGTGCCCCGCAAAATAATATTACAACTTATTACAATTACATCGAATGAATTAATACAATAACCCATCACAAAACCCGGCTAATCATCACAACGGTCCAATACAGTTTATATACACAAACAGTTAAAAAATAACATCACAGATATGTGCAACCCCCTGCCGACCGACATACTAGCAGTTAGAGGAGGTTTACGAACACATAAAACATTACAGATAATAACCCGATTAGCAATTAACTTAGAACATCGATCGATCACCTTTATCCGTGTCTACCCCAAAAGCAAGTCAGTACAGAGGCAACCTGGGCAGAAACAGAACATATAAGAAAACAGAAAACAACAAAATAGGAATTACTGAGCAAATCCGAGTCAACTCGGCGTTGACTCGGCGGCGGATCCGCGGCACAAGCACTCTATTGCCGCGGATCCGCGGCCGTTTTGCCGATTCACTGACTCGTTTTTTTTTTCCAGTATTCTTAAAATACCCTGCTGTGAATTTTAAAGCATGTCAAATAATTTTTCAGACACTTTTAAAATTAACAGAAACTTAGGGTTTCGAAATTCTGTTTTCGTGTTTATCTGTCGATCGAACTTCTAATCATTTGCTAACAAGCTAGTAATGGTTTAGTTGGCTCTGATACCGCTGTAAGTCCATGTCACGCACCCCACGAACTTGCGGGGATGCGGAATATATGAAAAACAATTATCAAAACTTCGTAACACGGACTTGAGCGCATGAATCGTAATCTAAACCATTGCTAACTAACTATTAGAGGTTTAACTACTCGGATACGAAGTTATACCCCACGTTACTTGTCCTTCGGGTCTTCATCGCTGTCCTCCACTCCTCGTAGGCTCCTTGGAACATCGGCAACTTCACGGCCTCCTCGAATCAAAGACGATCCACCCGAAAGCTCTTACGCCAAGCTTAATCTCAAACTTGAGATAACTAGGTTGCTTAAAATTCTAATCTAAGCTACCTAGAGGATATAGAGTGAGGTTATGGATGTTTTAGTCTAGCTAACCCTTGATCTCAACACATGAGAAGTTAGGGTTAGGGTTTCAAGAGAGAGTGAGCTTGAGGAGAGAGAAGGAGAAGATGAGAATGAAATGAGATAATGATGTATCATAATATTTATCAAGCATTATCATTTATCCAATAAAAGAAAATAAAGGATTAATCATCATGCTTCATAAATATAAGAGGGTGATTCATCTCCATGAGTCATTAAGCATTTATGATGCATTAATGACATGGATGAATCACTCATATGACTCACTAATCTCATTTAATGCAATGCCACCTTACCCCCTTAGTCACCACTCTTCTAGAAGGTTCCCGACAAATTACGAGAACGACCCTACAATCCGTGAAAACACGGAAAAACTTTAGACTGTATAAATCCAATAACCCGATACTAGAATCTGGCTTAAACCAAAGCCGACTGGTAAAAACTGTCCGAACGTCGTACGTGCGTAAACGTACGTACGCGTTCGAACCCTTGTCGTAAAACCGTACGACCTCTATATCGTTTCGCCTGGAGCAGGAAAACTCTCTGTGTGGGACTCTAAAGACTCGACACTACGCTGGCAGTGGGTTTAACCACAGACCGCAAGCGGCACTAGCTGTACGTAACGGTCCCCAGGTAGATGTCGATAAGAAGGCAGATGATGAAACTCATCCGAACTCTCACTGAGCCTGATGTGACAATCTCCGTACAGTCCGGTCTGTTCGTCTAAGACTATCGCATATCAAGCCTAGGGGGCGGCAAGCGTCAATCCCCTAATAGCTGTATAAGTCGTGTCGGAGCGAAGCCCATTACACCCTGAGAAGCTACTGGAACCTACCAGTATATCTCGCTTGCCTAGGCCAGGGACTTTGCGTAATGGCTCTCTGACACAGTGCGATATCATCTCCCAATACCGGGAGAGACGAATCCTATCTAACCGCCACTGCCTCCAAGTGCTCGGGACTGCACCCAACTGCTACCTGTTTGTACGACTCCTTTGAGCCGTGGTAGGGTAGCAATCTAAGAACAGTGGGACACACTCGAGGCGAAGTAGCAGTGTCAAGTCTGCGGATTATGCTGTACTCATGTCACCTGGGAACTGTTAACTGACGGTGGGTATAGTACCAACCAACAGTTCCCTTATGAGTCATGTCCGGTGTACCCGTAACCTAACGAGCACCTGTGTACTATCTCCAGTACGACGTACTGATGGTGTTGCGCCACGGCAGCGCCCCGGCCTCGTACTCGAGGCCAAAATGCGGAATCAAAAATTTTCCTTACTCGGAAACCGGCGCTACCGCGGACAATGAAAACCCGGATCGTTTACCATTAACCTAATGCTAGCAATCAAGAGATGGGAAGAAAAGTATACCAAGTGATCCGAGTCCTCCGGTCTTCTCTTTATCATCCCGATCTCCCGCGGAAGGTCTTGGCTCCACATCGTCGCCTCCTTGCCGAAAGGGCACCACATCGCCTGCATCTTTTACGGGCTCCCGCCTCAATACCGAGGCAACTCGGGCATGAAGCCGGCAACTTGACATGCTCAAGATATGCTGTAGAATGTGTAGTAGATCATGCTAGTCTCATTTGTGGTTTGTTGTTGCCTTGATGGAGGAACGGGGTTAGGAAAAATGGTGCTTTCATTTTTCCAAAACAAGAAGAAGAAGGAGATGAAGAATTCCTCACATAACCAAGATGAACTCTCTCATTCTTTTCTTTCTCTCTCAAATGTTTTTCAACCATCTCCTCAAGAATGAGAATGGTGGAGAAAAGAATATATCCAACAAGAGGGAGGTGAGTATAGGAGAGCATGAAGGGTGACCATATCCAAACATTATCATTACAAACTTTCTTATCAATTCCAATCACAAATCAAATCCTTTCTCATCATGAATAAAGCAAGTGATGTAAAGAGAATAAAAACGATGATGGTCAAACATAATCCCACATATGCAAGAAACCCCCTCCCTAAATGTAATTTGCAAAACTGCAAATTACCCCCTCCATCAGAAAAGTCCGGCCGGGAAAGAACAAAGGAAAACCGGCCGGAACGGAATGCAAACTGGCAACTCCAGAAAACTGGTCCCGTAATAAATTACAGGAAAACCCCGATACTGTGCATACACACCCGCATCTGTATTCTGACCGGATACAAATGCAATGAGACAAAATCTACACTGTACTAAACTAGGACCGGCTTAAACCAAAGCCGGCTAGTAATATCCGTCCGATCCTGATCCGTGCAATACTGCACGTATCTGATCGGACCCTGCCATATCTCCATACGGCCTCTACAGCGTTTCGCCCGAAAGCTTGAGTAACTGTAAGTGTGGTGGACTCTAAAGACTCGTCAATACTATGGCTGTGGATTTAACCACTAGCACGTTAGAGGTATTAGCCAATACGTGACGGGCCACCAGCTATTGACCAAAAGGGACGTCGATGAGCGAACTCATCCTGACACCCTACTGAGCCTGTCAGTGACAATATCCGTACAGTCCGGTCCGTTCGTCTATGAGCATCGCATGTCGGGCCTAGGGGTTGGTAAAAGTCAGACCCCAAAAAGCGGTACAAGTCGTGTCGGAGTGTAGCCCAGAACGCCCAGAGATACTACTGGAATACCTACCAGTAAATCTCCTGCCTCGGCCGAGGGCTTTGCGTAATGGCTCTCCTAGACACAGCGCGACCTCACCCCCAATACCGGGAGAGACGAACCCCTGAAGATCCGCTCACTGCCTCCATGTGGCTCGGGACTGTACCCAACTAAAACCTGTTTGCACGACTCCTTTGAGCCGTGGTAGGGTAGTAATCAAAGCACAGTGGGAACTCACACGAGACAAATGACGATCCTCAGGTCGATGAACTAACCTGTACACATGTCACCAGGGAACTGCTATCTGACGTCTGGTATAAGACCAACTAGCAGGTTCCCGGCGAGTCCTGTCCGGTGTACTCATAACCCAATGAGCACCTGTATACATCTTAGGTGAACCAACTGACACCAGTGGCTTGTGAGACCGGCCACCGCCCCTCGTCGGGGTCTCGACTGTATACACTAGTCTACTAATGGAGTATCGATGCCCTGTCTCGAAACTCCTACGACTAGGGACCTTTTAAGGATGTGCTTATAGACTACCAGCTCCCACGTATATGATCGCCATCATACTGCTGGTAGTCAAGCAAGAATCCTAGGGGCTCTATCAACGTGTAATAGCGACATGTCAGGTCACCTAAAGCAGTACACGATGATAAAGATAAACCAGATAGCATACTATCATCTCGAGTAAGACTGTCCTACCGGGATAGGTCCTCGCTCAATCATTGCAATCACGTGCCTGTGATCCAATAATTGACTCTGAGGGCACTATCTCCAACAATCTCCCACTTGCACTCAAGGCTAATTATTGCGATGTCGCATACTCACAGCCCGTGTGATACCGAACACCCAATTCCTCTACTAGTCAGTCTCACAAAGCTCGTTTGTGAAACTATTGCGTTCGAGGAATAGCCTCAGTGAGTGGATCCGCTGTGATGTTTCTTTCTATGTCTCTCTATATCTCAAGTTCGCGGAGAAAGCCATCTCCCGAAATGAGCAATACCTGTCTTAGAATGTCTAGATGTCTGATGGGACTTAGCTCATAAATGAACTCCAAATCCAAACTTCTTAGACTGTATCGTCAACTGAACTTAATCAGTATCCTGCGCCATGCCACCCTCAGTATTGCCTTGGACCACCTGTCCAAAATACTGCCCCTCGTCAGAAGGAAAACTATAACTCTGACAGCCACTCTGTCATCCATGTCACCTTGGAAGCCTGGAGCAATAACCGTCTCCTAAAAGAGGCTGTCGTTATCACATCCCTAGAACACGCACTTATGTCCTAAAACTGCTTCCGAATGTTTCTCCAGGATTGGATTAATATCAACTTATTGCATCTACTGCAAGAACAACATCTGGTGTGGTACTTGACATCTCATGATTGACTCAATTGCCTAAGTAAGTGATCTGTCAATCATGCGTATCCCTCTCCCCTTTAGTCTGTAAGACACCTTTAGAGAGGGTGACTCCATCACCTGCTGGTACACTACCATGCCAGGAGTCGTCCATTCTAAATACTCATGGAATGCTGTCAAGGTACCCAGATTGGGAAACTACCCAAATCTAGATCTAAAACCATAGATCTAGTAACCAGAATGTCTGATATAATATCCAAGTCCTGTGTGGAGAAACTACTGTGTGACAACCAAAGTATAACCGATCGTAGTATAGGAATTTCTTTTCCTACTCTGTGTATGTCATCCAAAATCAGGACATCACACCCTACTACCTTCTTTACAGATCCATCCCCTATTCTGACGACGTCAAACCTATGACTGTCATATCAGAAATAGATGATCTATCTCCGCTACATCTACTTTAGTCTATAAATAGACATAAGCCTGATGTCCACCAATGCTTCCGCTGCTCCCACTGACTACGACAACCCTCTGGCAGAGTCATATAGACGTGCACTTCCAAAGCTAGTTTAGAACGACGCTATACTCATCCTCCTGCCGGGTCTCGCAGCCTGGAACAACAACAATGGCAAGTGTGGGTAAACAAGAACTTCCCTGTCACCGTCCTTGAGACTACCGGAGTACCTCTCGGGTGCCTGAAGTTACCCACCTTATCTGCGGAGTGGCTAATGGAATGTCAAAACAGATTGAATCTTTAGGTTCCTTATCAAATCTTCAGTAATCGTTTGCGGTTCTGGAATCACTTCCAGTTCTACCATACTCCCACTGCTGTTTTTCTGAAAAATCCATTTCTTTTAAAAATTGTGGCGAGTGAAGAACAATATTTCTATTGATCTGCCAGATGGTAGAAAGTCGACCCTCGTCATAGCCTGGGTCAACCCACAAACAGCCATTACAGAAACGTGCCTTGAGTTGTCCAGTGTCTGGTTTTAAGCATAAGCCGGACAACTCCCCGTACCTTAACATTGTTAAGATATGAACTATTCTATATCCAATATAGAAACAGAGGCACTGATTTAATTGAACCAGATTCAAATCATGCAACTATCTCCAGTGCATGTTAACTAAATGGAAGGAGGCCGATCAGCGTTACTCAACTTAGGAATGCTTCCAATTATGAGTAACCTGAAAGAAAAGCTAGTTCTCTTAATCATTACTATCAACTGAACACCATACACAAGTATCTACATCTTCGATCACTTTGAAGAATCCCGATACTTGCTACACCTGGTTCTCTACTCTATTCAAATACCTATAACTCCTCAAAACTTAGACCCTGTGTTCCTACGAAACACATGTCTAAGAACTAGAGAAGTTAAAAGTAAACAGAATATAGTATGAGGACCAACCCCTCTGTCCTTATGGACACTGGACAACATACAATACTCTGTATAAGTCCGCTGAGTCTAACAACTCTTTCACTGTGCGTCGTAGGTTGAAAACTGTACTTATGGTTAAGAAGAATTACACCGCTGTTTAATGCTCCTTACCTAACCATCCACTGATATAGGTAAATGTCATCGACATAATATCAAAAGGTATATCTCACTCTATGAAAATAGACGTACAGATATATCAATTTGAAATTGGTGCACAACATCGGATATTCAAAACCAAATATTTGCCGACCGGCAAACAGCCCAGATGATCTCCTCAAATATCACCAATTACAACGAATCCCGATATAATGAGGATGATCACCCTATTCCCAATAACTTACTCCCACTCATCATCTGTAAAACCATACAGATGTGATAATCATACCTGGTAAATGCATACCCTGGAGTAAGTATCTAATCGGGAAATCAGTTTTCTTTTAACATTACACAGTGAAACTGAAACATTGAAATGTTTCGGTGGGGTATTCCGGTATTCTTAGTAATGCCTCTTCCATTATCCAGATTCACAACTGTAACCGTATATCTCTTTGCCATCTGTCCAAATCCCTTTATATGTCTTTAGTCATTACCGTCTGCACACCCCTTTAGGCCAAATGGTTTTCTTCCTTCCCTACCGTTCGGCACCAGCCTATGGTTTGGAAGAAGACTATCCAATAAGCATAAAAGGTGTACTGTCCTAATCCTAGGAGCACTCACAAAGCGAGAGAAGGTGAAGATAAAAGACAACCGAATAAACCTTATTCCTATCTCTCCTGAACCAGAATCCATCCCCGAACTGGAACAAGTTCCTTTCGAGTTCGTATATAACCATACGATGGAGTATCCAAATAAACTGTGGATCTTCGTAGTGATACGGAGTGTCCTGGAGAAATACAAAGGTGATTTAGGATTGGCGAAGAAATACTTGGTTCGGTTGTGAATAGCAGTCGCAATTTACTTTGCCCTCTTACTAATCCCTTGCTTTGTCTTAACTTAATACCTTCTGCACACCATCGTTATGCTAATTGGTTTTCTTCATTCCCTACCGGTCGGCACCAGCCTAAGGTTTGGAATAAGACTATCCAATTTGCGTAATAGGTGTACTATCTCCTAAACCAAGGAGTACTCGCAATGAGAGAAGGTGAAAAGAAAAGACAACTGAATAATCCTATTCGTTTTCTCCAGAACCAGAAACCATCCTCGAAGTCCTTCGAGTTTGTATATAACCATACGATGGTTTTGTCCAATGGAAGTGGACGTTCGTAGTAATACGGGGTGTCCTGGAGAAAAGGGTAAAAATAGGAGTGGCAATGAGGTCTGCAACTCTGACAATCCAAAAGCCTGTGTTAAGAAGGTTCGGTCAACTTGGTCACTGAGTCATAGTCTTAGGGTCGGGTCAATGGTTTGTATATAACCATACGATGGTTTTGTCCAATGGAAGTGGACGTTCGTAGTAATACGGGGTGTCCTGGAGAAAAGGGTAAAAATAGGAGTGGCAATGAGGTCTGCAACTCTGACAATCCAAAAGCCTGTGTTAAGAAGGTTCGGTCAACTTGGTCACTGAGTCATAGTCTTAGGGTCGGGTCAATGGTCGCTGCCAGAGAGAGAGAAAAGAAACACTCAGCGTGCACTCTAACCTAGATCAGAATGGTTATCACTTTGTCTAATCTGGAAACCTCCCACTGTACCTCGAATTCTCCTCCAAACCTGAAAGAAGAATTAGTCGGGGTCACCCGAGGAGTAAACTAACTCATCAGTGGGAATCGGGATCCAACTATCATCGCATGATAACTTGACGGAATCCACTCAAGTCACCACACTCCAGAAGGTATGCGCATGCCTGGCAAGTTTCAGTTCTTTTGAAACTCCCGATGTGATTTTTACCCCTAGGACCCAAGTGACCTTGACTGAGCCAACATATCAAAGGATCCTAGTCAAGTTCAACCCGGCATTATCTTGATTGCATTAGACCCACCCGCACGAGTCCTTGACTGAGCCAAAATGACCGTACGACTGTCCTAACCAATCACATATCCATGCAACAGAAAAGCACTACATAGCTACCGAACACTACGCCTCGGCTAAGCACGACATACGCAGCACGAATACTAAGTAATACTAATCTGAAATGACGGAGGGCTACGACTGGTTTTTGGCGAAAAACCTTTAACGTAATGAACTTGATATCGTTGAAGGAACTGGATAACTTTTTAGAAAATATAGTGACGAAAACCTTTACTAAAGAGGTCACTCCCGGTGAAGGGATCTCGGCTCTTTCCCCGTAGAATGAGGTGCAGGATATTCCAACTGAATACCACGATGCAAAGCAAAAGTAATCGGCTATAGTGAAGTTAATGCCCTGACGCAAACCTCTGTCCAAGGGGTCACTCCCGGTGAAGGGATCTCGGCCCTTGCCTCGTCGACTGAGGAGCAGGATATTCCAAATGAATACCACGATGCAAAACAAAAGTGAACGTCCTTGCAATAACAGCTTTTTGAAAAATGTTCCAACAACATCAGAATAGGTTTGTTTATCTTGCATTGATCCGAATCAACGCAGTCCCATCAATTGATCACACCACAAAGAACGAAAATATACTGATGTACGTATATGCCATCCGCATTCGCCACTGGGTCCCGTCATCACCCGTTAGGTTACTTAACTAACGACAGAGCGGGGACTGGACTAGCGCGGATGCAAAACATATACAACATATACTAATATATATACCAATATATTATATTCGCTCAAGGCGTGATAAGAATGCAACATCACAGAAATGTACAGCATCACAGAACAATACAGATATCTGGAAGCCCCGGGTTTCACAGAGCCGCTGCTGAAACCCGACGTTCCCCTGGTCGTGTGGATAGCATGTGCAATGAAATCCTAGACCCCTACGGGCGCAGCAAGTCACCCGCCAAAACCTGAAGCGAGACAGCCCCCTCCAGCACCGTGAATGGACCACCCAGCACTTCACGGAATCCGGTAACTTGGGCACCCCTCCTGGGTCAACCTGTACCCCCTACGAGTGCGACGAATAGCCCGCCAATCCTAGAGTGAAGCCCCCTCCGTCTCAATGCCATGAGATGCGGGCCCGTTGCCCTCTAGAACCCGGCTATCCGTGCACCCCTCCGCGGGGTAATCCTAGTACAGAAAGTAAAATATACATACACCGGGTACAACGACCGCAACCAGGTCGTGCCCCAAAAGAATAATACAATCAGGCAGTGACGGCAGTCCACATGTCGGACGCTCGCCCCGCAATATCAAATGTACATATAAAACAAAACAGTACTAGCATTGCATCCAGGCTATCCCTCACGACCGATCCGCAACATCACAGCATAAACATAGAACATCAACGTGAAAGTCACGTTCGCAAATCCGTCTAACCAGGCTATAGCAGTTAGACGGGATTTACCGATCAAGTGACATTCACGGTCGCAGATATAATATAAATACTGTGAAATAATGTGTTTAAAAATATCCGATCGATCAAACAATTAACAAGTGGGCCCCCAAGTAAAACTATAGCAGTCACAGAAGATCTGGGCCCAAATTTAATATCCCAAAACCCCCAAAAACAGCCCACAAGCCCACTGTAAAATTTTGACACTGTGAAGACATGAGAGTGCGGCGGAACCGCGGCCCAAGAGGGGGTTTGGCCGCGGTTCCGCGCTACTGTCGTCGACTGAAACTGTCGAATTTTTACAGAGGTCTTATAATGTCTTGTACAGCAGTTTTCTACAACCTGTAAAATTTTTTGACACCAAAAAATTCCAACAGAAAACTGATGCATGCATAAACACGGTTTTTGGAATTTCGGTCGATCGGATAAGTAAAACGCATTAGAACAAGCTAGGCAAGGTTAATGGCGTGGCTCTGATACCATGTTGAGCCACGGCAGCGCCCCGGCCTCGTACTCGAGGCCAAAATGCTGAATCAAAAATTTTCCTTACTCGGAAACCGGCGCTACCGCGGACAATGAAAACCCGGATCGTTTACCATTAACCTAATGCTAGCAATCAAGAGATGGGAAGAAAAGTATACCAAGTGATCCGAGTCCTCCGGTCTTCTCTTTATCATCCCGATCTCCCGCGGAAGGTCTTGGCTCCACATCGTCGCCTCCTCGCCGGAAGGGCACCACATCGCCTGCGTCTTTTACGGGCTCCCGCCTCAATACCGAGGCAACTCGGGCATGAAGCCGGCAACTCGACATGCTCAAGATATGCTGTAGAATGTGTAGTAGATCATGCTAGTCTCATTTGGGGTTTGTTGTTGCCTTGATGGAGGAATGGGGTTAGGAAAAATGGTGCTTTCATTTTTCCAAAACAAGAAGAAGAAGGAGATGAAGAATTCCTCACATAACCAAGATGAACTCTCTCATTCTTTTCTTTCTCTCTCAAATGTTTTTCAACCATCTCCTCAAGAATGAGAATGGTGGAGAAAAGAATATATCCAACAAGAGGGAGGTGGGTGTAGGAGAGCATGAAGGGTGACCATATCCAAACATTATCATTACAAACTTTCTTATTAATTCCAATCACAAATCAAATCCTTTCTCATCATGAATAAAGCAAGTGATGTAAAGAGAATAAAAAAGATGATGGTCAAACATAATCCCACATATGCAAGAAACCCCCTCCCTAAATGTAATTTGCAAAACTGCAAATTACCCCCTCCATCAGAAAAGTCCGGCCGGGAAAGAACAAAGGAAAACCGGCCGGAACGGAATGCAAACTGGCAACTCCAGAAAACTGGTCCCGTAATAAATTACAGGAAAACCCCGATACTGTGCATACACACCCGCATCTGTATTCTGACCGGATACAAATGCAATGAGACAAAATCTACACTGTACTAAACTAGGACCGGCTTAAACCAAAGCCGGCTAGTAATATCCGTCCGATCCTGATCCATGCAATACCGCACGTATCTGATCGGACCCTGCCATATCTCCATACGGCCTCTACAGCGTTTCGCCCGAAAGCTTGAGTAACTGTAAGTGTGGTGGACTCTAAAGACTCGTCAATACTATGGCTGTGGATTTAACCACTAGCACGTCAGAGGTATTAGCCAATACGTGACGGGCCACCAGCTATTGACCAAAAGGGACGTCGATGAGCGAACTCATCCTGACACCCTACTGAGCCTGTCAGTGACAATATCCGTACAGTCCGGTCCGTTCGTCTATGAGCATCGCATGTCGGGCCTAGGGGGTTGGTAAAAGTCAGACCCCCAAAAGCGGTACAAGTCGTGTCGGAGTGTAGCCCAGAACGCCCTGAGATACTACTGGAATACCTACCAGTAAATCTCCTGCCTCGGCCGAGGGCTTTGCGTAATGGCTCTCCTAGACACAGCGCGACCTCACCCCCAATACCGGGAGAGACGAACCCCTGAAGATCCGCTCACTGCCTCCATGTGGCTCGGGACTGTACCCAACTAAAACCTGTTTGCACGACTCCTTTGAGCCGTGGTAGGGTAGTAATCAAAGCACAGTGGGAACTCACACGAGACAAATGACGATCCTCAGGTCGATGAACTAACCTGTACACATGTCACCAGGGAACTGCTATCTGACGTCTGGTATAAGACCAACTAGCAGGTTCCCGGCGAGTCCTGTCCGGTGTACTCATAACCCAATGAGCACCTGTATACATCTTAGGTGAACCAACTGACACCAGTGGCTTGTGAGACCGGCCACCGCCCCTCGTCGGGGTCTCGACTGTATACACTAGTCTACTAATGGAGTATCGATGCCCTGTCTCGAAACTCCTACGACTAGGGACCTTTTAAGGATGTGCTTATAGACTACCAGCTCCCACGTATATGATCGCCATCATACTGCTGGTAGTCAAGCAAGAATCCTAGGGGCTCTATCAACGTGTAATAGCTACATGTCAGGTCACCTAAAGCAGTACACGATGATAAAGATAAACCAAATAGCATACTATCATCGCGAGTAAGACTGTCCTACCGGGATAGGTCCTCGCTCAATCATTGCAATCACGTGCCTGTGATCCAATAATTGACTCTGAGGGCACTATCTCCAACAGATGGCAATGGGACAGACTATCTCCCCAACTGGGATGAGAAGCGTACACACTAGTCTACTCTGGAGTATCGATGCCCTGTCTCGATAATCCTACGACTAGGGACAAGTATAGGATGTTACTTATAGACTACCCAGCCCCCACTAGTGTGACTGACATCACAACGCTGGTAATCAAGCAAAGAACCTATGGGCTCTACTAATATGTATAAGTGATACGTCACAAGAAACATATGCGCATATTAAAGTAGACTCAAACCAAGTAGTATACTACCATTTTTAGCAAGACTGTATATACAAATGTGAATATCCCAAACTTCCATTAAGTAATATACAATCTAGTATGATACAATAATGGCCCCTAGGGCATATACACTAACACTGTTTACACGCATGGCTAGCGTAAAATTCCTTTTTCTATTCTAAGGTGTGATCTGACAACATGTAAACATGGAGAGGATGAGTGTTAATCCTCCATGGGAAGAGTGTTGAACATCAATGAAGCAAAGGGAGCTATATAACCAACACTAATATTTGGGATAAAGGCTCTTGTTGTTGTCGTGTGCTGCCCGTTGCCTTAGAATTAAGATAGTATGAACTATAGGAATAGCGCTATTATTCTTTTGATTTCACTCACAGGGCTAGTCCCAGTATATTAAATTTCTTTTTGCTCTTTAAAGTCGTACTGGGTGCATGCAATAACTTAAAATATTAGTATTCTCCTTTTAGATGGCACCATTGCCTTGGCTCACACAACTGCATGCACATACACACTTGGCCAGTAACATATATCAAGCCACAAAATTAAAATTTCTATATGAACCTGCATTTCATAAATGTGTCCATGTCCTTGAGCGACACCCACGTACGTGCTCCCCAACTCCTAGTGACTTTTCACTTAACGGGCGCATGATAATGCCTTTTGAATTAAATTTCTTACAGAATGATAACTATTGCAGTCGGCTACAACATTTTGTTTTATTAGAATGAAATATGAGTAGGCCCATATGCATCATATTTCCCATGTAATCTGGTTTCTAATTGAAGTATTGAACTATATTACACAGCCATGATGTAATTCTAGTCCAAGCATTGTATTTTCTTGTGAAAGAATTCACATAGGGAAAGTTCTAAAAGCTGACTGCTTACCTAAAAACAGGTAATGGAGAAGAGTAATTTCAAAATTGTCACTGATGATGAGATTGAAGTTGCACAGTCCGGACAATATCTATTAAATCTTCCAATTAAAGTGGATGAATCTAAGGTTTCATACAAGCTTCCATTCTTACGTGCTGATTTGTCATAAATGTACATTTTCTGATTATTGTCTATTTTTGGAGGTACATAGCTTGATAAGATGCTTTTGTCAAAGTACTTTAAAGAGCATCCACACGAAAATCTTCCAGAATTTTCAGATAAGGTACATAACTGAATTATATGTAGACATGACAATGATTTATTATGCATTTTTTTAGCAAGATTTGGTTACTTCAGTAGCTTAATTATTTTAGTTGTGAATTCCCTTGATTGGTTTGAGGATTTTGATCCTTTTATATCCAACCCTTCTTTTATATCCAACCATTCTGCATCATACTTTAGTAGCTTAATTATTTTAGTTTGAGTTCCTTTAATTGTAGCTTAATACAGTTTGTTATAGTTTGTTATACGCTTGAATATCTGCATATCCGAAGAAAAAGCCTTGCACGTCATTCCTATTGAATTTTCTGCTATAAAACACTTTATCCTTTATAATAATCTTCTAAGATACTACTACCAGTGGACCTTTAAATCATTCTGAAAAGAATCAAGAGGAAAAAACTTTATTGGTTTAACAAAACAAGAGTCCATACAAATCTATATATAGAGAGTTATAAATCATCTCTCATTCTAATTACAAAATATATTCATAACTAATATCTACTAACTAAATATACTTATAACTAATATATAATAAGTAATTATATACTTAATACTCTCCTGCAAGCTGGAGTATATGTGTCAATCATGTCAAGCTTGGACAAAACACGAGCGAAAACCGGTCGAGGAAGAGATTTGTTTAGGATAACTGCTAGTTGAGTCGAAAAAGAAACATGTTGGAATGCAACCACCTTATCTGTCCCCTTATCATGAATGAAGTGACAATCTATTTCAATATGCTTGGTCTGTTCATGAAAAACTGGATTCTCAGCAATATGGATTGCGGCCTTGTTATCACATAAGAGTGTAGCCGGAAGAGGAGAATGAACCCCAAGATCTGTCAGAAGAGAGATAAGTCATACCAACTCAGCAACTATATGCGCTATAGATCTATACTCAACCTCTCCAAAAGGATGAACCACTGCATTTTGTTTCTTACTCTTCCATGTAACCAAGTTTCCTCCCAAGAAAATATAATAGCCACTCGTGAAACGACGATCATCAATAGATCCAGCAAATTCAGCATCCGCAAAAGCTGTGAGCGACAACATAGATGATGGTTTGTAAAAAAGACAATTTCCTAGAGAACCTTTGATGTATATGAGAATATGCTCAACATCTTAAGGTGGGAGGTCAAGGATTTTGCATATATTGACCCACCATGATAACGGCAAAGACAATGTGAGGACGAGTGACGGTGAGGTAAATAAGTTTCCCAACTAGACATTGATATCATCCTGGGTTAGGTAGTGGAGGATCCGAAGAAGAGCTCAATCGAGATAGCTTGACTGAGGAACCCATAGGGGTGTTTGCTGGTTTACATTCCAAAAATCTTGTCTCAGATAGAAGATCTAGTGCATACTTGCATTGAGAGGGCTGTAATCTACCAGAATGTCGTGATACTTCAATTCCAAGAAAATATCTAAGTGGCCTAAGATCCTTGGTATGGAAGTGTGAAACCAAATGTTCTTTCATTTTGGAGATACCAGCAGAATCATCTCCAGTAACGATAATATCAACATACACCAGCACAAGTACCCAGCCCCGAAGACGATTATGTGTAAAGAGAGATGTGTCAGCATGACTGCGTTTGAAACCAATCTGTCATAGAATTGTACTAAAATTTTCAAATCAGGTACATGGTGACTGCTTCAATCCATATACCGATTTATGTAGAAGACAAACCATAGACTTTCCCGGTTGCTCAAAGCTTGGAGGCTGCTATATATAAATTGTTTCTGAAAGATCGCCATTAAGAAAGACATTCTTTACATCAAGCTGATGAAGAGGCCAAGCCTTAATGTCACGCCCCACCCCCAATACAGAGAGTATTGTCCGCTCTGGCCGAAGCCGCACGGTTTGTTGGTGAGTGTTGCATGCTCCCACAACTCTTGTGGCGCGGCGGAAGCGATGAACAAAAATTTTCTTTGCATACAACACGCACTTAATCGAAGATCTTGTCTAAACCACAACTAGTATACCCTAACTAGAGATCTTATCTACTATGTTAGGGATTATACCTTGATGATACGGTCCTTCGGTTCTTCTCTTTGATGCAACTCCTTTGCTCCTTTCTCCTCTTTTGTGGACTCCTTGGCTCGTTAAGATGTTGCCGATGTTTTCGATCTCCGGCCACCGAAGACAAAGATGATCCACCCGAGAGTTTTCGTGCAAGCTTGAAACTCTTTTCAAGAATTTAACCGAGAGACCAAATTTGCTAGAAGAGGTCACTAGGATGATGTAGAGATAATTGTATTGGATTAACTTGAAATCCTAAGCTTTTGATTCACATCTCATGTGAGGGTTAAAGCTAGGAAGAATGATCACCATCATTTTTCTTTCTCTCTTCTTATGAACTTGTTATGATACACTTATCATAATTTTGTGTAGGAATTGAATGCCTTCATTTCACATCTTATGTGAAGGTATTTATAAGAAGAAGAATAAGTGCATTTCATGATTAAAAAGTTTAAGCATGATAAAAAGAAAAATAGCACTAACTAAAGCATGTATTATGAAAGAAGTTTTATGCTTTTAATAGTACATCCACTTCAACAACCACATTATCATGCTTATACCTTTTAATTTACACCTCACTAATTTATTTTCACAAAATAAATGATGTCATAATTATGTCATCATGAGGTGGCACCTTCTAGAAGGTATTTTGTAACAATTACAAAAATACCCCTCCTCCGTATACCGTATACTGTATACCCGCATCCGAATTCCGAAAAATACGAATACCATTAATCCAATAATATAATACCGGTGTCCGTCCAGTATTATTCTTCCGATTATTATTCCTGTAACAATTACACGAACATAATCGAAAACCTGCCGCAACACTTTACGGCTGCCGTAACAACTTACGGTTTCTACATCTTTTGCCTGAACGAGGGAACCCTCTATGTGGGACTTTAAAGACTCGTCAGTACGCTGGCAATGGGTTTAACCACAAGCACGTCAGCGGCACTAGCTGTGCGTAACGGCTACCCAGGTACATGACGAAAAGGTGGCCGACGAGCGAACTCATCACAACCCTTACGAGCCTGTAAGCAACACTTACCGTCCAGTCCGGTCTCTTCGTCTGATACGTCGCATATGAAATCTAGGGGTGGTAAATGTCAGACCCCAGTAACTTTATAAGTCATGTTGATTTATGGCTCATAACAGGTCGA
This sequence comes from Agapanthus africanus, assembly GCA_030015575.1. NCBI lineage: Eukaryota > Viridiplantae > Streptophyta > Magnoliopsida > Asparagales > Amaryllidaceae > Agapanthus > Agapanthus africanus. Next base: position 99,831,834 of record JASDDO010000008.1, read on the forward strand.
GGAACTACTGATAACACTTATCAGTAAACCTCGAGAACCCTGGCTAGGGATTTAGGTGTTATAACCGATCAAACATAGCGCGACATCAACTCCCTATACCGGGAGAGACGAAACCCCTCCTATCGCTCACTATCTCCATATGATTCGGGACTGTACCCAAAATCCACCTGTTTGCACAACTCAGTAGAGCCGTGGTAGGGAGGAAATCAAAGTACAGTGGGAATCACACAAGACTCTATGACGATCTCGGGTCTACAGACTAACCTGTACAAGTGTCACCAGAGAACTGCTATCTGACAATAGGTATATATACCATCTAGGAGTTCTCGGCGAGTCCGTTCAGTGTACCCAGTCTCCACTGAGCACCCGTACACCATCCTTGATGTCAAACACCGATGGATATGGGATCATCCATCGCCCATCATATGGGTCAAGATGCATATACGCTAGTCTACTCTGGTGTATCGATGCCCTGTCTCGACACACCCTCGACTAGGAACAGTTATAGGATGTACTCATAGACTACAGTGGCCCCACTAGTATGATCTCATCATAGTCCTAGTAGTCGAGTACAAATCCTAAGGGCTTTATCAACATGTAACAAAAGAGACAATCAGAGTACATGTTAAGATTAAAGTACAACCAGATAGCGTACTATCATGTCGAGCAAGAAAGTCCTCCCTATATATGTCCAAGCATCCACTACAATATACATCGTATGTACAGTAATGGCCTCTAGGGCATACATATAACTAACACGGTTTTGTCCTTCGGGGCGAACCGGACCCGACCAGGGGCCACTTCCCAGGAGGTCACCCATCCCAGAACTTCCCTGGCTCGAGCATGCTTAACTACGGAGTTCTCAAGCTCCTGTAGTGCCGGTTCACTTAAAGGCGCCTCTATATTGAAAAGTGGTATCATTCCATTTATAGTACAGATCTGCCCCCTTTCGGAATGTATTCCGAAGAGTCCCCATTGTTCTACAGTGGGTCCCACGGACTCAAGAGGTGGCCCCCGCCCACTTAACACGACACTTGGCGTGGCACTTTGTTCCGTGTGGCACTTTGCTCCGTGAGCAAGAACTGGGTCCCGACATTCTTCCCACCTTTGAACAATGGTTCGTCCTCGAACCACAGACCTACTATTGAGGGACCGGCTCTGATACCATTCTGTCACGCCCCACCCCCAATACAGAGAGAATTGTCCACTCTGGCCGAAGCCGCACGGTTTTGTCCTTCAGAACGAACCGGACCCGACCAGGGGCCACTTCCCAGGAGGTCACCCATCCCAGAACTTCCTTGGCTCGAGCACGCTTAACTACGGAGTTCTCAGGCTCCTGTAGTGCCGGTTCACTTAAAGGCGCCTATATATTGAAGAGTGGTATCATTCCATTTATAGTACAGATCTGCCCCCTTTCGGAATGTATTCCGAAGAGTCCCCATTGTTCTACAGTGGGTCCCACGGACTCAAGAGGTGGCCCCCACCCACTTAACAAGACACTTGGCGTGGCACTTTGTTCCGTATGGCACTTTGCTCCGTGAGCAAGAACCGGGTCCCGACACTTAAAAACAACTAAGGATATAAGAACACGAACTGAGATCAATTTGGCAATTGGCGAAAAAGTTTCAGCATAATCCAAACCATACTGCTGAGTAAAACTTTTGGTCACTAATCGAGTTTTGAGATGGTCCATCATTCCATTTGGATTATATTTGACAGCAAAGACCCATCGACCGCTAACAACCTTCTTATCTGAAAGTGGAGTTACCAATTTCCAAGTTTGATTAAAGCGCAACGCGACAATCTCCTCTAACATAGCTGTATGTCAACCTGGGTGCTGAAGAACTTACTGAACAGAGGAAGGAAGGAAGGGTGATGGCAGACAAGGAAGACACAATTTGAGTAGCAGATGGTGTCGGTCTATGATAGGAAATAAAGTTAGAAATTTGATGTCCAGTAGTACAAGAACGCTTACCTTTGTGTAAGGAAATAGGAAGAGATCTTCTTCTTGAGGCAGCAGCGATGGAGAATCAGGAATATTAGATTGTATAATAGTACCCACGGAAGAATCGTTAGAAGAATCATTGGTGGAAGGAGGTGAGACAAATTTTTTATGATGGTGATACACCTGTGGATAAGGGGCTACAGGCTGAAAACTAGGGAGTACATGTTGGATAGACAAATCAAGTTTTGATGAAGTTAGGTGAGGAATATAGAGAGTAGGAGTGGGGTCCTTAACAGTAGGTGGAAAATAGGCTTGATCTTCTAAGAAAGTTATATCACATGAAGTAGAAACTTTAGATGATGTAGGATCAAAGCAAACATACCCTTTTGGAGATCATGAGTAACATATAAACACGATACATGTAGCTCTAAGATCAAGCTTGTCAAGATGAGGACCTAGAACATGGGGATAACATAGGCAACCAAATATCTTAGGAGGAATAGGAAAACACTTTCCCTGTGTAAACAAAATAGAGAAAGGAGACTGATTGCTTAGGATAGGAGATGGCATGCGATTGATATAAAAACAGGCAGCTAAAATAGCAAAATTCAATCGTTTAGGGCATACATATGTAAAAGAAGAGAACGAGCCATCTCAAGTAAATACCGGTTCTTTCGTTTAGCAGTCCCGTTTTGCTGAGAAGTATAAGAATACGAAGTTTGGTGCAATATTCCACGTCTCTTACAAAATGCAGTAAACTTCATATAGATATACTCCTTGGTATTATCTGAACGAAAAACCTTAACCGAAACACCAAATTGATTAGCAATCTCAGTAACAAAGGTTTTAAAAGTAGAAAAAAATTCAGACCTATTATGCAGAAGATACAACCAAGTCATGCGTGAATGATCATCAATAAATGTAACAAAGTATTTATTACCAAACACGCTAGGAAATTTAAATGGGTTTCAAATATCGGAGTGAACTAAAGCAAAAGGTAAATCATATCTCTTATTAACCGAAGAAAGAGGAGTGATAATGCTTCCCAAGAATACAAGACCCATAACTAAATTGTGATAAACTAATAGAAGGTGATATAGTACATACAGATGAAAGGGGAGGGTGACCAAGTCTCCGGTGCCAATAGATAGTAGAAACAGCTACAGACATACTGAGAAGGTGATCAACATAATACAGTTCATTCTGTTCATGCCCTCACTAATCCGTTGCTTCGTCAGAAGATCCTGTATCACAGAGTAAGACAGATAAAAAGTTGCAGAGCAGTTGAAATCATTGGTAAACCGACGAATAGAAAACAAGTTTTGTTTCAAAGATGATATAATTAGAGCATTTTTAAGGTGCAAAGATGAAATAAGTGATAAATCAGTAGAGCCAGAAACATGTGTAGTATTACCATCAGTCATGAAAATAAACTTGTGAGAACTAGAAGTAAGATCAGATGGTCCATCACAAGACATGTAATTTGAGACGCCGGAATCGGCTATCTACGAATCAGAATGAGAAAGTAAAGGTAAACCTGACGGAGTGGAAAGGTTGGCAGGAGCTACAGAAGATGAGAGACGACACAACTGACCCCACTCATCACTGGATAATGATACCTGTCCGGCAGAAGAGGAAGGTTAATCAGTAGCTGTGGGTGAGATCGAAGGTTGTTCGAAAGTGGCCTGAGGTCTTGAAGGTGGCTGGGGGTGGGATCGAAGGTGGCTGGGAGGGTTCGAAGGTGGCTGGGGTTGGTTCGAAGACGGCTAAAGGAGGGAGTGAAGGTGGATGAAGCGGCGGCTGCTGGTGGGGGAAAATTAGGGTTCCCCCTAAAATCTTTTCAGAAAAATTGACGCTTTGATACCGTGAAAAGAATCAAGAGGAAAATACTTTATTGACTTAATTAAATAAGAGTCCATACAAATTTATATATAAAGAGTTATAGATCACCTCTCAATTTAATAACAAAATATATTCATAACTAATATCTACTAACTAAATATACTCATAACTAATATATAATAACTAATTATATTCTTAACACGTTCATATATACTAGAAAACAAGTTTCTAAAGGTTATATGGAGTATATTTACACCGGAGAATATAAGATAGTGAAGAAGTGAACACTTTCCTATTTTCTTTCCCTTATCGCATATCGACTTGACTCCCATTACCATACACTAATAAAAAAAATTGTGTGTTCTGGAAAAAAGAGATGGATTTTTCTAACTTCCATTACCTTAAATGAGCATTGAGGGTGCATGGTTTGGATAGGGATAGAGTCATTTCTGGTGGTAGGGCTGTCCATTCATGAAGATAGGAAGGAATACTAAATTTAAAACCTCTCCGTGCCCCCACAGATCTATTTTGGAGAATTTTGACTAGTGCTTCTCACGAAATTGCTGAAGTGAACTTTTTCTGGAAATTTGCTGAAACTGATTATGTACGTATAAGTGCAAGTAGGGAATAATGGACTATGCCCTGTGTAATTCACTAATTCATAACAAGTAAAGGACTATTGAAACTGCAGGTACCATGCAGCGCCTCCATAATCTAGTTCCTGTTGTCTATTACGAAGCACATCCCTTTGAATCACCTTGTGTCAAGGAATTAATTACTCTTAAGTCATCCCTTTGAATCACCTTGTGTCAAGGAATTAATTACTCTTAAGTCTTAACATCTACTAGTTTGTTTATGCAAAGAACCACGTTACTCAAAAGCTTAGGCTGTTGGGTTGTGGGATAACTTTGTATGTCAAGCTAACACCACTTGTTATCCCCCTCATATGGGCCTCTAGTGGAAATTCTCACTTGTGAAGGCAGAAAACCTGAGTTTAAATAAATATATTTTTAAATTGACGATGACGAGGTTTGAACCAGAACCTCTTGAAAAATACTGTTGGAGTTCCATGTGAAGGACCACTTTAACCAAAAGCTTAAACCGTTTGGTTGTAGGATCAGTATGTATTTCGAGTTAATATAACACTTGATAGGTTATGGTACATGTTTAATCGGTTGTGTTAATTAAAATACCGAGTGATGAAATTTCAATGTACCTCTCTCTCTCTCTCTCTCTCTGCTCTTGCCCCATAATTTTGTTATTAATGTTTTGACTATAGTTTTGTCATAAAAGAAATGTTATCTGCCAATATAATTCTTATATACTTTACTTTAATGTACAACTTTATACTTGAAATCACTTCTTTGTCCACTCATATACCGGTCTTTGAGTTAATTGATAATGCAAGTTTTGTTATTATCGTAGCTGAATTTTTTGTTACCTTATCCCAGAGATTTAGGACTTTGTTACATCTCTTTTGAATCTTACTAATTCATATACCTTTTCATGTGCAAAAAGTATGTGATTTTTCGCCCTGGCATTGGTATTGACCGGACCACTGATTACTTTATTATGGAGAAGCTGGATGTTATCATATCTCGTCTTTGGGCATGGTTCCTCAGAGTCACCAGGTAAGCTCTAATTTAAACTATAATAAAAACTATAGTTTACTCGGTTAGGAATTTTATGATTGCTGCAGGATCCAGAGGCTATTCACCAAAACACCAAGAACCAAATCCATCAAAGATCCAAAGAAAACTGATGAAATAAGCTCAGAGGCAGAGGAGCAAGACATGTTTGTTGAAAGCATTCGGCTTGATAACATTGAATTAAGGTTTGAGAAGTTCCTAAGTTGATGTTCTTTTAAAAGCCTTTACAGGTTAGATTCTTCTCAAGAATTTTGTTTTGCAATTTTCATATTGGCGACAGCTTGAAGAATCTAGTAAGCCAGATAACAATCCAAGAGCCAACTTTTGATAGGATGATTGTTGTTTACAGGTTTGATTTTTCCTTTTTCTTTTTTTCATACTCCACTTATCTATATAGTTCATGGCATTAAACAAATTGAAAAAAGAATTGTTGTTTTTCTTTCATTACGTTGTGATAATGGTTTCACCGCTATTTTATGTGCTAAAATATCTAAAAGTAATACTTATAATTAATGAAGTTCGGCCCATGAATGCCAATTCTTGGAATATAAGAGCAGAATTTAAGTTGCTATTTTATTTGATACATGCAACACCTTTAGTGTAACTGATAATGATGCCTGATGTTGAACAACCTAACAGGCGTGCGAGTACAAGGACTAAAACAGAGAGAGGGATCTTTGTGAAGCATTTTAAGAATATCCCAATGGCTGATATGGAGTTCGTTTTGGTGAGCATTCCATGTTCTGTTAAAAGGTCACATGTTCTTTGATATCTTCTTTCCTAAGGTTTTGAATTGAATAAAATTTTATTTGTAGCCCGAGAAGAAAAATCCCAGTTCGACACCAATGGATTGGGTCAAGTTCCTTGTTTCTGTTGTACTTGGGCTTGTAAGTTTACCAAATTAGTTTTCTACTGTTTTTAGCTTTATTTATTGCTCTCCATCTTATAAACATCTTGCTGTTTTCAGGTAACTCTTGTTACTTCGCTTGAAATGCCCACAGCTGATTTTTGGGTCGTACTTGCAGTTATTTCTGCTCTGATTGGTTATTGTACGAAGATATACTTCTCGTAAGTAATACAAAGATGAGTAGCTCCGGTCTAAACCATAGTGCTGTGTTCCGATTGATAACTCTTATATGTCATCTGCTTTTCCTTTATAATTTGTTGTTAATGTTTAATTTACTATAGTTTCCACAAGAACTGGCCCGTCCTTTATATGGGATCATTTTCTGATTTTCTTGAATTATTTTTTATATTTTATCATATTTTTTTCCTTTTCCTTTTTCATTTTTTGCATTCATGTTAGGGTTGCAACTAGGTCTGGAAATCTAGATAATATACAGATCCAGATCCAAATAATTTTATCCATATCCAGATACGGATAACAGGTATAAGAATTCGGATACTGTTACATATATTCACAATATTCGCAGACAAATACAAGAAAACACATCATTTTAATTTCAGCTTTTCTTGATAATGCTTGCTTAAACCATATTTTTTCTCATTTTATATGTTATGCGTTTTTAAAACAAAAATATTTTGACATATTATTTTATTATGTTTGTTTCAAAATGTGCAAATTAGACCAGTTATATATACATTATATTTGTTAACATATGTATTTATTAAATAAGTATTTAGTGAAACGTATCATTTACATACACATTGCCACTTCATATCCATATTCTTTTATCTTAAATCTGATTTATGCCGATTTCCAATTCATATCCATATCCGTCTCTTTAATATCTGCTTCGTATCCTTAAATGATGTTGCCAAATATGGGTATGATTTTTTATTACCGAACTTTATCCGTATTTGTATCCATTTTCGTCACTATAAAACAAAATACGGATATGTAATTCTGATATCCGCTCCGTATCCGATCCGGATCCCAACCTGTGAATTATGTATCATGTTGTGAAGACCAAGTAGTTATTAGACATTCGAGATTTGGTTTACACAGTTATTGGTCTTCAGCCTGGCAATACGAGCATATTTTTTCCGGCAAAACATTCTAACAGAACACTTGGACAAAGAAATGAATCTAAGTTGAGAGTGAAACCCGAATTGTTTTGACCACCTTAATTTGCTTGTGGCTAGACGTTCTATTACATGCATTCTATCAAGGTTTGTTGTGTTTGAAGTGCAGATTTTATGTTTCAAATGACATTCCCTCGGAAATTTGCAAAATATATTTCCTCAGGCTTTTCTTTTCTTGAGGTTGTTATTCCTCTTTCAGTAGTCCAATATTTTATCATGTTCTAAATCTTTCTTATAATTAAACTCACTTGTAATTCCATTAAATGATTATATGAACTTAGAAAATATCCAACCTTCTTCATTCAGGTTTCAGGCAAACATGGCAGCTTACCAAAACTTGATCACACAATCAATGTATGAAAAACAACTGGATAGTGGGAGAGGAACACGTTTGCATTTATGTGACGATGTGATTCAACAGGAAGTAAGAAAGTGCTCTGCTGTAGTTATTTGAGAAAGTCTATGCAGTCATTTAGTAAAATGCATATACTTTTTGGGATGACATCTAATAATTTTAAGTTTCAGGTTAAAGAGGTGATAATTTCATACTATATTTTGATGGAGCAGGGGAAGGCAACATTATAAGTAGGACTTTCTCTCTCTCTCTCTCTCTCTCTCTCTCTCTCTCACACACACACACACACACACACACACACACACCCCTTTTAAGTTGAAAGCAAACAATTTATGATATATATCTTGTTATTTTGTATGATTGTTTAGGATCTTGACCTAAGGTGTGAAGAACTTATTCATGAGGAGTTTGGTGAGAGATGCAACTTTGAGGTTTTAGATGCAGTTCAAAAGTTAGAAAGGCTTGGGATTGTGACTCGAGTGAGTTTTTACTGTTTTTTATCGTTGCAACACCAAACTAAGTTTTCACACATGCACATGTGCGTGCCTACACACAAAAGTTTTAGTGATAATATGGTGCCTTGCTATATTTCTTGTGTGCCTCTTTTTTCAATTAAACTAGATATTTCAAGAACATTAGAACAATCCGGAGAAAGGAGTGTCAAAAACTATGTGACAGGTATGTTAATTATCATCAGGAGTGTTATAATAACATTTTTACTAATGTATTTTAAAAAAATGTATATCCTACCTTATTGGATAATATGGATATGTATTTGAGTAAGAGACGAGGTCATGCGTCCAAATTACATTTAGGATCAATCGGAATGACCAACATCAGTATTGGTTTATTCTAAAAATAAAGGAGGAAAAGAAAATGGAATATGGTCATTTTGTTGTAGTTTTCAACTTTTCTTGAAATATGAAAGCATGGAAAGGGTGCCAGTAGAGTTGCATGAAAGCTTTGTAACAAATATAAGATTAATGGTGGCTCATTTTAATTAGTCTCCAATTATGTTAATCCAAATTAACCTAAGTCAAATGGATCACACTAACACAGTGGATTATGGGCGATATGGATGGCAATGCATAGATGCAAACATTAGGTGATAAAATTGATCAAACATGATCCCCAAATAAGTGATACCATGTTTTGTTCTCTTCTTTGTTTTGGTTACTTTGCTTGTTTTAATATGCAAGAACACTTCGGATAAAATGATCGGAATTAAGGTGAATTCAATGGGGTTTTTTTTGTGGGGGGGTGGGGGGGGGGTGGGGGGGGGTGTCCATCCTCCCTAGCCTGTAAATTCTCCTAGTGGAAGAAAAGTTTAGTAGAGGACAATAGGAGGAAATATGATGGATTGGCTGTGGAAAACTATGTTCAATTGTAAGGCTTAGTGGCACAGATGAAGAGGGAAACATACCACATTCCCTTGGCCTCCAAAAATGGTGAAAATAATTAGCTCCTACTTTCCCTTTCCTTGTGAACGAGCATAGACATAATGTTCTCCTGGAGTAATCTTTATTCTATCAGATGCGTTTTTCCTTTAAAAAAAATTCCCCTTTTGCTTATAAACTATAAACCGACAGACATGAACCATGCATGTATTTCCCTTCAATATAAAGCATTATCAATTTGTGTACCCAGGATTCAATTGGTAGGATCTATTGTGTACCTTTGAAGAGAGCCAACGAGATCATAGGACCCACAACCGAAGAATTGGTGATCAAAGCCAAACAAAATCCTGGTGCTTAAATCTTTCAAGGTAAAGCCTTTAGACCTTTACCTGTTTCTTTTTCTATCTACATATCTTGCAACCTATGTATTAGAGAGAAATGAAGTTGAATATTTAATCTTTACTTTTCAGGTGTCTGTGGATAGAGCCATCTTCAGGCTATATAAACCTGTTGAATGAAACCGCGCAGCAATTCTTTTGTTCTTTGCTTGACATATTTTGTGTGTATGAATTGTCACGAAAACTACTTTTTTCCTTTGTCTGCATAGTTTGTGTTTAGTTTCATCAAGTGTATGAAATGGTCTTGTTTAGCAAGATTTTCTAATTTTTGCAAGTCTGAGGAGAGAGTGAATTGTGCATGTTAAAACATCTTGCATATTCACAGTACTTTTGTGAAATCTTTGTATATTCCTTTTGAATGATCATTTATGGGTGTGCTGCTTTCTTGATTGACTAATCTTACAATAAGAGTTTGAGTCCATGCTATGTCGGTAACATGAAGAGCTATATGTTTAGTTTCTTGAAGTTGGAAGGAATTCTGTATGAGGAAATGGTGGTCTAGTCATCATCTTCAAGTTCTCCTTGTAACTGAAAACAACGAAGAAAAGCGGCAGATTAGCTATAGAAAACCATGGACGACTTTGTGGAGCAGCTTGGGCAGGTGATCTGTGAAGTTTGCGGAATGAGCCAAACAAGCGAACTTGATGCTACATTTCTTCTTCCCTCCAATGCTTCAATATACCAAGATCACTCAATACTGGAAACTTTGGTTGCTATTCTGAATGGAAAGCGCCTTTCAGCAGCGGAAAAAAGTTGGATCCCATGGCTCAGAGCAACCACATAAGCAGAAGAATAATCCATCATGGGATAAAAAACAATTATAATTCTTCTGATGACATTACAAGGTTGCTCACCATTAAATAGACGAGCATTTCATGAACAAAGGTCATTATTGGTAATTACCAAGTCTTCAATATAAGGTAGAAATGGAAATAATTGAGCACCATCACTAAAAATATTTTGAACAAACACGGACCTAGATAGATATTAGACGGTATAATGAGCTTTTCAACTACAAGTTCAACATACATAATTCTGAGGAAAGACTTGTTAAAGCCTACGGAACACGGTGTGCAACATCGCACTATAACGAAATTTAAACACGCCTTGTTAAAGACGGCCAAAGAAGAGAGCATTAACATTTTGTATTCCAATTTAAATAACACCCACCAGACCCAATCATATACATGATATAAGCGGAACAAAATTTATTTTGTACAAGATGGCTTCAGATACATTATGGCGAAGGAAAATAAAAATAATACAATAAATAAAATGAATATAGTGCAGCTGTTTGTTTTATACACTTATCTTGCAGCTGACATTTTCATAATTTTCATTTACAGGTCCAAGACCATGCATGCTCAAAGAGCATATCCATTATGATGTAAATAGCTGGCTTCCAAGAGTAACGGTGGTCGTTCCTTCGCCCATAATTGTTGTTAAGCTTATTTCTTTCTCATGAATCCGATCAAGCTCCAACATGACATAGTTCATTGGTGGCCGGCGCTCACCAACCGGGTTCATGCACCACGAGATAAGTCTCAAGAACTCCCCCATGCCTGCAGAGGTGAAATTGCTAACCATTCTTTGATCGACAATGTCGGAGATGTTGCTTGGGTCTTGATAGTTTTGTGCCTTCACAAGAGAGAATGCTTAAAAGGGTAGTTTGTTTTAGCTGATTACAAGTCAAATTTCTACAGAAACATTTGAAGACATAAAGACATAGAATTAAAACCAATTAAAGGAACCATGAGATTAAGCACAATGCTATATACTTATTTTGCATAGAGCATTCATACCTCAAGGGAATATATAAGGCATCATATAAATTGATTGAAGAAACAAATATATAAACAGAATGCTGGAAATAATGGGAATACATTAACCATATGGCAATCTAAATACATAATCATGCGTAGCTGCAGTCAATCAAAACATAAGGAAGCAAAGTTTGAAGTCAACCCGAATTTTTATGTTCCAGCCGACAGGGCCTGACACACTTTGCCAACTTTCACTGAACCATGACACGCATGTTTTGTGTGTGTGCATGCACGCATGCGTGCGTGTTGTGAAGTCATTGCAACTTCATTCCAAAAAATTATAATCCCGACATGTGGTCTACGGATCCGACAAGTCGTCAACGCTTATAACATCCAAATAAGGCCACTGTTCTAGCATAACACTGCTCAACTCGAAAACTAGTCGCATTCCTACTGCATCCACACTACTATAAGGGGTTGCCCCTACGGAGATAGAAATCCGTAGGGGCAAGTTTTTATTGGCCCTACGGATTAATCCGTAGGGCTATCGGTTTGTCCTTACGGTGTCCTACAGATTAATTAAAAAATATTAAAATGTAATTTTTTATTTGGCCCTACGGAGCCGCAAAATAAAACCCCACGGATTAATCCGTAGGGACAACAAAGGGATATTTATATAAAAAATAAAACTCAGTAATTTTCCCACTGACCCCAAAATATTTCCAACTCGCGCGCATGCGATCGACTTCCTCGTCGATAGTAGAATCCTTCCTCGTCACAATTGAATCCTCGTCGACTGTCTCCCAACTCCGTCGACAGTAGAATCTCAGTCTCGCCATGAGTCGGGCACTTTTCTGCCACCTGTGTCTCAGTCTCCCAACCTCCGTCGACAGTAGAATCCTCATCGAGCTCTTTTCCGCCACCTGTGTCTCCGTCTCCCAACCTCCGTCGACAGTAGAATCCTCATCGAGCTCTTTTCCGCCACCTGTGTCTCATCGGCAGTAGAATCCTCATCGAGCTCTTTGCCCCCGCCACCTGAGGTGAGTTAATTTCAATTTTGAAGTTATAATTATGCTTTTTCGGTGTTATTGTTGATTAATTTTAGGGTTAGGGTTAGGGTTCAGTTTAGTGTTAGGGTTAAGGTTAATCGGTTCTGGGTTAGGGTTAGGGTTCAGTTTAGGGTTAATCGGTTATGGGTTAGGGTTCAGTTTAAGGTTAGGGTTCGGTTCAGGGTTAGGGTTAGGGTTAATTAGGTAGGGTTAGGGTTTGGTTAATTAGGTAAAATAGGGTATGATGATTAGGGCTAGGGTTTGGGTTAATTAGATTAATTAAGGTTAATTTTGGTTTGGGCTAGAGTTAATTTGTGTAGGGGTTTGGGTGATATGATTAGGGTTAGGTTAATTTGGGTTAGGGTTTGGGTAAGAGTTAATTTGGGTTAATTAGGTAATATAGAGTGTATTTATGTTAGAGTGCTGATTAGGGTTAATTGGGTTAATTAGTGATAATTTGAAGGGTTAGGATGTTGATTATGGTTAATTTGGGTTAATTAGGTTAATTTGGATTAATTGGGTTAAGTTTGGGTTAATTAGGGATAATTTGTGTTAGGGTAACGATTAGGGTTAATTTGGATTAATTAGATTAATTTGGGTTAATTAAGATTAGGGTTTAGGGTACACTAGTTCCTTTAGTAAGATACTCGATGATAACGTAAACGTACAATTTTACCGTAAACGCAAGAAAATTTTACCCTAAACTTAAAATTTCGAACCCTTAATAACGAAACGTAAACGTAAAACCTATTCATGTTAAATATTCAAGTTAAAACCAATATATGATACTCGATGATAATATGAAACTTTCATATTCTCATCGATATTCATATGTGAAAATCAAAGCGCGACTTAGTCCCCGTCTATCAGTTAACATACGTTCGATGTTTGTCATAACATAGAACTATACGAAAGTTGTTAAATATCGAACGGTATAGTTCGGTATTAACAACCGTCGTGTAGTATATATGACGAGAAAATTCAATCGTATGATAACCGATAGATTTGTCCAGTGTGGACAAGTTAGGAATGTATAAAGCAAACACCTGCATTTGTGTTTTCACTCGTTTCGAGTTATTTCGTCGGTACTTTTCCGCTGATTCTCCATGCATAAAGATAGATTAGATGTTCATTTCAACGTTGTTTTATAGTATTGAAATGATTATCTATTCTATTACAGTGTACTCGGAGAACAGTGGGGAGGTGCTGCCGAAATTTACTCGAAACGGTTGAAAGCACAAACGAATGGGTGTCTGCTCTATACATTCTTAATAGGATAGAAAGCTTACCCACGACAGCCGAAACACATATATACACCACGAATACACAACAAGCGCACACACAAAGCACATACACACTAACAACCCTACACTTAAGCAAAATCATAAATTGAAACACACATGTACAGAAGACAACTCATACTTGGGTATCTTCAAATGTAACTTTGTTTATTGATAATTTATTCTTTTCAACGACAAACGCACACACAAAGCACATACACGTATTTTCTTCTTTGTCAATAACCATCCCGTTCTTAGATTTCTCAATATAGTCATCATATCCTACAATTTATATGTTATACAGTCTAACATAGCCCATGAGTATATCAGAGTTAAGGACTGGATGTATTTGGATTGACAACAACATATGCAACCTAAGTTTGTTGCAGGAGTTGCTGTTTTCATTGAATTTGCACGCGCACATAATAAGATCGTGTTGGAGAAGATTCTCTGCCCGTGCGATAAATGTGTGAATAAGTACTGGCAGAAGGTAGAATCCATAGAGCTCCATATCGTTAACATGGTTTTACTAGATTTTATACAACTTGGCTATATCACAGGAAAGGAGAAGAAGAAGACAGTAATGCTGCAGAAGAAGAAAGAGAAGACGGTAATGCGGCAGAAGAAGAAGACAGTAACTTCTTTCCAGGAAAAGAAATGGAGGATATGATAGAGATTGCCCTAGGTAATTGTATTCATACCGAAGATGACATTCCTTTCGGACAAGGACCGTGTACGAATAGTATGAAAAGTTCATGAATGATACTAGAAAACCAATTTATGAGAATGCAAAGTATCCCACCCTCTCATGGTTTGTCCAACTTTTCTAGATTAAGTGCCTAAATGGATGGAGCAACAAGTCATTTACAATGCTTCTGAAGTTCTTGAAAGATTCTATGCCTCCGGAAAATAACGTGTCCGACAGCTGGTACGGAGCCCAGAGATGATGTCTGATCTGGGTCTGAAGTGTGAGAAGATTCAATCATATCCTAAAAATTGCGTGTTGCACCGGAAAGAGAATTCAGATTTGAAAGAGTGTCCAACATACGGAGAGGCTGGGTATAAATCGAAAGATTCTGATAAGAAGCCCGATATACCTGTCAAGATAGCACAATACTTTACCATAACACAGAGGCTGCAGAGGCTATTCAGGTGCAAGAAAACAGCCGAGACAATGATTATGCATCATCGTGCTCCTTCAAGTGAAATGGGAAAAATGAGTCATCTAAGAGATTCACCGACATGGAACGATTTTGATAGGAGGCACGAAATATTCAGTAGTGATCTTCGCAATATCAGGCTCGGACTCGCTAGTGATGGTTTCTGTCTATTCAACTATATGGCTGGAAACTACAGCACATGGCCCGTTGTAATGATAGTTTATAATCTGTTACCTTGGTTGGCTATGGATCAATCCTACTTTATGATACCTCTTTTTATCGATGGACCAAACTCATCGGAAAATAATATCGACGTCTATCTCCGACCTCTGATCGTTGAGTTAAAATCTTTATTCATTAATGGTGTAGAAATATACGATGCAAACACAAATACAGCCTTCATACTGCGTGCGGTTTTAATGTGGACAATTAATGACTTTCCTGCGTATGAAATGTTATCAGGTTGGTCCGTTCATGGTCACAAAGTATGTCCTTATTGCCATCAATATACAACATTAAAATTCTTGAATTTTAGCAGTAAGGTTTATTATTGCGGTCATCGACGTTTCCTGCCACTAGACCATCCCTACACGCTGTTCACTTTGATGGTCATCAAGAGCTTCTTAGACCTCCAGCCCCATTGTCCGGAAAGGACGTGATTGCTCAGTGGGATGGTCAATAATGTGACCTTTGGGATAGAGGCCGGGGAATGGGTCCTAGCAGGGCCCATATGAGGTTGGACTCCACTCCGACAGTTACTTTCCCATCCCCCGTGAGCGATATTTAGAGCATGATGTTTCCGTCTTGAAGACCACCGTCGAGGAGTTGAAGGAGATGTTGGTACGTATACTACTTAATAGTAAAATATTATATCACATTATAGATAGTAACATATGCAATATTAGTAGCCTGAGCTTATTTGGTTGTAGACTTAGTTTTGATTAATCATACTTATATAAAACTGTCTAATTAAAAATAAACTACGGTTTTAAAAACTAGATATCCAAACGAGACCTAAGTCCCTAAGTATTCTTAGATTGGAGTTTCGCAATAACCTGATAATAATTCGAATTTGACTAAAATCTAATACACAGTTTTTACTCGTTTATTACACACAAAATTGAACAGATGTGACAGGCTGCTTCGGCTGCGGCTCCACATGCATCTCCTTCAGCTGCGGCTCCGCAAGCCACTACCTCGGCTGCAGCTCCGCAAGACACTACCTCGGCTGCGGTTGCACAGACCACTCCTGCAGCTCCACAACCCGCTCAGACTCTCGCATAGTCCGCTCCTTCATTGGTCGAGTTTTTGACGACTCAGGGCTGCACCGAGGAGCAGATGCGTCAGATTACAACACTTATCAAAGGTGGAGGAGCTAGACCGAGCTAGGGTAGCTTTTTTTTATATTCTAAGCATGTATGTACTTATATGATACATATTGTATACATTTTGGACGATATTGGTGTTGTTTGCGTGTTTACGGTGATTTAGATTGATATCGTATTCGGTTTGTTTATTTATTTTATATATTATGCGTGAGATGTTGATTATGAATACTGCGGTATTTGGTTATATGATGTATATATTATTGTGCACAGGGTGAGGAAAAAACAGGAAGCCTATTTTTATAAAAAAACCTGATATTGTCCCTACGGATTAATCCGTAGGGCCATCTATTGCCCCTACGGATTAATTTGTAGGTCCAAAGTTTGCCCCTACACAGTTAGCCGTATGGGCAAAATATCAGGATACCTGATATTTTGCCCCTATGGACTTAGTAACAGGCGTTAAACTTCCCCCTACGAATGTATACGTAGGGACGTTTGTCTGGATCTACGGATTACCCCGTAGGAGTATTCAGCTGGACCTACGGATAAATCCGTAGGGGCTTTTATCTGGACCTACGAAGAATTCCGTAGGGGTATGTTCAGGCCCTACGAAGTTATCCGTAGTGGCAAGTATTTTATTTTATAAACCAATAAATATTTTGTCCCAACGGTGTAAACTGTAAGGAAATATGTCCCTACGGAGGAAAGCGTAGGGAAATATGTCCCTATGGAGGAAAGCGTAGGGGCAATTATTACTCCGTAAGGGCATGTTTAGGGTGAAGACTTGCACCTGCGGTCTTTGCACCTACGGCGTATTTTTGTGCCCCTACGAATATATCCGTAGGGGCGTGCTTTGCCCCTACGGCTTTATCCATAGGAGCAACCCCTTATTGTAGTAGTGACAATGACGTTCATACGTTTATTTTCAACCTTTATGTACACGCTCAACTTTCTTTTGGGAAACGCGGCAGGGTAATGTTCACCAAAGACATTCCCACTATAGCAATAGTGCTCTTTTTATTTTTGTGTGAAATGGAAAGGAATCTTGAGGAGAAATAAACATGTAATGCTCTTTTTGCAAATAAAACTTCCATAACTAATTTGTTTCCTACATTCTATAAGGAAACTTTTCAGATTTTTATGTCTCACATGACGACGCATCTCACAGAAATGTGTTATCTCACTTCTCGAGATTACTCCCTCCGTTCCAACTTACCCTTTGCCTATTGCGTATTATTTAGAAAGAGTTCATAGTTCCTGTAATAGAGAATTATTGAAATAAAAAAGTTCTATCATACACACATTGGTAGACTTAGGAATCGACAAAGTTTTTTTGTTTCAAGAAGTTTTGAGGTTAGTTTTGGTAATTTACATCTATTTGTATTTATTATAAGGGCGTATTTATTACATTTTTCTTCATTTTGTAAAGGTACAAGTAATTTGGAACACAAAAAGATGACTAAAAGGACAAGTAATTTGGATCGAAGGGAGTACATGATTATAAGACAATTTATAAAAGGCATTTAAACGGAGGGTTCCTCTCATCTCTTTTCCTACAAGATACCAATTCTATTTAATATATGTTGGAATAGTTTAGAATAATTATTATTAGGGTAAACCGTACCATGATACTTGGGCATTAAATAATTGTAATTCCTATATAAATAGACCATTGGTCACATAATAGAATATCTCTTTCTCCACTCTTTTACCTTTAATATGGTATCAGAGCATGTCTCTTAAACCCTAATCCTCACAAAAAAAACCCTAGCCGCCGCCTCTTCGCCTGCACCTCCTCGCCTCCTGCCGCCTCCTCTCCAGACCTCACTGACCGCTGCCTCCTATCCAGACCTCTCCCGCCTCCTCTTTACTCTTCACCTGCGCCTCCTCACCTCCTGCCGCCTCCTTTCCAGACCTTGTTGCCTCGCCTCTAGATCTCGATGCCTCTATTCTTGTCTTGTTGGATCTTCTCGCTAACTTCACATCCCGTGATGAATTGATCTTGAGATGAGATATGTACTTTTTATTGCTTCCTCTCTTTGCGTGCGACGTTCAATATGACGGACAACAAAATTGATCCTCATGCTTCCGATTACAAAACAGATCTCCGTCTAACTATCCTGACTCTCTCTGGTTCTAATAATTTTTTGGAATGGGCGCACACTATTGAATGAGCCTTCAAAAGCATGAGCCTTCATCATCATCTCTTTCAGGAAGCTCCACCAACCTCCAATGTAGAGTATTCATCTTGGTTTCAAAATGACAACAAAGTCTGCACTTGGCTTACAAATTCTATGAAGCCCAACTGTTATCAGACCGTTATGTATCTCCATACTGTGAAGGATATGCGGTTCCATCTCAAATCTTTTTACTCGTCGGAAGATAGCATTCAGCGGCTATATGATATCTTAAATGAACTTACTACCGCTAATACAGATGAAGATCTGCATGGCTTTAGAGCCCAGTTCCGGGGGCTTCTTGAAGAATGAGACATATATCGAACCGTTACGAAGAGTCAACGTGAAGCTCTTATTGGGACTCTTTATTTGGCTAAGATGAACCTCACTTAGATAGAGTTCGCTTCTTTCTTCTCTCTCAGAGCGGTATGCCTAACTTGAATAGTATTCTCGTTGTTACTTATTGTGTCCTTCTACTAGATGCTTCTACAGTGGAGGCTCCATCTTTTTCCGTTGTTGCTCAGGGTCATGGCTGAGGATTCCCTTCTGATCGTGGCTGTGCTCCTATTGGTACTCGGGGTCATGGGGATGTGGATGTGGTTCCCTTTCTTGCTCTCATTACGGACGTACCAACCATACATATCAATTCTGTTGGAGAAACATGGCTATCCGGATCAGACTCCTACCGTCCGACAGACTACGGCTCCTTCATCCACAGCGATCTAACCGCCAATATCATAATCCTCATAGATCTCTCCTGAAAACTTACAACACCTATAAAGTATTTTCTCTCATATCCCTATTGCCAACATAACCACATTAGGTATATCTCTACTATCTCAGTCAAATCCTTGGGTTCTTGACTTCGGGGCTTCAGACCACATGACTCATACTACTTCTAACTCTGTGTTTTTTACTTCGTATAAATTCATTTCCATTACCAATGGAGATGTCATTCTTGTTCGTAATTGTACCAATATTGATGTGACATCTTCTTTACTGTTTAAAAATGTTCTAGTTGTTTCTTCACTTTGTACAAATCTTTTATCTGTTCGTCCCTTACAATGATTTCAACTGTTCAATAACTCTCTTCTAATTACTTTGTGATCCAGGATAACCCGACGAAGGAGCAGATTGGTAGGCGTAAAGAAGTTAATAGCATGTATTACTTGGATGTGTCACCTTCCGCATATGCTGCTGTTTATACCATTTGCTAGTATCGACATCTTAGATATCCACCTCCTCCTATGCTACGTACTATGTTAATTGATTTCTCTTTATCTGATTTTTCATAGGTCATGTATTTTGGGGAAACATTTTCGTTTCTCTTTTCTTTCAGTTAATAAACATAGTTCTTCGATATTTGAGTTAGTCCATTCTGATATTTGGGGTCTTTACAAGTATACTAGCATATTTTCCTATAAATATTTTGTTACTTTTATTGATAATCACTCTAGAATGACATGGCTATTGTTTTTACGTGATCGATCTGAATTACCACACATGTTTAAAACTTTTATTAATGAAGTGGTCAATCGGTTTAATACTCTATTAAAACTCTAATAACTGATAATGCAAAAGAATAAATGAGTAGTATTTTTCAAACTCTTTACCAATCTCGTGGGATTATTCATCAAACTTTCTGCTCACACACCACAACAAAATGGTATTGCTGAAAGAAAAAACCGCCACTTGCTTGATATTGCTCGTTCCATTATGCTTAACATGCACATCCCAAAATGTCTTTGGAATTTTGCCTTACTTATTGCTTGTTTTTTGATTAATCGCAAGCCTTCCATGATTCTTCAAAACCAAACACCGTTCTCTATTTTATTTCCCGACCAAGACTCTTTTTCCCTTCCTCCTAAAGTATTTAGGTGTGTTTGTTGCGTTCATAATCACCGGTTAACTCGCGATAAATTGGATCATAAGGCTGTCAAACATATATTTGTTGGTTATTTTTGGACTCCAAAAGATTACATTTGCCTACTTTCTTTTACATCCACTGTCGTAGTCTTTCATGACGTCACCTTTCTTAAGGATTATGCCTTTTACCTCTAGCGGAAAGTTTTTCTCATGTCCCCGCTCCACCACCATTTCATATACCTCCAGATGACCAACCAATTCAACCCGAATCTACTACTGTCGAGTTCTTTATCCTCCTCCGGTTACGCAATTCTAAATCGTGACCGAGAGCAGTGATAGATTTAATATCAGATACTGAAGCTCCTCCTGCATGTGTACAGCCAGAAGCTGACGAGCCTTCACCCTTCCTCCTTCTGATGGTTTGTCTGACGACTTATCAATTGCTCTTCGCAAAGGTAAACGAACATGCACTACTTCTCAACCTCTTGCTTCATTTATTTAATACCGTCTTACTTCAGTTCTATATCAGTTTGTCTCTTTTTGTCTGTTGTTTCCCTTCCTAACTCTGTTCAAGAATTTATGAGTCATCCATGTTGGCATAGGTTTATGATGGAAGAGTTGCAGCCTTACAGGCACTGAGGTCTAGTCATACTTGGGATCTAATCAGCATCCCTTCACAGAAAAAGATGGTTGGTTGTCGGTGGTTCTTTGCTATCAAACATAATCCTGATAGCAGTGTATCTCGTTTGAAGGGCCGCTTTGTTGCCAAAGGTTATATTTAGCAATACAGTGTCAACTATGCCGAGACTTTTTCTCCAGTGGCCAAACCCATTACTTTCGTGTCTTGATCTCTCTTGCGGTTATAGCGATTAGTCTCTACATTAACTAGACGTCAAGAACATCTTCCTTAATGGTAATTTTTCCGAGACAGTTTATATGCAACAACCTCCTGGTTTTGAGCGTAGGGGAGAGTCTCTTGTTTATCATCTCAAAAAATCTATATATGGGCTAAAACAATCTTCTCGGGCATAGTTCGATAAATTCAGTATGGTCCTAAAAATTATAAATTCCACAAGAAGCTCGGCAGATCCATCTATTTTTATACATAGACGAAAAGGAATGGTTGTTCTACTTATTTATTTGATAACATAATTATTACTGGAGATGATTCCAAGGGTATATCTAAGATCAAAAACTCATTTGGCTTCATATTTTTACACCAAATATCTTGGTCATTTACGGTACTTTCTTGGTATAAAGATATCTTGAAATAAGAGATTATTATTTCTCTCACAGCGGAAATATACTTTCGAACTTCTTAAAGAAACAAGACTTCTTGGTGGTTGCCCCGTTGATACTCCCATGGATACACCAGGAAAACTCTCTCGCGTTGGCGCACTTAATGACCAGCCATTTTCCAATCCAGGTTGGTATCGACGGTTAATTAGGAAGCTGATCTATCTCACGGTTACTCGTCCAAACATATCCTTTGCAGTCAGTACAGTAAACCACTTTATGAAGGAGCTCTTAGTTTCCCATCTTCGGGCCATTGAGCGTATTCTCCGCTATTTGAAGCGTGCACCTGAGAAAGGTTTTCTCTATAAATCATGTTCTAATCTATCTCTTATAGCATATGGTGATACCGATTTTATCGGATTTGTGGATGACGTCGTTCCACGAGTGGATTTTATGTTTTCTTTACGGAGAACCTAGTTACTTGGCGCAGCAAGAAGCAATATATTGCACGCTCATCAGCCGAGATTGAATATATGGTTATGGCCCATGCCGTCTCAGATTTGACGTGGCTCTCCACATTGCTTCTAGATCTCGGTGTAAGTTCTACAATACTAGTACCCTTGTTCTATGACAATAAAGCTGCAACATATTTCAGAGAATCCAGTATTTCACAAACGCACAAAACACATTGAAGCTGATTATCATTTTATTAGGGAGAAAATTGTTAAAGAGAGTCAATCTCCATCATGTTTCTACTCTTGTATAGATTGCCGATATTTTGACGAAAACTCTTCCAAGACCCGTATTCGTTAATCTATTGTCCAAGCTACGCATTACCGATATCTATGCTCTAGCTTGAGGAAGAGTATTGGAATAGTTTAGAATATATTGTTATTAGAATATACCGTACCATGATGCTTGAACATCAAGTAATTATATTCTCTATATAAAGAGACCATTGATCACATAATAAAATATCTCTTTCTCTCCCTTTTACCTTTAATAATACAATTTCCATAACTCGATACCAATATTTTTATCACTTTGTATAAAATCTATGGTGCCTCCCAAAAATTCTCTATTTAACTATCAATGAATAAATACATCTATAAAGCACCAGCACTTGCAGTCTTGCTGAAGGATTTAGTATTGGTGTCTGACACATGTCAGGCAGTAAAACATATAGGACATGCATTTGGCATCATGTCAAGACATTTCCATTCGTGTGTCCGGCTTAATGCATAATGACACCCCTATAAAACTTCAGAAATTTTTTGTTTTTATTTTAATCTTGATGAGTCTATATATGTTGTTTTTAGTTCTACTTAATGTGTTGTGACTAGTTATTTAATGATTAGTTCTAGAATTTATATGGTTTAATGAATGTTCACTTCTTTGGATTCTTCTAAAGTGACTATATGAATTGTGCGTTAATATTGATCTCTGATTTAAGGGTCAAAATACATGGAGTAATGAGTTTGAATTCTTTGAAATTAATTTTGAATCCTCTCTATAAAATTCAATAATAGGATTTGGCTCCAAAGCCTTTAAAAATGAACCACCTCTCCATGTTCATTTATAAAATTATATATATAGGTAATTTTGTTCAGTTGCAAACTGGTTCTTATTCTTAGAAAATGGGTACCCTGACGTAAGCGAAATTGCCTAACTCAACCACCAACCCTGTAGGCACACCATTTAAAATGCTCTTCATGCCGTAGAACCTCTATGTATAAAAAGTAAAAAAAAATCGGAGGCCTCTATCACATGCATTGAACAGACTTTGTGATCTACTATTGGAAAGATGTTTATTTTTTATGTTGATTGGAAAAACAATTTGATGGCTTGCTATACAAGGTGCCTCTCGAGGAAAAAGGTTCCTTTTGTAAGGATCATTAAGAAAGGGGGATATATATTAGAGTAATACGCCCTAACAAATACATCCTTTCTCACACACATGAAAAAATGGGTATTAGGTGCCATATAAGAAAACTTTTCTCATGTAGCAATCAAAAATTAACTCTCTGTCATGGTTTAAAATCTCAGCTGATCCCTATCCGAGATAGCTGATTCTGATCCAAAAAATGATCGTCCTTTCTTATAATTATATTTATCAAGTATTATAACAACCATTTTAGACATCATTAATTAGTAAAGAATTTTCCAAATTGTTTATAGTTGCTTTTTCCAATTATTTAAAGAATTTCCGAATTTAAAAGTTTTGTTTTGTCAAATGATAGAGAATCCGATATTTCCGATCCGATATAGACGATACATGGCCGATACAGGCGAGACGGTAAATTCGATCCAAAAAGTAACCACTCGTTACTGATGCTGATTCCTAGATTTTAAACCTTGCTCTCTGCTATTACTGTTTTGGTTAATTGACACATTCTATCTTGATATTCATGGCATAAAATACATATACCAAATTTCTTGTGATTTACATAATCTTTTTGCATTAATCTGGGGGTGGAAAATTACCAGTTGTCAATTAAACCATCAATTTTGCAATTATCGACGTGGAAAAAATGTTACTGAAAAGTATAGAAATTCTGGTGTATCTATCTTCTAGACCATTAACTCAAGATTCAGGGTACTAATTATATATATAAAGTACGTACGGAGACTTCACTTTTCACCACCATAGGAAGGAATTTTCCTCATATGGCTCCTAGTACGTCCTATATTTTAAGGATTTGTCATTATTCTGGGGTTTTATAATGGCAGACATTGAGCAAGAGATGAGAGGAGGATAGGTTATCCCAAGGCTTGGTAATGTTATAATTACGCCTTTTTATTTCCGTTTCCTAAGTATAACTTCAACCCTTCTAGTTAGGAAAATTGGCATCCACTCCCCTTATTTGGACAATCGTCAACTAACCAATTTTCTATAAATGTGAACTGGTTTGTAGTTGCACGAAACTACTTAAGACACCTACCAATATGTCTACCCTATCACCTATCCAACTCGACTTATCCACTACCAAACCTTCAGCTCGATCTTTTCCCATTTAACTGAATCAGATCATGAAGCATATCACTCATCAAGAATTAAATTTTTTTAAAACGATGTCAATCTCGCATCAATGCTTGAATTTGGTGAGAAATTAT
Organism: Agapanthus africanus; assembly: GCA_030015575.1. Classification (NCBI taxonomy): domain Eukaryota; kingdom Viridiplantae; phylum Streptophyta; class Magnoliopsida; order Asparagales; family Amaryllidaceae; genus Agapanthus; species Agapanthus africanus. The sequence continues at coordinate 99,856,439 of JASDDO010000008.1, forward strand.
CGGTCATGTAGTTGAAGATATTGCAGTCAAGGATGTAGTCTTATGACAAAAAATTAGGAGACAAGTAATAAAACAGCACAAAACTGGTTGTCCGATGAACAAAATGGACTTAGAGAAAAAGGATGGTCAAATAAACATCTTACTTTTTGCGCGATTTTCACATAAGGACTTAGAATTTACTTTCTTCGATATGCAAGTATACCACTAATCCCAAAAAAAAAAAAAGAATCTATTTTTCCTTTTTTAATATAAAAATCTTGGCATCTTGCCTGGAGAGCAAGCTGAACAATTGGGAGTAGCTGAGTTTCGTAGGACCGGCGAACAAGTGTATATGAGGTGCAGAATATGCAATGTGCTTCGAATTTCAAATATAGCATATGCAAACTATGTGCTGACTTCAGTTGATGATTTGCTTACACCTACTAAATTTCTATATCATTCACGGTTTTAACCGAGCTACCTGATGGTTCTATCCTAGTCACTTGTATTTTATTTACAATGTATGTCTAATAAGCTTCATCCATATCTTATCCTGTAAAGCAGTTAATGTCTCAGAATTTTTTTTAAAGTATGCTGCTTCTATTTGCGCATGGCAGATTGAGTAAACAGCCAACTTTCAGAGTAGGTTCAAAAAAGAAGGAAAAAAATCTTACTATTGAAAGTTTATTAGCTTAAGAAACTTACTAATGAAAAAATTCAGACCTCAATCAACTTTGGAAACTAACAAGCTGAAAAACCATCTAGATGAGGATGTTAAGCTTTGCCATACAATCAAGAATTGTAATTCTATATGGCCACTGCATTATAGCGAACGAGCATCGATCAAAGGAATACTCAATTTGCAATTGCAGGAAGAACTTTGCGCCTAAAATGTGAGAAGGAATTAGCATATAGAAACCTTTTTTCTAAGAGAATATATAAAGGCAAAAACACACATTAATCCACCAATGCTGATTAACTAGTGCTTATCTAAATTAGCATATATACCAATTCGATGATGCTTGGAACGGATTTAGCTTCCCGTCCCCTTACTAACTCCAAGAGGAACACCCCAAAACTATATACATCACTCTTTACAGAAAACCTTCCAGATTCCTTCACCCTACACAATTAACAGGATGTTAAAATTGCATATTACTAAAAAAGATGATTTTTACTCCACGTTTCTTATACTGATGTTAGTTTCAAAGAACGTAAAAACTTACTCAGGATCAAGGAAAAGGTCCTCTTCTGTGATTTGGGAAGATGAAGCAGAACCATTGATTTTACTAAGCAAGCTTCTAAGCCCAGCATCTCCAACTTTTGGTATAAAGTTTTCATCGACATGACAGTTTCCTGTATTGAAGTTCCCATGTATCAAAGGAGGATTCAGAGAATGCAGATGAGCCAAACCTGAGCAACAAGAAAAATAGAAGATACAAACTCAGATTCTTTATTAGTGTCAGGCCCAACGTAATGACACAGGTAAAGGGAACATCACTTGTTAATGATTATGTTAGATTAAACACCATCAAACTTTTTCATATTTCAGTAAAACACCAATAAAGTATATAAAAATGGCATTAAAACCTATTCAACTATCGTTCCGCTTGCAAATGTTGTCCAGCTTAACATGTGCCTCTCACGTGGCTTTATCAAACCCAAAAATACCCTTGTAGGAAAGTTAGGAAGAGGATAAAGATGGGGGTTATTTCGTATAATCACCTCCTTCTGTTAACATGGTAATGTTGTTCGATGTATTTTTCAAAGTTCAATGGTGTTTTAATGAAACCGAAAAAGTCCGATGTAATTTACCCTTTAATAACCTAATGAAACAAGCAGCTATTCGGCCAAATTCTAGGTTGCAACACTTCTCGTGCATTATTGAGTAAGAACACAATACTATAACATGTAATAGTTCAAGTGAATTTGCGAAGAATCGCCTTTAGCTGCCCCATGCGCTATCGAAAGCCTGTGCTTGAATTCAAGCCTTGCACTTGAAGCTTGGCTTGCACCTAATAAGGAAGACCAGGATTTAAGAAAACATATGGCATTATTTGATTAGAAATTCTATAATAATTGTACACAGAGAAATTCACCATATAAATGAGTTGAAACACTGCCATTTGGAATGTACTCGTAGACAAGCATTTGTAGATCATCTTCTTGGCAGTACCCTAAAAGGCTCACAAGGTTTCGATGCCGGATGGATGATAAGAAACCCACCTATATGAAAATTTCATCAGCCTAGTGCCAATTAGTTAAAATAAATAATAAATTTAGTAACGATTTGCAAGTGATTGCCTAAAGGTAGCAAGCATACAAAGTTGCCATAAAAAGATAAATCTGCTCAGTTTAGAAAGATTTTCTTTCAATGAAAGTAAAAAAGAAAAGAAAGAAATAAAATGCCAATATTTAATATGTTAGTGAGGTTGAACTAGTCCAAAGGAAAAAATATGCAATTTATAAATATTAGCATAAAGGAGGAAAGTAAAAGGAAAAAATAAAGAGAACCTTAAAAACAATCACAAGTCAACCCCCATGAATTCATCCTCCAAGCACACATTACTTCTCTGACCCTAAAAAAGCATGAATATGATTTTACGATTTCTGCTAGTATATATCAATAACACTACCTCCTCAATAAAATCTCGACTTGGAGCAGCTACCCGCCTTTTAATAGCTACAATCATCCCATCTTGAAGCAAGCCCTTGTAAACTTCACCAAATGTACCGTAGCCAATAAGATTGATGTCGCTGAAATTCTTAGCAGCAAGATTTAGTTCCTCCAGAACATAGCACCGAGCTCCTTGGATATCTGCCGCATAAGAGATTCCTCCACTCAAAGCCAATTCAATATTTCTTCCAACTGAAAATTTATGCATCTCATAAACTGAACTTAAATTTAACAGATGCAAGTTTTTTCATCTTTAGTGCTCTAATGCAAATTCCTTTCAAAGGTTTCTAATTTTGAGGTTTCATAAGAGATTAATTGAGTAACAAAAGGAATCATATTTTTATCTTAAGAAAACGAAGGGAAATTCCTTTTTATAGCAAGCCATTAAATTTTTTTTTACATTAGTTAAAACTTTTACTAGATGTAAGATTACTTTGTCTATGTAAAATCAATATCAAAATCTTTTCGTACGAACATAACATGTTCTAAAAATACTAATTGACTAAATAATCATTACCTTGTAGAGATGGGTCAGATGAATTGGTCTCGGATGATCTAGAAGCGCTCCTTTTTCGCAACAAACAGTAGCAAACAAAGACGAAGACTATCCCAACCAATGCCACAGCTCCTGCAGCACCTCCAAGAGCTGCTGCAGGAGTCCCTGACATCTGGTATGGGACCCACCTCAGTGCAATGGAGTGATGCTAAGGACTTTCGGTCGACACATTGAAACTGAAAGCAACATTTAAGATGTTGTAATATAGAAAGAAAAAAAATTATACCCTCAAGCCTCGGACCACAACTTTATAGTTTTGAACTTTATAAGTACCGTGGCCACCTAGGTCCAATAAGGCATACCATTTAACGACAAAATGAAGCACGCAACAAGTTAACCATATCGTACGCTAAGAGTCTGTTATCGCTTTTTATGCATTCATTTGAAAATAAACAAAATATAGCACGCAACAAGCCAACCATTTAACCACATGAAAATGCTAAAATAAATTTTTGACATTTTAACACTCACCGACATGATGACAAAATGAACTTTTGACATCCATGAACTTCAATATCATATGAAGAAATGTCTTATCAATTTTCAAAATCATTGACTGCTTCTTAAATGGTCGATTTGGACATAAGTTTACATTATCTTGTTTGATCAATAGAAGAAGATAAAAATAGAGGTGCATTACATAACCTTTATCTCAATTCTGATTATCGTCAGTCATCCAAAATATAAATTAAAATTTTCTTGAATGGGTTCAACCTCAGACTCAATTGTTGGAAATTTAGTGTCGGAATCGGAAAAATAATGGGTACAAGTAAATGAATTTATTGACTCTGAGGCGCAATCAGCCTTCTTCAAGGATTTACTTGTCCCCACTCAAATTGAGTTTGCTAACGGGTTGCAGACAAGAATCCTTCAGGATACAACACAGTCCGAAGTTCCTACGATCAGCAAAAATCGAAGAAACTTTGAAATTCTATTCAAAACGGTAAGAGAATAGTAGAGAAGAAGTTTTTGTTTTTAAGAAATTGGTCCTGTTTATAAATTCTCAAGGGCCATAAAAAACGGTTGCAACTTTTGAAAAAGTTCAAAATTCAAAATTCACAACCGCTCAAAACCGAATTTTTCGAAATTCAAATTTCCCGCTCAAAATTCCTGCTCAAAAACTGAATTTTCGAAATTCAAATTTCCCGCTCAAAAACTCCAACAATTCCCCACTTTTTGAGCTTATATATTTTCTTCTCATTTATATTCTCTATTGATATAATTATGCATAGTTAAAGGTTCCTTTCGGTTTAAACCTTTAGTTAATGTTAATATTATAAGATGATACAAAGTTTCTGGTTGCTAAGCATTAAACCAGCTATTTCTTGATGTATAACCGGTAACATAACACGCATATTTATATTATGTTTCCTTAAGAATTTCATTCTCACTAACACTATCAATGACCTTGTGTTATCCTTATTCAGAAAACAATCCCGGAAGTAAATCCTAAATTTCTATGAGAAGCAGCACCACTTCTATGTTTTCATAGGTGGAGTTTTTCTTGTGTTTCCGTCTCCAAACACATTTTCTACACGAGCAAACTTCATTAAGAGTTATAAAATCATCTCTTAATTTGACGGCATCACTAGTTTCAACAGTGGGACTTAAACAACCAGTGCTGATAGTTATATAGTAACTTGTTATTACCCACTAAATCTTATACTAGTAGAATTCTAGTTGAAGGTTGGGTTACCATCAATATTAACTTTTATTTAATGGATTTCGGTCCCATGTCAATTGACGTTGTCCTTACCAAGTCTTTGGCCAGTCTCTTGGTAAAAGGATCTGCCAAGTTTTTACTTGACTTTACATATGTAATTGTAATAACCCCTTCATTTTAATTGCCTCACATACTCATGTCTCAACTTTATATGTCTTGATTTTCCATTATAAATACTACCGTAGGTTCTTGACAATGTTGCTTCGTTATCACAATATATGGATATTGGAGACATAGGATTAGACCAAAATTTAATATCCAATAATATATCCCTAATCCATTCAGTCTTTTTGTCGGCGGCTGCCAATACAATAAATTCTTATTCCATGGTTGAATGAAATAAACATGTTTGTTTCTTTGAAACCCATGAAATGGCATATCCTCCAAGGATGAATATCCATCCAAATGTAGATTTATTATTTCCTGAAACATTTATCCAATTTGCGTCAGAGTATCCTTCCAATACTGCTGGAAATTTATTATAAAATAACCCATATTTCAAAGTTCCTTTCAGATATTCAAATATTCTGCCAATAGCTTTTCGATGTTCTACTTCTGGATTATTAGTGTATCTACTAAATTTAGAAACAATAAAAGTTATATCTGGTCCTGTGCAATGTGTTGCATACATTAAACGCTCAATAGCATTTGCATATTCAAGTTGCGCTATTCCTTCACCAGGATTCTTTTTTAATGTAACACTAGAATCAAAAGGAGTATTATACGTCTTGAAAGAAAGATGATTAAATTTGGAGATTATTTTCTCAATATAATGAGATTGAGATAGCGCATAACCCCACTATGTTTTACCACTTTAATTCCTAAGATTGTATCAACTTCTTCTAAATTTTTCATTTTAAACATAGAAGTTGGATACTCTTTAGTTTTAGTTACACCGGACATGTTATTGATAATTAATAAATCATATACGTATAAGCATATAACTATACTATACTCTTTAGTATATTTCATGTATATACATTTATCAGCGCTATTGTGATGGAAACCATTCGATGGTATAACCGAATCAAATTTCCCTTGTCTCTGTTTTAAACCATAAAGAGATTTAATTAATTTGCAGACTTTGTTTTCATTTTCTGAAAGTACAAACCCTTCGGGTTACTCCATGTATACCTCTTCTTCTAACTCGCCATTTAAGAATGCAGTTTTCACGTTCATTTGATGAATATACAAATTATATATAGAGGCTAAAGAAAATAATATTCTGATAGATGTTATGCGTGCTACAGGCGCATAAGTGTCGAAATAATCGACACCATATCTTTGTTTGAACCCTTTGGCCACGAGTCTAGCCTTAAATGTTTGCAAAGATCCATCAGAATTGTACTTTCTTTTAAATACTCACTTACATCCTGTAGCCTTAAACCCTTGAGGTAAATCAGTTAACACCTAAGTGTTATTAGACATAATGGAATCCATCTCATCATTTATGGGTTCTTTCCAAAATGCGAAGTCTCTTGAAGTTATTGCCTCGCTATAGTTTTTAGGATCATTTTCTATACGGAGAACAATAGGATTTTATTAATCTCCATATTTCTATCTCCTACTAGAAAGACAATAAAATTAGGATCAACAAAATCAGAATCTAGTGTTTTCTCTTTTCTCATTCTAACTTTTTTTAGGTTCTATTGGAGAGTCAATTGATTTCTTTTTTATTTTCTTTTTTTCTATAGATGGCTTATGTTGAACATCTGATTTGAAGTTTGTTTCTAAAAAAATCAACATCTCTGTATTCAACTATTACATTAGATTCCAAATCAAGAAGTCTATGAGCTTTACAATGTTCGACATATCCTATAAATACACTTTTAAGAGCTCTAGGACATAATTTAGTCCGTTTAGGTTCAGGAACCCTGTAATATGCCAAACACCCCCACACTTTTAAATAAGCTAAATTTGGCTTTTTTTCTTCCCTAATTCGTATGGGCCGATGTTTGAATTTTTGATGGAATTCTATTATGTAAATGGTAAGCCGTCAATAAAGCTTCTTCTCATAAATTTAAAAACAATTTTGCATTTAACAACATAGAATTCACCATTTCCATAAAAGAACGATTTTTCCTTTCCGCTAAACCATTTTGTTGAGGAGTATATGGTGCTGTCATTTCATATACTATACCATATCACTCGCAGAAATTTATAAATTCATTTGAGAAATATCCTTCCCTTCTATCACTGCGAAGAACTCTAATCTTTTTACTAAGTTGATTTTCAGCTTCTGTCTTATAAATTTTAAACATAAAGAATACTTCGTCTTTGTTTTTCATTAAATATACATACATATATTTATAGTGGTCATCTATAAAGGTAATAAAATACTTTCTCCCTCCTCTTGTAACCATTCCATTAAGTTCACATATATCATAACGGATTAAGTTTAAAATTCCCGAATTTCGTTCAACACTTGGAAAAGGTCTTTTAGACATTTATGACGGTATAAAAATCTCACATTTATAATTACTACTAAAATCATAAGAATTAAACCAAGTTTATGCATATTCTTTAAATAACGAAAATTTAAATATCCTAATCTATGATGCCATAAATTAAAAGATTCCGAGACATAATTAGAAGTCACTTTATTTTCATCAATGCTAAATGCAAACATTCCATCACAAGAGTAGCCATTTCTCACAAAGATCCCATTTTTCGACAAAATTAATTTATCGGATTCAGTTACAACTTTAAAGCCTCTTTTGCATAACAAATTAGCTACTACATTCTTTCTCATATTAGAAACATAGAAAACATTTAATAGTGTCAATTTCTTTCCGGAGGTGAAGTGAAAGTCAACATAACCCTTTCCTTGTACAGGTGCACGGTTCTGGTTGCCTATTAAGACTTCATGGCCATCAGTTGCCTCGTCAAAGTCTTTGAACACTGACTTATCTTTACAAATGTGGATTGTTGCACCAGAGTCGAGCCATCACCCAGAATCTGAGTATCAAATTCACTTCAGTGATCATACCATTGTTTACAACAGTAACCATGGCACAGTAGGCCTCCTCAACATTGTTCGCTTGCTTGATCTTCTGATTTCTTCCTTTGTTGAAATCAGTTTTGCGGTACCTGCATTTATGAGCAAAATGCCCCTCTTACTGCAAATATAACAACCTTTATTCTTTTTCAAGTTGTTATTGAATTTTTCTTTATTGGGCTTGGAATAGTTTGGCTTAGCTTTCTTCCGAACAACACCCTCTATATGGTTAGCTCTAGGAGCATTCTCGATCTCATCTTTCTTGTTCCTTAGATGGGCTTTCTCTTCAATTCGTAGATTTCTTTGAATTTGCTCGAGAGTGAAGTTTTCTATCTTATCAAGCAATTTCTTTTGGTAAACTTTCCAAGTATGGGACAGTTTCGATAGGATTGCTCCAACTTGAAAGGTTTCAGGCAATTTTATATCTAGAGCATTCATTTGATTGACAAGTAATTCAAGTTCATGATATTGATCTAAAATAGACTTTTGTCAACCACATACGATACTCAAAATATTTTGAAATTAAATACTTGGTTGTACCTTACTCCTCCACTTTATATTTGAACTCCAGAGCATTCCAAATTTCTCTTGCTGACGCCGTCTTGGTGTAGTTATCAAAGAGGTGATCCGACGGGGTGTTCAGAATGTGAGCCCTGCAGAAATATTCATCCTCTTCTCGTTTCTTTCTGGCCATCACAACCGCTTCACTGTCAATATCCGTGGGCGCTGGAATTATTGTAAGATCGTGGTCGAGTACATAAAATATCTTTAGAGCCGTCAGAAGGAAGCACATATTGTCTGTCCATCGGGTGTTGTTTGTCCCATCAAACCGATCAAGTTTGATAAGGTTTGGTTCATACTTTTAACCGAGCTTAGGCTGGATTCCGACTCCATTGTAGACGAAGGTAAATCCTTGAAATTGTTGGAAATTTAGTGTAGGAATCGGAAAAATAATGGGTACAAGTAAATGAATTTATTGACACTAAGGCGTACTCGGATTTTTTCAAGGATTTACTTGTCTCCACTCAAATTGAGTTTGCTAAAGAGTTGCAGACAAAATTCCCTCAGAATACAACAGAGTCCGAAGTTCCTGGGATTAGTAAAAATTGAAGGAACTTTGAAATTCTATTCGAAACAGTAAGCGAATAGTAGAGAAGAAGTTGTTTTTGTTTTTAAGAAATTGGTCATATCTATAGATTCTCAAGGGTCATCAAAAACGGCTGTAACTTTTGAAAAAGTTCAAAATTCAAAATTCATAACCGCTCAAAACCGAATTTTTCGAGATTCAAATTTCCCGCTAAAAAATTACAACAGTTGCCCGTATAAATTTGCAAAACTACAATCTTTTTTGGTAATTTATAAACTCTACCATCGAATAGCATATAATGATTATCACTCATTTATCGAAGGCACTCGGAGGGCGATAAGTTCATAAATGGAGAAACAGGTTAACACTTACCACAAATGCAATCGCTAATCAGCTCTGTTTTTTCTTTCATTTGATGGGAAAAACAATTAGCATCTATAATAATCTACAGCTAGAATTCGCAAGCTTGAATTTTTATCAAAATCGTGTTCCTATCAATCGAAGAAACTACAGGAGAAATTACTCTTGAGAGTCTATTGACTCCAAAATCAAAAGTAAGGTACATTTGTAAGCTAACATAATCCCGATAATTCTCATGTCCAAATTTGATCCAAAATTTTCTACTGCATTGTTTGGCATGCAATGAGATCATCACAAGCTACATATTCCTGATCTCCTTACAGATAATCACCAAAATTCAAACTCAAATTCTCATCACCAAAAAAGAAGATAGATTTATAAAAAGATAAGATCAATTTCAATACCTGCTACACATCCAAATGCACAGATCGCCTCATCCGCTGCTCACCCAAAACATAACCAAATCTTCCGAAATTCGAAAATTTCAATTTTCAATCAGGAAGAAGAAAGAGGGCCCAAATGGAGGAAGCAATCAAAGAATCCAAAACAAGCCCCAAAATCAACTCTTGGCACCAAATTGGGAAAAAAAACCCAATGGCTTTTCTTTAAAAAAACCTAAGTATCTGCCTCTGTACCTTTTTTTAAGGAAAAAAAGAAAATAAAGAAAATGCTTTGACCAATAATTAATTGATAACCCCCTGTTATCTAATCATCCCCAAACGCCGATAATGCAAGCTGACAGCGACACAGCGCCGACAACAGTCGGCGGCCTTCTATTCTCTCTCTCTCTCTCATCATAGTATTTTTTACTCAGCTTGTTTCTCTCTCAAGACTCTATGATTTCAGAAAAGTAAACATTTTTATGGTACCTCACAAAATTTAAAGACAACCCATTAAAGAGAACTAGTGAGGATGTATGAAGCGAGCAGTGTGTGTGTGTGGTGGGGAGGTTTTTATTTTTCAGTTTTAGAGAGAGAAACAAGAATTTAAGAGAGAAAATTAAATTGTTTTTGTGGGCTGCAAAGCAATTGTAACAACAAGGGGTTGTTGTCTTGTACTGCAACTTGGAAGGCTTCTCCTATGCAAAAAAAAAAGAAAAACATTTTTCTTCTTTTTCTTTTTTCTTCTCATTTTAACATTGAGCAAATGGTGATTCAAGGGTGAGGAGATAGAAAGAGAGAATGTTTTTGGTACTACTGTAATGAAGGCTGTGGGGTTGTTATCACAAAGAAGACGGCTATGTTGAAGTTGTTTCTACCCAATAAAAATAAACAGATAAATATGAAATTAGTTTTAATTAAATAAAAAAAAACTAGAGAGAAAGAAGAAGGAATAACGGCTATTAGCTAAGTATGGTGCTTTGGTTCTGGCATCAAAAATTTAATTTCATGTCTCTGTTGTTGGGTAGTGTTGAGTCATATTAGTGACTGTTTGGTTGCAGGATTATGGATTTGGATTTGGATTTGGATTTTGGATCGTGGAATCCTGGGATTTCATAATTTTGTGTTTGGTTGATAAATTTGGATTTCTAGGATTCCTTTGTTTTTTATGGGGGTCCACCACAAAACAAGAATTCTTGAATCCTAAAAATTTTCAAGGATTTTCAAGGATTTGGTACTATTCATTGTATTTTTAGATGGGACCCGTGTACTTTATTTATTTAATAATCCTCTCTATCTATCTCTCTCTAAAATCCTCAAATCCAAATCCCACTTTTTTCATCAACCAAACAAATATTACAAGGATCTATAAATCCAATACTAGGAATCCAAAACAAACCAAACAACAAATTACTAAATCCAGAAATTTCAACCGTACTATTTTGGAATCCAAATTCCATAATCGTGCAACGAAACAAGCCCTTAAGGAACAGCCTGGTGATTTTTGCACTCTCTCTCTCTCCCCCTCCTCTTTTGTCTCTTTTAGTCTCAAAATTCTTTGAATTTTTCATATTTATTTATCTGCTGAAATTCAGGTGCAATACAGCTGTGTTCAGTCCTATTTAATGTCGGTTTGCAAATAGAAGATACATATTTTTCATATTCACCTAGTATACAGATACAAATAAATTATCCGGATATAAATATATATATTTGGATATATAAATTCGAATATGGATACTAGTACGGATACCTGTAGACAAATATAAGTTTGTGTATTGTTGCATATTTTATTTTATTTGTTTTGGCTCCCATAAGCCCTAAGCCTACACACCCACATACACATCATACATGCATGAGACCCATGAATTTGCCCCCAAAACCTTTAATTTGTGGTCATTTTCTCTTCTAGGGTTTTTGGGGTTAGAACCCCACACTCTCGATCCCCAAGAGAGCTATAGCTCATTGGTAATTTTATTTTTACTCGGTAATGTTTATTTGAATTTTGAACCATGCATTTCACTTGCTGGTGTTGTATGGTATGTAATTAATAAAAATATTTTGAGAGTATAAATAGTATAAGATATGAAAAACCGCACAGTAGAACAAAATCGGAATGAACAAAACACACGGATTCAACGAGCCTTGGCCATTTTGACCTACATCCTGGACGAAAGAGAAGCAGTCTACTCATCACATAAATTATGAGGATATAATGATGGTGAAGACACTCTCAAAACCTAAATCTTGATTACATCCCTAGTCTCACAAACAAGTCGGTTGCTTTATTTCTCAAAGACATATCAGAAAATTCCATACTGAAATCCTAAGCTACATACCCTCGGCCATGGGCTTCGGTTTGGCTATTTGACGGCCCGAGCCTTTAGTCCACATCATCAGCTGGCCTTCAGGCTAGATATCAAAGAAGGCTCTAATAATTTCATAGGCTTGACCATAACGCTCCAAAGTATACCAATAGGCTTGATCACAAGTAATTAATATGGATATGAGACACAACTCAAGACACAAATAATAGTATATTTAGTATCATGTTTATTTATTCTATAATATTCTATTTGCATCTAAATTTGTCAATATCAAATATTTAAATTACTCTTATTAAACAACTATGGGAATTGATTATTGGATATGAATTATATTCACATTTCTGATCCACATCCATATTTATTTAATCTTGTACCTCTAATATAGACATATCTAATTCGAGTCTGTATATATCCGTCTTTTTTGAATATGCTTCCTATCCGTATCCGTGTGCAGAAAACAAATACTGATGCTCAGCCCAGTATTAATTGCAACTAATTGAATCTGCATCATTGAAGGCATGCTTCTGATCATCTCTTTTTCCATTAAAAAAAACATTAGCATGCAAGATTATTCAAATTTCAAGAGCCAGAGGATCATAATAATATGAATTGATGTAAACATGTTGCACGTTCCTAATTGAAATCAACTAACTATTAAACAATTCTTGTACTGTTTGTCGCTAATGAAATTTGTTTGTTTTGTTTTATCTCATAATGGAGATGTGCTATAGCTAGGTTATATATAAAAACAGCTTTATAAGGGTCTGGATAAGGTTTTATGGTAAACTCAGCGTGATTTGTAACAATTTAAAAATTATGCAGCGGAATTAAAAATCAGAGTCTAAAATACAAATACTATCAAAATACAGATTCACAGAAATAACTAGGAATCACAGAAAAAGTAAATGGACACAGAGTATTGTTATCAAGATTTACCAACCCCGTGGCTAATTCTCGCCTGAGAACTCCTGCTCAGAATTCAACTTCACTATCTAGTGATTCCTTGCGGATGGAGAAATCCAGATTTCTTCTCAGGCTCAGATCTTAGAACCTTTACAATTAGAAGCTGTGGACACCTAGACTTTTCCTAAGGGTCAAGTTCAAACCTTTACAATATGAAGATCTTAAACCTTTCTTCGCTAGATCATACAAAAAGATTTTACAAATCTTTACAATCTAACTTCAACAATTCTAATGATCTCAAAAAAATAAATCAAATTTTCGATTAAAGGAGACGAGAGATTGCATTTTGGAGATCAAGAAAAGTTTAAAATGTTTCGAAAAAGTTTTTCAAAAGATTAAGAAAAGTTTAAAACGGAAACTTCTTCAACAATTTAGTGATCTTTTGATTCTAATGACTAGAAAAATCTAAAACACTGAAATATCTCTTCTTTCAAAAAGAATAGTAAAAATTTAAGAACGATTCAAAAAAGTTTTCAAAAAGAATAAAAAAGACTAGAATAAAATTAAACTTTTTTGAAAAGCTAGAGATCTTCCTTTTTCTAAAAACTGAAAAATTCTATGGCTCTTAAAGGATCTCTTCTCTCTGGAGAGTATTACAAATTTAAGAACCGAGAGTGAAAGAGTTTTCTCATGAAAAACTTAAAGAATGATGAAAACTAGAGAAAAAGGTTTCGTGAGAAAAATCGTGTATTAAAACATAAGTCAGAGTCCTTTATATAGGATATTTTAAGTGTGGGAAGTTAAAATAACCGTTCCCGCACTTTAGGACCATTGAGGGCAGTTATGGTTTGAATTTCAAACCAAAAACAGGCTTTTTAAAAGTTTTTAACTGCTATAGACGTCTATAGGGACGTTTATAAAAGACGTCCATTTCTGGTATTCCAACACTAAAACAATCATAACTTTTTGCTCGGTTATCCGATTTCAATGTTGTTGGGCTCATTGGAAAGATCTCCTTGAGACCTACATTTTGGAACTCTAATCAAAAGTGTAGATATATTTTTAAGTAAAGAGGCATCTAGTATAGAAGATTTAGATCAGAAAAGAGATTCTAGCCATTGAGATCGATTCTATAGTCAAAGAAAATAAAAAGTCTTGAATACTCTATTGTGTGACTTCTTCAAAATTTATTTTGAACCTGCAATTTGGTCTTTAGACTCGCTCGATATCACCGTTGTGATACCACATGAAGTGTTGATTATTCTCTTACTTGAGTAATTCTATTGTTGTAGCACTTTAAATTATCTGATATGGTTAGTAACATACTATATTTTTGAAATATAGATTTTGTAAAATAATCAAAACTAACGAGAATGAGACTCATAGGTCAACAATCTATACCTTTTTGATATTTTACAAAACATTAAATAATATATATATTATAAAGATATATATTCAAATGTTCCTCCCGAATATATGAACATTATTTCTCCCTCTTTTTGGAAATATCAAAAAGTTAAAAGTATGGAGGAGGAATATATAAAAGTGAGGTAGCAAATGAATAGTAGATATATATAAGTATACAATCATACCAAACTAATAATCAAAATACAATAATCAAAACATACAATTTGTTTATCTATATTTTCTATTATTAAGTACTCAAGATGAATTTTTTATGAATTACTTTTTCCTGTTATACCAATTGATTAGTTTTAATTTCTTTGACCTAGTAACCTTGTAGGGCGTTTTTCGTCATCCTATTGAGATGAGAATACACGTCGCTTGTCAGGCACATTACAGGTTTCCCCTGCCTAGGGTAGGGTGGGGTTTATTGATTATGGGGATCCGAATCTCCGACAGCCGCAGACTAAGCTGTCATTAATTACCCCTCGCCTTTGGAGCGAGCGAACCTCCGATTGACGGGTCAAACTGATCATGCGAACTCAATGTGCAGTGTACGTATATGTGTCTTGAGGGGTTTTGGATATATCGGGGGCCCCGCAGAGTTTACGGGGGTCCCGCTACCCGGATAGCGGGCTGGGGGTCAAGGGGGTGAGCAGCCCCCTTGCGGGGTGCAGGACAGCGCCTCGTTAGAAATTTTTTCTAACGTGGGAAGTGTTGTGGAGTGTGTATGTATATAAAAAAAAAGGAAAATAGCGTCCAAAGGATGCTTGAGCGCTGGCGCCCTACGTGCCTGGCACGCGGGCACGTGAGCGCCGGCACCCCACGTGACTGGCACGCAGACGCTTGGCGTCAGCAGATAAAGGAGTTTAGCACCTACACTGTGAGTTGTACTCCCGATTGACTTTTGGAGTTGAAGTCCTGATAAAGAGAACAAAGGGGCTTAGCCCCAACATTGGGAGTTGTACTCCCCAAAAGAAAGATTTATTATATATATATATATATATATATATATATTGATGAGTTAAACTCCTAGGTTATTTTTGGAGCTGATGAAAGGGGACCCCTTTCTTCTCTCTTGAGCCCTGGATCTTCCCCAAAGTGGGATTTTTGGAGCTGGGTCTCCTTCTTCCTCCTCTCTATTGGCTGGATCTTGGAGAAAAGATGGTGAGATTTTAAAAATCTCCCCTTTTGACGATTTGATGGAAGATCCGTGTTCCCCTTCAAGGGTTTTGTGGTGAAAAACTATTTCTTTTTGGAAAATGAAGAGTGGAACTCTTGATTTAATTCAAAAAAGAAAGAAGGTTTAGAACCTTGAGAAAGGAGAAGGAGGCACAGAAACCCTAATTTTTGGGGAGAATGAATTGTATACTTTATTTCATTATCATGTTGTCTTATATAGGCTTACAAATTTACATATAGCCCATTGGGCTTTACAAAATAGCATTTTGCCTATCTCATGCCTCATGTGCTCATTTTTTTTGCACATGAGCCATGGGCTTTACAAAAATTTGGCTTTATGCCCATTTTTCTTACATTCATGTATAAAAATTACATCAAAATTATTTATTACATAATTTTCATTTTGTCCTGGGGGAGGTTGGCCGCGGGGCTCGACTTGGGCATGGGCCCACTTGACTTGGGCCCATCTGGTTTGGGGTTGATTTTGACTTTGACTTGGTCAACCAAGGTGTAATTTTTGACCCCAACAAAGTGCCCCCATCAATAAATACACACCGCACATGTGGGTCGTGCGCATGAAATTGATGGATCTTCTTTCACGTGGAGGCGAATTGATTTGGTTCTCGCTTTTTGGGAAGCTGACACTGTCTTTTTTACGACATGGACGGTTGATGCTTGACGTGTCTCCAAGACGGAGTGTCAGTGTATGACGTATCCCCAAGAAGAAGCGTCGCTGGTCGACGTTCCTTCGACACGGAGTGTAGCTGGTCCACTTTTCCCCGGCACGGAGTGTCGCTGGTTGACTTAATTCCGAGACGGAGCATAATTCCGACAAGGAGGTCGTTGTTGCCCTTTTTGCGACTTGGATGGTCGGTTCTGCCATTTTAGCGACTTGGATGGCCGGTTCTGCCATTTTAGCGACTTGGACGGTCGTTGCTGCCCTTTTAGCGACGTGGACGGTCGTTGCTGCCCTTTTTACGACGTGGACGGTTGGTGCTGCCCTTTTAGCGACTTGTAAGGTCGGTGCTGCCCTTTTAGCCACGTGGACGGTCGGTGCTGCCCTTTTGACGACTTGGACGGTCGGTGCTGCCCTCGGTGCTGCCCTTTTAAAGACTTGGACGGTCGGTGCTTCCCTTTTAGCGACTTGGACGGTCGGTGCTGCCCTTTTAGCGATGTGGACGGTCGGTGCTGCCCTTTTAACGGCGTGGACGGTCGGTGCTGCCCTTTTAGCGGCGTGGACGGTCGGTGCTGCCCTTTTAGCGACGTGGGCGGTCGATACTTGATTTGACTTGTTCCGCTTCTTGTGGTGTCAGGGATTGAATTTTACTTGCTCCGCTTTTTGTGGTGTTAGAATTCGATTTGACTTGCTCCGCTTTCCACGGTGTCGGGATTTGACTTGTTTCCGAGATGGAGCTTGATTCCGCCAGGGAGGTCGTTGGTTGTCTTGCTGACTTGATATGATTTGGGTTGACATCAGCATCACTACACTGGAATATAGTACCCGGAGCGAATCATCATCTGCCATGAGAGGATTTGGGGATTTTGGTTTTGGTTTGGCATCAACACCGCTACACTGGAATATCGTACCAGGAGCGAATCATCATTTGCCATGAAGAGATTTCCCTCATTCCCAGTTTAATGACTTAAGGGTCATCTGTTTCCAGTTTAACTTCCTAGAGGTCATATATTCCCAGTTTAAAAACTTAGGGGTCTATTGGATTAGAAGTTTGAAATTTTGGGGTATGGGTCGGCATCAGCGTTACTAACACTGAAGCACAGGTGCCATGAGCAATTCATCATTTGCCTTTTCCTGTTGGGGAGCGATGGCTTAGGAGACAAGTTTAGGTCCCTATCACCTAAGGCTTTTCAATTTTATGAGCCGTAAGGGTCTCATAAAAGTATTTTCTCCCTACGAGTCGAAAGGATCTTGTAGGTGCGTTTTCTTCTTAGGAGTCATGGGGACTCCCAAATGTGTTTTTTCTTTGTGAGTCGTAAGGATCCCACGAAGGTGTTTTCTTACGAGTCGAGAGGATCTCGTAAGTTTTGTTCTCCTCATGTATCGTGAGGACACATGAGTGGGTCTTCCCAAATGGAGCATAATTCTAAGGGGGAGACCGGCCACGTGACTGGTGATTGCAGTAAGGTATGGGTGTGATAAGGATTATTTGAGCCCATGGATTGTATACGGTAGTCAACTTGGGGACCAATCATAGGGATGGAAGGATTTTGGGAAATTGGATTTTGGTTGGCGTCTGCATCGCTGCACTGGAATATGGTACCAGGAGCAACTCATCATTCGCCGTTGGGATATGGATTTTGGTTGGCGTCTACATCGCTGCACTGGATATGGTACTAGAAGCGACTCATCATTCGTCATTTTTTTTACCACGATTGCTCTATCATTTCAGCTTTTCTCATCGCGAAGGTCGCGATTGCCCTATCATTTCGGCTATTTATTCGCGGTTGCCCCATCATTTCGGCTTTATTTTTCATCTTTATTTTATTCGCTGATTTTTATTATGAGTTGCCCTATCATTTCGGCTTTTCTTTTTTCTTTTATTTACACATTTTTTATTTGTTTACACATATTTTTTTACATTCCCAGTTTAACGACTTAGGGGTCGTATGCTCCCAGTTTAACGACGTGGTGGTCAGCTGTTCCCAGTTTAACGACGTGGTGGTCAACTGTTGGAGCCTGGGCTTGATTCTGCAGAAACCACGGGCTCCTTTGGCCTAATTTCATAAGCGGGATCTTCGTCATCTAGACCGAACCGGTGTTGGATGGCAACAACTACGTCATCGTCATGGCTATAGGGCGTAGGAGGACTTATTCCTCTGGGCTCCATCATGTAGACCGTATGGGTTGTGTACCCATCCACCGCTTCTTCATTGGCAATATTGTTCGTTTGGCTCTTAGCTTGTTACCTCGGTCCGCTCCTTTCATAGAAAGGCAAATGTCTGAGAGAATCAGTTTCCCGAAAGACTTCGGTCTCTGTTTGTATGAAATTGGCAGTCGCAGCTTGACTGTTTGTTAACACGCCTTTAGATAGTTTTATCTCTCCTGCCTTGTATTGTTTTTCGACCCAATCTTTGAAGACGAAACAGTCCTCAATAGCATGACTTATCACTCTATGATAGGGGAAATATTTGGGGTCGTCGGTCATATTAGCTTCTTACGGTCTTTTTGATTCTGGCAATTGTAGACCGTTTCTTAAGGCGTCTTTGAATATTTTATGGACTTTGTCCCTTCTGAAGGAATAGACCTTATCCAGCTTCTCTTTAGTAGAGATTCTCCTCCCTCTCCGAACAATGGTTTCCGAGGCCGGTTGGCATTATGCCCGCTCATCCCTTGCTTATTTCGGTTAGTCGAAGTGTTAAAAGATTCAGTATCGTCGGAATTTCCACCTTTGCGATTATCATTCTTTCGGTTTCTCCAGGACCTATTGTTATTTTGGGAATCCGAGGGGGACTCCTTCTTTGAGCGCTCCAGCATCTGAACTTTCCTGGTCAGCTTTTTGAATGTTTTCAGACCCACAGTGCATAGAAACGGGGCCATCCAATTGTTGAGATTTCCGACGAGAAGGCTGACGGATTGGTCCTGCTCTATCGACGGTTCGCATTTGATAGAGAGATTGCGCCATCGGGTTATAAAATTCGTGCTGCTTTCGTTGTTCTTTGGCTTGGTCCATACGAGGTCGGCAATGGTGATCTTATTGCTGACACTCATAAACCTTTATCGGAACAGAGATTCCATTTGGATGAAAGTAGTAACAGAGCCATTCGGTATGCTCGCGTACCAGTCGAAAGCGACATCAGTTAAGCTATTAACGAACTGGCGGAGGAGAAGCGTATCATTGCCCCCAGTATTCCCACATGAGGCTTTCAAATGGGCGATATGCTGATTCGCATTTCCCGTCCCATCAAATCTTCCGAATTTGGGGATGACATAGCCGCTAGGAAATTCTATCAGATCATACTGAGCAGGATATGGTCCCCCACAACTGCTGATATCTTTTTGCGCTTCGGCTTCGGCTACCAATGTTTTGACTTTGTTGGCAACCAAATCCATGATTTGATCTTGAGTTAGCGGGTTACTGTCATTGGTAGCCAAGATATTTCCCGATATTAGGATGGGACTGACTTTCATGCGCTCCGTCCACCTTTGGATTTGAGGGAATAGGCGTCGGCTGTCTCGGGACACCGTTTCCCAGTTCATGAGCAGAGCCCTGTGCTTGATTAGGCGGCCGAGAGGCAAGTTGGGCTGTGAGCTATAATATGACGTTTGTCAAGTCGTCAATTTTTTAGTAGAGCTTGGCCATCTCCTTATCTTTACTTCTGAGCTGTTTTCGGAGCTCTTGGAGAAGTTGTTGCTCTGCGTTCTTGGGACGGAAGATTGACTCCTCTTCGCTTTCCGAACCCGACTCCTCATGATATGAGGGATCTCTCTGCTGATCAGCCTCACTGGAAGGATTTTCATTACCTCCCAGAGGATGCTGGTCTTGGGAAGTGGCAGCCGCATTCATGCCAGGTTGGATCTGAGATGTGGTGGCCCCCTCCTTGCTCTTGCTGCGCGTGCCTACCATGTAGACAGTGTGAACCACATATCCAGCCATCTCTTTATTTTTGGTGGGGTAACCATGTTCTTAGAACCTCATGAAGTTCAGCCTAGCATGAGCCTTAGCCCTTCTGTTGGCTCTATATTTGAGCCTTTTCTGTCTTAGCTTCTCACTCATGAGGGGTTGACGGGCATCCGTCATCTAGGAAGCCATCGTGAGTCGATTGACGGGGAGCTTATAGAAGATACCCGATTGAGCAGTCGTCAGGGGCGCCGCTGGAGCTTACTCGAGATGCCTTGTTGCTTTGTTGGTGTTGATGGTCTTACCTTCAGCTGGGGCCAAGGAAAGTCGTTCAAACACCGACTTGCGTTTGGGTAGTGGTGCCATCGAGATCACCACATTTGGCTTCCTGCCTTTCGAGGCCGGTCTGTCTGTTACTGGAGCTTGAGAAGCTGGGATGGCGCTAGCTGGCACGAACAGAATAGAGCCAAATGGTAGTAGCGGCTCCTCCCACTGTTGCCCGAGACTGGCCGGGAGGACCGTTCTAGCGTCCATCTTTATTGTGTAGGAGATGGGAGCCGTGTTGAGAGCTGAGCTTGTCCTTGGAGACATTTTTGCTGCGTCTGAAGATTGCAATTAGAAATTGTTAACCTGTACAATGAAGCATGATTTCATTAGAGGCAATCGATATGTATATTGATTGAGTTCGCATAAACGTTTGACCCGAAATATGGGAGGAAAGATAGGTCCCACCGGACATGCCGGAATCTGTAGGGTGTTTTTCGTCACCCCATTGAGATGGGAATACGCGTCGCTTGTCAGGATCATTACAGATTCCCTCCTGCCTAGGGTAGGCTGGGGTTTATTGATTGTGGGGATCCGAATCTCCGACAGCCATGGGCTAAGCTGCCCTTAATTACCCCTCGTCTTTGGAGCGAGAGAACCTCCAATTGACGGGTCGAACTTGTCATGCGAACTCAATGTGCAGTGTATGTATATGTGTCTTGAGGGGTTTTGGATATATCGGGGGCCTCGCAGAGTTTACGGGGGGCCCGCTATTCGGATAGCGGGCTGGGGTTCAAGGGGCTAGCAGCCCCTTTGCGGGGTGCAGGGCAGCGCCCCGTTAGAAATTTTTTCTAACGGGGAAAGTGTTGTGTAGTGTGTATGTATGTATGTAAAAAAAAAGGAAAATAGCGTCCAAAGGACGCATGAACGCCAGCGCCCCCCGTGCTTGACACGCGGGCGCTGGGCGCTGGTGCCCCACGTGCTTGTCACGCGGGTGCTAGGCGCCGGCGCCCCACGTGCTTGTCAACGTCAGCAGGAAAATGGGCTTAGCCCCTACACTGGGAGTTGTACTCCCGATTGACTTTTGGAGTTGAACTCCTGACAAAAAGGACAAACGGGCTTACCCCTGCACTGAGAGTTGTACTCCCAAAAAGAAAGATTTATTATATATATATATATATATATATATATATATATATATATATATATATATATTTGAGGAGTTAAACTCCTAGGTTATTTTTGGAGCTGATGAAAGGGGACCCCTTTCTTCTCCCTTGAACCCTGGATCTTCCCTAAAGTGGGATTTTTGGAGGTGAGTCTCCTTCTTCCTCCTCTCTATTGGCTGGATCTTAGAGAAAAGAGGGTGAGATTTTAAAAATCTCCCATTTTGGCGATTTGATGGAAGATCCGCGTTCCACTTCAAGGGTTTTGTGGTGAAAAATTATTTCTTTTTGGAATTTTTGGGAAGAATGAATTGTATTCTTTATTTCATTATCATGTTGCCTTATATAGGCTTACAAATTTACATATAGCCCCTTGGGCTGTACAAAATGGCATTTTGTCCATTTCATGCCTCATGTGCTCATTTTTTTTTGCACATGTGCCATGGGTTTTACAAAAATTTGGTTTTATGCCCATTTTTCTTACATTCATGTATGAAAATTACATCAAAATTATTTATTACATAATTTTCATTTTGGCATGGGGAAGGCTGGCCGCGGAGCTCGACTTGGGCATGGGCCCACTTGACCTGGGCTTGGGCCCACCTGGTTTGGGATTGACTTTGACTTTGACTTGGTCAACCGGGGTGTAATTTTTGACCCCAACAAATCTGTCACGCTCCATTTCCCAAAAGAGCGATAACGGCATGTGACAAGCCCGCGACGTATTTATTTTGAGAAGGTCATTTCTAAAAATAAATACGCTAAGCGTAATGTAAGCAGTATAATAATGACAAGAATAGACAAGTGAAAATAAAATCCAACATTTATATATATTTACATTCTCAACTTTACAGAGCTTAACTGATACAAGAAATCTGAACATAAAAAGAAAGTGTATAAACATGTGGCTTACTAAAAAAGAAAAACTGGAAAGAAAACTAATGATCTGCTTCAGGTGCGAAATGGTTTTAATCCTCTGCAGTTTCTTCCACCTCCTCTGATCATAAATCACCTGACGAATATTCTAAGAAACAAAAGATGGATGGAATGCCCGTCAGCGAACTTGCGCTCGGTAAGTCCCCGAGAAAAATGGGATGTGAATGTATATAAGTGAACATGCAAAGTGGCATATGATATGGTGTGAATGGAAATGAAACATGAACAAGTATAACATGTAATGCTAATGGCAACTATGTAAACATGATAATGGAACATGAGCATAGCAAACAAATATAGCATGGCTGTACAGTGTGGATATAATGAGCATGAAGTGAATATCAGTGTCCTAAGAGCTCTCTTCAAGATAATCTATCATAGCGCCAGTTTAAGTGTGAATATCAACCAATCTCAAGAGTATTCTTAAATCCGAGGCTATCGTCCAAGGGTAAAGAAACACGGGTCCAAAATAGCGGGACTTCAATTTTTATTGAAGTATTCCAAACCCAACAGGCTATCATCCAGGGGCTTGGAAACATGGGCCCTTATTCGTGAATTCATGATGTACCATTTCAGCCCAGTACCACAGCAACGTTATTTGTACCGTTTCAGCCCGGTACCATAGCGATGTTATTTATAATAACGGGACTCATGAGATTCTGTCGAATTCATACTTAAACTACCCAAACACCCCGCGTATTCTAAATTACAGTTAAAGTTACCAGTATTGCTCGAATCTATCAATACATCAAGTTGTAATATTGAGTTCATATCAAGATCAAGTATTCGTGTCAAGTGTTCATTTATTCATATAACTTGTATTCATGATTCGAGTCAAGTTGGTTCAAATGTACATATTAAGTTCAAACATTCATGTCAAGTTCAAGTATCTAGTTCAAGTTTAGGGTTAAGTCAAGTAGGAGTCAGGTGTTTGAATATATATGATTCGATATTCATGTGACGTTACATTTTATATTTAAGAAGAATTGTATCTTTTTAAAACTTCTTAAGTTTGGGAATAATCGGGCAACCACTACATATGAGCGGCAGAATTTGTGTCTTTTTTAAAGACGATTGCCAACGATAATTTCTTTAATTTGCAGTGTTATCTAAACTGGATATGCAAGCACCCAATTTCTCTAGCACTCCAAGGCTCAATAGAAAAGATACCGCTTAACCCATTGTTACCTAAATATCTTAAAGATTAATTAGGTTATATATTCTAGGCATTTTGGTGAACCTAGGTCATTTATGTAAAATAGTTCATTTGAAAACTCAAGGTTTTTTTATTATGTAAAATGCTTTATTTTAAAAAATAATAATAATAAACTCAAGGGTGTTTTGGTAAAAATATGTTAATTAGGATGTCAAGAATTTTAATAAGTATATATTTTAGATGTCATGGTATTTTAGTGAGAAAACCTAACTTGTAGAAGTTTATGGTATTTTAGTGTAAATCCATCTTTTGAAAACTTGGGGTATTTTAATAAAACAACTTAATTTTTTTAAATTTTCTTTTCTTTTAAGTTATATATTTTTAATTATTTCATTATTTAAATATTGTTGAAGTGATTTTTAGTTTTGTTTTAAAAGTCGGATTTTCCTTTCGAAACCGCACTCCGTGAAGAGCTCCGCATCTCATCCACTAAACCCAAGATGTGTGATAATCCGTACCATCACAACGAGTTCTCCTAAAAGAGTTGTGAGGCAAAAATACGCAAAGGAAAAGGATTAGTTAATTCTATAATTAAAATCTTGAGAGTATTCTAATATTAATTTAACTTTTAGAAAGTTAAGGATATGAAATTAATTTAACCAAGGATTCAGAAAATAGACTATAGCTGAATGGGGTTTACATGAATCCGTGTAGGGATGAACAGATGACATCAATCTAAAGGTATAATATATATTTTTGTTTATTTTATTTTATTTTTTTCAAACCCACCGCATTATCTGAACTTCTTCTATTTTTCAAAATGAAAGACCCACTAGAATGCTAACCTTAATTATTTTGTTCCCTATTTAAAATAATGTAAAGCTCAAATTAAACATTTATAAGAAATGATCTGCATATAAGTTTGTTTGGTTCTATAGCACAATGATTATGCAATCTCATGCAAATATCTTCTTTGGTGTATGAATCCAGGTTTGAATTTCTCAGATTACATGCAAAGTCTTGAACATCCAGCTAGTTGATATGAAGTTAGCTCATCAGTTCCTAATCCTTGGATATAAAATCTAAAGCTCTTGATTTTAAAATAAATTCACACAGAAAAATACACGAAACAAAAACACACACACACATATATATATTCGTACTGCAGGAAAAACAAATTCTTTACATGAAAGACAATAAGGTCGCTAGCATATGTATGACTGCTATCCAAAATATTCCATATTCATTACCTATCTAATGACATAAATATTTATCATTAGGGATTACGATAAGGCAAGACGGTAAATTCAAGAAAGGCATGACAAGAGTAAGAGAGGGACGGGGACTTACACGCGATTATAATGTGAGAACGATGGAAAACTTTTTCAGGCATTTCATCGAACACCTCCGAGCTCAAATTAAAACGTCAATGGATGACGGTCTGTAGGTGTCGACGGTGGCCTTAGTGGTTGCGGGCGACGACTAGGAGCTCCGGTAGTGGCTCAGCGGCAACACGATGACGATGGAGCTCAGGCTTGGATGCTGGAGTTGGCTCGAGGCTTGAGCTTCGGAGGGGGAGGGGTGAGGCTCGGGGGTGGAGGCCGGTGATGGGAGGTGAGAGAGGCGGTTGGAGGAGCTAGGGCAACGAGGTAGCGAGAGGGTCGGCCGGCGAAGTTTGTTTCACGGTGAAGTGCTCGGGAGGGGTAAGGGATGAGGGAGAAAGAGAGAGAGAGAGAAAAGTGATGAAAATGGAGGCAGAGGATTGAGAGAGTGGGAGAGAGTAGGGATTAAAAAGATGGGTTTTTTTTATAAGACGTAGAGAGGGAAATGGATGGTCGGAGGTTTTAGAATGGGGGATGTGAAAAGATGACAGAGAGAAGAGGAGGGAGAGCAAGAGTGGGAAAAGAATAAATGGGTAATTAAGAGAATTTAAATTTAATTAATGGGGTTTTTTTAATTAAGGAAATAAGTTAAATAAGAAGAGGGAATTTGAACAGGGTTTAGTGGGTTTTAAGATTCTGGGCTTTGGGTTGAGTTTGGGATTTGGGTTTGGGTTATAATGAATTAAAAAAATAGGTTTATGGGTTTGAAATAAAATAGAGAGAAGAATATGGGTCAATTGATTTGGGTATGGAGATTGGTTTTAGAAAACAAAATGTGAGTTTGGGTTTTATTTGAGATGGATATAAATAAAAGAGATTGGGTTAGCGATGGAGGTCGGAATCTCCCTCAGATGCTGTCATCCGTCGATCTTGTGACCAGCGGGGTTGAAGAGCTGTGATTTGGAAAGAGAGTGTGGATCTCAATGGATGGTTGATAGATGTTGACACCGAGCTATGTGCAAAGAAGTCCCGGGGTGGGATACCACCGTAGGACCCTCCAATGATCAAGTGAGTACCGAGGAATATTTAGTAGAGTAGCGGCGTATTCGAATTAGTTCGAGTTACCTGAATTGTCTGGAGGAGGGGTTAATATAGGGGTCGCCTGAGGGCGAGCCAATGTGTGATTCTCGCCGTCCATTCCGCCCATGCGTAACGTCCGCATTGATGGCGAGATACACTAGCATGAGATGTGGGGCGTGGAGCGGCGGAAATCTCGCCATGGCGAGATATACGGATTCGTTATGGGGACGCCTGTGCTCCACGAACGCTGGGGAATCTCAGCTATAGGATAGCTCGAAGACGAGCAAAGAAGCTGAAGAAGCTCGGCTATAGGATTGCTCGGAGGCAAGCTATTGGCTGATGGTTAGGTGAAGAGAGAACGTATTCAGGAGAGGCCCCCTAAAGGTCGGATGCTACCTCGGAGGTGAGGTGCCGAGGAATGTCCCCCTTGCACGGTACTTATCTCAGCTTCGTAGACTTTAAGTAGCTAGTTGGTGCACGTAGGAGACCTGCCATCCGTCATGTGCCTTGATTTGGGAAATCCTTACTCATGAGAACTATTGTAAATCCCCGTTCTCCATCTATAAGAATTTTCCTTGTATTTTCCGAATTCCAGAGATTTACTTTCCCTCACTATTATTCTGTAGATGGTGGTAGCTGAATCCCAGTATTTATATTTTTTCAACAACCTAAAAATCAAATTAAAACTAACAAATTAATTTCTTAAACCAACCCAGTCCACTCGATCCTTTAATTAAAATCCCTAAATTCATTTCAACCCTCAGCCCAAAAATTTTCCTTAACAATTAAAACCTTATCGACCCTTACTTTTCTCCCCAGCTCATTCAAATTTTACTTTACATAAATCCTTTATAAATCCGTCAGCCCAATACCTTTTCAGCCCGCACACACTTAACTAATAAATTCCCTATATATATTTTCCCTGGCCCATTCCTTTTAGTATGCCTCAGCCCAATCCTATTTTTTTAAAATAATTCCTTAACCCAAGTTTAAATCTTTGGCCCGTCCCCCTTATAACTCCTGCAGCCCACGAAATTTATTTCTAAGGAATTTTTCTCACGAGCGGCCCACTCCATGCGGCCCGTGTTCAATTCCCTCCTTCAGACCCCTGTTCATCTTCCCCTCTCACAACGGTAACATTCCTTTAACCGCGCGCGACACGCCTCCCCCGCCGTCGCCCACGCCCTCGCCCTACCGTTGCCCCCACGTTGTCAAACTCGTCGCCCTCATCTCTCTCGTACTCACAAACTCCTCCCCTCTTTTCTCTACATTCACCGAGCCCAAAAGAAAACCCGAACACCCAAACTTTCTCTCGAGCCATTGACACCTCCACCGCCGGCGATCATCCCACCTCGTCGTTCAACCCAAGACGACAACCACTCATCCACACTCCTTCTCCCTCCACGACTCCATCTCCACCCACTCGAGTCTCCCCTGCACACGACCCCCACTGCAAGGCTCGGCCACAGCACCCTGGCACCTAACGCCGGCGAGCCCCACTTCGCCTGAACCCCCTCCACGACCCTACTCACCCTCAGCATCACCCTCATCTCTTCAGACCCGACCCCCACTACTCCCCATCTCTCTCCAAAACTCCAAAACCATTTTCAAACAAAATTTTTCTCACTGTGAAACCTCTCCGTACTCATAGCCGGAGCGCCGTCGACCGACGCCAACCCCAGCACACCTCGGGAGACCCACAGAGCACCATTCTAGACGTCCAGTGGCTGTGCAAACGACTCCGGACAACCCGACGCGAGATCCACTTCTAGATCGAGGCTCGCGGGAATTCGGTACGTGGCGTATATCGCGCGTTCGTGACGACACTGCTGTCGTACGATCCCGAGGCGTTCTCCAGGCAAGTGTTTACTTGCTTCATGCTATTATAGTCGTGTCACACACCTAGATCACATAGTTTACGAACTTAATGATTATATATATATATTGACCAAGGTGTTCGATGCTAGTCTCTCATGGATATAGCTGTTTAATTTGACGGAAACCGATACCTTCTGTTGGCCTATATAATGTTAAATATAGTGTATGAATCTCGCTGGAAAATACGAATGTTTGTAACGAAAACTGATACTCCCAAATATGCCGTTAAAACTGGAATTTTCTCGTGCCTGAAAACGAATAAAATCACCATAAATCATATGTATACTGGATTGAGACGTTCGAGGGCTCAAATCGAAGCCGACTCGATGAACTTTAACCCTATGGAAAATACTAATGATTCCTGTTCTGTAATCATGATGATAACTGGGTCGGAACACGACTCTGGACTGCAGTCCAGAGCGTTTCTGATTGGTGTGTTCTGTCTAAAATCCTGCGTCCCCGTATTTCCTGAAATCGCATGGTACGGAACTTTACAGTAGTTATAAGATATACCTGTTGGTGAAAGAAAACAAGTGGTCTCTTTCCGATTCATCGCAGTTTGTTATTTTAAACTTATTCTAAAATGGCAGAACGTAAAGCTGTCCAGAACACTTCCTGAAATGACATTTGAGATTGAACTGTGTATAACTTTCAATGTACAGATGCGATTGAAAATCCGTCTATTGCGTTGAATAATTTATCGAAAACCCTAAATTTCATTTAACTGTGACACCACTAAATTCTGAGCCCAACTGGGCGCAATTTGTGTCGCGAAACAAACGTTCAGTTCTGAAATTGAAATTCCAGCTGCGAACACTTAAACTGAAACAGTTATATCTTAAAAACCAAAACTCCGATCGAACTGAAACAAAAATTGATGAATTCCTGACTGATTGTTCTATATATCTTACCTACATCATAATTGCTGAATTCATAACATATTAATTTGCGTAATTCATTTTGGTTCGTGACATGCATATTAATTCATAACATACCGAGCTTATTTGGTAGTTTACAATACATATATCATACCCTTGTTATATACACAGTGTTAGTGCGTGTGGACATTGCATTATCGTGTGTGATAGATGTTGGTTTAGGAGTGACGAGTACACCAATGGAAAGTGAACATTCGTGACAGTGATTGATACAGTGGTTAGTGATGAAACCGTGTCATTGGTATACTTGTACACAACTAGATCAATATCATAAATAGTGTAACCTGGGGAAAAAGGGGAAATCAAAGTGAAAAGAGTATCGTATTTAGCGGGACCGTGATTAGAGGATGATCATTCGAACTGTGATACTTATACGTGTAGGACAGGATCTAGCGATCCGGCTGACAGGGTTATGTCCCGGGCATGTGGGCCGTTGTCTCGGGTATGTACGAGACTCCTGTTAAACATGATCCTCCTTCCACTATGTGATTTCAAACATGACCTAGAGACCGATAGGGACACATAACATATTCTGCATCATATTGTGACATAGTGATTACTTGCATTATTCTCATACCAGTATCACCTTATTTACCTGTTGCATCTGATTGTAATAATATTATTATTTGTGTCGCTCTGACGACCTGAGTATGCATGCTCAGATTCCGCGGGAGGACCAGCACCGGAGACGGATCTATCCTTTGAGTTCACGGAGATATAGTTTGGTGTACCTTCTTCATTTACTGCTTTCCATAAGAGAGATTGTGAGATTGAACTTGATTAGTTATCTTTCTTATTATCTGTGATCTGTGAACAATGAAATTTTAATGTAATAAATTAGTGATGTGATTCCTTTAATACTGTGCTTTATTTACTGATTACCATGTAGTGCTAGAAGCCGAAGTGTGACTACGGCGGGATGATTCCTTGACCGTAGGAGCATGGCTGGCCTAGTCATCCCTCGTTTTCCGTATTTTGGGAAGCGGGGCGTGACATGGTTTAGTTGGTATCAGAGCCTGTGTTTAGTATCAAGGGATAACATTAACTATGCAATATTACGTTATTCTTGTTTCACTACCCTTGATTTCTATCCTTGAATCTGAACCTATTCTTTTGAATCTTCCAGTGATATGACGTCCCCGAACGATCCCTCCTCGGACTCCAGCTCTCAGGACCGCACGGAAAGAATACTCAGTGCACTGACCACTCTCGCGGAAGCTCAGGAGAGGAAGACAGATTTGCTTACTGAGGGACTCAGGGCGATTACCGCTGCAGGAGGACCCTCCGCACTTATTACCGCCCCCGAGGGCGCTACTCCACCAGCTTATCAGGCTAGGGCCGGTACTGTGTCAGACTTCCGACGGTTACACCCAGCGGCGTTCACAGGGCTAGCTGAACCACTTGAAGCTGAGCAATGGCTGGTAAACATGGAGAATTTATTGGCAGCCGCCAGGGTTCCAGAGGAAGACAGAGTGAATGTGATAAAGATACAATTAGAAGACGAGGCTCGTACATGGTGGTCGGTAGAAGAAAGCAGACTTGAAGAGCCGATTGAATGGGACAAGTTTAAGGAGTGCTTCTTAGATCACTATTTTCCTCCCACAGCCAAGGCAGAAATGGAGGAAAGGTTTATTCTTCTGAAGCAGAATGGACGCCCAGTGGACGTTTATGCGGCAGAGTTCAACCGTCTGAGCCGCTTTGCTCCATACATGGTCAAATCAGAAGTCACCAGGGCTAGGCGTTTCCTTCAGGGGTTAGATTTTGAGTTGCAGCAGCTGATTGCATCGTTAGATCTACAGACTTTCGCACAGGTACTCAACGCGGCGAGAGTTCAGGAGCAATTGATTAACAAGTTCAGAAGACCCCCAGTTGTTCCAGCACGTAACCACGCGCCTTCTCGAGGAGCCATACCGGTTCACAGAGCAGGGACGACGCAAATGAAGCGCCCTTTTGTACCACAGCATCGCCCCCAGAGACAGGGCGTAACTTGCGGCTATTGCGGTAGAGGAGGACATACTCAGAAGGACTGTCGCCGTGCCAAGGGACAGTGCCTGATTTGCGGTTCCAGTCAACACAGGATTAACAGTTGTCCTGAGCGAGCAGAAATACAGGGAGGTTCTGGACCGTCACAGCAGAGGCCGCAGGAGCAGAGGAAACCATTTACAGGTCGCGGTCAGGGACGGGCTTTCACCTTGACCGCCGAGCAGGCAGAGGCGTCAGGAGATGTGGTTACAGGTACTCTACTCGTACATTCCTTGCCAGCTAGAGTACTTTTTGATTCAGGAGCATCGCATTGTTTCTTGTCTGAACATTTCACCAATACACACTCAATACCACATGAACCACTAACCAAGGGATGGGAAATTCATACGGGTAATGGCATTATTATATCTAGTCGGGAATGTAGATTATGCCCGGTTGTAGTGTGTGGTAGGGAATTCTATGCGAATTTCCTCCTAATTGGGACAGGCAGTTACGACGCAATTCTCGGGATGGATTGGATGAGCACTTTCCATGCAGTTATCGACTGTCGGGCAAGGAAGGTGATCTTCCGCATCCCCAATCACCCGGAGTTTATTTTCGAGGGCGGAAGCGAATCTTTGGAGCCAGCTAAGTATAGAGCAAAGCCTAAGGAATTGACAGCCATGGAGATTGATAAGAGCCCAGTTCCAGAAATTGTTCGGGACTTCCTATACGTATTTCCTGAAGATCTACCGGGTCTACCACCTCCTCGAATTTTGGAGTTCTCGATCGATTTGATTCCAGGTACCGCCCCAGTATCCAGGGCCCCCTACAGGATGGCACCAGTGGAGTTGGCGGAATTGAAGAAACAAGTTGAAGAACTGTTGGAGAAGGGATTTATTCGGCCAAGCGCTTCACCGTGGGGTGCTCCAGTCCTATTAGTAAAGAAGAAGGATGGATCGTTGCGAATGTGTATAGATTATCGGGAGCTGAACAAGGTCACAATAAAGAACAAGTATCCAATCCCGCGTATCGATGACCTATTTGATCAGCTAAGTGGAGCCAAGGTTTTCTCGAAGTTGGATCTCCGTTCTGGATATCATCAAATCAGAGTAGCAACCGAGGATGTATGCAAGACGGCTTTCAGGACCCGATACGGACATTACGAGTTCCTTGTGATGCCGTTCGGTGTTACCAATGCCCCAGCAATATTCATGGATTTAATGAACAGGGTGTTCGCAAAATACTTAGACACGTTCGTCGTTGTGTTTATCGACGACATACTTGTCTACTCGAAGACCTGGGAAGAGCATGCGGAACATTTGCGCACGGTTCTACAAATTCTTCGGGAAGAGAAGCTGTATGCGAAGCTGAGCAAGTGTGAATTTTGGCTCGACAAGGTACAGTTTTTGGGACATATTGTTTCGGGCGAAGGCATCTCGGTGGACCCAGCAAAGATAGAATCTGTCAGAGATTGGCCGACGCCGAAGTCTGTAGCAGAGATCAGGAGTTTTCTGGGATTGGCAGGTTATTATCGGAGGTTCGTCCAAGATTTCTCAAGGATCGCGGAACCATTGACGAGGCTGACACGGAAGGACGTGCCGTTTACATGGACAGAGGAATGCATTCAAGCATTTGACACACTAAAGCAGAAGTTAACCACAGCACCTATACTTACAGTACCAGATAATTCCGGTGGTTTGGTGATACACAGTGATGCCTCGGGGAAGGGTTTAGGCTGTGTTTTGATGCAGCACGGCCGAGTGGTTGCTTACGCCTCTCGACAACTGAGAAACCACGAGAAGAACTACCCCACGCACGACTTGGAGTTAGCTGCGGTAGTTTTTGCATTAAAGATTTGGAGGCACTATCTTTTGGGTGAGAAAGTGGAGGTATACATGGATCATAAGAGCTTGAAATATGTATTCACTCAGAAGGAACTGAACATGAGGCAGCGCCGATGGCTAGAGCTAATGGCAGATTATGATCTGGACCTTCAGTATCACCCGGGGAAGGTCAATGTTGTACCAGACGCACTCAGTCGCAAACCAGCGGTCATGATGTTGACCGATCAGAGAAGTATTATTGAGGATTTCCAGAGACTTGAACTTGAGGTCGTTATGCCGAACGCACTAAGTCAATTTTGGCAGCTACAGGTGCAATCTTCCCTAGTGGATCGCATCAAGATTGCACAAGCGGATGATCCCCGATTACAAAAGTTCAGAGAGCAAGTGGAAGCTGGACTGAGAACGGATTTGATTATACATGAAGATGGCTCTTTGAGATTCGGTAGCAGACTCTGCGTACCTAAAGGAGATGTACGAGAAGAAGTTTTGGCTGAAGCACACAGTTCAGCTTATTCTGTGCATCCAGGAGGTACAAAAATGTATCAGGATCTAAAGCAGCACTTTTGGTGGAACGGAATGAAGCGGGAAATTGCGAGGTTCGTATCCAGATGCTTGGTATGTCAGCAGGTGAAGGCGGAACATCAGAGAACAGCAGGATTATTACAACCATTGCCGATACCTGAATGGAAGTGGGAGCACATTACTATGGATTTTGTGACGGCCTTACCACGGAGCCCTAGAGGCAATAATGCTATTTGGGTTATCGTCGATCGCCTCACAAAAGCTGCACACTTTCTACCTTTCCGAGTGGGACAGTCGACAGAATCACTGGCAGAAAGATATATGCAGGAGATTGTGCGACTTCACGGTGTTCCAGTCAGCATTGTGTCCGACCGGGACACGAGATTCTTGTCGCACTTTTGGAAGAGCTTACAGGAGAGTTTGGGAACCCGCCTTAAATTCAGCACAGCTTATCACCCACAGACGGATGGACAATCTGAGCGTACAATTCAGACGCTCGAGGATATGTTGAGAGCCTGTATGTTGGACTTTCAGGGTTCCTGGGAGGA
Source organism: Agapanthus africanus (assembly GCA_030015575.1). Lineage (NCBI taxonomy): Eukaryota > Viridiplantae > Streptophyta > Magnoliopsida > Asparagales > Amaryllidaceae > Agapanthus > Agapanthus africanus. The sequence continues at coordinate 99,890,211 of JASDDO010000008.1, forward strand.
CCATCTGCACCTAGTCGAGTTTTCTTACAACAATAGTTATCAGGCTAGTATTCAGATGGCTCCTTTTGAAGCGCTATATGGGCGGAAGTGTCGATCCCCAGTATGTTGGGATGATGTGGGGGAACGAAGATTACTGGGCCCCGAACTCATCGTTCAGACAGTTGACAAGGTTCAAATGATCAGGCAGCGTATTAAGACGGCTCAGGATCGACAAAAGAGTTGGGCAGATACCAACAGAAGGGCACTTGAGTTCGGAGTTGGAGATCATGTATTCTTGAAGATTTCCCCTACACGTGGAGTTATCAGATTCGGAAGTCGGGGAAAACTTAGTCCCCGTTTTATCGGACCTTTTGAGGTACTAGAGCGAGTAGGAGAGGTGGCCTATCGACTTGCCTTGCCTCCATCGCTAGCTGGGGTGCACAGTACCTTCCACGTGTCACAGTTGCGGCGTTATGTCCGGGATGAGAGCCATGTCCTGGACCATTCAGAGCTAGTCTTGGGTACTGACTTATCGTACGAAGAGCAGCCTACCACCATTCTCGACCGTAGAGAGAAAGTGCTGAAGAATAAAGTCATTCCGTTAGTCCGAGTATCTTGGGGCGGTCGTTCCCCAGGAGAATCCACTTGGGAGCGGGAGGAAGATATCCGTGATCGTTATCCACATCTTTTTGTTTAGCACATTGTATTCTTGTATCCTTGTTAAATTTCGAGGACGAAATTTTGTTAAGGGGGGTATGATGTAAATCCCCGTTCTCCATCTATAAGAATTTTCCTTGTATTTTCCGAATTCCAGAGATTTACTTTCCCTCACTATTATTCTGTAGATGGTGGAAGCTGAATCCCAGTATTTATATTTTTCCAACAACCTAAAAATCAAATTAAAACTAACAAATTAATTTCTTAAACCAACCCAGTCCACTCGATCCTTTAATTAAAATCCCTAAATTCATTTCAACCCTCAGCCCAAAAATTTTCCTTAACAATTAAAACCTTATCGACCCTTACTTTTCTCCCCAGCTCATTCAAATTTTACTTTACATAAATCCTTTATAAATCCGTCAGCCCAATACCTTTTCAGCCCGCACACACTTAACTAATAAATTCCCTATATATATTTTCCCTGGCCCATTCCTTTTAGTATGCCTCAGCCCAATCCTATTTTTTTAAAATAATTCCTTAACCCAAGTTTAAATCTTTGGCCCGTCCCCCTTATAACTCCTGCAGCCCACGAAATTTATTTCTAAGGAATTTTTCTCACGAGCGGTCCACTCCATGCGGCCCGTGTTCAATTCCCTCCTTCAGACCCCTGTTCATCTTCCCCTCTCACAACGGTAACATTCCTTTAACCGCGCGCGACACGCCTCCCCCGCCGTCGCCCACGCCCTCGCCCTACCGTTGCCCCCACGTTGTCAAACTCGTCGCCCTCATCTCTCTCGTACTCACAAACTCCTCCCCTCTTTTCTCTACATTCACCGAGCCCAAAAGAAAACCCGAACACCCAAACTTTCTCTCGAGCCATTGACACCTCCACCGCCGGCGATCATCCCACCTCGTCGTTCAACCCAAGACGACAACCACTCATCCACACTCCTTCTCCCTCCACGACTCCATCTCCACCCACTCGAGTCTCCCCTGCACACGACCCCCACTGCAAGGCTCGGCCACAGCACCCTGGCACCTAACGCCGGCGAGCCCCACTTCGCCTGAACCCCCTCCACGACCCTACTCACCCTCAGCATCACCCTCATCTCTTCAGACCCGACCCCCACTACTCCCCATCTCTCTCCAAAACTCCAAAACCATTTTCAAACAAAATTTTTCTCACTGTGAAACCTCTCCGTACTCATAGCCGGAGCGCCGTCGACCGACGCCAACCCCAGCACACCTCGGGAGACCCACAGAGCACCATTCTAGACGTCCAGTGGCTGTGCAAACGACTCCGGACAACCCGACGCGAGATCCACTTCTAGATCGAGGCTCGCGGGAATTCGGTACGTGGCGTATATCGCGCGTTCGTGACGACACTGCTGTCGTACGATCCCGAGGCGTTCTCCAGGCAAGTGTTTACTTGCTTCATGCTATTATAGTCGTGTCACACACCTAGATCACATAGTTTACGAACTTAATGATTATATATATATATTGACCAAGGTGTTCGATGCTAGTCTCTCATGGATATAGCTGTTTAATTTGACAGAAACCGATACCTTCTGTTGGCCTATATAATGTTAAATATAGTGTATGAATCTCGCTGGAAAATACGAATGTTTGTAACGAAAACTGATACTCCCAAATATGCCGTTAAAACTGGAATTTTCTCGTGCCTGAAAACGAATAAAATCACCATAAATCATATGTATACTGGATTGAGACGTTCGAGGGCTTAAATCGAAGCCGACTCGATGAACTTTAACCCTATGGAAAATACTAATGATTCCTGTTCTGTAATCATGATGATAACTGGGTCGGAACACGACTCTGGACTGCAGTCCAGAGCGTTTCTGATTGGTGTGTTCTGTCTAAAATCCTGCGTCCCCGTATTTCCTGAAATCGCATGGTACGGAACTTTACAGTAGTTATAAGATATACCTGTTGGTGAAAGAAAACAAGTGGTCTCTTTCCGATTCATCGCAGTTTGTTATTTTAAACTTATTCTAAAATGGCAGAACGTAAAGCTGTCCAGAACACTTCCTGAAATGACATTTGAGATTGAACTGTGTATAACTTTCAATGTACAGATGCGATTGAAAATCCGTCTGTTGCGTTGAATAATTTATCGAAAACCCTAAATTTCATTTAACTGTGACACCACTAAATTCTGAGCCCAACTGGGCGCAATTTGTGTCGCGAAACAAACGTTCAGTTCTGAAATTGAAATTCCAGCTGCGAACACTTAAACTGAAACAGTTATATCTTAAAAACCAAAACTCCGATCGAACTGAAACAAAAATTGATGAATTCCTGACTGATTGTTCTATATATCTTACCTACATCATAATTGCTGAATTCATAACATATTAATTTTCGTAATTCATTTTGGTTCGTGACATGCATATTAATTCATAACATACCGAGCTTATTTGGTAGTTTACAATACATATATCATACCCTTGTTATATACACAGTGTTAGTGCGTGTGGACATTGCATTATCGTGCGTGATAGATGTTGGTTTAGGAGTGACGAGTACACCAATGGAAAGTGAACATTCGTGACAGTGATTGATACAGTGGTTAGTGATGAAACCGTGTCATTGGTATACTTGTACACAACTAGATCAATATCATAAATAGTGTAACCTGGGGAAAAAGGGGAAATCAAAGTGGAAAGAGTATCGTATTTAGCGGGACCGTGATTAGAGGATGATCATTCGAACTGTGATACTTATACGTGTAGGACAGGATCTAGCGATCCGGCTGACAGGGTTATGTCCCGGGCATGTGGGCCGTTGTCTCGGGTATGTACGAGACTCCTGTTAAACATGATCCTCCTTCCACTATGTGATTTCAAACATGACCTAGAGACCGATAGGGACACATAACATATTCTGCATCATATTGTGACATAGTGATTACTTGCATTATTCTCATACCAGTATCACCTTATTTACCTGTTGCATCTGATTGTAATAATATTATTATTTGTGTCGCTCTGACGACCTGAGTATGCATGCTCAGATTCCGCGGGAGGACCAGCACCGGAGACGGATCTATCCTTTGAGTTCACGGAGATATAGTTTGGTGTACCTTCTTCATTTACTGCTTTCCATAAGAGAGATTGTGAGATTGAACTTGATTAGTTATCTTTCTTATTATCTGTGATCTGTGAACAATGAAATTTTAATGTAATAAATTAGTGATGTGATTCCTTTAATACTGTGCTTTATTTACTGATTACCATGTAGTGCTAGAAGCCGAAGTGTGACTACGGCGGGATGATTCCTTGACCGTAGGAGCATGGCTGGCCTAGTCATCCCTCGTTTTCCGTATTTTGGGAAGCGGGGCGTGACATGGTTTAGTTGGTATCAGAGCCTGTGTTTAGTATCAAGGGATAACATTAACTATGCAATATTACGTTATTCTTGTTTCACTACCCTTGATTTCTATCCTTGAATCTGAACCTATTCTTTTGAATCTTCCAGTGATATGACGTCCCCGAACGACCCCTCCTCGGACTCCAGCTCTCAGGACCGCACGGAAAGAATACTCAGTGCACTGACCACTCTCGCGGAAGCTCAGGAGAGGAAGACAGATTTGCTTACTGAGGGACTCAGGGCGATTACCGCTGCAGGAGGACCCTCCGCACTTATTACCGCCCCCGAGGGCGCTACTCCACCAGCTTATCAGGCTAGGGCCGGTACTGTGTCAGACTTCCGACGGTTACACCCAGCGGCGTTCACAGGGCTAGCTGAACCACTTGAAGCTGAGCAATGGCTGGTAAACATGGAGAATTTATTGGCAGCCGCCAGGGTTCCAGAGGAAGACAGAGTGAATGTGATAAAGATACAATTAGAAGACGAGGCTCGTACATGGTGGTCGGTAGAAGAAAGCAGACTTGAAGAGCCGATTGAATGGGACAAGTTTAAGGAGTGCTTCTTAGATCACTATTTTCCTCCCACAGCCAAGGCAGAAATGGAGGAAAGGTTTATTCTTCTGAAGCAGAATGGACGCCCAGTGGACGTTTATGCGGCAGAGTTCAACTGTCTGAGCCGCTTTGCTCCATACATGGTCAAATCAGAAGTCACCAGGGCTAGGCGTTTCCTTCAGGGGTTAGATTTTGAGTTGCAGCAGCTGATTGCATCGTTAGATCTACAGACTTTCGCACAGGTACTCAACGCGGCGAGAGTTCAGGAGCAATTGATTAACAAGTTCAGAAGACCCCCAGTTGTTCCAGCACGTAACCACGCGCCTTCTCGAGGAGCCATACCGGTTCACAGAGCAGGGACGACGCAAATGAAGCGCCCTTTTGTACCACAGCATCGCCCCCAGAGACAGGGCGTAACTTGCGGCTATTGCGGTAGAGGAGGACATACTCAGAAGGACTGTCGCCGTGCCAAGGGACAGTGCCTGATTTGCGGTTCCAGTCAACACAGGATTAACAGTTGTCCTGAGCGAGCAGAAATACAGGGAGGTTCTGGACCGTCACAGCAGAGGCCGCAGGAGCAGAGGAAACCATTTACAGGTCGCGGTCAGGGACGGGCTTTCACCTTGACCGCCGAGCAGGCAGAGGCGTCAGGAGATGTGGTTACAGGTACTCTACTCGTACATTCCTTGCCAGCTAGAGTACTTTTTGATTCAGGAGCATCGCATTGTTTCTTGTCTGAACATTTCACCAATACACACTCAATACCACATGAACCACTAACCAAGGGATGGGAAATTCATACGGGTAATGGCATTATTATATCTAGTCGGGAATGTAGATTATGCCCGGTTGTAGTGTGTGGTAGGGAATTCTATGCGAATTTCCTCCTAATTGGGACAGGCAGTTACGACGCAATTCTCGGGATGGATTGGATGAGCACTTTCCATGCAGTTATCGACTGTCGGGCAAGGAAGGTGATCTTCCGCATCCCCAATCACCCGGAGTTTATTTTCGAGGGCGGAAGCGAATCTTTGGAGCCAGCTAAGTATAGAGCAAAGCCTAAGGAATTGACAGCCATGGAGATTGATAAGAGCCCAGTTCCAGAAATTGTTCGGGACTTCCTATACGTATTTCCTGAAGATCTACCGGGTCTACCACCTCCTCGAATTTTGGAGTTCTCGATCGATTTGATTCCAGGTACCGCCCCAGTATCCAGGGCCCCCTACAGGATGGCACCAGTGGAGTTGGCGGAATTGAAGAAACAAGTTGAAGAACTGTTGGAGAAGGGATTTATTCGGCCAAGCGCTTCACCGTGGGGTGCTCCAGTCCTATTAGTAAAGAAGAAGGATGGATCGTTGCGAATGTGTATAGATTATCGGGAGCTGAACAAGGTCACAATAAAGAACAAGTACCCAATCCCGCGTATCGATGACCTATTTGATCAGCTAAGTGGAGCCAAGGTTTTCTCGAAGTTGGATCTCCGTTCTGGATATCATCAAATCAGAGTAGCAACCGAGGATGTATGCAAGACGGCTTTCAGGACCCGATACGGACATTACGAGTTCCTTGTGATGCCGTTCGGTGTTACCAATGCCCCAGCAATATTCATGGATTTAATGAACAGGGTGTTCGCAAAATACTTAGACACGTTCGTCGTTGTGTTTATCGACGACATACTTGTCTACTCGAAGACCTGGGAAGAGCATGCGGAACATTTGCGCACGGTTCTACAAATTCTTCGGGAAGAGAAGCTGTATGCGAAGCTGAGCAAGTGTGAATTTTGGCTCGACAAGGTACAGTTTTTGGGACATATTGTTTCGGGCGAAGGCATCTCGGTGGACCCGGCAAAGATAGAATCTGTCAGAGATTGGCCGACGCCGAAGTCTGTAGCAGAGATCAGGAGTTTTCTGGGATTGGCAGGTTATTATCGGAGGTTCGTCCAAGATTTCTCAAGGATCGTGGAACCATTGACGAGGCTGACACGGAAGGACGTGCCGTTTACATGGACAGAGGAATGCATTCAAGCATTTGACACACTAAAGCAGAAGTTAACCACAGCACCTATACTTACAGTACCAGATAATTCCGGTGGTTTGGTGATACACAGTGATGCCTCGGGGAAGGGTTTAGGCTGTGTTTTGATGCAGCACGGCCGAGTGGTTGCTTACGCCTCTCGACAACTGAGAAACCACGAGAAGAACTACCCCACGCACGACTTGGAGTTAGCTGCGGTAGTTTTTGCATTAAAGATTTGGAGGCACTATCTTTTGGGTGAGAAAGTGGAGGTATACATGGATCATAAGAGCTTGAAATATGTATTCACTCAGAAGGAACTGAACATGAGGCAGCGCCGATGGCTAGAGCTAATGGCAGATTATGATCTGGACCTTCAGTATCACCCGGGGAAGGTCAATGTTGTACCAGACGCACTCAGTCGCAAACCAGCGGTCATGATGTTGACCGATCAGAGAAGTATTATTGAGGATTTCCAGAGACTTGAACTTGAGGTCGTTATGCCGAACGCACTAAGTCAATTTTGGCAGCTACAGGTGCAATCTTCCCTAGTGGATCGCATCAAGATTGCACAAGCGGATGATCCCCGATTACAAAAGTTCAGAGAGCAAGTGGAAGCTGGACTGAGAACGGATTTGATTATACATGAAGATGGCTCTTTGAGATTCGGTAGCAGACTCTGCGTACCTAAAGGAGATGTACGAGAAGAAGTTTTGGCTGAAGCACACAGTTCAGCTTATTCTGTGCATCCAGGAGGTACAAAAATGTATCAGGATCTAAAGCAGCACTTTTGGTGGAACGGAATGAAGCGGGAAATTGCGAGGTTCGTATCCAGATGCTTGGTATGTCAGCAGGTGAAGGCGGAACATCAGAGAACAGCAGGATTATTACAACCATTGCCGATACCTGAATGGAAGTGGGAGCACATTACTATGGATTTTGTGACGGCTTTACCACGGAGCCCTAGAGGCAATAATGCTATTTGGGTTATCGTCGATCGCCTCACAAAAGCTGCACACTTTCTACCTTTCCGAGTGGGACAGTCGACAGAATCACTGGCAGAAAGATATATGCAGGAGATTGTGCGACTTCACGGTGTTCCAGTCAGCATTGTGTCCGACCGGGACACGAGATTCTTGTCGCACTTTTGGAAGAGCTTACAGGAGAGTTTGGGAACCCGCCTTAAATTCAGCACAGCTTATCACCCACAGACGGATGGACAATCTGAGCGTACAATTCAGACGCTCGAGGATATGTTGAGAGCCTGTATGTTGGACTTTCAGGGTTCCTGGGAGGACCATCTGCACCTAGTCGAGTTTTCTTACAACAATAGTTATCAGGCTAGTATTCAGATGGCTCCTTTTGAAGCGCTATATGGGCGGAAGTGTCGATCCCCAGTATGTTGGGATGATGTGGGGGAACGAAGATTACTGGGCCCCGAACTCATCGTTCAGACAGTTGACAAGGTTCAAATGATCAGGCAGCGTATTAAGACGGCTCAGGATCGACAAAAGAGTTGGGCAGATACCAACAGAAGGGCACTTGAGTTCGGAGTTGGAGATCATGTATTCTTGAAGATTTCCCCTACACGTGGAGTTATCAGATTCGGAAGTCGGGGAAAACTTAGTCCCCGTTTTATCGGACCTTTTGAGGTACTAGAGCGAGTAGGAGAGGTGGCCTATCGACTTGCCTTGCCTCCATCGCTAGCTGGGGTGCACAGTACCTTCCACGTGTCACAGTTGCGGCGTTATGTCCGGGATGAGAGCCATGTCCTGGACCATTCAGAGCTAGTCTTGGGTACTGACTTATCGTACGAAGAGCAGCCTACCACCATTCTCGACCGTAGAGAGAAAGTGCTGAAGAATAAAGTCATTCCGTTAGTCCGAGTATCTTGGGGCGGTCGTTCCCCAGGAGAATCCACTTGGGAGCGGGAGGAAGATATCCGTGATCGTTATCCACATCTTTTTGTTTAGCACATTGTATTCTTGTATCCTTGTTAAATTTCGAGGACGAAATTTTGTTAAGGGGGGTATGATGTAAATCCCCGTTCTCCATCTATAAGAATTTTCCTTGTATTTTCCGAATTCCAGAGATTTACTTTCCCTCACTATTATTCTGTAGATGGTGGTAGCTGAATCCCAGTATTTATATTTTTCCAACAACCTAAAAATCAAATTAAAACTAACAAATTAATTTCTTAAACCAATCCAGTCCACTCGATCCTTTAATTAAAATCCCTAAATTCATTTCAACCCTCAGCCCAAAAATTTTCCTTAACAATTAAAACCTTATCGACCCTTACTTTTCTCCACAGCTCATTCAAATTTTACTTTACATAAATCCTTTATAAATCCGTCAGCCCAATACCTTTTCAGCCCGCACACACTTAACTAATAAATTCCCTATATATATTTTCCCTGGCCCATTCCTTTTAGTATGCCTCAGCCCAATCCTATTTTTTTAAAATAATTCCTTAACCCAAGTTTAAATCTTTGGCCCGTCCCCCTTATAACTCCTGCAGCCCACGAAATTTATTTCTAAGGAATTTTTCTCACGAGCGGCCCACTCCATGCGGCCTGTGTTCAATTCCCTCCTTTAGATCCCTGTTCATCTTCCCCTCTCACAACGGTAACATTCCTTTAACCGCGCGCGACACGCCTCCCCCGCCGTCGCCCACGCCCTCGCCCTACCGTTGCCCCCACGTTGTCAAACTCGTCGCCCTCATCTCTCTCGTACTCACAAACTCCTCCCCTCTTTTCTCTACATTCACCGAGCCCAAAAGAAAACCCGAACACCCAAACTTTCTCTCGAGCCATTGACACCTCCACCGCCGGCGATCATCCCACCTCGTCGTTCAACCCAAGACGACAACCACTCATCCACACTCCTTCTCCCTCCACGACTCCATCTCCACCCACTCGAGTCTCCCCTGCACACGACCCCCACTGCAAGGCTCGGCCACAGCACCCTGGCACCTAACGCCGGCGAGCCCCACTTCACCTGAACCCCCTCCACGACCCTACTCACCCTCAGCATCACCCTCATCTCTTCAGACCCGACCCCCACTACTCCCCATCTCTCTCCAAAACTCCAAAACCATTTTCAAACAAAATTTTTCTCACTGTGAAACCTCTCCGTACTCATAGCCGGAGCGCCGTCGACCGACGCCAACCCCAGCACACCTCGGGAGACCCACAGAGCACCATTCTAGACGTCCAGTGGCTGTGCAAACGACTCCGGACAACCCGACGCGAGATCCACTTCTAGATCGAGGCTCGCGGGAATTCGGTACGTGGCGTATATCGCGCGTTCGTGACGACACTGCTGTCGTACGATCCCGAGGCGTTCTCCAGGCAAGTGTTTACTTGCTTCATGCTATTATAGTCGTGTCACACACCTAGATCACATAGTTTACGAACTTAATGATTATATATATATATATTGACCAAGGTGTTCGATGCTAGTCTCTCATGGATATAGCTGTTTAATTTGACGGAAACCGATACCTTCTGTTGGCCCATATAATGTTAAATATAGTGTATGAATCTCGCTGGAAAATACGAATGTTTGTAACGAAAACTGATACTCCCAAATATGCCGTTAAAACTGGAATTTTCTCGTGCCTGAAAACGAATAAAATCACCATAAATCATATGTATACTGGATTGAGACGTTCGAGGGCTTAAATCGAAGCCGACTCGATGAACTTTAACCCTATGGAAAATACTAATGATTCCTGTTCTGTAATCATGATGATAACTGGGTCGGAACACGACTCTGGACTGCAGTCCAGAGCGTTTCTGATTGGTGTGTTCTGTCTAAAATCCTGCGTCCCCGTATTTCCTGAAATCGCATGGTACTGAACTTTACAGTAGTTATAAGATATACCTGTTGGTGAAAGAAAACAAGTGGTCTCTTTCCGATTCATCGCAGTTTGTTATTTTAAACTTATTCTAAAATGGCAGAACGTAAAGCTGTCCAGAACACTTCCTGAAATGACATTTGAGATTGAACTGTGTATAACTTTCAATGTACAGATGCGATTGAAAATCCGTCTGTTGCGTTGAATAATTTATCGAAAACCCTAAATTTCATTTAACTGTGACACCACTAAATTCTGAGCCCAACTGGGCGCAATTTGTGTCGCGAAACAAACGTTCAGTTCTGAAATTGAAATTCCAGCTGCGAACACTTAAACTGAAACAGTTATATCTTAAAAACCAAAACTCCGATCGAACTGAAACAAAAATTGATGAATTCCTGACTGATTGTTCTATATATCTTACCTACATCATAATTGCTGAATTCATAACATATTAATTTGCGTAATTCATTTTGGTTCGTGACATGCATATTAATTCATAACATACCGAGCTTATTTGGTAGTTTACAATACATATATCATACCCTTGTTATATACACAGTGTTAGTGCGTGTGGACATTGCATTATCGTGCGTGATAGATGTTGGTTTAGGAGTGACGAGTACACCAATGGAAAGTGAACATTCGTGACAGTGATTGATACAGTGGTTAGTGATGAAACCGTGTCATTGGTATACTTGTACACAACTAGATCAATATCATAAATAGTGTAACCTGGGGAAAAAGGGGAAATCAAAGTGGAAAGAGTATCGTATTTAGTGGGACCGTGATTAGAGGATGATCATTCGAACTGTGATACTTATACGTGTAGGACAGGATCTAGCGATCCGGCTGACAGGGTTATGTCCCGGGCATGTGGGCCGTTGTCTCGGGTATGTACGAGACTCCTGTTAAACATGATCCTCCTTCCACTATGTGATTTCAAACATGACCTAGAGACCGATAGGGACACATAACATATTCTGCATCATATTGTGACATAGTGATTACTTGCATTATTCTCATACCAGTATCACCTTATTTACCTGTTGCATCTGATTGTAATAATATTATTATTTGTGTCGCTCTGACGACCTGAGTATGCATGCTCAGATTCCGCGGGAGGACCAGCACCGGAGACGGATCTATCCTTTGAGTTCACGGAGATATAGTTTGGTGTACCTTCTTCATTTACTGCTTTCCATAAGAGAGATTGTGAGATTGAACTTGATTAGTTATCTTTCTTATTATCTGTGATCTGTGAACAATGAAATTTTAATGTAATAAATTAGTGATGTGATTCCTTTAATACTGTGCTTTATTTACTGATTACCATGTAGTGCTAGAAGCCGAAGTGTGACTACGGCGGGATGATTCCTTGACCGTAGGAGCATGGCTGGCCTAGTCATCCCTCGTTTTCCGTATTTTGGGAAGCGGGGCGTGACATGGTTTAGTTGGTATCAGAGCCTGTGTTTAGTATCAAGGGATAACATTAACTATGCAATATTACGTTATTCTTGTTTCACTACCCTTGATTTCTATCCTTGAATCTGAACCTATTCTTTTGAATCTTCCAGTGATATGACGTCCCCGAACGACCCCTCCTCGGACTCCAGCTCTCAGGACCGCACGGAAAGAATACTCAGTGCACTGACCACTCTCGCGGAAGCTCAGGAGAGAAAGACAGATTTGCTTACTGAGGGACTCAGGGCGATTACCGCTGCAGGAGGACCCTCCGCACTTATTACCGCCCCCGAGGGCGCTACTCCACCAGCTTATCAGGCTAGGGCCGGTACTGTGTCAGACTTCCGACGGTTACACCCAGCGGCGTTCACAGGGCTAGCTGAACCACTTGAAGCTGAGCAATGGCTGGTAAACATGGAGAATTTATTGGCAGCCGCCAGGGTTCCAGAGGAAGACAGAGTGAATGTGATAAAGATACAATTAGAAGACGAGGCTCGTACATGGTGGTCGGTAGAAGAAAGCAGACTTGAAGAGCCGATTGAATGGGACAAGTTTAAGGAGTGCTTCTTAGATCACTATTTTCCTCCCACAGCCAAGGTAGAAATGGAGGAAAGGTTTATTCTTCTGAAGCAGAATGGACGCCCAGTGGACGTTTATGCGGCAGAGTTCAACCGTCTGAGCCGCTTTGCTCCATACATGGTCAAATCAGAAGTCACCAGGGCTAGGCGTTTCCTTCAGGGGTTAGATTTTGAGTTGCAGCAGCTGATTGCATCGTTAGATCTACAGACTTTCGCACAGGTACTCAACGCGGCGAGAGTTCAGGAGCAATTGATTAACAAGTTCAGAAGACCCCCAGTTGTTCCAGCACGTAACCACGCGCCTTCTCGAGGAGCCATACCGGTTCACAGAGCAGGGACGACGCAAATGAAGCGCCCTTTTGTACCACAGCATCGCCCCCAGAGACAGGGCGTAACTTGCGGCTATTGCGGTAGAGGAGGACATACTCAGAAGGACTGTCGCCGTGCCAAGGGACAGTGCCTGATTTGCGGTTCCAGTCAACACAGGATTAACAGTTGTCCTGAGCGAGCAGAAATACAGGGAGGTTCTGGACCGTCACAGCAGAGGCCGCAGGAGCAGAGGCAACCATTTACAGGTCGCGGTCAGGGACGGGCTTTCACCTTGACCGCCGAGCAGGCAGAGGCGTCAGGAGATGTGGTTACAGGTACTCTACTCGTACATTCCTTGCCAGCTAGAGTACTTTTTGATTCAGGAGCATCGCATTGTTTCTTGTCTGAACATTTCACCAATACACACTCAATACCACATGAACCACTAACCAAGGGATGGGAAATTCATACGGGTAATGGCATTATTATATCTAGTCGGAAATGTAGATTATGCCCGGTTGTAGTGTGTGGTAGGGAATTCTATGCGAATTTCCTCCTAATTGGGACAGGCAGTTACGACGCAATTCTCGGGATGGATTGGATGAGCACTTTCCATGCAGTTATCGACTGTCGGGCAAGGAAGGTGATCTTCCGCATCCCCAATCACCCGGAGTTTATTTTCGAGGGCGGAAGCGAATCTTTGGAGCCAGCTAAGTATAGAGCAAAGCCTAAGGAATTGACAGCCATGGAGATTGATAAGAGCCCAGTTCCAGAAATTGTTCGGGACTTCCTATACGTATTTCCTGAAGATCTACCGGGTCTACCACCTCCTCGAATTTTGGAGTTCTCGATCGATTTGATTCCAGGTACCGCCCCAGTATCCAGGGCCCCCTACAGGATGGCACCAGTGGAGTTGGCGGAATTGAAGAAACAAGTTGAAGAACTGTTGGAGAAGGGATTTATTCGGCCAAGCGCTTCACCGTGGGGTGCTCCAGTCCTATTAGTAAAGAAGAAGGATGGATCGTTGCGAATGTGTATAGATTATCGGGAGCTGAACAAGGTCACAATAAAGAACAAGTACCCAATCCCGCGTATCGATGACCTATTTGATCAGCTAAGTGGAGCCAAGGTTTTCTCGAAGTTGGATCTCCGTTCTGGATATCATCAAATCAGAGTAGCAACCGAGGATGTATGCAAGACGGCTTTCAGGACCCGATACGGACATTACGAGTTCCTTGTGATGCCGTTCGGTGTTACCAATGCCCCAGCAATATTCATGGATTTAATGAACAGGGTGTTCGCAAAATACTTAGACACGTTCGTCGTTGTGTTTATCGACGACATACTTGTCTACTCGAAGACCTGGGAAGAGCATGCGGAACATTTGCGCACGGTTCTACAAATTCTTCGGGAAGAGAAGCTGTATGCGAAGCTGAGCAAGTGTGAATTTTGGCTCGACAAGGTACAGTTTTTGGGACATATTGTTTCGGGCGAAGGCATCTCGGTGGACCCGGCAAAGATAGAATCTGTCAGAGATTGGCCGACGCCGAAGTCTGTAGCAGAGATCAGGAGTTTTCTGGGATTGGCAGGTTATTATCGGAGGTTCGTCCAAGATTTCTCAAGGATCGCGGAACCATTGACGAGGCTGACACGGAAGGACGTGCCGTTTACATGGACAGAGGAATGCACTCAAGCATTTGACACACTAAAGCAGAAGTTAACCACAGCACCTATACTTACAGTACCAGATAATTCCGGTGGTTTGGTGATACACAGTGATGCCTCGGGGAAGGGTTTAGGCTGTGTTTTGATGCAGCACGGCCGAGTGGTTGCTTACGCCTCTCGACAACTGAGAAACCACGAGAAGAACTACCCCACGCACGACTTGGAGTTAGCTGCGGTAGTTTTTGCATTAAAGATTTGGAGGCACTATCTTTTGGGTGAGAAAGTGGAGGTATACATGGATCATAAGAGCTTGAAATATGTATTCACTCAGAAGGAACTGAACATGAGGCAGCGCCGATGGCTAGAGCTAATGGCAGATTATGATCTGGACCTTCAGTATCACCCGGGGAAGGTCAATGTTGTACCAGACGCACTCAGTCGCAAACCAGCGGTCATGATGTTGACCGATCAGAGAAGTATTATTGAGGATTTCCAGAGACTTGAACTTGAGGTCGTTATGCCGAACGCACTAAGTCAATTTTGGCAGCTACAGGTGCAATCTTCCCTAGTGGATCGCATCAAGATTGCACAAGCGGATGATCCCCGATTACAAAAGTTCAGAGAGCAAGTGGAAGCTGGACTGAGAACGGATTTGATTATACATGAAGATGGCTCTTTGAGATTCGGTAGCAGACTCTGCGTACCTAAAGGAGATGTACGAGAAGAAGTTTTGGCTGAAGCACACAGTTCAGCTTATTCTGTGCATCCAGGAGGTACAAAAATGTATCAGGATCTAAAGCAGCACTTTTGGTGGAACGGAATGAAGCGGGAAATTGCGAGGTTCGTATCCAGATGCTTGGTATGTCAGCAGGTGAAGGCGGAACATCAGAGAACAGCAGGATTATTACAACCATTGCCGATACCTGAATGGAAGTGGGAGCACATTACTATGGATTTTGTGACGGCCTTACCACGGAGCCCTAGAGGCAATAATGCTATTTGGGTTATCGTCGATCGCCTCACAAAAGCTGCACACTTTCTACCTTTCCGAGTGGGACAGTCGACAGAATCACTGGCAGAAAGATATATGCAGGAGATTGTGCGACTTCACGGTGTTCCAGTCAGCATTGTGTCCGACCGGGACACGAGATTCTTGTCGCACTTTTGGAAGAGCTTACAGGAGAGTTTGGGAACCCGCCTTAAATTCAGCACAGCTTATCACCCACAGACGGATGGACAATCTGAGCGTACAATTCAGACGCTCGAGGATATGTTGAGAGCCTGTATGTTGGACTTTCAGGGTTCCTGGGAGGACCATCTGCACCTAGTCGAGTTTTCTTACAACAATAGTTATCAGGCTAGTATTCAGATGGCTCCTTTTGAAGCGCTATATGGGCGGAAGTGTCGATCCCCAGTATGTTGGGATGATGTGGGGGAACGAAGATTACTGGGCCCCGAACTCATCGTTCAGACAGTTGACAAGGTTCAAATGATCAGGCAGCGTATTAAGACGGCTCAGGATCGACAAAAGAGTTGGGCAGATACCAACAGAAGGGCACTTGAGTTCGGAGTTGGAGATCATGTATTCTTGAAGATTTCCCCTACACGTGGAGTTATCAGATTCGGAAGTCGGGGAAAACTTAGTCCCCGTTTTATCGGACCTTTTGAGGTACTAGAGCGAGTAGGAGAGGTGGCCTATCGACTTGCCTTGCCTCCATCGCTAGCTGGGGTGCACAGTACCTTCCACGTGTCACAGTTGCGGCGTTATGTCCGGGATGAGAGCCATGTCCTGGACCATTCAGAGCTAGTCTTGGGTACTGACTTATCGTACGAAGAGCAGCCTACCACCATTCTCGACCGTAGAGAGAAAGTGCTGAAGAATAAAGTCATTCCGTTAGTCCGAGTATCTTGGGGCGGTCGTTCCCCAGGAGAATCCACTTGGGAGCGGGAGGAAGATATCCGTGATCGTTATCCACATCTTTTTGTTTAGCACATTGTATTCTTGTATCCTTGTTAAATTTCGAGGACGAAATTTTGTTAAGGGGGGTATGATGTAAATCCCCGTTCTCCATCTATAAGAATTTTCCTTGTATTTTCCGAATTCCAGAGATTTACTTTCCCTCACTATTATTCTGTAGATGGTGGTAGCTGAATCCCAGTATTTATATTTTTCCAACAACCTAAAAATCAAATTAAAACTAACAAATTAATTTCTTAAACCAACCCAGTCCACTCGATCCTTTAATTAAAATCCCTAAATTCATTTCAACCCTCAGCCCAAAAATTTTCCTTAACAATTAAAACCTTATCGACCCTTACTTTTCTCCCCAGCTCATTCAAATTTTACTTTACATAAATCCTTTATAAATCCGTCAGCCCAATACCTTTTCAGCCCGCACACACTTAACTAATAAATTCCCTATATATATTTTCCCTGGCCCATTCCTTTTAGTATGCCTCAGCCCAATCCTATTTTTTTAAAATAATTCCTTAACCCAAGTTTAAATCTTTGGCCCGTCCCCCTTATAACTCCTGCAGCCCACGAAATTTATTTCTAAGGAATTTTTCTCACGAGCGGCCCACTCCATGCGGCCCGTGTTCAATTCCCTCCTTCAGACCCCTGTTCATCTTCCCCTCTCACAACGGTAACATTCCTTTAACCGCGCGCGACACGCCTCCCCCGCCGTCGCCCACGCCCTCGCCCTACCGTTGCCCCCACGTTGTCAAACTCGTCGCCCTCATCTCTCTCGTACTCACAAACTCCTCCCCTCTTTTCTCTACATTCACCGAGCCCAAAAGAAAACCCGAACACCCAAACTTTCTCTCGAGCCATTGACACCTCCACCGCCGGCGATCATCCCACCTCGTCGTTCAACCCAAGACGACAACCACTCATCCACACTCCTTCTCCCTCCACGACTCCATCTCCACCCACTCGAGTCTCCCCTGCACACGACCCCCACTGCAAGGCTCGGCCACAGCACCCTGGCACCTAACGCCGGCGAGCCCCACTTCGCCTGAACCCCCTCCACGACCCTACTCACCCTCAGCATCACCCTCATCTCTTCAGACCCGACCCCCACTACTCCCCATCTCTCTCCAAAACTCCAAAACCATTTTCAAACAAAATTTTTCTCACTGTGAAACCTCTCCGTACTCATAGCCGGAGCGCCGTCGACCGACGCCAACCCCAGCACACCTCGGGAGACCCACAGAGCACCATTCTAGACGTCCAGTGGCTGTGCAAACGACTCCGGACAACCCGACGCGAGATCCACTTCTAGATCGAGGCTCGCGGGAATTCGGTACGTGGCGTATATCGCGCGTTCGTGACGACACTGCTGTCGTACGATCCCGAGGCGTTCTCCAGGCAAGTGTTTACTTGCTTCATGCTATTATAGTCGTGTCACACACCTAGATCACATAGTTTACGAACTTAATGATTATATATATATATATTGACCAAGGTGTTCGATGCTAGTCTCTCATGGATATAGCTGTTTAATTTGACGGAAACCGATACCTTCTGTTGGCCCATATAATGTTAAATATAGTGTATGAATCTCGCTGGAAAATACGAATGTTTGTAACGAAAACTGATACTCCCAAATATGCCGTTAAAACTGGAATTTTCTCGTGCCTGAAAACGAATAAAATCACCATAAATCATATGTATACTGGATTGAGACGTTCGAGGGCTTAAATCGAAGCCGACTCGATGAACTTTAACCCTATGGAAAATACTAATGATTCCTGTTCTGTAATCATGATGATAACTGGTCGGAACACGACTCTGGACTGCAGTCCAGAGCGTTTCTGATTGGTGTGTTCTGTCTAAAATCCTGCGTCCCCGTATTTCCTGAAATCGCATGGTACGGAACTTTACAGTAGTTATAAGATATACCTGTTGGTGAAAGAAAACAAGTGGTCTCTTTCCGATTCATCGCAGTTTGTTATTTTAAACTTATTCTAAAATGGCAGAACGTAAAGCTGTCCAGAACACTTCCTGAAATGACATTTGAGATTGAACTGTGTATAACTTTCAATGTACAGATGCGATTGAAAATCCGTCTATTGCGTTGAATAATTTATCGAAAACCCTAAATTTCATTTAACTGTGACACCACTAAATTCTGAGCCCAACTGGGCGCAATTTGTGTCGCGAAACAAACGTTCAGTTCTGAAATTGAAATTCCAGCTGCGAACACTTAAACTGAAACAGTTATATCTTAAAAACCAAAACTCCGATCGAACTGAAACAAAAATTGATGAATTCCTGACTGATTGTTCTATATATCTTACCTACATCATAATTGCTGAATTCATAACATATTAATTTGCGTAATTCATTTTGGTTCGTGACATGCATATTAATTCATAACATACCGAGCTTATTTGGTAGTTTACAATACATATATCATACCCTTGTTATATACACAGTGTTAGTGCGTGTGGACATTGCATTATCGTGCGTGATAGATGTTGGTTTAGGAGTGACGAGTACACCAATGGAAAGTGAACATTCGTGACAGTGATTGATACAGTGGTTAGTGATGAAACCGTGTCATTGGTATACTTGTACACAACTAGATCAATATCATAAATAGTGTAACCTGGGGAAAAAGGGGAAATCAAAGTGGAAAGAGTATCGTATTTAGCGGGACCGTGATTAGAGGATGATCATTCGAACTGTGATACTTATACGTGTAGGACAGGATCTAGCGATCCGGCTGACAGGGTTATGTCCCGGGCATGTGGGCCGTTGTCTCGGGTATGTACGAGACTCCTGTTAAACATGATCCTCCTTCCACTATGTGATTTCAAACATGACCTAGAGACCGATAGGGACACATAACATATTCTGCATCATATTGTGACATAGTGATTACTTGCATTATTCTCATACCAGTATCACCTTATTTACCTGTTGCATCTGATTGTAATAATATTATTATTTGTGTCGCTCTGACGACCTGAGTATGCATGCTCAGATTCCGCGGGAGGACCAGCACCGGAGACGGATCTATCCTTTGAGTTCACGGAGATATAGTTTGGTGTACCTTCTTCATTTACTGCTTTCCATAAGAGAGATTGTGAGATTGAACTTGGTTAGTTATCTTTCTTATTATCTGTGATCTGTGAACAATGAAATTTTAATGTAATAAATTAGTGATGTGATTCCTTTAATACTGTGCTTTATTTACTGATTACCATGTAGTGCTAGAAGCCGAAGTGTGACTACGGCGGGATGATTCCTTGACCGTAGGAGCATGGCTGGCCTAGTCATCCCTCGTTTTCCGTATTTTGGGAAGCGGGGCGTGACAACTATCATTAGCCCCCTACACTCGTTCTGACCTATTTATGGGTCGGGTCGAGGGTTGATTGCTTGGCCTTCCATCTTCGGCCTTTCGCCAAGGGATCTACGCGGTGGACCGTCCTGGAACTTTGTGGCCACGTGGCGATCCTCGAGCGCTTTAATCTTCAAGCATATCATCGGATGACGTCAGAGATCACTGCTGAGACAGCGCCATTAAGGCGACATCGTTTTGCCTGCCCGGATTGTCGTGGAGCCAAGCTGACGTCGATTTTATACCGCACAGCTGCATATGGACGACCGAGGTGAGAAGTCGCTTCAGCCGATCGGATCCACATGAGGGGAAGGTGTCCATTGGTCGGCTGCCATATGGCACCACATAGATCGTTGGGTGCGACACTTCGTTTTGGCGGAAGAGGATTTGGGCTGTAGGATGGCCTTCGTTGAGGGTATAAATAGGGACAGTTTGCCCCCAGGAAACACCTTTGTTCACTTGTCTCATATTGTCTTTGGATTGCTCGGCGCTCCCGCTCTTAGGTCGATTTTGCAGTTCAAACCCCCTTCAGCTCGTCCTTCCTTTGAATCAGATTAGATGTCTTCCTATGATCCATTAATAAATGTAGTTAGGGTAGAGTCAGGCGATAAGGCTTCGTCCTCTGAAGCCGAGTCTAGTTGGTCTTCTTCGTCCTCCTTGGCTTCTGATAGCCGAGGAAGTTCTTCTTATGCTGTGTCGGGTTCGCCCCTAAGAGGCGGCGATCCCCCTGTTCCCCGACGCCGAGGGGCTAAGAAGGCCCTTGAGATGTGCATTAAGAACACTTGTGGTGCTGCCTCGGTGCTGAACAAGCTGGACGTGCTTTCCGACATATGAGCTCGATTCTACATTCTCTCTGGCTTCATGCTTCATTTGGCTAATGAGGATGAACGGGTAGACCAGGTACAGGGTAATGAGATTGCCTTGTACTTAGAAGCGTTTTGAGCAGAGATTCGTCTTCCCTTTTCGCCCAAGATTTATGCAGTCCTTCACTATTTCCAACTCGCCCCGGGCTAGCTAGCACCGAATTCATGAAGGATTCTCCTCGGATTCCTAGTCCGGCTCAAAATCGATCGCATCCACTTTAATCTAAGCCTCCTCTATGTCTTTCTTTGCTACAAGAACCATCCGGGTACTAGCAAGGATGAGCCGATTTAGGTATACTTTTCCTTTAAGAAGCATAAGGGTAGGGCGACCATGTCAGGGATAGTAGTCATCCCTTCTTCCATCTACAAGTGGAAGGAGAAGTTTATCTTCATCGGTCCCCCGAAAGGGAAAGGACTGGCCGGTGCCCACCGAGTGATATAGGGAGGATTGCCCGAAGGCCAAGTTGTCGAAAGCCCATGAGGAGGGGGTCGTGTCCCTGTGGCAGCCCATCCAGCGGGCCGACACCCTGCTTTCCGAGAACGTCCTGAGTTGGGTGGGACTCAGTCCCGCGCGCTTCCTAGATAAGTTAGGTCCCAACCGATCAATGTAGACTTGATATATCTTGTTGTTTTCGTTACTAATCCTCTTTTGTTTCCCATGGCAGAGCCCATGGACCGGTCAAAGATTATGGCCGCCTTGGCCGCCAAGGCACATGACAGGAAGGGAAGCAACGCAAGCTCATCCAAGCCCGCGCCGAGTAGGGCGCCCCGCTATGGGCCTTTAGCAAAGACCGACGTCTCTCCGCCAGTCCTTGAGGAGCGCAGGAGTGGCAGGCAGAAACAAGCCCGGGAACAGATTTCCCGGGTGAGGTCGGAAGCTCCTTCTTCCACCAAGTCTCCAGCCAAGAGGCTCAAGAAGGCGATTTTCCGGCCGTCGTCAGCCGAGGTACATATTCAGGAGGGAGACTTCCGTCTTGAGGTGTCGTCGGGGCTATCTGTGTCCGATAGCCTCCTGGCAGACATGAAGAAAGCGGTGGGGGCCAAGATACCTCGGGGCACAATGAAAGCCCAGGTCACTGCGATAGCCCAGGAAACCGTCCAGGTTAGTGAGCTCTTAGTAAAATTTTCAAGTAATTTTCCCCTGTTCAGTCCCTGACGAATGCGGTTTGTTTCCTTCTGCAGGTTCTTCATCACCGTGCCCTCCTGGCTGCCATGTGTTGGCTATAGTGCCCTCAAGGCAATTATTGTAATCGCAGGCAGGCAATTATGATGATTGCGGGAGGACCTATACAGGTAGAATGGTCTTATTTGACATGATAATATACTATCTGGTTCATCTCTATCGTCATGTACATGTAATATATGGTATTACGGATCACTATTACATGTTGATAGAGCCCATAGAATTCTTGCTTGACTACCAGGGTTATTGTGGTGATCACACTTATGAGAACCGGGTAGTCTATAAGCAAATCCTTAAATGTCCCTAGTCATGGGAAGATCGAGACAGGGCATCGATATTCCAGAGTAGACTAGTGTATATGTTTTTTAACCCCGACAAGGGGCGATGGCCAGTCTCATAGCCATTGGTGTTAGTTAGTCATCAAAGATAGTATACAGGTGCTCAATGGGTTATGAGTAACACTGGACGGACTCACTAGGAATATGCTAGATGTTATTATATCTATTGTCAGGTAGCAGTTCTTTGGTGACATGAGTAAAGATTGTTAGTGTATATGCCCTAGAGGCCATTACTGTATCATACTAGTTTGTATATTACTTAATGGAAGCTTGGGATATTCACCTTGTATATACAATCTTGCTTAAAATAGTAGTATGCTACTTGGTTTGTTTCTACTTCAATGTGTACTTGTGCTTATTTTAGTATATCACCTATACACATTAGTGGAGCCCTTAGGATCTTTGCTTGATTACCAGCGTTGTGATGGCAGTCACACTAGTGGGGGCTGGGTAATCTATAAGCACATCCTTATACAGGTCCCTAGTCGCAGGACTATCGAGACAGGGCATCGATACTCCGGAGTAGACTAGCGCATGCGCTTCTCATCCCAGAGTGGGAGACGGTTTGTCCCACAGCCGTCAGTACGTCGTACTGGAGATAGTATGCGGGTGCTCGTTGGGTTACGAGTACACTGGGCAGGACTCGTCGGGAACTGACCGGTTGGTATTATACCTATCGTCAGTTATCAGTTCCCAGGTGACATGAGTACAGCTTAGGAGGTGGATCTATCTTCGGCGCAAGGAGACGACGGAGTAAAAGCGATCCGGACGACCATCGAAGCTTGAAGACGAAGGAGTTCGAGAAATAGAAAGGTATAACCCCCTAACTGAGTAGTTAGCAACTCGTAGTTAGGTTGTTAGTTAGATGTTTAACAAAGATCCGGGTTTTAAGTCCATGTTACCACCTCTAAGAAAATCGTTTTTCATCAAATTCCGCATGCCCGAAAGTACCGGGAGAGGTAGCATGGACTTACAGTGGTATCAGAGCCTAGTTAAACTCTATCTAACATGTTAGCAAAGTAGCTAGAAGATCGATCAAAGAAAAAGTCCCGAAATGTACCCCGTTTTCAAAGTTGCTGTCGATTTTTTATGTTCTGTAAAAGTGATAAATCATGCATCAAAAATCGACTCAGGGTTTTTAAAAGCTACTGTAGAAAATTCACCCAGAGATCCCCCTAAACGACCGCGGAAACGCGACAATAGCTTTCTATTGCCGCGGTTCCGCGGCCTCCTTGGCCCCTCTCTGGTGTTTCTTTGCTGCAGTGTGGTTGCAAGGGTATTTTGGGAATTTTGGTATATGTATTTTCAGCCAAGATTTTCCAGAACGAAAATTTTATTTTTAGGGTCCTGAAAATCCGTATTTTTGATCGAACTTCTAAAAGACTTTAGCTGATGGGTTTTTCTGTAATGTGATATTTGTATTGAACGTCTGCTAATCGCTATATGTCGATTAGTGGGGGTTATACAAATCTGTGATCTGTAATGTTGCTGGAATGTGTATATGAATATGTTGGATTGTCGCGGGTGAATAGCCGGGGGTTGTGAGACGAGAGTTTTTCTTTTCTTTCAATTCATGTAAATTTGTAAATTGATGTAATAATTATTTGTATGGCCGCACAACCGGGTTGGGGTTGTAGCCGTCATTGTATAATTTCTTTTTACTGTTTTTGCTCCTAGGATAGACCCATGGAGGGGTGCACAAACTACCGGGTATGCCGAAGTGCCGAGTGGCCTACTCACGGGGATGAGGGAGGTTGCTTCGCTTCGGGTACTTGGCGGGTAGTTTGTCGCACCCGTAGGGGTCTTGGGTGGGGTATTGGCTATTCACCGCGACCGTGTAATCTGCTTTTCGTTACAGGCTCGTACGAATTGCAGGTTCCTAGTATATCCAATGTGTTCATCTGTGATCTGAAATGTTTATCATTGCAGTATATCTATGTATGATATTATTTAGGCGTTGCTTATGTTTTACAGCCGCGCTAGCCCAGCCCCCGCTCTGTCGTTAGTTAAGTAACCTAACGGGTAATGACGGGGCCCAGTGGCGAATGCGAATGGCATAAGCGTACGTCATATTTTGGTTGTTTTCTGCAATGGTAGGATTAAATGATGGGACGCATTAAAAGGACTAATGCAAGAATATCACGCATTAAAAGAACTAATGCAAGAAAATAAACCAAGTAAAAGTCGTTGGAACACTTTTGAAAAACCACTCGGTTCTTTTCAAAACTAACTTTTAAATGCGGAGTTTGAGCCACTCTTTTTAAAAGCTATCTCGTTCCATCGATCATATTAAGTTCACTACGTTCACGGTTTTGCCAAAACCATCCGTAGCCCTCCATCATTTCAGTTAAATATTCGGTAGTATTCAAGCTATGTATTTTGACCTCACGCCAAGGCATAGTGATTGGTAGCTGCCGGATATTTATCTGTTGCATAGATATGATGCGTTGGTTTGAGACAGTCGTACTACCATTTTGGCCTACGTCAAGGGTATGTGCGGGTGGGTTCAAATTAACCTGGATAATGATGGGAAGAACTTGACATGTGACTTATGACATTTTGACCTCACGCCAAAGTCATAAGAGCATGGGGCAAAAATCCACATCGGGAGTTTCATAAGTACTGAAACTTGCTAGATTTGCATACCATTTGGAGTGTGATGATTCTGGTAGGATTCCTTCAGTTTCGTCACGCGATGATATTTGGATCCCGATCCTACTGTGAGTATATGCTACTCCTCGGGAAATTTCTCACTTAACGATCAATGCTATAAACCTAGTAGGTGTCTATAAAGGTGTTAGCGGGGCTACGCTCCCAGGGAAAAGAGGTTATTTAATTAAGGAACTTCGCGAAAGCGTTGGAAAACCTCCCTCGAAGTACCGACACCAGCCT
This sequence comes from Agapanthus africanus, assembly GCA_030015575.1. NCBI lineage: Eukaryota > Viridiplantae > Streptophyta > Magnoliopsida > Asparagales > Amaryllidaceae > Agapanthus > Agapanthus africanus. The sequence continues at coordinate 99,915,309 of JASDDO010000008.1, forward strand.
GGCCGAACGGTTAAGCAAGTATTGTACGGTGGGATTGATCCCGACTAATTCTTCCTTTATGGTTTGAGGAGGGATTCGAGAAACAATGGGAGCCATCCTGTTTAGACAAACTAAAAACCATTCTAAACTTGCAAGAGCATCGTGCTGAGTGTTTCTTCTCTCTCTCCTAATTGCAGCGACCAATCGACATGACTGGACTTAAGTTACTCCTAGATAAAAACATACTGACAGGGCCAAACTACAAAGATTGGCTCAGGAATGTCAAAATGGCAATCACTTACGACAAGCTGGGGTATCTTCTTACCACCAAAGCTCCCCCTGTCCCAAGTCCCACTTCCAGCGTCGCGGATAAGGAAATCCGTAAGACCTGGGAGATTGATAGCGCGAAGGCCAAGTGCCTCGTACTTGCCTCGATGGACAACGAACATCAAAGGAGGCACGAGAATATGGACCTTGAATCCATATTTCTCCATACAAAAGAACTGTATGGAGAGCAATCTCGTATCGCAAGATACGAAGTGTCGAAGAAGTTATTTTCGGCAAGATTGGCCATCGGATCATCGGTAGCGGAACACGTGCTTAAGATGATTGGCTTCATTGAGGAGCTCGTGGAACTTGGAACCACGTTAGAGAACGAGCTCTATACGGACTTGATTCTCCAGTCCCTTCCTTCCACTTACGCCCAGTTCATACTGAACTTCAACTTACAAGAAAAAGAAGTCGAACTTTCAGAGCTCCTCAACATGCTGAGGAGCACAGAGGGCACCCTACAGAAAGGTAGGGAAACATCCACTTTGTTTGTAGGAGGATCATCTTCTTCTAGGTCCAAGGCGAAAGCCAAGGGAAAGAAGAAGAAAGCCCCCGCCAAACCAAGAGGCGGTGTTAGTAAAGTGGATACGATAGGAAAAGCTAAAGCAACAAAGATAGCGGGGAAGCTTGTGGATAAGGAAGAATTCTTCTATTGTCATAAGAAAGGTCACTGGAAGAATGATTGCAGGGCTTGGAAAGCCAGGACACAGGAATTGAAGCAGGTTGCAGCTTCAGCTTCAGGTGTGTTTGTTGTTGAAAACCGTCTTTCAATAAACTCTACTTCCTGGGTATTGGATACCGGATCAGGATCTCATATCTGTAATTCTTTGCAGGCGTTGAGAAACCGTAGGGTTTTGAAGGCAGGTGACATGACCCTCAGAGTTGCGAACGGAGCTAGCATGGATGCTAAGGCCGTGGGGGACTATCACCTGGGAATGTCAGATGGACATGTTTTGGTTTTGCGTAATTGCTTTTTTGTACCCAACGCAACTTGTAATATCATTTCTGTATCTTTAGTTTCTAAAGAAGGTTATGAATTTGCGTTTGTAAGTAATGTTGTAAACATTCACCTTAATCAAGTTTTGATTGGGTCAGGTACATTGAGTAATGGTATATACGTATTAAACCAACCACAGATTTTCAATGTCCAGAATACACACAAAAGAAAGTCTCCGGATATAAATCAGACTTTCTTATGGCATTGTAGACTGGGTCACATCAATGAGAGAAGGTTGACGAAGTTACATACAGAAGGATATTTGAATCCGTTCGAATATCAATCGTATGCCACTTGTCAATCCTGTCTCAAAGGAAAGATGACACAGACTCCGTTCACTGGACACGGAGTAAGAGCGAGCGAGCTCTTGGGACTCATACACAGCGACGTGTGCGGTCCAATGTCTACACATGCGCGAAGCGGTTATTCTTACTTCATTATTTTTACGGATGACTTCTCAAGGTACGGTTATGTCTTCTTAATGAAACATAAGTCCGAAGCCTTTGGAAAATTCCAGGAGTATAAGAATGAAGTAGAAAAACAAACCGGCAAAAGTATCAAGATCCTAAGATCGGATCGAGGTGGAGAATACTTAAGTGCCGAGTTCCTAGATTTTTTAAAAGAGAACGGAATTCTCTCTCAGCTTACTCCTCCATACACTCCGCAACATAACGGTGTATCGGAGAGACGGAACCGAACCCTATTGGATATGGTTCGGTCCATGATGAGTAACACTGAGTTACCGCGATCATTCTGGGGGTATGTGCTAGAATCAGCTGCATACCTTTTGAACCGAGTTCCGACTAAGACTGTACCTACCACACCATATGAAATGTGGAGTGGGAGGAAACCCTATCTTCAATATCTGAAGATCTGGGGATGTCCGGCTTTTGTCAAAAAGCAGCATGCGGACAAGCTCGAGGCACGCTCAGTACTGTGCAAGTTTGTGGGATACCCAAAGAACACCAGGGGGTATCTTTTCTACCATGCAGAGGAACAAAAAGTCCTTGTTTCTCGTAATGCCCACTTTCTAGAACACCAGTTCTTGGAAAAGGAAATAAGTGGGAGCGCAGTAGAACTGGAAGAAATTCCAGAACCACAGACTATTACTGAAAGCTTAGTGGAACCAGAGGGTTCAAAAGAACAGGACATTCCTACGCCGCTCCGCAGGAGTGGTAGGCAGTCTCATCCGCCCGAGAGATACTACGGTTTTCTCATAGACGGGGATAGAGAGGATTGCATCATAGATTATGATGAGCCTACTAGCTTCCAGCAGGCCGTTCAGAGCGTTGACTTAGTAAAATGGCTGGATGCAATGCGGACCGAAATGGAGTCCATGTACACCAACAAAGTATGGACGTTGGACATTGCTCCAGACGGGGTAAAACCCGTAGGATGCAAGTGGATCTTCAAAAGGAAGATTGGTGTAGATGGACAGGTTGAGACCTATAAAGCTAGACTTGTAGCAAAGGGTTTCCGTCAAAGACCTGGCTTGGACTATGACGAAACCTTTTCTCCAGTGGCTATGCTGAAATCCATTCGGATCCTTCTTGCCATTGCTGCCTTCCACGATTATGAGATTTGGCAGATGGACGTAAAGACAGCTTTTCTAAATGGAAATTTAGAGGAGTGTGTCTATATGGACCAGCCAGAGGGTTTCATTCAGAGTGGGAGCAGCGGAAAGGTGTGCAAGTTGCTTAAGTCCATTTACGGACTAAAGCAGGCATCGCGGAGTTGGAACATCTGTTTTGATGAGACGGTCAAGGAATTTGGCTTTATCAAAAATCCAGATGAACCATGAATCTATAGTAGATTTGTAGCGAGAACTGTAGTATTCCTCGTTTTATACGTGGATGACATTCTCTTAATAGGAAATGACATTCCTATGCTACAATCTGTCAAGGGGTTCTTGTCACACAGGTTCTCCATGAAAGACCTGGGTGATGCCTAGTACATTCTGGGTATCCGGATCTACCGTGACAGATCCAAGAGGATATTAGGACTTTCGCAGTCCAGGTACATCGACGCCATACTGAAGAGATTCAGTATGGAAGATTCCAAGCGCGGTAATCTACCGGCTTGTCACGGGATCATCCTCTCCAAAGAGATGTCTCCCAAGACTGATTTGGAAAGGGATCGCATGTAGATTATACCCTACGCTTCTGCGGTAGGCTCTATAATGTATGCGATGTTGTGTACCAGACCGGATGTAGCTTATGCACTGAGTGTAGTAAGCCGGTATCAGTCAAACCCTGGGGAGAAACACTGGATAGCGGTAAAGAACATTCTCAAGTACCTGAGAAGGACTAAGGAGATGTTCTTGGTGTATGGCAGAAAAGACCTCCAGATCGAGGCCTTTGCTGACTCCAGCTTCCAGAGTGACAAGGATGATTCCAAGTCCATGTCGGGTTTTGTCTTTACCCTCAATGGAGGGGCGGTGTGTTGGAAGAGTTCCAAACTAGAAACCGTTGCAGACTCGACGATGGAAGCGGAATACATCGCTGCATCTGATGCCGCAAAAGAAGCTGTCTGGATGAGGAAGTTCTTGAAAGAACTTCAGGTGGTTCCGTCCATTGTTGATCCAATACCTCTGTATTGCGACAACAACGGGGCTATAACTTTAGCGAAGGAACCCAGGTCCCATCAGAGATCCAGACACATCTTGAGGCGGTATCACCTGATCAGGAAGATCGTGGATCGCCAGGAGATCGAGGTTCAGAGAGTCGCTTCAGAAGATAACACTGCAGATCCATTCACCAAGGCCTTGCCCCAGACTCAGTTCGAGCGGCTGATCGAGATGATAGGTCTTCGATACGCCAGTACATGGCCTTAGTGCAAGTGGGAGATTGTTAGTGTATATGCCCTAGAGGCCATTACTGTATCATACTAGTTTGTATATTACTTAATGGAAGCTTGGGATATTCACCTTGTATATACAATCTTGCTCAAAATAGTAGTATGCTACTTGGTTTGTTTCTACTTCAATGTGTACTTGTGCTTATTTTAGTATATCACCTATACACATTAGCGGAGCCCTTAGGATCTTTGCTTGATTACCAGCGTTGTGATGGCAGTCACACTAGTGGGGGCTGGGTAATCTATAAGCACATCCTTATACAGGTCCCTAGTCGCAGGACTATCGAGACAGGGCATCGATACTCCGGAGTAGACTAGCGCATGCGCTTCTCATCCCAGAGTGGGAGACGGTTTGTCCCACAGCCGTCAGTACGTCGTACTGGAGATAGTATGCGGGTGCTCGTTGGGTTACGAGTACACTGGACATGACTCGTCGGGAACTGACCGGTTGGTATTATACCTATCGTTAGTTATCAGTTCCCAGGTGACATGAGTACAGCTTAGTCCGTTGACTTGACACTGTCACTTCGTCTCGAGTGTGTTCCCACTGTACTTTGATTACTACCCTACCACGGCTCAAAGAAGTCGTGCAAACAGGTGGTAGTTGGGTGCAGTCCCGAAGCACTTGGAGGCAGTGACGGTTAGACAGGATTTGTCTCTCCCGGTATTGGGGGTTGACATCGCGCTGTGTCTAGGAGAGCCATTACACGAGTAGTCCCTGGCCAGGGCAATCGCGATATACTGGTAGGCTTCCAGTGTTATCTCAGGGTGTTTTGGGTTACACTCCGACACGACTTGTACCGCTATTAGGGGACTGACGTTTACCGCCCCTCTAGGCCCGCCATGCGATGTATCAGACGAACAGACCGGACTGTACGGAGATTGTCACATTCAGGCTCAGTAGGAGTTCAGATGGGTTTCACCTCGTCAGTCTTCTTGTCGGCATCTACCTGGGGACCGTTACGCACAGCTAGTGCCGCTTGCGGTCTGTGGTTAAACCCACTGCCAGCGTAGTGTCGAGTCTTTAGAGTCCCACACAGAAAGCTATTCGCCTTTAGGCAAAAGAGTAGAGGTCGCATGGTTTTGCGGCAGGTCGCATGGTTTTGCGACAGGGTTCGGTCGCGTCCGTGCACTTGTGCACGTACAGTGTCCGGACAGTTTACACTAGCGGGCTTTGGTTTAAGCCAGATCCTAGTGTATGTATTGGGATTGGATTTATCCAGTTTGTATTCGTGTTCCTCGGAACGCGGATGCGGGTGTGTATGCACAGTTGACGGAGAGACAGAGGCGGAGGATTCTCATTAGGGTTGTTGACCGTTGACAGTTGACTATTGACTTTTTGCTCAACCCTAATGAGAATATGATATGTGATTAACAATTATATTAATTAAGTATTATGGTGACATGGTTGTTGACTTGTTGACTTTTGTTGACTTGTTGACTTTGTTGACCGGTTGACTAGGCTTGACTAGTTGACCATCATGATAACTATAGCTATCATTTCATGGCAAAGACTTTTGCTTGCTTGCTCTTTTGTGCAAAATGAGTGCATGAAATGATATGGCTATGGTTGCTTAAACCATCACATAATACTTGATTGATATGAGGTGTTATGATTGTTTTGGATTATGAGAGCCAAATGAGAAAAGTCTTCTCTCATTCTTTCATGCTCATTCTCTCTCTTGTTCTTGAGCTCTCATCTTCCTCCTCTTGCTCTCCCTCTCTTAGTCTATGGTTCACTTGTCTCATGAGTTGAGAACCAAGAACCATAGATAAAATCCCATACAAACTCTTCTCTACTCACTCTAGTTCACAAGGTTTAGCAAACCAAGTGAACTAGTTTCTTCAAAGACCGAAGAAGGAGCCAAAGGTTGAAGCTTTCGAGGTGGATCTATCTTCGGCGCAAGGAGACGACGGAGTGAAGGCGATCCGGACGACCATCGAAGCTTGAAGACGAAGGAGTTCGAGAAATAGAAAGGTATAACCCCCTAACCGAGTAGTTAGCAACTCGTAGTTAGGTTGTTAGTTAGATGTTTAACAAAGATCCGGGTTTTAAGTCCATGTTACCACCTCTAAGAAAATCGTTTTTCATCAAATTCCGCATGCCCGAAAGTACCGGGAGATGTAGCATGGACTTACAAAGGTTAGTCTGTCTACCTGAGATCGTCATTTGTCTCGTGTGAGTTCCCACTGTGCTTTTATTACTGCCCTACCACGACTCTACTGAGTCGTGCAAATAAGTTTTAGTTGGGTACAGTCCCGAGCCACATGGAGGCTCGTCGGGGATTCGTCTTTGCCGGTATTGGGGATAGATGTCGTGCTGTGCACGGGAGGCCATCACCAGAAATCCTTGGACAAGATGGACGGGAATTACTAATTTGGATTAGTAGTTTCTCAGTGGGTGATGTGCTTCACACCGACATGACTTATCGCGTTATTAGGGGTCTCACTTTATCCACCCCTAGACCCGATATGCGATACTCTTATACAAACAGACCAGACTGTACGGAGACTATCACTTTTAGGCTCAGTAGGGATACGGACAAGTTTGCCTGTCGGCCTTCCTTTCGTTCAATACCTGGGTAGACGTTACGTACAGTTAGTACCGCTGACGTGCTTATAGTTAAACCCACTACCAGTGTATTGTCAATTCTTTAGAGTCCTACACAGAGGGTTCTCTGCTTAGGCAAAATGATGTAGTGCACGTATTTTGATATGTACCCAGATTCGATTAAAATACGTATTTTTGTACACGTGCTTTTAATCAGACATTTTGCTAATACTAGCCGGTTTGAAAGATAGCCAGATTATCACATTTGGATTAAATATGAGCTAGTATTATATATCTCGTTTAGTATCTCTTTTTTCGGTATTCGTATTTTGATAGAATACAACATTTATACAAATACGAGTATTTATATAAATACGTGTATTTGTGTCTTGATATAAATAGGGGTATTTATATCTTAATACAAATATGGGCCTTCGTATTTTATATGAATACCGATGTATGTATTTTGATACAAATACGGGTGTATGTATTTGTAACATATACTTATATTAGTGTATTTGTGTGTGTATATATATTTTTATTTATATATGTACATATACATATGTATATGTGTACAATGAGGTGGCCTTCTCTTTTCTTCTACCCTCTTCTTGATTATTTGTGAATGATGTGGGCTTGTGACTCACTATGGTGAGTCACAACCCACTCATTCAAAAATTAAAAGAAAACAGGGAAAAGAAAAGAGTGAGAAGATATTATTATTCATTCTTTTAGCCATGCTTGTTAAAATATTCACTTAAGCTTCTTCTTCATCCTCTCTTGGTTTTTTCTAAGTTGAGAATGGAAAAAAATTATGAGAGAACTATTAGAGATTAGTCAATACATCAGCTAGTGATTAATTCCTAGAAAGTCTTGATCACTAGTTGCTTCACTTGTTCTTTCATACGAAGTAGAAGCTTCGATTAGGGTTCCTTCAAGGTGGATCATCTTCGACGAGGAAGACCGACTCCTAAACTCGTTCCCGATGACCTAGGAGTGTAAGAGCGGCGTAGATGATGAAGGACACGATTACAAAGGTTGTAATCACTAACCTAGTAGTTAAAACTTCTTCATGTGTTTCTAGTTTAGTGTTTGGATTCGATTCTGGGTTGTAGAGTTCGTGTTCTTGTTTCGAAAATTTTCGTTTTGTATTCCGCATGGCCGCAAGTTAGCGGCACGAGCACGAGCGTTTACCTAAACCTTGGAGGTCGAAGAGATTTCCACGGCGATAAAAAGGGCGGGGGATACCTCTTCATGCGTGGAAGAGATCTTTGCCTAGCTAAAGGAGGTCGAGGACAACATCGCCTCCTTCGAGTCGTGGCAGATCTCGGAGGAGGTGAAGGTCGCGAGGTTGATCGAGTTTATCCGGGCTTTGACCGAGTCCAACCGGGCCCTCCAGGCCCAGGTCGGCGAAGTGAACGAGTTATTTGATGTGATGAAGAAGCAGAGAGACTCGTCTAAGAAGGTTGCCCAGGCGGCCAACGAATCAACGAAAAGGGCTGAGGAGAGGGCGGAGAACGATGTTGAGGACTATAAAATATCCGACCAGTTCTACCTCGACATCGCCGACTCTGCGACCGTTGGGTGGAATAATGCCCTTGACACTGTTAAGGAGATCGTGCCAAAGCTCGATGACCAGGAGCTCCGCGTGAGGTACCCGTTCTCCGCCGAAAGACGCGACCGGGACGTTTGGACGTCCGGCTAGAATTTCGAGGGCAGATGCTATTTGGTGCTATCCATCCACTTCTCCGAAGATGCCAAGTTGATTTATGACACCATGTATCAAAGGTTTAAACGGATGCGGCCGATGTAGCAGACTTCGTCAGATTCTCCCTCGTTGAGGGGTTTTTAATTGTGGGGACGCTCTTCCCTGCAGGCACAGGCCCCTGCAGTTAATTACGCTACCGCATCGCGGTAACAACTTTCTCCTTCTCCAGATGGTCACTTCGTGTCGTGTGTGTTTGTTTTGTTTTTGGTTGCCCGTGGATTGTATACGGAGACTAATTTATGTTGTCGCCCGTAGGGCGTGGATTAGTCCAAATCCGTATTTTCTTAGATTTGGATTTGGGGTTGGGCTTAAGGATGCGTTGGTCTCATTTGAGACTAAGATCAACTTAAACGTTTGTTAAGGATATGTTAGTCTAATTTTAGACTAAGATCAACTTAACGAGATCGTTTAGATTCGACAAAAGAGCATTTGGGCCCCATTGTTTAGTTTAGGGACATTGCGGTCCATTGTTAGTTTAAGGACATTACGGTCCAAAGATAGTTTAAGGACATCTCGGTCCAAGATTAAGGACATCATAGTCCATGGGCTTAAGGACCCCACAGTCCAAGGTTAAGGACATCATAGTCCATGGGCTTAAGGACCCCACAGTCCGAGGTTAAGGACATCAAAGTCCATGGGTTTAAGGACCCCACAGTCTATAGTTTAAAGACGTCATAGTCTATAAAGTTTAAGGATATCATAGTCCATGAGTTTAAGGATCCCATAGTCCATGGAATGATTGGTTATCGGGACCCGTCACCTCTATGAAGACGTTGAAGGATTATAACGACAAATATCAAAAGAGTGAAGAGATGTACCCTTGAACCAATGTTGATGGGGAAATCTGTAGTCCAATTTTGGGACTAAGATCAATTAATTAGATTATGAGCACATGGGCTCAGTTAAATCTGAATTGAGGACTTATGGACAACTTGGGCTGAGTGGAATTAGGTTTAAAATGTTGGACCTTTGTTTGGGCTGCTGAGTATTTGTCTGGGTTCAGCCCCCCATTATTTAGCAATGCTAAACATGGGTCTGGGTTCTGACAATGTTTTGTCTTTTATTAAGTGCTGAGCACTCATATACCATATGAGATGATCAATCTTGGAAGATAAGAATGTATTTGAGGCTCAGTCAAAAGGGGAGTCTTGCCTCTGGAAGACTTAGCCAATTTGGGCTAAGACTGGTTTGAATATAGTGTTAAACACTAGCACATATTTGTCGATCACATGTTCATACATGATGCATTTAAAGTAGTGTTCAACACTCGGGATGAAGTGCCTAAAATAGTGTTAAACACTAAAAAGATGAAGCGCTCACGTGAGGACACGCGAGGCGCCCTAGGATTGGGCTAAGCTTCCTTTATTTTATTCTCAGAATATTCAAATAAGTGTTAAACATTTAATCTTCATGGCCCTCACGTGTGGGCACGTGATGGGCACCCATGCACTGGATATTAACAAGATTTGTTAGGGGTCACGTGGGGACACGTGAGGGCGCCCAAAGTCTGTTCTGCCTTTACTTTGTTCTCTTTATTTTGAGGAATTTATCTAAGGGTCACGTGGGAGCACGTGACCCAATTTCATTCATTCTTTTCTGACCATTGAAGGGAGGGTCACGTGTTGCCACGTGATCAGGTTGGGTACTGACTTCTTTTACGTGCATGAAAATTCTAAGCCCCTTGTTTAAGAATTAAATTCTTTTGTAGGGTTAAACCCTAATTTTATTTAGAGGAATTAAATTTCTATGTATTTGGAAGAATTAAATTCTTTAAACCCAACTCTCCCTCTAAGTTTTAGATCTGCATGGCAGAATCTCCCCGATGAGAATTAAATTCTCAACTTATGGGGAGATTTGCTTCTGCAGATCTTCAACCATGAAGAAGAACTAAGTTCTTGTATTAAGGGTTAAACCCTATTTTTGTTGGAGGAATTAAATTCCTATGTGCTTTGTGGGAGAATAAAATTCTCTGAACTTAGGTTCTCCCTTAGGTTTTAGATCTGCATGTCAGAATCTCCCCGATGAGAATTAAATTCTCAACTTATGGGGAGATCTGCTTCTGCAGATCTTCAACCAGAGGAAGAACTAAGTTCTTATTCAGAAGAGTTAAACTCTTAGTTTGAGAATTAAATTCTCTTATAGGGTTATGAGAGCTTATAGAATGATTTCTTTCTCTCTCTTACCTAGGGGTTCTTTCTTTTTCTGAAGAAATCTTCTTTCTCTCTGGAGAATTAAATTCTCTTCTTTTTTCTCTCTGTTGTTGTATCTCTCTCCTTGGCTCCTATTTATAGGAGAAAGAAAAGAATCAGTTTGTTTAGTCAATCTTTCATTGAAAGATTTTGATTGATTTTGTAACCAATATGATCTTTTAGATCACTCGGTGAATTTTATTCACCATTGGATTTTAAATCCAAAAGATATTTTGTCTGTTATTCCCGGCAAATTTCAGGGAAATATCTCCTTGTATAGAATCTTTCTATAAATTGGTGATTTTTAATCACCATTGGATTTTTAATCCAACGGTGCTCCACTTTACAGAGCGCAATCTTTTTGTTTGGAAAAATCTAAGGAAATATTAGGGTTTTTGATTTCCTTTAATTAGATTTTAATTCTATTAGTTCAGAAGGTTTAAGAGCCTATCACGTGACCCCACTGATTGACCATTTAATTTAGAATTTAGTTCTATCAATTCAGAGATCTTTAAGAACCTATTACGTGTTGGCACGTGACCCCCAGTCACGTGTGGGCACGTGATACCCCATTTGGGGTTTTTTCCATTAACTTAGAGAGTTTTTTTTAAGACCCCATCACGTGGTGGCACGTGACCCACTGATTAAGCATTTAACCAGAATTTAATTATGTTGTTTTAAAGAACTCGGGAACTTATCACGTGTCAGCACGTGACCCTTGGTCACGTGTGGGCACGTGATGCCCCATTGGGGTTGTTCCTTATAGTTTTATTATACCTTTAATTCTTTTCAGTGGGTTTAAAGGCCTATCACGTGTGGGCACGTGACCCCATTTGATTAGGATTCAATTCTTATCATTTCAGAGCCCTCAGGAAGCCATCACGTGTCGGCACGTGACCCCCGATCACGTATGCGCACGTGATGCCCCTTGGGGTTTTCCTTGTATTTTATGAGGGAAAAAATGCCCCCACAACGTTGTTATCACGTGTTTGCACGCGAGTGCAACGTTGTAACTTTTGTGGCCGTTGGATTTGTCTTGGGAAGGGGGTAGATGAGCCGTTTCCCATCACATCCTATAAATGCAGAGGTCTCTTCAGAAGCGCCTCCACTCTTTCATCTTCTTCCTTGTTCATTTTCCTTTGAGAATTAAAATTCTCTTCCTCAGAGCTCAGTTCTCTGGTTCCAAATTTTTTTAGAGTTTAACTCTGTCAACAAAAGATTTCCCTTTTTAGGTAAGGATCTTGAACGGCTGAGGAACTTTTTGTAGAAATTTTCTTTGGATTTTAAATCCACACCAAGGGTTTTTCCCTTTAACAGAAACCCATCTTTCCAAGTTCTTTAAGAATGTCCAATCTTTAAATAATAAACCCCTTTTGCTAGGGTTTCTCTGATCTTAGGGGTTTGATGATGATACTTGTCTGCCCTCTGGAATTTAATTCCATTTCAAAGAGCTTAGCTCTGAAAATTTTCTGGGAATTTAATTCCTCTGTTCAAAAGGAATATAATTCCTCTAAAGAACTTAGTTCTTAAAAGAAGACTTCTTGGGATTTTTCATCCTGAGTTGTTCTTGAAGAGATCCTTCTCGATTTGCACAGAATTCCTGTAACGGGTTTTCTCCTTGGGGGAATGTGTAGAGTCATTTGAATTTATTGAGAATCTTCCTTTTGTTCTCATGATGATTGCTTAGCCTCATTATTAGTGAGCCGCCATATTGATTTTGTGGGGCCCATGTGTTTTGTAACCAATGGTCCCATAAAATAAGTTGTTTGTCATTTTCTTCCATTGTCTTTTTATATATATATATATTTATAAAAATATATATATACACGTGTGGGCTTCACTAACAGTTTTCTTTCCTTTGTTTCAGGAATAATGGCTTCTCTTCCGTACTTTCCTTTCACCTGCTCGGAGGTTGCCTTTCCTCAGTCGCCATCTGATGAAGAAGTGATGGCGATGATCAGGGCTCATGACCCGGATTGCACTAATTTACTTTTATGGGGGACCTGGTACGATCATATCATCCGCGGTCGTCGAAGCTTTCTTTGCGAGGCACCAACAGAGCCTATCCGCCCATTCTTGCCGATGGACCGTCCGCGGAATGCTTTTGCTGTAGAAGTGGCAGATTGGACTCCTATCGGCCGGCTCGAACCGTCGACAACGGGATACCAAACCAGCCTGTGCCGGCCATAGACATCTTGGGGCGTCGTATTTGCCAAGGTGAAGCCCAGCCTTGGGGACAAGTTTACAAGATAGGGCTCACCCCTCACCATCCCATGGGCTACCTTCACTGGGCTCGTTACATCTTGTCCGCTCATTGTGCGTGACTGTAGAGGGTTGGGCTTTACCAGGCGGTGTGCGTGTCTCAATTCTATTATCAGTCTCCTCATGTATGGTGGGTTAAAGCTTTCCTTAATCAATGGAATCTTCCTACCAACACTTTCCTGTTAGGGGACCGTGAAGTTTCGATCTTTTTGGAAGAGTTTCGTGAGATTTCGGGCTTACCGATCAGGGGAGCGCCTTACGAAGAATTGTTGCCCACTGACGAGTATGCCTTCGAGACTGTGCCCGCTACGCTTGACGGCTTGTCGATTGAAAATGCCGTTCGCCATAAGTACCCGAGTCTAATCAAGACTCTGGAGATTTTTGAGAGGCTGTTCACGGAGTCAGAAGAGTAGGGCATCACTTTTAAAAGCTTTATCGTCTGCTTCCTTCGTGGAGACGTTCTATCAAAGGCGGCTCCGAAGTTCGTGAATATCAACGACCCCTTCGGGTTTGGTTTAAATAGGCTACCAGCTAGAGAAGAGGATTTTCCCCAGTTCTACATTCCAGTCTTGTCAGCTGTACCTTTCGAGTTAATCGTAGCTCCTAGCATGGATGAAGAAACTTTCTTCATCGGTTTTATCAGCGTTTGGCTCAGCTGGTTTTTCGTTCCAACGCACCGTCGATTCATGAGAGTCTCGATCATTTACCCTGCTCATCGCATCGCCGAAGGGACGTGACTAGCCATGGGCATTGTAGGGCTGTCACATCTGTACCATGGGCTAAGCACTGCAGCTAATACCTCAACCCCAGGCGTGAACGTAGTGAGTTTCTCTCTTCATTACTTTACGTCATGGATTGAGATGCACGTGCTAGGGGCATTTGCCGCGCATCAGAGACCCAGCTTTTATGATGCCTATACCTTTCTGCGGCTCATGAGGTTGGTGGACGCTTCTGCTCCTGACCCGACTCAATTAGGGGCTCTTCGAGTGCTGCTCAATCCGTATGCCAACGAAGGTGGAATGGTATTTAATGACCGAATCCTCTCCGCTCCCTCGGGACCTGTCCAACAACTGTTTGACCTATCGAAAGAGGGAGCACCATCTTTGAAACCCAGGGAAGCCATGCACTTGTACTCGATCAGACCCGGCTATCTGGTGTTCCGTCGAAACGATGCGGCTCTTTTCATGTGGAACAATCTACACCGCTTTGTCCGGCAACTGGGATATGACCAGGGTGTCCCCTTCGAGGCATTCACAGTGGAGCCCAGCCTTTTTTTGGAAACTATTCATGATGCCACCCACCATTTCATGAGGCTGAACACCGGTTCTTATTTCATCATCCCCGAGGCCGACTACATTCCGAGGTGCGTGGGGGCTTTCACGGGTTGGTATCTCCACCGGGTTAGTCCAATCATTGCTGAGGAGAGGAGGATACTTTTTGGGCTTAAGGCTCCTGCCCTGCTCCAGGCTACGGGAGTCCCGCCGTGAACGCGGACAATGGTTCGCCCTCCCTTGAGGGATACCGGTACCATACTTATTCCTGAGGCGGCGAATGCGGACTTGACCTCGACAGTTGGGATGCCGATGCGCACTAGAGCTCAGGCAAGGGCTTCTGATAAGGCGCCAGTAGCAGTTTCATCAGCTGCTGCGTCAGCAATGGCAGTGTCGTCATCGGTAGCACCGCCGAGAGAGGATACTGAAGGCGAAGTGGGTCAACATCGCACCAAAGGACCGAGGGGAAAGAAGCGATCGTCTTCTGGTGTTAATTCTGGGTCAAAGAGGCGAAGGAAGACGGTCACCAATCTGCTCGACTTTTTAGTTGAATCCGAGACTATCTTTCAAGATGAACCAATAGCTATGCAAGAGTCGGATGGTGGTCTTCTTTTCCCAGGTTCATCTGCCGAGGAAGCCACACAATTGGCTGAGGCTATAAGACGCTCCCAGGATGAGACAGAAAATGTAAAAGTCCCGAAGAGGCCTTATCCTGCCGTCATCTTCTACGAAGATCCTCCATCGATACGGCGGATATTTATAGGTCCTTTGGAAGAAGGAGGCGAGATAGCCCTTAAGCAACCTATCTCGGCCAATGCCGAAGATGCGCTGTCGTTGTGGACTGGTGGCCACGAGTCTACCCTCGAACCCCAGTGAGCACGAATTCTTGAGAAGGAACGCCGGCTTGAAAAAGCCATACTAGAAGCTCCTTTGCGCATTGGTATACTTATATATCTTTTTGTAGTATTTTGCACTGCTTATATATATATATATATCCTTATCTTCGTGAACTTTGCAGGGACTTCGGCAATGGCAGATGATCTGAGTTCGAGTCGCGCCTTGACTATGGACTCTGTAAATATCCCCGATGAGACACTAGTAAGTGTGGAGGGGGTTGATACACCTGTTCTTCCTGCCACGGAGCTCCCATTGGTGATTTCCGTTCCCCCGGTGCTTGCTCTCCCGGAAGAGACACCTTCATTGGCCGCGGATTCAATGGATCTTTCTGGGGACGGCTCGGAGACTGTGGGACATGTAGTCGAGGCCACCGTCCTTTCATTGGAGCCTGCAGCGGTGGCCACTGCTCCTCAATTAGAAGTTGTTATACCGGCCCATGTCCCCGATGATGTGCCTGGGGGCATGGAGGAGGCCGCCGAAGCTGCTATCCCTCCAGTTCAGATCGGGAGGAGCATCGAAGGTAGCCTTCTATATTTTATTTTAATAATCTCTCTATCATCTGAACCTTTCTGCCTTTTCAGAATTACGCGGGTTGGCGGCGTCTATCGCTGATTTGTCTCCTAGAAAATCCTTTCAGCGTTTGCTAGAGATGGCCGCTCCGCAAGCAATATCCCCTCAACGCATCGTCCTCTCTTCCGGGCAAGGTTAGTGTTATTTGCCTTCTCCTCAGGGCATTATTATTATTTTATATAACGATACTGATGTCTTCTGTAGTTTTAGAAGTCGATGATGAAGTTGTGATTCTTGACGGGCCTGGGGATCTTTTAGACCCTTCTTGCATGACTGTGGGTAAGTAAAGTTTCGACGTTGTTCCATCTGCTCTTTGCTTGCAAGTCTCGCTGATTGTTTATAAATCTTAACAGCTTTGCCAGTTCGTACCACGCTGGAATCTCGCATTGTCATGCCACCCGACCCCTATGCTCTACGTGCCTCGGAACGGATGGCAAAGCTAAGCCTTCACTATTTGTCAGCTTTGATTGAAGACCTTCGTGCTGGTAGTTTGATCACGGCCGAAGAATTTGCCGCCGAAGCCAACAGTTCTCTCCCCTTTCTTGCTGCTTACCATGGCGAAACATTGGTGCAAGTCTAGGTTGAGTTTTGTCGTCGGGTGGAGGCTTGCTTGCATAGTCTTGAATGTACGCGCCTTCCTTCAGAGGTTATGGCTGCAAAGGCGAGCTTGCGGGGGCTGATTGAATGGTGCGCCGCAAATATGCTGTCATGCGAGCAGAGACTCAGCCGAAAATTTTCAGAGAGGAAGCTGGCTTCAACTGCGCTGGGGGAACTTCAAGCTAATCTTACGGCCAAGACCACTCGGGCGTATGAACTTTGGCGGGTGCTTCAAGAAGCTATCAGGGAGGTGGTAGCCATTGATAAAGCCGTCATTTTTACTCGCGAAATGGTCGAAGCTCATAAAGTTACCGAAAAGGAGCTTGAAAGTCGGCTTGCCTCGTACCAAGCCCAACAGTCTCAAGCGGAGGCCCGTCTCTTAGCGATAATGAATCATGAAGCCGAGGCCTAGCGGAAAAAGGATGTACTGGCAAATTTATTAAATCGTCCGCCGACTTGAAGAATTGTATATTTTTCTTTTTATCTTCTTTTGTACATACTCCTGAATGAGAGAATTTTTTTGATTCTTTCATAAATTGTACTTTGTACTCATTTTGATTCATGAATAAAAGACATATTTTGCTTCATGGTGGTGTGTCCCTTTTAGTAAATGTATTTTGTGGGTAATCTATTTTGATCTCCTTGTAGGACAGCGATGGTTTAGGAGTCAGGTTCAGATCTGCCTCCTAAGGCTTTCCAACTTTATGAGCCGTGAGGGTCTCATAAAGGTATTTCTCCTTACGAGTCGTGAGGATCTCGTAAGTGTAATTTCTCCTTAAGAATCATGAGAATTCCTAAGTGTATTTTCTCTTGAGAGTTGTAAGAATCTCACAAGAGAGTTTTTCTTGCTTACGAGTCGAGAGGACTCGAAAGTGATTGTTTCCTTTCTTGTCGGAGAGTGTGGTCCGTAGAAAATCTACCTTGACCTCTCTGCGAGGCAACGATGGCTTGGGAGACAGGGTTAGGATCTGCCACCTAAGACTTTTCAACTTTATGAGCCGTGAGGGTCTCATGAAGAATTTTCTCCCTACAGGTCGAGAGGACCCCGTAGGTGTATTTTCTTCTTAGGAATCGTGAGGATTTCTAAGTACGTTTTCTCTTGAGAGTCGTAAGGATCTCACAAGAGAATTTTCTCCTTATAAGTCGAGAGGACCCGTAAGTGATTGATGAGTTGACTTGCTCCCAAATCAAAGAATTGTTTTGACGGGGAAGTCGAGAGTTGACTTTATCCGCATTTCACGGAGTCAGGGGTTGGCCTTATCCGCATTTCACGGAGTTAAGGATTGACTTTATCCGCATTTCACGGAGTCGGGGATTGACTTTATCCGCATTCCACGGAGTCAGGGGGTTGACTTTATCCGCATTTCATGGAGTCAGGGGGTTGACTTTATTCACATTTCACGGAGTCAGGGGTTGACTTTATCCGCATTTCACGGAGTCAGGAGTTGCTCTGGACGTTTCCCACGGGGTCAGGATTGACATTAGCCGTGTTCTACGGGACCAGGAAGTGCTCTGGGCGTTTCCCACGGGGTCAGGATTGACATTAGCTATGTTCCATGAGACCAGGAGGTGCTCTGGGCGTTTCCCACGGGGCCAGGATTGACATTAGTCGTGTTCCACGGCACCAGGAGGTGCTCTGGGCATTTTCCACGGGGTCAGGCTTGACATTAGCTGTGTTCCACGAGACCAGGATTTACTCTGGATGCTTCCCATGGGGTCAGGATTGACATTAGCCATGTTCCATGAGACCGGGATGTGCTCTGGGCGTTTCCTACGGCGTTAGGATTGACATTAACCGTGTTCCACGAGACCAGAATTTGCTTTGGACACTTCCCACGGGGTCAGGATTGACATTAGCCATGTTCCACAAGACCAGGATGTGCTCTGGGCGTTTCCTATGGGATCAGAATTGACATTAACCATACGGGGTCAGGATTGACTTTAGCCATACGGGGTCAGGATTGACTCTCGGTTGTCTGTGTACCGCCGAGCCATGGAACTGGGAACTTTGCCGCGGCTCCGAGATAGTCTCTAGGCTTTCTGTGAACTATCAAGATTTGGAACTAGGGACTTTACCATGGCTCCGAGGTTGATTGTCGCGTCTGAATCCTGCTGGAATGAGGAGGAATGCTGTTGTGGGTCTCCAAGCTGTAGATATGGCCGTCAAGACTTGGAACTAGGGACTTTGCCATGGCTCCGAGATTGATTGTCGCGTCCGAATCCTGCTGGAATGAAGAGGAACGCTGTTGTGGGTCTCTAGGCTGTAGATGTGGCCGTCGAGACTTGGAACTAGGGACTCTGCCGTGGCTCCGAGATAGTCTCTGGGCTGTCTGTAAACCTTCGAGATTTGGAACTGGGAGACTTTGCTATAGCTCCATTTTGCTGACGTTGCGTCTGCTTCTTGCTGGTGGAAGAATGCTGTTGGTGATCTCTAGGCTGTAGATGTTGCCATTGAGACTTGAAACTAGGGACTCTTCTATGGCTCCGAGGTAGTCTCTAGCTTGTCTGTGAACCGTAGAGTCTTGGAACTAGGGACTTTGCCGTGGCTCCGTTTGTTGACGTCATATATTCCTGCAAAGACACTGATTTCTCTGCGGGTCGACGCGAATCGAGATGCTCTCGTCAAGGACGCTGATTTCCCTAAATCGAGGTTTTTGCTGAGGACACTGATTTCTTCGGAGTTGAGACGAATCGAGAGATTCCTGCAAAGACACAGATTTCCTTGCAGGTCGACGCGAATCGAGATGTTCTCGTTAAGGACGCTGATTTCCCTGAATCGAGGTTTTTGCCAAGGACACTGATTTCCTTAGAGTTGAGATGAATCGAGGTATTTCTGCAAGGACACTGATTTCCTTGCGGGTCGACGCTAATCGAGATGCTCTCGTCAAGGATGCTGATTTCCCTGAATCGAGGTATTTGCCAAGGACACTGATTTCCTCGGAGTTGAGACGAATCGAGGTATTCCTGCAAAGACACTAATTTTCTTGTGGGTCGACGCGAATCGAGATACTCTTGTCAAGGACGCTGATTTTCCTGAATCGAGGTATTTGCCAAGGACACTGATTTCCTCGTAGTTGAGACCAATCGAGGGATTCCTGCAAAGACACTGATTTCCTTGCGGGTCGACGCGAATCGAGATGCTCTCGTCAAGGACGCTGATTTCCCTGAATCGAGGTTTTTACCAAGGACACTGATTTCCTCGGAGTTGAGACGAATCGAGAGATTCCTGCAAAGACACGGATTTCCTTGCGGGTCGACGCGAATCAAGAAGTTCTCGCAAGGATGCCCTAGCGTCACAGTTAACCTCTGCTCTATACGAAAGATGTCTGTTAGGGTCTGTGGTACTAGGGTCGTGTCCGTCGTACCGTCGCGTTGGCTGATGTATTCTTCAATAGGCAATTTTGTTGTTCGAGTAGCCTTGCGACTGTCGTGTCTTTGATCCCTTCAGGGGCTGGACAAGACGTCTTCAAGCAATCTTCCAGGTAGTATTACCATCAAAAGAACAAGCATTAGTGATATTCCATGTCGCTTTTTACTTGAGGTTAGGCTCAGTTTGGGAGCCCCGATGAGTCATGACCACTCCGCGCTGGTGTGGGATGATCTCCGATAGTCTTTCAGGTTTTATATGAGTTGCCGTCAAGACCCTGAAGCTAGGAATATTGCCTTTGCTTTGTTGTTTTGGCGCGTCCGAATCCTGTTGGAGGAAGAACGCTATGGTGACATCTCGTCTGCTGTGTCGATACGAATGTCGAGGTGGTCACCAGATTGCTGATAAACTGTCGAGGCTTGGAACTAGGGACTTCCACGTGGCTCCGTTGTTTTTACCTTGGGGTCGATTGTTGACGTTGCGTCTGCATCCTGCTGGAATTGAGAAGAAATGTCATTGTTGACACTACGTCTGCTGTAACGAGACGAATGTCGAGGTGGTCTCTAGGTTGTTATGAACCGTCGAGTCATGGAACTGGGGACTTTGTCGCGGCTCCGAGATAGTCTCTAGGCTTTCTGTGAACCTTCGAGATTTGGAACTAGGGACTTTGCCATGGCTCTGTTTGATGACGTCGTACCTGCTTCTGGTTAGAACGAGAAGGAACGTCATTGTTGATCTCTTGAGATGCAGTTGTTGTCATCGAGATTTGGCTCTCTTTCTGATGGAGCTTGGTGGGACGATATGGTTCCCTCTTTGTTTGTGCCCCTGGATTGTATACAGGGGTCGATGTGATCTCACCTGTAGGGCAAAAGTTTCATTTCATTTTTTTTTCGCGATGCTCTATCATTTCAGCTTTTATATCGCGAAAGTCACGATTGTCCAGTTATTTCAGCTATTTTTCGTGGTGCCCAATCATTTCGGCTATTTTTTTTTATTTACTCGCTGCTTTTTATTACGAGTTGCCCAACCATTTTGGCTATTTTGTATGCATATATTTTTACTTGCTGATTTTGTTGTAAGTTGCCCCATCATTTCTGCTATTTCATATGCATTTGTGGCTCACTGACTTTTCGCTGTGAATTTGGGATCTGATACCGATTTAGGCATCAGCATCGCTACAACTGGGATATTGCCTGGAGCGAATTATCATTTGCCTCTGTCGATGTCGAACAAAGGTGGCTTAGCAAACAGGGTTAAGATACTGTTGACTAAGGCCTTTTGACTTCATGAGCCGTAAGGGTCTCATAAAGGTATTTCTCCCTACGAGTCATGAGGATCTCGTAGGTGCGTTTTCTCCTTAGGAATCGTGAGGATTCCTAAGTGTGTGTTCTCTTATAAGTCGTAAGGATCTTACAAGAGTATTTTCTCCTTATAAGTCGAGAGGATTTACAAGGGCTGTTCACCGTGCGAGCATATCCCTAGTCACTGGTGGGACTTTGTTATGGAAATGTTTATTCGTGCCCGTGGATTGTATACAAGGGTCAGCATTGAACCACTTGTAGGGCAGTCTGTGGGTTGTGATGTCTTAAGAACATGTTCAGATCCCTGTAACTTAAGGCTTTTGAATCTTATGAGCCGTGAGGGTCTCATAAGAGGGTTCTCCTTACGAGTCGTGAGGATCTCGTAAGTGTGATTTCTCCTTAGGAATCGTGTGGATTCCCAAGTGTGTTTCTCCCTTGTGAGTCGTAAGGATCTCACGCAGGTATTTTCTCCTTACAAGGTCGAGAGGACCTTGTAAGTGTCTTTTAATGAGATTGCGCCCTTTCGGGTTTTCACAAAACTCGCCGATAGCCTTGCTGTTTTCACTCAAGGAGCCATTTTGGGTTTTTCATCCGTGCCCATTTCGCTTATGGACGTACCATTTTTTTTAACACCACGTCAGCCTGGGGACGGCGCGGGTTGGTAGTAGTTTAACGGCGTTTCGATCATATACAAGTTTTAGGACATTGCGGTCCATCATTAGTTTAGGGACATTTCGGTCCATTGTTAGTTTTAGGACATCTCGGTCCATGGGGCTTTCTCTATGAATGAGCACGATGCCCCCGGCATGTCCATCTTTTTCGGAGCATGTGGTTGTGGCGGATTCATCTTCCAGTTTTTGGACAACACGAACTTGCCCTGTTGATACTGGTCCTCAA
Source organism: Agapanthus africanus (assembly GCA_030015575.1). Taxonomy (NCBI): domain Eukaryota; kingdom Viridiplantae; phylum Streptophyta; class Magnoliopsida; order Asparagales; family Amaryllidaceae; genus Agapanthus; species Agapanthus africanus. The sequence continues at coordinate 99,937,141 of JASDDO010000008.1, forward strand.
CCCAATTTTTGAAGACGTAGTAATCTTCGATCGGATGGCCCAATACTCGGTGGTAGGGGAAGTAATTGGGATCGTTGACATCGTTCAGTTGTAGTGGGTGTCTCGGTTCCGGTAGAGTGATGAGCCCGTTGCGCACTGCTAGTTCGAACAGTCTCCTTGTTTTATCCCGGGAAGGACGTCTCAACTTCTCATCGAGGGATTGCTGCTTGTTGCTTTGGCGAACAACCGATCTCGGGCCACTCGGTTGTTGTTGAGCGTTGGCGACGAAAGTTGCTTTCCCTTTCCCCTTTTCATTTCGAGGATCCGTCTTTGAGGAGGACGGTCTATGGCCCATTTGGTCCATTTGGGCCAGCTTGTCGATCAAGGCCTGGAAAGTGGTCGGCTTGAAGAACATCACGAATTGTGAAATAGTCGCCTGAGAGTCGAGGGTCCCTATGAACATGCCTACCGCAGGAGCTTCTTCGATGCGTTGCTCGCACTTCGACCATAGATTCCGCCACCGTATCGCGTACTGGACCTAAGTTTCTCCCGGCTTCACCCTAGCATTGATCAGCGCCGTGATTGGGGTACGTTCGCTAGCGCTCGCAAAACGTTGGGTGAATAGCAGCTCCATCTCTGTAAATGTCTTGATAGAGTCATTCGGGAGTTTCGAATACCACTCGAATGCTGTCTCCGACAAGCTGCCAACAAACTGGCGGAGCAGTAGTTTATCATCACCTCCGGTGTTGCCGCACAGAGCCCTGAATTGAGCCACGTGTTGGTGTGGATTCCCCGTCCCCTTATATACATGGAATTTAGGGATCGTATACCCTGGCGGGTACTTTATTTGGTCGTACCAACCCGGATAGGGTCGTCCAGTCTTAACAACCTGATCGGCCGTTTCATTCACCTGGTGAGCTCGTATCTGTTGAGCGATGTAATCATCCAGGGCGGCTTTGGAGATGGTCACCTCTTTGGCTGCTGAACAAGCCGGAAAAGGGTTCGATGTCTCCCCTCTTTCATCTTCAAGGACAATTGGAGGGTCTTCAGCCGGAGGATCCGGTTGTATCATCATCCCGACCATGTCTTAGAAGAGAAGCGCCATTCGTTTTATATTGGCCGTTTGTTCCACTGCTTCTCTGTCCTTCTTTTCGAGAATTCTGCGGAGGAAGTCAGCATCGGTTTCCTGTTCATGACGTTGCTCTGATGATGCCTCCGGGCTTTCTTTTGGCCCAGTGAGTGCGGCCATTTGCGTTAGCATTTCCTGAAGCTTCTGTTGCTGCTCCTGGGCTTTTGTCACAAATCACGTAAGCGGTCGATGACCCATAGAGATACGGCTATCCTCTTTCCCGAATGCCATATAAACAGTGTGCACCACCATGCCCCCAGACTTAGGGCGTTTAGGTTCGGCGCCTTTGAGATTGGTCGCAGGGATCTTCTCCGGCCTTCTCCTTTTGTGGGCGGTCGAAGTTGAGGGGGCCGTTACAGCGGGCACCTAAGTAGCCGTCGCCTTCTGTGGCTTGACAGGGTGGTCCTCTTCTTGCCGAACCTTCATCTTTTTCTGTCCGCGGGGATAGTCTTAATATATCATGGAGTCCTAGACCTGTCGCCAAACTTTATAAATTTTAGAGGATACCGTTGAGGGGGCTGTTCTAGCTTCGCCTTTATAGCGCTCTCCATTGGTGGAGGAGACCTTTTCAATACAGCAGTCGGAGAGTTTTTACGTACCCTCCTAAGTAGTTCAAAGATGTTCCCAGTTGGAACAGCAGCATCAACTTCCACCATTGGATCCGGCGGAGTCAGTCCAGAAGGAGAGTTGCCCCCAGCTTTTCTCACTCGGCGCCGGTGATGGCGTCGAGCATGTCTCGCAGACGGTATTGGTTCAGTCACGGGTGTGGCCTCATCATGCCCCTCGTTTTGGTGAAGTTTTGTTGTTGGTGCCAGCCTTTCGAAGACTGACGTTCGCCGCGAGGAAACGTCCAATCTGTCAAAAATAGACCTCTGAGCAGGGGAAGCAGTTTTGATAACTTCGCCTGGAGCGGGAGCTGAAACGGCCAGTCTTACGAAGACTGACCCCTTGGCAGAAGCCTTTCTGAAGGTTTCGTCTGCTTGAGCCGGAATGGTTATCCGCTTTGGGATGGCCGCTTCAGGTATCGCGGGCTTCTTTACGAGCCCATTGGAGTTCTGGCTTAGCCTATCTAAGACTGATGCTGTAGGCTTGGAATTGGACGACCCGTTGAAAGGGGCCGTGGTAGTGGTGAGCCGATTAAAGACCGACCTCTTCGGAGCTTGCGATGGTATATGAACGTTGAGGATCGTTGGTGGGATCATGGTCCTGAAGAATAGCCCAGTGGTGGCTTAGGTCACTTGTTTCACGGGCATCGTAAAAAGGGAGGCCGCTTGAGGCCCGTAGGTCACTCCTCCAGCGAGGACAGAGTGGGAGTTGTTGTAATTAGTGCAGTTTGAAGCATTGATCTTCTGTTTTTCTGCACGGAGCAAGATACCAAATCTTAGTACTTCAAATCCAAAGGTAACCATGTCAAACCGCAACTTGTTCGCGAAACACGATACACGAAGTGTGGAGTGGAAAGAGGAAAAGGTCCCACTGGGTGTGCCAGAATCTGTTATCCGCCGAAAGACGCGATAGAGACGTTTGGACGTCCGGCCTGAATTTCGAGGGCAGATGCTATTTGGTGCTATCCGTCCACCTCCTGAAGATGCCAAATTGATTCATGACACCATGTATCGAAGGTTTAAACGGATGTAGCCGATATAGCAGACTTCGTCAGATTCCCCCTCGTTGAGGGGTTTTTGATTGTGGGGACGCTCTTTCCTGTAGGCGTAAGCCCCTGCAGTTAATTACGCTACCGCATCGCGGTAACAACTTTCTCCTTCTCCAGATGGTCATTTCGTGTCGTGTGTGTTTGTTTTGTTTTTGGTTGCCCGTGGATTGTATACGGAGACTAATTTATGTTGTCGCCCGTAGGGCGTGGATTAGTCCAAATCCGTATTTTCTTAGATTTGGGTTTGGGCTTAAGGATGCGTTGGTCTCATTTGAGACTAAGATCAACTTAAACGTTTGTTAAGGATACGTTAGTCTAATTTTAGACTAAGATCAACTTAACGGGATCGTTTAGATCCGACAAAAGAGCATTTGGGCTCCATTGTTTAGTTTAGGGACATTACGGTCCATTGTTAGTTTAGGGACATTACGGTCTAATGTTAGTTTAAGGACATCTCGGTTCAAGGTTAAGGACATCATAGTCCATGGGCTTAAGGACCCCACAGTCCAAGGTTAAGGACATCATAGTCCATGGGTTTAAGGATCCCACAGTCCGAGGTTAAGGACATCATAGTCCATGGGTTTAAGGACCCCATAGTCCATAGTTTAAAGACGTCATAGTCTATAAAGTTTAAGGACATCATAGTCCATGAGCTTAAGGACCCCACAGTCCATGGAATGATTGGTTATCGGGACCCGTCACCTCTCTGAAGACGTTGAAGGATTACAACGACAAATATCAAAGGAGTGAAGAGATGTACCCTTGAACCAATGTTGATGGGGAAATCTGTAGGCCAATTTTGGGACTAAGATCAATTAATTAGATTATGAGAACATGGGCTCAGTTAAATCTGAATTGAGGACTTATGGCCAACTTGGGCTGAGTCCAATTAGGTTTGAAATGTTGGACCTTTGTTTGGGCTGCTGAGCATTTGTCTGGGTTCAGCCCCCCATTATTTAAGCAATGCTAAACATGGGTCTGGGTTCTGACAATGTTTTGTCTTTTATTGAGTGCTGAGCACTCATATACTATATGAGATGATCAATATTGGAAGACAAGAATGTATTTGAGGCTCAGTCAAAAGAGGAGTCTTGCCTCTGGAAGAATTAGCCAATTTGGGCTAAGACTCGTTTGAATATAGTGTTAAACACTAGCACATATTTGTCGATCACGTGTTCCCACGTGATGCATTTAATGTAGTGTTAAACACTCGGGATGAAGTGCCTAAAATAGTGTTAAACACTAAAAAGATGAAGCGCTCACGTGAGGATATGTGAGGCGCCCTAGGATTGGGCTAAACTTCCTTTATTTTATTCTCAGAATATTCAAATAAGTGTTAAACACTTAATCTTCATGGCCCTCACGTGTGGGCACGTGATGGGCACCCATGTACTGGATATTAACAAAATTCGTTAGGGGTCACATGGGGACACGTGAGGGCGCCCAATGTCTGTTCTGCCTTTGCTTTGTTCTGTTTATTTTGAGGAATTTATCCAAGGGTCACGTGGGAGCACGTGACCCAATCTCATCTTTTCTGACCATTGAAGGGAGGGTCACGTGTTGCCACGTGATCAGGTTGGGTACTGACTTCTTTTACATGCATGAAAATTCTAAGTCCCTTGTTTAAGAATTAAATTCTTTTGTAGGGTTAAACCCTAATTTTATTTAGAGGAATTAAATTCTTATGTCTTTGGAAGAATTAAATTCTTTAAACCCAACTCTCCCTCTACGTTTTAAATCTGCATGGCAGAATCTCCCCGATGAGAATTAAATTCCCAACTTATGGGGAGATCCGCTTCTGCAGATCTTCAACCATGAAGAAGAACTAAGTTCTTGTATTAAGGGTTAAACCATATTTTTGTTGGAGGAATTAAATTCCTATGTGCTTTGTGGGAGAATAAAATTCTCTGAACTTAGGTTCTCCCTTAGGTTTTAGATCTGCATGACAGAATCTCCCCGATAAGAATTAAATTCTCAACTTATGGGAAGATCTGCTTCTGCAAATTTTCAACCAGAGGAAGAACTAAGTTCTTATTCAGAAGAGTTAAACTCTTAGTTTGAGAATTAAATTCTCTCATAGGGTTATGGGAGCTTATAGAATGATTTCTTTTTCTCTCTTACCAGGGTTTCTTTCTTTTTCTGAAGAAATCTTCCTTCTCTCTGGAGAATTAAATTCTCTTCTTTTTTTCTCTGTTGTTGTATATCTTTCCTTAGCTCATATTTATAGGAGAAAGAAAAGAATCAGTTTGTTTAGTCAATCTTTCATTGAAAGATTTTGATTGATTTTGTAACCAACATGACCTTTTAGATCACTCAGTGAATTTTATTCACCATTGGATTTTAAATCCAAAAGATATTTTGTCTGTTATTCCTGGCAAATTTCAGGGAAATATCTCCTTGTATAGAATCTTTCTATAAATTGGTGATTTTTAATTACCATTGGATTTTTAATCCAACGGTGCTCCACTTTACATAGCGCAATCTTTTTGTTTGGAAAAATCTAAGGAAATATTAGGGTTTTTGATTTCCTTTAATTAGAATTTAATTCTATTAGTTCAGAAGGTTTAAGATCCTATCACGTGTTAGCACGTGACCCCACTGATTGACCATTTAATTTAGAATTTAGTTCTATTAGTTCAGAGATCTTTAGGAACCCATCACGTGTTGGCACGTGACCCCCGGTCACATGTGGGCATGTGACCCCCGGTCACGTGTGGGCACGTGATGCCCCATTTGGGGGTTTTCTTTCCATTAACTCAGAGAGTTTTTTTAAGACCCCATCATGTCGTGGCACGTGACCCACTGATTAAGCATTTAACCAGAATTTAATTCTGTTGTTTTAAAGAACTCGGGAACTTATCACGTGTCAGCACGTGACCCTTGGTCACGTGTGGGCACGTGATGCCCCATTGGGGTTGTTCCTTGTAGTTTTATTATACCTTTAATTCTTTTCAGTGGGTTTAAAGGCCCATCGCGTGTGGGCACGTGACCCCATTTGATTAGGATTCAATTCTTATCATTTCAGAGCCCTCAGGAAGTCATCATGTGTCGGCACGTGACCCCCGATCATGTGTGCGCACGTGATGCCCCATTGGGGGTTTTCCTTGTATTTTATGAGGGAACATTACTATCTCCCTGAGGAAGAGCCAAAGGGAGGGGGAGGTGCTGCGCATACGGGCGGCGATGAGACCTTGGGTGAGTCGAGCGAACATTAGGTAAACTCAGGGTGAGCCTTTCAAGTCTATATACCCTGGTATCCCTTTGGAAACTCTGGAAACTTTTCAAAGCTCAGTATTATCCCCTCTAGGTAGATCTGTGTCCCCTTTTTTACCTCAGAGATGAGGTAATGCGAGCGGAACAAGAGTTGGACCGACCGTCCATTGTAAACGAGCTTTTCTTACTTAGGTTACATAGGAGTTTGTTTAGTTCAAGCATGCGTGCCGGGTAGGAGTCTACCCGACGGCCTCCCGGGAGGTCTTAGGATTCGCATGTCCGGCCGAGCACGAATCTACTCGCTGTGAATTGGCCGGGCAGGAAGCTGCCCAGCGGCCTCGTGAGAGGGCTTCGGATCTATAGTTCGGACCGGGAAGGAATCTGCTTGCTATGGATAGGCGTGCCTCAGGGACGAGCAGGAATCTACCCGCACGAGAGCTTAAGATTCACAGCTTAGGTCGAGTGGGAATCTACTTGTTTACGGCCGAAGACTAGACCGAGGTGTCGGGAGGACGTCTCGCCTGAATTTGGGGGCAGATACTATTTGGAATATTATTTACCGTCGAAAGACCGGACTGAGACGTTGGGACGTCCAGCTTGAATTTAGGGGCAGATACTATTTGTACATATCCATCTACCTCTCCGAAGATACCAAGTTGATTTATGGCACCGTATATCGGAAGTTTAGATAGATGTGACCGATATAGCAGATTTTATCAGATTCCTCCTCATTTGTGAGGGGTTTTTGATTGTGGGTACGCTATTCCCTGCACGTGCAAGCCCCAGCAGTTAAGTACGTTATTGCGTTGCGATAACCACTTTCTCCTGCTCCAGTAATTCACTACGTGTCGTGTGTTATTTTTTTTGTTAAAGTTGCCCGTGGATTGTATACGGAGACTAAATTATGTCGTCACCCGTGGGGTGCGGATTAGTCCAAATCCGTATATTTATGAATTTTGGTTTTGAACTTAGGTTATATATTACTTTAGTTCAAAAGTATTTTTATTTTATTTAAGGACCATTAATCTAGTTTGAGATTAAGATCAACTTAAATATATGAGCATTTGGGCTCAATTTATTTTAACTAAGGACACGTTAGTCTTATTTGAGATTAAGATCAACTTAGCAATATTTTCAGGATCATTGAATTTTATTACGATCCAACAATAGAGCATTTAGGCTCAGCTGCAAGGAACTTTTTCAGTGAGACTTAGCCAATTTGGGCTTGGTCTGCTCAGTCTTTCCTTCTTTCTTTTATTCAAAAGTGATAAGCACTTATTTGGGTTCTGTTTGCTCAGCCCTTTTTCCTTTATGCAGAAGTGCTAAGCATTTTTGGGGGTTCTGGCGCTCACATGCATATCATGTGAGGCGCTCAGACATGGGCGCTGGCCAATCAGTGCTAAGCATTTGAGTCATTTTGACTGAATATATATAGTGCTAAGCACTTTTGTATGGCACTCACGTGTGTATCATGTGAGCCGCTGAGATATGGGCGCTGCCCAACTAGTGCTAAGCACCTAGTCATTTTGACTGAACATGGAGGGCTAAGCACTTGGTATGGCGCTCACGTGAGGAGCATGTGCGGCGCTGGGATGTGGGCGTTGCTCAATCAGTGCTAAGCACTTAGTCATTTTGACTGAATATGAAGTGCTAAGTTGTAGCGTCTTGAAAAGTCGTTTTGGTGTTTTCCTGAAATTCGGTGAAAATTCGGTATTTTTCCGAAAACCGTCTTTCTTGTTATTTTGCAGTTTAGGGCTAATTATACCTAAAATGGATAGGTAATTGCTTGTTTTTAGTAGCTAATGAGTTAATTATGAAATTCTGGTCGTTTAAAAATTTTCCCTAATTTTTCAATTTTTTTAATATTATTTTAAGCCGGTAAGAAAATACATTAAATTAGCGATAAATACAAATTTTTCCGGGCTAATTTTAATCTCTAAAATTATGATAATTAAAAGCTAGTGGTAACATAAATTTTTAGTAATTTATTTTGATTTTTAACAAATTTTTATGATATGAAACGAATTTATTGAATTTTGAGCTAAAACTTGCAATTTTTGACTTGTAGGGGGCCTTTTTGCATAAAATTTCTTTTGTAAAACCCCTCTCTCTTTTCCCTCAGCCCTAGGACAGCCCCACCTTATGCAAGTCCAGAAATTTCTGGCCTCATATTTTGTTTTCTTTCTTGAGTTGATTTAGTGGGTTTATTGATTTATTTTAATTATAATTGATAAGGTATGGTGCTTTGACTTTTGGAGACTTGACCCTTGACTTTCCCACTCACCCACACCCCTCCCCTCACCTCCTAATCTGGCCGAAACCTGCACCTCACCCTCTTCATCTCTTTTTTTTCTCATTTTCTTCTAAATTCTTCAAGTTTAATTCATCAAAAATTGCAAATTAAAGCTTGCAAATTTAAAACCATCCTTCATCTTTCTTTTCCTTCACCTCCCTAGCTTGGATCTTGATGCTTGAGGCCATCATTTGGAGCAAATCTATTCTTGCTAGATCTCTAGTGAGGTATAATCCCTTGCTAATTAATTCTTTTGATTAAGTTTCTTAAGTTAGATTGTTGTAGTGTTAATTTAGTGTAGTTCTAATCTAGTTTTTCTTAGGTTTTGGTTGAAAAATTTAACTAGGGTTTTGAAGCCATGATAGTTAATTAGATTGTTTTGTAGTTAATCTAGTTGTTAATTAACTAATCTATATGGTTACCTTGTTTATGTAGTCTTCAATTATGCTAATTTAGTTAATTTTAGAAGTGTGATTTGGTTGTAAATTGTTGTTTTAGGAATTTCTAGAAAGGGGTTAGTGTATGGAAATGGGTTGTGAAACATGATAAATGAGTTGATTAAGGTTTAGAAACCATTACTTAGTTGATTAAACCTAATTTGTTATCTAGTTGTTTTGCTAACCTAATCTAGAAGGTTAACTTGCTAATTGGGTTTGAAATTAGTGTTAGTTAAGTTTTTCTAGTATGGATTTTGATTTGCTATTGCTTTTGAGAAAAATCAAGAAAGGGTTGGTTGTGGAATTTAGGTTTTGGAGCATGGTTAATGTGTTGAAATTTTGTGTAGTGGTTATCTAATAGTGTGACTTGGGTGATTATGCTAGATTGTAGTCGTTTTGTTGCAAATCGGCGATTTTTGCACCGATTTTGGAATGCAAATGCTTACTAGTTTTGTTATAAAATTATGTGATGAATTATTTTTGATATCTTGATGATTGTAATGGCTTGTCCTACGACTTTTAGGATGCGTGAGTGCGGATTTTTGGGTAGTCGGGTTTTAGTTTTGCCGGGCGACCAAATCGGCGTTTTTTGGCAGTTTTTGCGATTTTCGAGTGTGTTCCGCGCACTTTGTGCACGTTGTACCTAGCTAGCGAACTTTAGTAGTTTCGTTGGGGTTTTGCGTCGTTCTTGATATGTAACCTTATGTTTGGTATTGATGTAAATTCCAGGTTCGGTCGCGGAGACGTCAGACGCGGCGCGAAAGGGAAAGGCGGTGATTGGACACAGCTAGCCAGGGATTCCGGTGAGTAGATGTAACATCTACGGGGGACTATCGTTGGATGGCGCAAGCCGCCCGATAGTTTTAGTAACTTACAAGATCCTTAGTAATGTTAGTAATTAGGGGTGAAATACTTAATTGACTATTTGCTGCATCCATGCATTATATTGACATACCTATACGAAACCATTTTATAGGACACCTGCACCATTGCCAGGGTTTTTATATGCAGCACGAGCACTATTCATGCTTACACACACATCCTGGTAATTGCCATGCCACCACACTAGATAACCTTTAATTTAAACCTTTTACTAATTGATACTTAAACTGGTGCTGTTGCCTTTAATTCCTTAAAATGAAACCATAGGACTGCTATTCATGTGCATGTACTTCATCATATTAATTGTTCATGCCTAATCCATTAAGTACACATCGCAACTTGATTATTGACACCATATGCATTCATTATCATTGATATATGCACTTATGAGGACTTCTTGAGATTTTATGATATTTCTGGATTTCGGGGGAAAGCCGCAAAATTTCTAAACTTATTATATTTTTTAAAACATGTAAATTGCGGTTTTCTAGTGATGTAAGTGTCGTCCACCATGAGTTTGCTGTGGTTTTTGGAGACCCGTTTCGAGGAGTTGGATGAACCGTTTCGGGTACATGGTGGGCCCGGTAGGGTACCCCGGGGCAAGAAGCTCGTGGTGCTGACGATGAGCCTGGCAGGGGACGGATTACCTACCGGTGACTTCATTGGGCACGGCGGATATCCAGAGGATACCGACCGGGGCCGCGAGGGGATGAGATATTGATATTGAGATGGGTCAGCCGGATGGCTGAGGCCAGAGACACTATGACATGGATTTATGAGATTTGAGACAGCTTTTGGGTGTCGTTGCTGGACACCGATTTTCGTCGATTCATTGACATTATGCTGGCATTCTAAAAGAGTTTCAAAAACAAAAAGAGATAAATGTTTCTTATATATACCTATTGAGACCTCAGATATTCATGTTGCATACATATTCGTACACTGATGTTGTATACACACCTGCTAGTGCATCCAGTCATACCTGTATTATAGATGCTAGGATGCTTGTGTGCATGCCTACGATAGCCTTTGTAGATGTTATTTATTACTCACGAGTTGGCAACTCACCCCCGTTGTGCCACAGTCTTTTGCAGGTCCGCCCCGTCAGTTCAGTAGCGGCGGGCGCACTTGTTCTTTTGCCTCTTTTGCCTGAGCTCGAGATTTGCTCATAGGTGGGTTATGTTATTATTTTTGTACCACCTTGTATATTCTTTGTATCTAGTGTACTCCATCTACTGTTTCTACCAGTTTTATTGTATATTGACCTAGAGATGAGACTGTGAGGTTTGTGGACTTTTATGCTGTATTTTGGGGTCGAGCTCACTTGAGTCGACATGATGTTTTCTTATGCTTTATTATGATTATTATGCTTGTTTTCATTTATATTGCGTGGGATTTGTGACCGCCTTGTGGCGAAGAGCTAGCTCCCGCTTGGGGATGCCCTATTTTGTTGGATTCATGTATATTTTTGTTGTACCCATTTTGGGGGCCAGTATTTACAAAGGAGACTCTGCCGAAATTTTCGGAAAAATTGGTATTGTTTTTAAAAAGGGTTTTACATGACTTATTTGATAAACTTGCTTTCAAATGTTTGGGTTTTCTTCACTCTTTTGCTTAATTGGTTTTGTTTTCTGGGCTTTGGCTTACTTATTTTACGGACGTCTTTAGACGTTTCGTAAACTTAAGTGCCAGTCACGTTCCGTACCCTGCGGGTCGTGACATAAGTACTTTTACTCAGCGCTCTCATGTATTTCACGTGAGGCGCCGCCCTTATTTTTTGAGCGTCCATGATTGTTTGTAATTTTTTAGAGTTGTGTATGTAGAATAACCGCAATCAATAACGGTGTCGCGTGTAGCTAGACCGAGATGAGTACGGGTCGTCCTCAGGGAAACGTTGAATCTTTTAATCTTACTTTAGACGTGTTGGTTAGGAAAGGAGGAAGAATAAAGAATGGTGAAGAATGGTTGTAGGTTCTAGATCTACGTCAAACACGGATGTAGAATTTAGATCTAGATTAACTACGGATGTAGGTTTTATATTAGAAGGGGGCTTGTAGGGTTCGTTAAGATTTAATAGTCATGGTTGATTAATTAAAGATTACTCTTTTTATTTTTTAATAGATTTAAAACTAGATCGACAGTGATGCATGTAGATTAGGGTTTCTGGAGGGAAAAGAGTTCCCACTCTTAACCCCTATCTTGGCATGGATCTCCGTTCATGTCTAGCCTTTACCAAAACAATTTTTAATCTAATCTCTAATCGTGGTCGTGAATATCAATGAATTGATAGCGCGCCCGATTAGAATGTTAACTATTATTTTGATAAAGTTTATAAACTTTATAGGATGTAAAAAGAGTTTAAGGATATTCATCATCCATTAATCTCCCCTAATCCTACGAACCCTAAAAAGCGAAGAATTATCTGCGCATGTTGGGAAAAGAAAAGATAGAAAGGGAAATCATATTGAAAGCTACAGAAAATAAAATGATATGAGAAAACAACTACCTTTATTAATTAACAAGATCAAGTACACTTTGTTCCTTTAGAAAATTATTACAAAACCCTAGTTTGCTTCTCGATCTCTTCTAAGGAGGTAGATGAACTGTCGATGATCAAACAGGATTCTTGAGCCGTCGTAGACTTCATGATCGCGTCGCTTTGATGATTTATCCAAGAGGCTCTCGGTCCTTATTTATAGTCACAGAGCCAGAATATTTAGTTTCATAATAAGGAAACTAGCTGTTAGGATCTTACCCAAAAATCCAATATCCCAACTCCTCAGAAGTGCGGCGGAACCGCGGCCATCAGGTAGGTTTGGCCGCGGATCCACTGTTGGTTAGGGGATTTAGGGTTTCATTTTTCTGGGGCTTCATCTCTGTAGTACTTGGTGATCTTTTGAGTATCTAGGCTTTAAAAATCTTTTCTACATTTCTGCCAGAATTGGTTTCTTCAATTTACTTTAATATCTTCGGCAGATTTGATCTCGCCAACTTGGATTTACTTGAAACTTCAGTCATGATATAATTCCTGCACAATTATCTCAATAAATGATATTAGTAGAATTTATTTTTATTGAGATATTATCTTAACTATTTGTCATGATATGTTAGCTTTAAGAGAATTGGTCAAAGATATTTAATAAGGTAAGCATATTTAAATAGACCAAATATTACATGAATATTATATGCTTATATTTCCCTTCATAATGTTAATTATAATATATAAACACATGAAAATAGTATTTTTACGGATAAACCCTTATATGTGTCATATTTATAATAAGCATCTTTTATTATATATAAATAGTAAGGAAAATGTCATATTAAAAGTGTAGTTTTATCAACTGAACAAATACCCCCAAACTTAATTTTGATCGTCCCGAGCAAACTAGTTTTTCAAGAGAAGGAGAAAAAGAAAAAAGAAAAACTAAGTATCACACTTTCGTAGGCAACACGATTGTACTGAGCACGTGCAACAAGCCGTTAAACCTCTAGGTGTCCCTAGTAGGAGGAGTATTGTCTCCTGAAGGTTTTAAGCGGATTACACCCACAAAATCATATAATAAAAGAAAGATAGTGAAAGTTACATATAAAGATAAGAATTATGAAAGAAAGAACTTGAAAATAAGTGTTTTCAACTACACCAGTTTTTCAGTTGCTATGAGCCCTATCTTAATGGTCATGAAAAAATGTTAGAAATCACATCATCCCTTAATAAAATATCGCCTTTAGTCTTCCTCCCTATCTTTCTTCCAAACATTGATCATATACCCCTACGTGTGTGTAAAAGACATCCCTACACTTAGAGAATTCAATTCAAGCTATCATACTCTTGTCCATCTTCCAAAGTACTTTTAGTCGGTAAATTTTTTTTTATGAAATTTCTCACACATCCTTCATGCGACCGTTAATACTTCTTGAGGTACTAACCGACCGATTACAAAATGTGCTCGTACATTTAAGCGTAATTCCTCGTTTCGCAACACCTAAGGCTTAGTAGTAGCTCCCAAACCAGTTGGTCTAAGGCACTCGGTGATAAAGCACCCTCACTATATATTTTTTTGCTGCCTTGGTAATTACAAAACCAGTGTTCATTTTTTTTTCTTCACCACCATTTATACTTCTTCTTTTATATATATATATATATATATATAAGGCTTTTAGACAAGAGCACTTCAAGGTATCCTTTACTATCCAAAGTTTCAAGATGTGTGTAAGTGCGTATAGTAGGGTATCAACGTTCAAATGTTTGGCCTTAAGAATATGGGCTATTTTTCAGGCTTATTTTTATCCTCAGATTAGCAATTTCCTTCATCTTACTAACCCTTGGGACAACGGCTCATAACTACTTATTACTAGTTTCGTTTAAGAAAATCTCTAACTTTCTTGTTTTTCTCAAACTATGTATATCTTTCATATATAATTTTTCAGTTTCTACTATTTTATTATAAATTTTTTTATGCCCGGTGCCAAAGACAATTCAGTGAATACAAACCTTCCCCCCAAACCTGTTTTCAGCAATGTCCTCACTGATGTTGTCCTTTGAGAGCATAGACCTGTAGACTTGAGGATAGACAATAATGGGGGTAAAATAATAGTTAAATGACGACTACCCCCAAACTTGTTCTTTGGCATCCACAGATATTCAGTTAAGTCCTTTTTCACTCACCTCCATTCTTTAAGATGATACAATGTTACCGAAACGTGGAGGTGAGGCAGAGGAATTTAGTTATGATAAAGTGGCTCCTGTAAAAACAGGAGCTCCTCCACTGGGTCAGCAGAGAAATACGGTTTTAATCTATGCCCATTTACTTTAAAAATTGAACCGTTTTTTTTTTATATTTTCAACTTCTACCGCCCCGTGCGGGTGTACATACCGTACCACAAAAGGTCCTTTCCAACGAGATTTAAGTTTACCCGGATGAAGATGGAGTCGTAAGTCGTAAAGAAGGACTTGTTGTCCTAGTGTGAAAGTTTTTCTATAAAGGTTTTTATCGTGGAACACTTTAGTCCGGTTCTTTACTATCACTGCATTATCGTAAGCTTCATCGCGGAGTTCGCTTAGCTCATTCAATTGCAGCTTCCGATAACTGCTAGCTTGATCAAAATCGAAGTTTAGCTCTTTAATAGCCCACATTTCCTTATGTTCGATCTCGACAGGAAGGTGGTATGCCTTCCCAAACACAAGACGGTATGGAGACATACCAAGATTGGTCTTATAAGCGGTGCGAAATGCCCAAAGAGTATCCGTCAATTTGGTTGACCAATATTTACGGATTTTAGAAACCGTCTTCTCCAAAATTTGTTTGATTTGCCTATTTGAGATCTCAGCTTGCCCGCTTGTTTGGGGATGATAGGGCGTAGAAAGTTTGTGGTTGATAGCATATTTCCGCATCAAAGCCTCAAAAGACTAATTACAGAAATGCGTCCCGTTGTCGCTAATTATAGCGCGAGGGTGTCCGAATCGCGAAAAGATATTTTCTTTAAGGAACTTAATGACAACCTTGTTGTCATTAGTGCGACACCGTATTGCTTCCACCCATTTCGAGACGTAATCAACCGCTAACAAGATATATAAATTCCCAAAAGAGTTGGGAAAAAGGGTCCATAAAATCAATACCCCAAACATTGAATATTTCCACAACCAAGATATGTTGGAGCGGCATCTCATTTCTTCGTGAAATCCGACCCAAATGCTGACACTGCGGGCAAGTTTGCAGTGATCATAAGCATCTTTAAATAGTATTGGTCAATAAAAGCCACATTGCAAAACTTTCTCCGCCATTTTTCGAGGTCCAAAGTGACCGCCGCATGCCTGATCATGAAAAAATGATAGCACAATCTTGAATTCATCATTAGGGACACACCTGCGAATGATTCGATCGGAACAGCACTTAAAAAAATAAGGTTCATCCCAGTAAAAGTATTTTACTTGGGATAGAAATCGAAGTTTGTCTTGTTTCGACCAATTGCTAGGAATAAGTCCCGTCGCTAGATAATTCACAATATCCACGAACCAAGGTTTGTAGGATACGGTCAAGAGCTGTTCGTCAGGAAATGAGTCATTTATCGGCACGATCAACGTTGGTGAAGAAGAGATGCGTGAAAGATGGTCAGCTACTACGTTTTCACATCTACTCTTGTCTCGGATGACAAGATCAAATTCTTGTAACAACAGGATCCAACGTATTAGCCTGGCCTTATCATCCTTCTTCGATAAAAGGTGTCGTAGGGCAGAGTGATCAGTGTAAACCACAATTAGCGAGCCAGTCAAGTAGGGCCTGAATTTTTCTAATGCAAATACAACTACCAAGAGTTCTTTTTCGGTAGTTATGTAATTAATTTGTGTATCGTTCAAGGTCCTACTTGCATAGTAAATTACATGTGACATCTTATCAATGTGCTGTCCTAAGACTGCACCAATAGCAAAATATGATGCATCACACATAAGCTCGAACGGGTGGTTCCAATCCGGAGATGATAGAACGGGGGCTGTCATGAGAATTCTTTTAAGCGACTCAAAAGCAGCCTCACAATCCTAATCGAAGTGAAATGTTGTAGCCTTGGCCAAGAGAAGAGTTAAAGGTCAAGCAATTTTGGTAAAGTCCTTAATAGATCTCCTATAAAATCTTGCATGAACCAAGGAAGGATCGTATATCTTTGACGCATTTGGGACGAGGGAGGTTATGGATGACATCTATTTTAGCTCTGTCAACTTCAATGCCTTTTCGTGAAATTATATGTCCAAGGACAATACCTTCTTGGACCATAAAATGGCATTTTCCCCAATTCAAAGTTAAGTTCTTATCCTTACAGCGGGTAAGAACCGCGTCAAGATGATGAAGACAGTCCTCAAAGGAGTCCCCAAATATGGAGAAATCATCCATAAATATTTCTAGAAAATTCTCAACCATGTCTGAGAATATCCCCATCATACACCGCTAAAATGTAGCGGGAGCGTTGCATAACCCAAAGGGCATGCGTCTATAAGCAAATGTACCGAAAGGACAAGTAAATGTGGTTTTATCTTGATCCTTTTCGGCGATGGGGATCTGGTTATATCCAGAGTATCTGTCCAAGAAACAATAGTATTCATGTCCAGCTAATCGTTCCAACATCTGGTCAATGAAAGGTAGAGGGATGTGATCTTTCCTCGTTGTTGTAAGTCGACGTTAGACACCCCACATGATGCGGGGAGGCGGAATAGGTAAAACAATCATTTTGTTAAAACTAACATCGACAAACTTTACGGATCTTTGCCAAACCCTAACTGACAACAACATAGATGTGATTAGCTACTATGAAAGATGATTATACCTAATGAATCAAGTCCTTCTTATTCTCGTTGATCACCTCCTCGTCGGCCTCCTCGATGTGATAGAAGATCCACCTGAGAGCTACTTCTCCAAGCTTTAACCTCACACTTGAGGTAACTAGGTAACTATGAGTGATAATCAAAGTAACCTAGAGGATATAGAAGAGGATTAGGGATCTATTAGTCTTACTAATCTTTAGATCTCAACACATGAGAGGTTAGGGTTAGTTCTTTGAAGAGAGAGCTTGAGGAGAGAGAAGGTGAGAGTGAGAATGATAATGAATTATAACTCATTTTAGAATATATACGAGTCATGATAATTATTAAAATGAATAACATAATAATAATATCAACCATGATTCATTAACTCTCTTTGGGTGAATCATCTCATGAGTCATTAAGCAATAAATGCTTCATTAACTCATTTGATGAATCACACCATGAGTCACTAATCCATTTAATGCAAATTCCATCTAAGCCTCCAACTCATCAATCTTCTAGAAGCTTCTCGAGTAATTACGAGAACACCCCTCCTATCCGTGAAAACACGGAAATACTGAGACTGTATAAATCCAATAATCCAATACTAGAATCTGGCTTAAATCAAAGCCTGCTAGTAAAAACCGTCCGAACATCGTACGTGCATAAATGCACGTGCATGTCCGAACCCTGTCGTAAAACCATATGACCTCTATATCGTTTCGCCTAAAGTAGGGAAACTCTCTGTGTGGGACTCTAAAGACTCGACTACTACGCTGGCAGTGGGTTTAACAACAAGCCGCAAGCGGTACTAGTTGTACGTAACGGTCCCCAGGTAGATGTCGATAAAAAGGCCGATGAGGAAACCCATCCGAACTCCTACTGAGCCTGATGTGACAATCTCCGTACAGTCCGGTCTGTTCGTCTAGGACTATCGCATATCGGGCCTAGGGGGCGGCAAGCGTCAGTCCCCTAAAGGCGGTATAAGTTGTGTCGGAGCGATGCCCATTACATCTTGAGAAG
Organism: Agapanthus africanus; assembly: GCA_030015575.1. Taxonomy (NCBI): domain Eukaryota; kingdom Viridiplantae; phylum Streptophyta; class Magnoliopsida; order Asparagales; family Amaryllidaceae; genus Agapanthus; species Agapanthus africanus. The sequence continues at coordinate 99,955,045 of JASDDO010000008.1, forward strand.
CTACTGGAAATCCTACCAGTAAATCTCGTTTGCCCTGGCCAGGGACTTTGCGTAATGGCTCTCCAGACACAGCGCGATATCAACTCCCAATACCAGGAGAGATGAATCCTGTCTAACTGCCACTGCCTCCAAGTGTTTCGGGACTGCACCTAACTGCTACCTGTTTGCATGACTCCTTTGAGCCGTGGTAAGGTAGTAATCTAAGAACAGTGGGAACACACTCTAGACGAAGCAGCAGTGTCAAGTCTACGGACTATGCTGTACTCATGTCATCTGGGAACTGTTAACCGACGACGGGTATAATACCAACCAACAGTTCCCTGCGAGTCCTGTCCGGTGTACCCGTAACCCAACGAGCACCTGTATACTATCTCCAGTACAACGTACTGATGGCTGTGGAGCAGACCATCTCCCCTGCTGGGATGAGAAGCGTACACACTAGTCTATTCCGGAGTATCGATGCCCTGTCTCGATAATCCTACGACTAGGGACCTGAAAAAGGATGTGCTTGTAGACTACTTAGCCCCCACTAGTGTGACTGCTATCATAACGCTGGTAGTCAAGCAAGATCCTAAGGGCTCTATCAATATGTATTCTCGATATGCTAACATATACATATATTAAGATAGACATAAACCAAGTAGCATACTACCATATTTAGCAAGACTGTTAATATAACTGTGAATATCCCAAGCTTCCATTAAGTAATATACAAGCTAGTATGATACAATAATGGCCCCTAGGGCATATACACTAACAATCTCCCACTTGCACTAGGGCCATGTACTGGCGTATCGAGGACCTATCATCTTTGATAGTCTCTCGAATTGCGTCTGAGGTAAGGTCTTTGTGAATGGACCAGCAGTGTTCTCCTCTGTAGCAACTCTCCGGACCTCGATCTCCTGGCGATCTATGATCTCCCTGATCAGGTGATACCGCCTTAAGATGTGTCTGGACTTCTGATGGGACCTGGGTTCCTTTGCTAAAGCTATAGCCCCGTTGTTGTCACAATACAGAGGTATTGGATCAACAATGGATGGAACCGCCTGAAGTACTGTGAGGAACTTTTTCATCCAGACCGCTTCTTTTGCGGCATCGCTAGCAGCGATATACTCCGCTTCCATCGTCGAGTCAACAACGGTGTCCTGCTTGGAACTCTTCCAGCACACTACCCTTCCATTGAGGGTAAAGACATAACCTGACATGGACTTGGAGTCATCCTTGTCACTCTGGAAACTGGAATCAGCAAAGACCTCGATCTTGAGGTCTTTTCCGCCGTAAACCAAGAACATCTCCTTAGTCCTTCTCAGGTACTTGAGAATGTTCTTTACTTCTATCCAGTGCTTCTTTCATGGGTCTGACTGATACCTGTTTACCACGCTCAGTGCGTAAGCTATATCTGGTCTGGTGCACAACATCGCATACATTATAGAGCTTACCGCAGAAGCGTAGGGTATAATAGACATGCGGTCCCTTTCCAAATCAGTTTTGGGAGACATCTCTTTGGAGAGGGTGATTCCGTGACAAGCCGGTAAACTACCGTGCTTAGAATCTTCCATACTGGATCTTTTCAGTATAGTGTTGGTATACCTGGACTGCGAAAGTCCCAACATCCTTTTGGATTTATCACGATAGATCCGGATCCCCAGAATGTAAGAGGCATCACCCAGGTCTTTCATGGAGAACCTGTGTAACAAGAATCCTTTGACAGATTGTAGCATAGGAATGTCATTTCCTATCAAGAGAATGTCATCCATGTACAAGACGAGGAATACGACAGTTCGTGCTACAATTTTACTATATATACATGGTTCATCTGGATTTTTGATAAAGTCATATTCTTTGACAGTTTCATCAAAACAGATGTTCCAACTCCGCGATGCCTGCTTTAGTCCATAAATGGACTTAAGCAACTTACACTTTCCCGCTGCTCCCACCCTGATTGAAACCTTCTGGCTGATCCATATAGATGCACTCTTCTAAATTTCCATTTAGAAAATCCGTCTTTACGTCCATCTGCCAGATCTCATAATCATGGAAGGCGGCAATGGCAAGAAGGATCCGAATGGATTTGAGCATAGCCACTGGGGAAAAAGTTTCGTCATATTCCAAACCAGGTCTTTGATGAAAACCCTTTGCAACAAGTCTAGCCTTATAGGTTTCCACCTGTCCATCTACACCAATCTTTTTCTTGAAGATCCATTTGCATCCTATGGGTTTTACCCCATCTGGAGCAAAGTCCAAAGTCCATACTTTGTTGGTATACATGGACTCCATCTCGGTCCGCATTGCATCCAGCCATCTTACTGAGTCGCCGCTCTGGATGGCATGTTGGAAGCTAGTAGGTTCATCATTATCAATGATGCAATCTTCTCTATCCCCGTCTATGAGAAAACCGTAGTATCTCTCAGGCGGATGAGACGGCCTACTACTCCTGCGGAGGGGTGCGGGAATGTCATGTTCTTCTTGAACTTCTGGTTCTACCAAACTTTCAGTAGTAGTTTGTAGTTCTGGAATTTCTTCCAGTTCTATTTCGCTCCCACTTGTTTCCTTTTCTAAAAACTGCTGTTTTAGAAAATGGGCATTACGAGAAACAAAAACTTTTTGTTCCTCTGCGTAATAGAAGAAATACCCCTTGGAGTTCTTTGGATATCTCACAAACTTACACTGCACTGATCGTGCCTCGAGTTTGTCCGCATGCTGCTTTTTAACAAAAGCTGGACATCCCTATATCTTCAGATACTGAAGATAAGGTTTCTTCCCACTCCACATCTGATATGGGGTGGTAGGCACAGTCTTGGTAGGAGCCCTGTTCAAAAGATATGCAGCTGATTCTAGCGCATAATCCCAGAAAGATCGCGGTAACTTAGCATTACTCATCATGGAACGTACCATATCCAATAGGGTTCGGTTCCGTCTCTCCGATACACCGTTATGCTGTGGAGTGTATGGAGGAGTAAGCTGAGATAGAATTCCTTTCTCTTTTAGGTAACCTAGAAACTCGGCACTTAAGTATTCACCACCTCGATCAGATCTCAGTGTCTTGATACTTTTACCGCTTTGGTTTTCTACTTCATTCTTATATTCTTGGAATTTTTCAAAAGCGTCGGATTTATGTTTCATCAAGAAAATGAATCCATACCTAGAGTAATCATCCGTAAAAGTAATGAAATATGAAAAACCACCTCTTGCATGTGTAGACATTGGACCACATACATCGCTGTGTATGAGTCCTAAGAGCTCGCTCGCTCTTACTCCATGTCCAGTGAATGGAGTCTTTGCCATCTTTCGTTTGAGACATGATTGACAAGTGGCATAAGATTGATATTCGAACGGATCCAAATATCCTTCTCTATGTAACTTAGTTAACCTTGTCTTATTGATGTGACCTAGTCTGCAATGCCATAAGAAAGCCTTATTTATATCTGGAGACTTTCTTTTTAGTGTGTTCTGGACATTGAAAATCTGTAATTGGTTTAACTCATATATACCGTTATCTAGTGTACCGGACCCAATCAAACCATGATTGAGGTGGATGTTAACAATATCACTTACAAACGTGAAATCATAACCTTCTTTTGATAACAACGATACTGATATGATATTACACGTTAAACTGGGTACACAAAAACAGTTATGCAAAATCAAAATATATCCACTCGTCAATCCAAGGTGATAATTCCCTACGGACACAGCACCCACGCTAGCTCCGTTAGCAACCTGGAAGGTCATATCACCAACCTTCAGCACTCTACGGTTTCTCAGTGCCTGCAATGAATTGCATATATGAGATCCTGATTCGGTATCCAATACCCAGGAAGTAGAGTTGATTGACAGACAATTTTCAATTACAAACACACATGAAGTCGAAGCCACAGTTTGCTTCGGTTCCTGGTTCTTGGCAATCCAAGCTTTGCAATCTTTCTTCCAATGGCTTTTTCTATGACAGTGGAAGCACTCGTCCTTTGCCACTACTGGCACCGTAACCTTTGCCTTTCCCTTGACTCCCACCTTACCAACACCACCTCTTGGTTTGGTAGCGGCCTTCTTCTTCCTTCCTTTGGCCCTAGCCTTGGACCCGGAAGAGGAAGCACCGCGAACAAACATAGCGGGTGTTTCCCTTGCCTTCTGCAAGGTGCCCTCTGCACTCCTCAACATGTTAAAGAGTTCTGGAAGTTCAACTTCTTTTCCTTGAATGTTGAAATTCAGAATAAACTGGGCGTAGGTGGAAGGAAGGGACAGAAGAACCAAGTCTGTATACAGCTCGTTCTCTAAAGTCATCCCGAGGTCTGCGAGCTCTTCTATATAGCCAATCATCTTTAGGACATGTTCTCCTACAGATGATCCGACGGCCAGCCTCGACTGAAACAAGTTCTTCGAGGTCTCGTATCTAGCTATACGAGATTGCTCTCCATACAGTTCCTTGGTGTGGAGAAATATGGACTCAAGGTCCATATTCTCGTTCCTCCTCTGATGTTCATTATTCATAGAGGCAAGCACGATGCATTTGGCCTTCGCGCAATCTAACTCCCAGGTCTTATGGATTTCCTTATCCGCAATACTGGATTCTGGACCAGGGACAGCAGGTGCCTTAGCAGTAAGGACATATCCCAATTTGTCATAAGTAAAAGCCATCTTGACATTCCGGAACCAATCTTTATAGTTTGGCCCTGTCAGAATATTTTTATCTAATAGTAACTTAAGGCCTGTCATGTTCTGGGTCGCTGCAATTAGGAGAGAGAGAGGAAACACTTTAGCATGATGCTCTTGCAAGTTTAGAGTGGTTTTTAGTTTATCTAAACTGGATGGCTCCCACTGTTTCTCGAATCCCTCCTCAAACCAAAAAGGAAGAACTAGTCAGGACTATTCTCACCGTACAATACTTGCTTAACCATTCAGCCAGGCCGGTGTCGGTACTTCGAGGGAGGTTTTATGACGCTTTCGTGAATTTCCTTAATTAAATAACCTCTTTTCTCTTGGGACGTAACCCCGCTGACACCTTTCTCGATACCTACTTGGTTTATAGCATTGATCGTTAAGTGATGAATCTCCTGATGAGTAGCGGATACTCACAGTAGGATCGGGATCCAAATATCATCGTGTGATAAAGCTGAAGGAATCCTACCAAAATTACCACACTCCAAATGGTATGCAACTCTTAGCAAATTTCAGTTTCTTTAGAAATTCCCGATATAAATTTCTGCCCCATGCTCTTATGACCTTGGCGTTGGTCAAAATGTCATAAGTCACATGTTAAGTTCTACCCATCATTATCTTGTTAATTTGAACCCATCCGTACATACTCCTGACGTTGGCCAAATGATAATATGACTGTCCCAAACTAACTCATCTATCTATGCAACAAATGAATACTCAGCAGCTACCAAACACTATGCCTTGGCGTTGGTCAAAATACATAGCTTGAATACTACTGAATACCCAAATGAATGACGGAGGGCTACGAATGGTTTTGGCGAAACCGTGAACGTAGTGAACTTGATATGATCGAAGGAACCTGATAGTTTTTAAAAGGAGTGGTTAAAGCTCCGCAATTAAAAATATCTTCTGTTTTAAAAATAACCGAGTGGTTTCTTTTAAACTGTTCCAACGATTCAACTTTGGTTTATTTTCTTTACATTAATATAACGCGTCCCATCATTTAACCTATAATTGAAGAAAACAACGAAAATATAACGTCCTCTTATGCCATCCGCATTCGCCACTGGGCCCCGTCATTCACCCGTTAGGTTACTTAACTAACGACAGAGCGGGGGCTGGGCTAGCGCGGGTGCAAAACATAAGTGACGTCTAATAGCTATCATATATAGATATTGTACATTCGTCAGATGCAATAATAGGCATTCCAGATCACAGATGAACATATTGGATTTTCTACGAATCCGCATTCCTTTTGAGACTGCAAAGAAAGACGGATTACACAGTCATGATGAATAGCCAAAACCCCACCCTAGACCCCGATGGGTGCGGCAAACTGCCCGCCAAGTACCCGAAGTGAAGCGGTCTCCCTCAACAAAGTGAGTAGGCCACTAAACACTTCAAAGTACCCGGTAGTTTGTGCACCCCACCTTGGGTTTATCCTAGGAGCAGAAAATAGTAAATGAAATAATACAACGGTGGCTACAATCTCAACCCGGAAGTGCCCCGCAAAGAATATTACAACAATTTACAAATTACATTTGAATGAAAGAAACACTCGTCTCACATCCCCGGCTATCCATTCACGAAAATCCAACAAGTCCATATTCACAAACCAGTAAAAACCATTACAGAAATGTGCAACCCCCTGCTAACCGACATACTAGCAGTTAGGAGAGGTTTAGGAACACATTAAACAAATCACAGATATAATCAAGTTAGCCAAACATCTTAGAATTTCGATCAAGTGAACACAAATGATTCTACTCCAAATAATTCTCTGTGCACATGAAACCTGAGCAGAAACAAAACATCCTAGAAAAATACAAAATCAACACAGAAGAGTTACTGGGCAAATTTGGGCTGACTCGGCTTCAACTCGGCGGCGGATCCGCGGCGGATCGCTTGGATCGGCCGCGGTTCCACGGCGGTTTGGCCGAGTCACGATCACAAATTTTTCCAGCAATCTTATAATTCCCTGCTTGTGTTTTAAGGGTCACTGAAAAATTTTTAGACCCCATTTTAAAAACGACAGAAACTATGTGAAAATGATGTTTTTTCGGGTTCGTTTTGCGATCGAATTTCTAACGACTTTCCTAACAAGTTAGTTATGGTTTAGCGAGTCTCTGATGCCACTGTAAGTCGACGTTAGACATCCTACATGATGCGGGGAGGCGGAATAGGTAAAACAATCATTTTGTTAAAACTAACATCGACTAACTTTACGGATCTTTGCCAAACCCTAACTAACAACAACATAGAAGTGATTAGCTACTATGAAAGATGATTATACCTAATGAATCAAGTCCTTCTTGTTCTCGTTGATCACCTCCTCGTCGGCCTCTTCGATGTGATAGAAGATCCACCCGAGAGCTACTTCTCCAAGCTTTAACCTCACACTTGAGGTAACTAGGTAACTATGAGTGCTAATCAAAGTAACCTAGAGGATATAGAAGAGGATTAGGGATCTATTAGTCTTGCTAACCCTTGGATCTCAACACATGAGAGGTTAGGGTTAGTTCTTTGAAGAGAGAGAGCTTGAGGAGAGAGAAGGTGCGAGTGAGAATGATAATGAATTATAACTCATTTTAGAATATATATTGTTGGAGATAGTGCCCTCAGAGTCAATTATTGGATCACAGGCACGTGATTGCAATGATTGAGGGAGGACCTATCCCGGGAGGACAGTCTTGCTCGAGATGATAGTATGCTATCTGGTTTACCTTTATCATCGTGTACTGCTTTAGGTGACCTGACATGTCGCTATTGCACGTTGATAGAGCCCCTTGGATTCTTGCTTGACTGCCAGCAGTATGAGGGCGATCATATAAGTGAGAGCTGGAGTCTATAAGCACATCCTTAAAAGGTCCCTAGTCGTGGGAGTTTCGAGACAGGGCATCGATACTCCAGAGTAGACTAGTGTATACAGTCGAGACCCCGACGAGGGGCGGTGGCCGGTCTCACAAGCCACTGGTGTCAGTTGGTTCACCTAAGATGTATACAGGTGCTCATTGGGTTATGAGTACACCGGACAGGACTCGCCGGGAACATGCTAGTTGGTCTTATACCTGACGTCAGATAGCAGTTCCCTGGTGACATGTGTACAGGTTAGTTCATCGACCTGGGGATCGTCATTTGTCTCGTGTGAGTTCCCACTGTACTTTGATTATTACCCTACCACGGCTCAAAGGAGTCGTGCAAACAGGTTTTAGTTGGGTACAGTCCCGAGCCACATGGAGGCAGTGAGCGGATCTTCGGGGGTTCGTCTCTCCCGGTATTGGGGGTGAGGTCGCGCTGTGTCTAGGAGAGCCATTACACAAAGACCTTGGCCAAGGCAGGAGATTTACTGGTAGGTATTCCAGTAGTATCTCAGGGTGTTCTGGGCTACACTCCGACACGACTTGTACCGCTTTTGGGGGTCTGACTTTTACCAACCCCCTAGGCCCGCCATGCGATGCTCATAGACGAACGGACCGGACTGTACGGATATTGTCACTGACAGGCTCAGTTGGGTGTCGGGGTGAGCTTCCTCATCGACGTCCCTTTTGGTCAATAGCTGGTGGCCCGTCACGTATTGGCTTATACCTCTGACGTGCTAGTGGTTAAATCCACAGCCATAGTATTGACGAGTCTTTAGAGTCCACCACACTTTCAGTTACTCAAGCTTTCGGGCGAAATGCTGTAGAGGCCGTATGGAGATATGGCAGGGTCCGATCAGATACGTGCGGTATTGCACGGATCAGGATCGGACGGTTTGTACTAGTAGCCGTATAGGTATATGGCAGGGTTCGATCAGATACGTGCGGTATTGCACGGATCAGGATCGAACGGATTTTACTAGCCGGCTTTGGTTTAAGCCGGTCCTAGTTTAGTACAGTGTAGATTTTGTCTTTTTGCATTTGTATCCGGACGGAATACAGATGCGGGTGTGTATGCACTGTATCGGGGTTTTCCTGTAATTTATTACGGGACCAGTTTTCTGGAGTTGCCAGTTTGCTTTCCGTTCCGGCCGGTTTTCCTTTGTTCTTTCCCGGCCGGACTTTTCCGATGGAGGGGGTTATTTGCAATTATGCAAATAACTTTAGTGGAGGGGTTTTCTTGCATAAAGTATTGATTATGATAGCTTCATATCTTTGCACCATTACTTGGATTAATGATGATTTGAGTGGGTATGGTTTGATGAAAGTGCAAGCATGGTTGTATGTTTTCTTGTCTCTTGATATGGTCACCTCTTCCATTCTCCTACACTCACCTCCCTTCATGTTTGCTATTACCTCCTCCACCATTCTCTTTTGGATGAGAGATTATTCATTAGAAAAGAGAGAAGAAGAAAAAGAAAGAGGGAAGAGAGTGGTTCATTTTGTGAGGAGAGATATATGTTCATATCATTTTTCATGCAAAGATTGAGAGCTTCATTTTCCCTCCAAAGCTCAATCTTCATTCCTCCATCCAAAGGCAACAAACCCCAAAGAGACAAAGCACTACACTTCCTACAGCACATCTTGAGCATGTCGAGTTGCCGGCTTCATGCCCGAGTTGCCTCGGTATCGAGGCGGGAGCCCGTAAAAGTACTCGGCTTCGTGGTGCCCTTTCCAACGAGGAGGAGACGGACGGAGATCCCGCGAGGAGATCGGAGTGGAGATGAAGACCGGAGGACTCGGATCAGTCGGTACATCTCTAACCCGTATTCTAGTTAGCTTAGACTTGTTAATGGTTACGATCCGGAGTTTAGTGCGCGGTGGTGCCGGTTTGCAAAGTCCGCAAAATTTTAAGTTTACCACCGTTTCCGCGTTTGGCCGTCGGGTTGACGGCCGGGGCGCCGCCGTGCACTTACAGTGGTATCAGAGCCTCGCCATTAACATAGTCTAGCTTGGTGTAATGTGTTTTTCTGTTTCGATCGATCGAATGTTCCAAAACTGCATTTTAGTTCGAATTAGTTTCTGTTGAAAATTTTTGGTCTCGAAAATTTTTTCTGGTTGTAAAATATTGATGTACTGGGAAATCTAAGGGTTCTGTAAAAATTTGACGATGTAATTCCACAGTTGGAGCGCGGATCCGCCGCGAAACCCCACCTCGTGCGGCCCTTCCGCCGCGCACTATTCATGTCACATCACCAAATTTTTCCAGAGGCCTTCTGGGCTTAAAATATGGGTTTTGGAATATTAAAATTGGGCCCAGGTTTTCTGTGAGTGCTACAGTTTTGATTGAGGGCCCACTTGTTATTTTTTGATCGATCGGAATATTTTAAAAACACATTTTTCACAGTATTTACATTATATCTGCGACCGTGAATGTCACTCGATCGGTAAATCCGGTCTAACTGCTATAGCCCGGTTAGACGGATTTGCGAACGTGATTTTCATGTTGATGTTCTATGTTTATGCTGTGATGTTGCGGATCGGTCGTGGGGGATAGCCTGGATGCAATGCTAGTACTGTATTGTTGTATTATGTACATTTGATATTGCGGGGCGAGTGTCCGACATGTGGACTGTCGTCACTGCCTGTTTGTATTATTCTTTTGGGACACGACCTGGTTGCGGTCGATGTACCCGGTGTATGTATATTTTACTTTCTGTACTAGGATTACCCCGCGATGGGGTGCACGGATAGCCGGGTTCTGGAGGGCAACAAGCCCGCATCTCATGGCATTGGGATGAAGGGGGCTTCACTCTAGGATTGGCGGGCTATTCGCCGCACTCGTAGGGGGTACAGGTTGACCCAGGAGGGGTGCCCAAGTCGCCGGATTCCGTGGAGTGCTGGGTGGTCCATTCACGGAGCTGAAGGGGGCTGCCTCGCTTCAGGTTTTGGCGGGTGACTTGCCGCGCCCGTAGGGGTCTAGGATTTCATTGCACAGGCTATCCACACGACCAGGGGAACGTCGGGTTTCAGTAGTGGCTCTGTGAAACCCGGGGATCCCAGATATCTGTATTGTTCTGTGATGCTGTACATTTCTGTGATGTTGCATTTCTTTTCACGCCTTGAGCGAAATATAATATATTGGTATATATATTAGTAGATGTTGTATATGTTTTACATCCGCGCTAGTCCAGTCCCCGCTCTGTCGTTAGTTAGCTAACCTAACGGGTAATGACGGGACCCAGTGGCGAATGCGGATGGCATATACGTACATCAGTATATTTTCGTTCTTTTTGGTGTGATCAAATGATGGGACTGCATTGATTCGGATCAATGCAAGTTAAAAACAAACCTAATCTGATGTTGTTGGAACACTTTTTCAAAAAGCTGTTATTGCAAGGACGTTCACTTTTGTTTTGCATCGTGGTATTCATTTGGAATATCCTGCTCCTCAGTCGACGAGGCAAGGGCCGAGATCCCCTCACCGGGAGTGACCCCTTGGACAGAAGTTTGCGTCAGGGCATTAACTTCACTATAGCCGATTACTTTTGCTTTGCATCGTGGTATTCATTTGGAATATCCTGCACCCCATTCTACGGGGAAAGAGCCGAGATCCCTTCACCGGGAGTGACCTCTTTAGCAACGGTTTTCGTCACTATATTTTTAAAAGCTATCCGTTCCTTCGACGATATCAAGTTCTTTACGTTAAAGGTTTTCGCCAGAAACCATTCGTAGCCCTCCGTCGTTTCATATGGGTGGTCAATAGTATTCAAGCTGTGTATGTTGGCCAAAGTCAAGGCACAGTGATTGGTAGCTATTGGGGTATTCATATGCAGCATAGATAGATGCGTTGGTTTGGGACAGTCGTACTGCCATTTTGGCCAAAGTCAAGGGTATGTACGGGTGGATTCAAATTAACCTGGAGAATGACGGGTAGAACTTGACATGTGACTTATGATATGTTGGCCAAAGTCAAGGTCATAAGAGCATGGGGCAGAAATTACATCGGGAGTTTCAAAAGTACTGAAACTTGCCAGATATGCGCATACCTTCTGGAGTGTGATACCGTGAGCGGATTCCGTCACGTTATCATGCGATGAGAGTTGGATCCCGATTCCCACTGATGAGTTAGTTTACTCCTCGGGTGACCCCGACTAATTCTTCTTTCAGGTTTGGAGAAGAATTTGAGGTACAGTGGGAGGTTTCCTGATTAGAAAAAGTGACAACCATTCTGATCTAGGTTAGAGTGCACGCTGAGTGTTTCTTTTCTCTCTCTCTGGCAGCGACCATTGACCCGACCCTAAGACTATGACTCAGTGACCAAGTTGACCGAACCTTCTTGACACTGGCTTTTGGATCGTCAGAGTTGCAAACCTCATTGCCACTCCTGCTATTACCCTTTTCTCCAGGACACCCCGTTTTACTACGAACGTCCACTTCCATTGGACAAAACCATCGTATGGTTAGATACGAACTCGAAGGGATTTATTCGAGGATGGTTTCCGGTTCTGGGAAAAACGGATAGGACTATTCAGTTGTCTTTTCTTTTCACCCTCTCTCAGGTTGTGAGTACTCCTTGGTTTAGGAGTAGTACACCTATTACGCAAATTGGATAGTCTTCTTCCAAACCATAGGCTGGTGCCGACCGGTAGGGAAGGAAGAAAGCCAATTAGCCTAAACGGTGTACAGAAGGTATTAAGTTAAGACAAAGTAAGGGATTAGTAAGAGGGCAAAGTAAATTGCAACAGATATTCACGACCAAACCATGTATTCCTTCGCCAATCCTAAATCACCTTTGTATTTCTCCAGGACACTCCGTATCATTACGAAGATCCCATTTTATTGGATAATCCATCGTATGGTTATATACGAACTCGAAAGGAACTCGTTCCAGTTCGGGGATGGATCCTGGTTCAGGAGAAATAGGAATAAAGTACATTCAGGTGTCTTTTATCTTCACCTTCTCTCGCGATGCGAGTGCTCCTAGGATTAGGACAGTACACCCTTTATGCTTTTTGGATAGTCTTCTTCCAAACCATAGGCTGGTGCCGAACGGTAGGGAAGGAAGAAAACCATTTGGCCTAAAGGGGTGTACAGAAGGTAAAGACTAAAGACATATGAAGGGATTTGGAGAGGTGGCAAAGAACTATACGGTTACAGTCGTGAATCTGGAAGAGGCATTACTAGGAATACCGGGATACCCCATCGAAACATTTCAATGTTTCAGTCTCACTGTGTACTGTTAATGGAAAACTGATTTCCCGATTAGACACTTACTCCAGGGTATGTATTTACCAGGTATGATTCTCACATCTGTATGGTTTTACAGATGATGAGTGGGAGTGAGTTATTGGGAATTGGGTGATCATCCTCATTATATCGGGATTCGTTGGAATCAGTGATATTTGAGGAAGTCACCTGGGTTGTTTGCCGGTTGGCAAATATTTGGTTTTGAATATCCGCTGTTGTGCACCAATTTCAAATTGATATATCTGTACGTCTATTTTCATAGAGTGAGATATACCTTTTGATATTATGTCGATGACATTTACCTATATCAGTGGATGGTTAGGTAAGGAGCATTGAACAGCGGTGTAATTCTTCTTAACCAAAAGTACAGTTTTCAACCTACGACACACAGTGATTGAGTCGCAAGACTCAGGGGACTTATACAGAGTGTTGTATATTGTCCAGTGTCCACTAGGACAGAGGGGTTGGTCCTCATACTATATTCTGTTTACTTTTAACTTCTCTAGTTCTTAGACATGTGTTTCGTAGAAACACAGGGTCTAAGTTTTGAGGAGTTATAGGTATTTGAATAGAGTAGAGAACCAGGTGTAGCAAGTATCGGGATTCTTCAAAATGATCGAAGATGTAGATACTTGTGTATGGTATTCAGTTGATAGTAATGATTAAGAGAACTTGCTTCTCTTTCGGGTTACTCATAATTGGAAGCATTCCTAAGTTGAGTAACGCTGATCGGCCTTTTTCCATTTAGTTGACATGCACTGGAGACAGCTGCATGATTTGAATCTGGTTCAATTAAATCAGTGCCTCTTGTTCTATATTGGATATAGAACAGTTCATATCTTAACGATGTTAAGGTACGGGGAGTTGTCCGGCTTATGCTTAAAACCAGACTCTGGATAACTCATAGGCACGTTTCTGTAATGACTGTTTGTGGGTTGACCCAGGCTATGACGAGGGTTGATTTTCTACCGTCTGGGAGATCAATAGAAATATTGTTCAAGACTCGCCACAGTTTTATTAAAAATGGATTTTTTCAAAAACAGCAGTGGCAGTATGGTAGAACTGGAAGCGATTCCAGAACCGCAAACGATTACTGAAGATTTGATAAAGAACCTAAAGATTCAATCTGATATGACATTCCATTGGCCACTCCGCAGATAAGGTGGGTAACTTCAGGCACCCGAGAGGTACTACGGTAGCCTCAAGGACGGTGACAGGGAAGTTCTTGTTTACCCACAATTACCATTGCTGTTGTTCCAGGCTGCGAGACCCGGCGGGAGGATGAGTATAGCGTCGTTCTGAACTCGCTTCAGAAGTGTACGTGTATATGGCTCTGCCAGAGGGTTGTCGTAGTCAGTGGGAGCAGCGGAAGCATTGGTGGACATCAGGCGTATGTCTATTCATAGACTAAAGCAAATATAGCGGAGATAGATCATCTATTTCTGACATGACAGTCATGGGTTTGACTTCATCAGAATAGGGGATGGATCTGTTGAGAAGGTAGTAGGGTGTGATATCCTGGTATTTGGATGATATACACAGAGTAGGAAAAGAAACTCCTACACTACGATCGGTTATACTTTGGTCGTCACACAGTTGTTTCTCCACAAAGGAAATGGATTTTATATCAGACATACTGGTTACTAGATCTATGGTTTAGATCTAGATTTGGGTGGTTTCCCAATCAGGGTACTTAGACAGCATTCTAAGGGTATTTAGAATGGACGACTCCTGGCACGGTAATGTACCTGCAGGTAATGGAGTCACCCTCTCCAAAGGTGTCTTACAGACTAAAGGGGAGAGGGACGTGCATGATTGGCAGATCACTTGCTCAGGCAGTTGAGTCAATCGTGAGATGTCAAGTACCACACCAGATGTTGTTCTTGCACTAGATGCAATAAGTTGACATTAATCCAATCCTGGAGAAACGGTAGGAAGCAGTTTTAGAACATAAGTGGATGTTCTAGGGATATGATAACGACAGCCACATTAGGGAGACAGGTATCATTCCAGGCTTCTAAGGTGACATGGACGACAAGAAGGTTGTCAGAGTTATAGTTTTCCTTCTGACGAAGGGCAGTATTTTGGACAGGTGGTCCAAGGCAATACTGAGGGTGGCAAGGCGCAGGATACTGATTAAGTTCAGTTGACGATACAGTCTAAGAAGTTTGGATTTCGAGTTCATTTATGAGCTCGGTCCCATCAGACATCCAGACATACTAAGACAGGTATTGCTCATTTCGGGAGATAGTTTTCTCCGCGAACTTGAGATATAGAGAGACATAGAAAGAAACTTCTAGGCGGATCCACTCACTGAGGCTATTCCTCGACCGCAATAGTTTCACAAACGGGATTTGTGAGACTGACTAGTAGAGGAGTTGGGTGTTCGGTATCACACGGGCTGTGAGTATGCGGCATCGCAATAATCAGCCCTGAGTGCAAGTGGGAGATTGTTGGAGATAGTGCCCTCAGAGTCAATTATTGGATCACAGGCACGTGATTGCAATGATTGAGGGAGGACCTATCCCGGGAGGACAGTCTTGCTCGAGATGATAGTATGCTATCTGGTTTACCTTTATCATCGTGTACTGCTTTAGGTGACCTGACATGTCGCTATTGCACGTTGATAGAGCCCCTTGGATTCTTGCTTGACTGCCAGCAGTATGAGGGCGATCATATAAGTGAGAGCTGGAGTCTATAAGCACATCCTTAAAAGGTCCCTAGTCGTGGGAGTTTCGAGACAGGGCATCGATACTCCAGAGTAGACTAGTGTATACAGTCGAGACCCCGACGAGGGGCGGTGGCCGGTCTCACAAGCCACTGGTGTCAGTTGGTTCACCTAAGATGTATACAGGTGCTCATTGGGTTATGAGTACACCGGACAGGACTCGCCGGGAACATGCTAGTTGGTCTTATACCTGACGTCAGATAGCAGTTCCCTGGTGACATGTGTACAGGTTAGTTCATCGACCTGGGGATCGTCATTTGTCTCGTGTGAGTTCCCACTGTACTTTGATTATTACCCTACCACGGCTCAAAGGAGTCGTGCAAACAGGTTTTAGTTGGGTACAGTCCCGAGCCACATGGAGGCAGTGAGCGGATCTTCGGGGGTTCGTCTCTCCCGGTATTGGGGGTGAGGTCGCGCTGTGTCTAGGAGAGCCATTACACAAAGACCTTGGCCAAGGCAGGAGATTTACTGGTAGGTATTCCAGTAGTATCTCAGGGTGTTCTGGGCTACACTCCGACACGACTTGTACCGCTTTTGGGGGTCTGACTTTTACCAACCCCCTAGGCCCGCCATGCGATGCTCATAGACGAACGGACCGGACTGTACGGATATTGTCACTGACAGGCTCAGTTGGGTGTCGGGGTGAGCTTCCTCATCGACGTCCCTTTTGGTCAATAGCTGGTGGCCCGTCACGTATTGGCTTATACCTCTGACGTGCTAGTGGTTAAATCCACAGCCATAGTATTGACGAGTCTTTAGAGTCCACCACACTTTCAGTTACTCAAGCTTTCGGGCGAAACGCTGTAGAGGCCGTATGGAGATATGGCAGGGTCCGATCAGATACGTGCGGTATTGCACGGATCAGGATCGGACGGTTTGTACTAGTAGCCGTATAGGTATATGGCAGGGTTCGATCAGATACGTGCGGTATTGCACGGATCAGGATCGAACGGATTTTACTAGCCGGCTTTGGTTTAAGCCGGTCCTAGTTTAGTACAGTGTAGATTTTGTCTTTTTGCATTTGTATCCGGACGGAATACAGATGCGGGTGTGTATGCACTGTATCGGGGTTTTCCTGTAATTTATTACGGGACCAGTTTTCTGGAGTTGCCAGTTTGCTTTCCGTTCCGGCCGGTTTTCCTTTGTTCTTTCCCGGCCGGACTTTTCCGATGGAGGGGGTTATTTGCAATTATGCAAATAACTTTAGTGGAGGGGTTTTCTTGCATAAAGTATTGATTATGATAGCTTCATATCTTTGCACCATTACTTGGATTAATGATGATTTGAGTGGGTATGGTTTGATGAAAGTGCAAGCATGGTTGTATGTTTTCTTGTCTCTTGATATGGTCACCTCTTCCATTCTCCTACACTCACCTCCCTTCATGTTTGCTATTACCTCCTCCACCATTCTCTTTTGGATGAGAGATTATTCATTAGAAAAGAGAGAAGAAGAAAAAGAAAGAGGGAAGAGAGTGGTTCATTTTGTGAGGAGAGATATATGTTCATATCATTTTTCATGCAAAGATTGAGAGCTTCATTTTCCCTCCAAAGCTCAATCTTCATTCCTCCATCCAAAGGCAACAAACCCCAAAGAGACAAAGCACTACACTTCCTACAGCACATCTTGAGCATGTCGAGTTGCCGGCTTCATGCCCGAGTTGCCTCGGTATCGAGGCGGGAGCCCGTAAAAGTACTCGGCTTCGTGGTGCCCTTTCCAACGAGGAGGAGACGGACGGAGATCCCGCGAGGAGATCGGAGTGGAGATGAAGACCGGAGGACTCGGATCAGTCGGTACATCTCTAACCCGTATTCTAGTTAGCTTAGACTTGTTAATGGTTACGATCCGGAGTTTAGTGCGCGGTGGTGCCGGTTTGCAAAGTCCGCAAAATTTTAAGTTTACCACCGTTTCCGCGTTTGGCCGTCGGGTTGACGGCCGGGGCGCCGCCGTGCACTTACATATATAAATCATGATAATTATTAAAATGAATAACATAATAATAATATCAACCATGATTCATTAACTCTCTTTGGGTGAATCATCTCATGAGTCATTAAGCAATAAATGCTTCATTAACTCATTTGATGAATCACACCATGAGTCACTAATCCATTTAATGCAAATTCCACCTAAGCCTCCAACTCATCAATCTTCTAGAAGCTTCTCGAGTAATTACGAGAACGCCCCTCCTATCCGTGAAAACACGGAAATACTGAGACTGTATAAATCCAATAATCCAATACTAGAATCTGGCTTAAACCAAAGCCTGCTAATAAAAACCGTTCGAACATCGTACGCGCATAAATGTACGTGCGTGTCCGAACCCTGTCGTAAAACCATACGACCACTATATCGTTTCGCCTGAAGTAGGGAAACTCTCTGTGTAGAACTCTAAAGACTCGACTACTACCCTGACAGTGGGTTTAACCACAGGCCGCAAGCGGTACTAGCTGTACGTAACGGTCCCCAGGTAGATGTCGATAAGAAGGCCGATGAGGAAACCCATCCGAACTCCTACTGAGCCTGATGTGACAATATCTATACAGTTCGGTCTGTTTGTCTAGAACTATCGCATATCGGGCCTAGGGAGGCGGCAAGCGTCAGTCCCCTAAAGGCGGTATAAGTCGTGTCGGAGCGAAGCCCATTACACCTTGAGAAGCTACTGGAAATCCTACCAGTAAATCTCGTTTGCCCTAGCCAGGGACTTTGCGTAATGGCTCTCTAGACACAGCGCGATATCAACTCCCAATATCGGGAGAGACGAATCCTGTCTAACCGCCACTGCCTCCAAGTGCTTCGGGACTGCACCCAACTGCTACCTGTTTGCACGACTCCTTTGAGCCGTGGTAGGGTAGTAATCTAAGAACAGTAGGAACACACTCGAGACGAAGCAGCAGTATCAAGTCTGCAGACTATGTTGTACTCATGTCACCTGGGAACTGTTAACTGACGACGGGTATAATACCAACCAACAGTTCCCTGCGAGTCCTGTCCGGTGTACCCATAACCCAACGAGCACCTGTATACTATCTCCAGTACAACGTACTGATGGCTGTGGGACAGACCATCTCCTCTGCTGGGATGAGAAGCGTACACACTAGTCTACTCCGGAGTATCGATGCCTTGTCTCGATAATCCTACGACTAGGGACCAGAAAAAGGATGTGCTTGTAGGCTACCCAGCCCCCACTAGTATGACTGCCATCACAGCGCTGGTAGTCAAGCAAGATCCTAAGGGCTCTATCAATATGTATTCTCGATATGCTAACATATACACATATTAAGATAGACATAAACCAAGTAGCATACTACCATGTTTAGCAAGACTGTTAATATAACTGTGAATATCCTAAGCTTCCATTAAGTAATATACAAGCTAGTATGATACAATAATGGCCCCTAGGGCATATACACTAACAGTTGCGGCATTGAGTTTCTTATAATCAATACATATGCGTCACCCAGTTTGGGTGCGTGTTTGGATCAACTCATAGCCTCATTAGTTATGACCGTGATGCCAGACTTTTTAGGGACCATGTGAATAGGACTTACCCATTGGCTATCAGATATTGGGTAAATTATACCACTATCAAGGCACTTGACGAGTTCTTTCTTTACCGCCTCCTTCATAACAGGATTTAACCGTCTTTGTGGGTCTCGGGTTGGCTTGGCTTCATCCATCAGATGTATATAATGTTCAGCAATTAAGGAACTAATCCCTTTGATGTCAGCCATTGTCCAACCAAATGCTTGCCGATTTGATCTCAATGCCGCCTAAAATGCTTTCTCTTGCTCTAAAGCTAGAGAAGTGGATATGATCACGGGCAAAGACTCATTCTCACCTAAATACGCATATTTAAGATGAGAAGGTAGCGGTTTGAGATCTAGTATTGGCGGAGAGACAATAGAAGGTGGGGTAAGGAAATGATGCCCGGACTCCCTAAGAGCTTCATATTTTGCATAGGATATTGACTCAGAAAGTGCTACTGACTTTTGGGACGAGTCAACGGATTCAAACTCAGGATGGACTCATTGAAGATATCCTCACTATAAGAATTTTCCAAATCAAACAATGTCGCACTAGTGTTGTCGAGATCATCATAGAAAAGTGCTTCCGCTTCGCAGCTGTCGGAAGCTATCTCGTTGATGGAACAGACATCAAGCAAATGAGCAGAAGGTTCAGATGGTTGACTTCCTAGCTTGTAAATATTAAGCTCCATTGTCATCTTCCCGAAGGATAAGTTCATAGAACCGTTATGACAATTAATTACAGCGTTGGAAATTGTTAGGAAAGGTCGACTGAGTATCACCGGGATTTGGTTGCGTGGGTTAGCCACAGGTTGTGTATCTAAGACAATAAAGTCTACAGGAATATGAATTCCCCGACTTTAATTAACACATCCTCTAGTTCACCCCTAGGTTTGGTGATTGATCGGTCTGCCATCTGGAGAGTACAATGGCAGGTTTCAACTCTCCAATCCCTAACTACTCATATACGGAATATGGAAGTAAGTTAACCCTAGCGCCAAGGTCGAGTAAAGCACGAGTAATATTTTTACCCCCAATAGAAATAGAGATGGTAGGACAGCCAGGGTCCTTATGTTTCTTTGGTATTTGCTGGGTAAAAGCTGTGCTAACATTACTCGTCATGAAAACTTTTTTCGGCACTTGAGTTTTTCTCTTCCTAGTGCACAAGTCTTTAAGGATTATTGCATAAGATGGGACTTGTTGAATAGCATCTAGGAGAGGAATATTGACGTTAACTTGCTTAAACATGTCCGCAATCTTCTCCATTTGTGGGTTAGATTTATTGGCCTTCAATCTGTTTGGAAACGGAGCTTTATCAATAAGGGTTGGGTCCAACATTGGAGAAGATTGCGGGGATGGAATGATCCCAAAATTGGAGTGGGGATCGTTTTAGATAGATTCGAGAAAGTGGGCTAAGGGTTCGAGCCTTGTGGGAAGCGTAGAATAGACTCGGAAGTAGGTGGGAGACTAGACGAATTAGGGAAAGAAGTAAAAGCCGGGGTATCATTGGTATCACTAACGTCATCAAGTTGTTCACCCACTCGGTTATCCAGCACTCTTCCCGATCTCAACGTAGTAACGACACTCACATTATGATGTTGTGAGTGGCCAGGATTCGGTAGGGGTTGAGATGGGAGTTTCCCTTTTTATCTCGCACTCATCGCGGCATTCAACTGTGCAATTTAGGCTTCTAATGATTTAATACTCTCACCGTGGAAGGCGGAGTCTTTCTTGTTGGAGATAGTGCCCTCAGAGTCAATTATTGGATCACAGGTACGTGATTGCAATGATTGAGGGAGGACCTATCCCGGTAGGACAGTCTTACTCGAGATGATAGTATGCTATCTGGTTTACCTTTATCATCGTGTACCGCTTTAGGTGACCTGACAGGTCGCTATTACACGTTGATAGAGCCCCTAGGATTCTTGCTTGACCACCAGCAGTATGAGGGCGATCATATAAGTGGGAGCTGGTAGTCTATAAGCACATCCTTAAAAGGTCCCTAGTAGTGGGAGTTTCGAGACAGGGCATCGATTCTCTAGAGTAGACTAGTGTATACAGTCGAGACCCCGACGAGGGGTGGTGGCCGGTCTCACAAGCCATTGGTGTCAGTTGGATCACCTAAGATGTATACAGGTGCTCATTGGGTTATGAGTACACCGGACAGGACTCGCCGGGAACATGCTAGTTGGTCATATACCAGACGTCAGATGGCAGTTCCCTGGTGACATGTGTACAGGTTAGTTCATCGACCTGGGGATCTTCATTTGTCTCGTGTGAGTTCCCACTGTGCTTTGATTACTACCCTACCACGGCTCAAAGGAGTCATGCAAACAGGTTTTAGTTGGGTACAGTCCCGAGCCACATGGAGGCAGTGAGCGTATCTTCAGGGGTTCGTCTCTCCCGGTATTGGGGGTGAGGTCGCGCTGTGTCTAGGAGAGCCATTACACGAAGCCCTCGGCCGAGGCAAGGAGATTTACTGGTAGGTATTCCAGTAGTATCTCAGGGTGTTCTGGGCTACACTCCGACACGACTTGTACCGCTTTTGGGGGTCTGACTTTTACCAACCCCCTAGGCCCGCCATGCGATGCTCATAGACGAACGGACCGGACTGTACGGATATTGTCGACAGGCTCAGTAGGGTGTCAGGTTGAGTTCGCTCACAGACGTCCCTTTTAGTCAATGCCTGGTAGCCCGTTACGTATTGGCTTATACCTCTGACGTGCTAGTGGTTAAATCCACAACCAAGGTGTTGACGAGTCTTTAGAGTCCCCCACATTCAGTTACTCAAGCTTTCGGGCGAAAAGCTGTAGAGGCCTTATGGAGATATGGCACGGTTCGATCAGATACGTGCGGTATTGCACGGATCAGGATCAGACAGTCAGTACTAGAGGCCGTATGGATATATGGCAGGGTTCGATCAGATACGTGCTGCATTGCACGGATCAGGATCGAACGGATATTACTAGCCGGCTTTGGTTTAAGCCGGATCCTAGTATAGTACAGTGTAGATTTTGTCTCATTGCATTTGTATTTTGGTCGGAATACAGATGCGGGTGTGTATGCACAATAGCGGGGTTTTTCCTGTAATTTATTACGGGACCAGTTTTCTGGAGTTGCCAGTTTGCTTTCCGTTTCAGCCTTTTTCCATTGTATCTATCATTGGCCGAAGATTGGTGGAGGAGGGCTTATTTGCATTGTTGCAAATAGGCATTTGTGGAGGGTGTTCTTTGCATATATTTGTATCATGATGGTTGCATGATAGAGCCCCATCCCTTGACCTTTCTTGAGTTCATGATTGCTTGACTTTGTGAGGTGATGATGGTGGTGTTGGAGTGTTGGTTTATTAGCTATCATGGTTGTTGGTTGAGTATTGGAATTGTTGTGATGATGATTCTTTGCATGATAGCCTTCTCTCTCTCTCCCTTGGATTATGGGATGGCTCTCTCATTCTTTTGGTCACTCTCTCATTCTCACTCTCCTCTCATACTCTCTCCCACCATTCATGCATGGCCAGCCACTTTAGAAGTGGGCTGTCCAAATTTTTGAGTGTGGGTATTTGGTTCATTTCATGCTCCCAAATATCCCCAAGTTCCTCCACATAATTCTTGTATCATCCCTCCACCAAAATGGCACCTCCATGAACCCCAAATGAGACACAAGTCTCTACACTACATTCTACAGTAAATCTTGGGCACGTCGACTAGCCAGCTTCGTGCCTGAGTTGCCTCGGCATTGAGGTGGGAGCCCGTAAAAGATGTAGGCGATGTGGTGCACTTCCGGCGACGAGGTGGAGACAGGACATTCCGCGGGAGATCGGGACGACGACGAGAAGACCGGAGGACTCGGATCAGTCGGTATATCTCTCTTCCCCATCTTGTAGTTAGCTAGGACTAGTTAATGGTTCGATCCGGGTGTTTAGTGCGCGGTGGTGCCGGTTTGCTAGTTTGCAAAATTTAAGTTTTTCGCTTCCGCATTTTGGCGTCGGATTGACGGCCGGGGCGCCGCCGTGCACTTACAGTGGTATCAGAGCCTCGCCATTAACTTAGTCTAGCTTTGTTTAATGTGTTTACATTTCCGATCGAGCAAAATTCCAAATCCGCGTTTTTCACATGCATCAGTTTTCTGTTGAAATTTTTTGGAGTCGAAAATTTTTTCAGGTTGCAGAAAAGTGATGTACTGGAAGTTATAAGAGTTCTGTAAAAATTCGATACACTAACTCGACTATGGGAGCGCGGAACCGCGGCCAAACACCCATTTGGGCCGCGGTTCCGCCGCACAATGTTGAGATCGCTGTGTCAAATTTCTACAGTTTCTTTCTGGGCTGAAAATAGGGGTTTTGGAATATTAATATTGGGCCCAGAATTTCTTGATGTGCTACAGTAGTACTTGGGGGCCCACTTGTTAAAATTTGATCGATCGGATATTTTAAACACATTTTTCACAGTATTTACATTATATCTGCGACCGTGAATGTCACTTGATCGGTAAATCCTGTCTAACTGCTATAGCCCGGTTAGACGGATTTGCGAACGTGATTTTCACGTTGATGTTCTGTACTTTGCTGTGATGTTGCGGATTGGTCGTGGGGATAGCCTGGATGCAATGCTAGTACAGTTCTGTTGTATTATGTACATTTGATATTGCGGGGCGAGCGTCTGACATGTGGACTGCCGTCACTGCCTGATTGTATTATTATTTTGGGGCACGACCAGGTTGCGGTCGATGTACCCGTTGTATGTATATTTTACTTTCTGTACTAGGATTACCCCAAGGTGGGGTGCACGGATAGCCGGGTTCTAGAGGGCAACAAGCCCGCATCTCATGGCATTGAGACGGAGGGGGCTTCACTCTGGAATTGGCGGGCTATTCGCCGCACCCGTAGGGGGTACAGGTTGACCCAGGAGGGGTGCCCAAGTTACCGGATTCCGTGAAGTGCTGGGTGGTCCATTCACGGTACTGAAGGGGGCTGCCTCGCTTCAGGTTTTGGCGGGTGACTTGCCGCGCCCGTAGGGGTCTAGGATTTCATTGCACAGGCTATCCACACGATCAGGGGAACGTCGGGTTTCAGTAGTGGCTCTGTGAAACCCGGGGATCCCAAATATCTGTATTGTTCTGTGATGCTGTACATTTCTGTGATGTTGCATTTTTATCACGCCTTGAGCGAAATATAATATATTGGTATATATATTAGTAGATGTTGTATATGTTTTGCATCCGCGCTAGTCCAGTCCCCGCTCTGTCGTTAGTTAGCTAACCTAACGGGTAATGACGGGACCCAGTGGCGAATGCGGATGGCATATACGTACATCAGTATATTTTCGTTCTTTGTGGTGTGATCTATTGATGGGACTGCGTTGATTCGGATCAATGCAAGTTAAAAACAAACCTATTCTGATGTTGTTGGAACACTTTTCAAAAAGCTGTTATTGCAAAGACGTTCACTTTTGTTTTGCACCGTGGTATTCAGTTGGAATATCCTGCTCCTCAGTCGACGAGGCAAGGGCTGAGATCCCTTCACCGGGAGTGACCCCTTGGACAAAAAGTTTTCGTCAGGGCAATAACTTCACTATAGCCGATTACTTTTGCTTTGCATCGTGGTATTCAGTTGGAATATCCTGCACCTCATTCTACGGGGAAAGAGCCGAGATCCCTTCACCGGGAGTGACCTCTTTAGCAAAGTTTTTCGTCACTATATTTTTAAAAGCTATCAGTTCCTTCAACGATATCAAGTTCATTACGTTAAAGGTTTTCGCCAGAAACCATTCGTTGCCCTCCATCATTTCAGTTAAATATTCGGTAGTATTCAAGCTATGTATTTTGACCTCACGCCAAGGCATAGTGATTGGTAGCTGTCGGGTATTTATCTGTTGCATAGATAGATGCGTTGGTTTGGGACAGTCGTACTACTATTTTGGCCTACGTCAAGGGTATGTACGGGTGGATTCAAATTAACCTGGATAATGATGGGTAGAACTTGACATGTGACT
This sequence comes from Agapanthus africanus, assembly GCA_030015575.1. NCBI lineage: Eukaryota > Viridiplantae > Streptophyta > Magnoliopsida > Asparagales > Amaryllidaceae > Agapanthus > Agapanthus africanus. The sequence goes on from JASDDO010000008.1 coordinate 99,980,052, forward strand.
TATGATATTTTGACCTCACGCCAAGGTCATAAGAGCATGGGGTAAAAATCCACATCGGGAGTTTCAAAAGAACTGAAACTTGCCAGATATGCGCATACCTTCTGGAGTGTGATGACGTGAGCGGATTCCGTCATGTTATCATGCGATGATAGTTGGATCCCGATTCCCACTGATGAGTTGGTTTACTCCTCAGGTGTTCCCGACTAATTCTTATTTTAGGTTTGGAGGAGAATTTGACGGTACAGTGGGAGGTTTCCAGATTAGATAAATTGGTAACCATTCTGATCTAGGATAGAGTGCACGCTGAGTGTTTCTTTTCTCTCTCTCTTTGGCAGCGACCATTGACCCGACCCTAAGACTATGACTCAGTGACCAAGTTGACCGAACCTTCTTTAACACTGGCTTTTGGATTGTCAGAGTTGCAAACCTCATTGCCACTCCTACTTTTACCCTTTTCTCCAGGACACCCCGTATTACTACAAATGTCCACCTCCATTGGAAAAAACCATCGTATGGTTATATACGAACTCGAAGGAACTTATTCCAGATTCGAGGATGGTTTCCGGTTCTGGAAAAAACGAATAGGATTATTCAGTTGTCTTTTCCTTTTACCTTCTCTCAAGTTGCGAGTACCCCTTAGATTAGGGGATAGTACACCTATTACGCAAATTGGATAGTCTTCTTCCAAACCATAGGCAGGTGCCGACCGGTAGGGAATGAAGAAAACCAATTTGCCTAACGATGGTGTACATAAGGTATTATGTAAAGACAAAGAAATGGATTAGAAGGAGGGCAAAGTAAATTGCGACTGATATTCGCGACCAAATCAAGTATTTCATTACCACTCCCACATCACCTTTGTATTTCTCCAGGACACTCCGTATCACTACGAAAATCCACAGATATTTGGATACTCCATCGTATGGTTATATACGAACTCGAAAGGAACTTGTTCCAGTTCGGGGATGGATTCTGGTTCAGGAGAAATAGGAATAAGGTTTATTCGGTTGTCTTTTATCTTCACCTTCTCTCGCATTGCGAGTGCTCCTAGGATTAGGACAGTACACCCATTATGCTTATTGGATAGTCTTCTTCCAAACCATAGGCTGGTGCCGAACGGTAGGGAAGGAAGAAAACCATTTGGCCTAAAGGGGTGTGCAGAAGGTAATGACTAAAGACATAAAAAGGGATTTGGTGAGGTGGCAAAGAATTACACGGTTACAGTTGTGAATCTGGAAGAGGCATTACTAGGAATACCGGGATACCCCATCGAAACATTTCAATGTTTCAGTTTCACTGTGTACTGTTAATGGAAAACTGATTTCCCGATTAGATACTTACTCCAGGGTATGTATTTACCAGGTATGATTCTCACATCTGTATGGTTTTACAGATGATGAGTGGGAGTAAGTTATTGGGAATTGGGTGATCATCCTCATTATATCGGGATTCGTTGCAATCGGTGATATTTGAGGAAGTCACCTGGGTAGTTTGCCGGTCGGCAAATATTTGGTTTTGAATATCCGCTGTTATGCACCAATTTCAAATTGATATATCTGTACGTCTATTTTTATAGAGTGAGACATATCTTTTTGAAATTATGTCTACGACATTTACCTATATCAGTGGATGGTTGGGTAAGGAGCATTAAACAACGGTGTAATTCTTCATAACCAAAGGTACAGTTTTCAACCTACGACACACAGTGAATGAGTTATTAGACTCAAGGGACTTATACAGAGTATTGTATATTGTCCAGGGTCCATTAGGATAGAGGGGTTGGTCCTCGTACTATATTCGGTTTACTTATGACTTCTCTAGTTATTAGACAGGTGTTTCGTGGAAACACAGGGTCCGAATTTTGAGAAGTTATAGGTATTTGAATAAAGTAGAGAACCAGGTGTTGCAAGTATCGGGATTCTTCAAGGAGATCGAAGATGTAGATACTTGTGAATGGTATTTAGTTGATAGTAATGATTAAGAGAACTTGCTTCTCTTTCAGGTTACTCATAATTGGAAGTATTCCTAAGTTGAGTAACGCTGATCGGCCTCCTTCCATTTACTTGACATGCACTGGGGACAGATGCATGATTTGAATCTGGTTCAATTAAATCAGTGCCTCTGGTTCTATATTGGATATAGAACAGTTCATATCTTAACGATGTTAAGGTACGGGGAGTTGTCCGGCTTATGATTAAAACCAGACTCTGGATAACTCAAGGCACGTTTCTGTAATGGCTGTTTGTGGGTTGACCCAGGCTATGACGAGGGTTGACTTTTTACCATCTGGATGAACAATAGCGATTTTGTTCTGGACTCGCCACAGTTTTAATAAAAATGGATTTTTTCAGAAAACAGTAGTGGGAGTATGGTAGAACTGGAAGTGATTCCAGAGCCACAAATGATTACGGAAGATTTGATAGGAACCTAAAGATTCAATCTGGTTTGACATTCCATTGGCCACTCCGCAGATATGGTGGGTAACCTCAGGTGCTCGAGAGGTACTTCGGTATGCTCAAGGACGGTGACAGGGAGGTTCTTGTTTACCCAGACTTGCCATTGCTGTTGTTCCAGACTGTGAGACCCGGCAGGAGGATGAGTATAGCGTCGTTCTAAACTAGTTTTAGAAGTGTACGTTTATATGACTCTGCCAGAGGGTTGTCTTAGTCAGTGGGAGCAGCGGAAGCATTGGTGGACAGGTAGCTTATGTCTATTTATAGACTAAAGCAGATGTAGCGGAGAAAGATCATCTATTTCTGACGTGACAGTCATAGGTTTGACTTCATCAGAATAGGGGATGGATCTGTTGAGAAGGTAGTAGGGTGTGATGTCATGATATTTGGATGACATACACAGAGTAGGAAAGGAAACTCCTATACTACGATCGGTTATACTTTGGTCGTCACACAGTGGTTTCTCCACATGGGACTTGGACATTATATCAGACATACTGGTTACTAGATCTATGGTTTTAGATCTAGATTTGGGAGGTTTCCCAATCAGGGTACTTAGACAGCATTCTAAGAGTATTTAGAATGGACGACTCCTGGCACGGTAGTGTACCTGCAAGTGATGGAGTCACCCTCTCTAAAGGTGTCTTATAGACTAAAGTAGAGAGGGATGTGCATGATTGACAGATCACTTGCTCAGGCAATTGAGTCAATCATGAGATGTCAAGTACCACACCAGATGTTGTTCTTGCACTAGATGCAATAAGTTGACATTAATCCAATCCTGGAGAAACAGTCGGAAGCAGTCTTAGAACATAAGTAGATGTTCTAGGGATATGATAACGACAGCCTCATTCAGGAGACAGTTATCATTCCAGGCTTCCAAGGTGACCTGGATGACAGGGAGGTTGTCAGAGTTATAGTTTTTCCTTCTAACGAGGGGCAGTATTTTGGACAGGTGGTCCAAGGCAATACTGAGGGAGGCATGGCGCAGGATACTGATTAAGTTCAGTTGACGATACAGTCTAAGAAGTTTGGATTTGGAGTTCATTTATGAGCTAGGTCCCATCAGACATCCAGACACATTCTAAGACTGGTATTGCTCATTTCGGGAGATGGGTTTCTCCACGAACTTGAGATATAGAGAGACATAGAAAGAAACATCAAGGCGGATCCACTCACTGAGGCTATTCCTCGAACGCAATAGTTTCGCAAGCGAGATTTGTGAGACTGACTAGTAGAGGAGTTGGGTGTTCGGTATCACACGGGCTGTGAGTATGCGACATCGCAATAATTAGCCTTGAGTGCAAGTGGGAGATTGTTGGAGATAGTGCCCTCAGAGTCAATTATTGGATCACAGGTACGTGATTGCAATGATTGAGGGAGGACCTATCCCGGTAGGACAGTCTTACTCGAGATGATAGTATGCTATCTGGTTTACCTTTATCATCGTGTACCGCTTTAGGTGACCTGACAGGTCGCTATTACACGTTGATAGAGCCCCTAGGATTCTTGCTTGATAACCAGTAGTATGAGGGCGATCATATAAGTGGGAGCTGGTAGTCTATAAGCACATCCGTAAAAGGTCCCTAGTCGTGGGAGTTTCGAGACAGGGCATCGATTCTCCAGAGTAGACTAGTGTATACAGTCGAGACCCCGACGAGGGGCGGTGGCCGGTCTCACAAGCCATTGGTGTCAGTTGGATCACCTAAGATGTATACAGATGCTTATTGGGTTATGAGTACACCGGACAGGACTCGCCAGGAACATGCTAGTTGGTCATATACTAGACGTCAGATGGCAGTTCCATGGTGACATGTGTACAGGTTAGTTCATCGACCTGGGGATCGTCATTTGTCTCGTGTGAGTTCCCACTGTGCTTTGATTACTACCCTACCACGGCTCAAAGGAGTCGTGCAAACAGGTTTTAGTTGGGTACAGTCCCGAGCCACATGGAGGCAGTGAGCGTATCTTCAGGGGTTCGTCTCTCCCGGTATTGGGGGTGAGGTCGCGCTGTGTCTAGGAGAGCCATTACACGAAGCCCTCGGCCGAGGCAAGGAGATTTACTGGTAGGTATTCCAGTAGTATCTCAGGGTGTTCTGGGCTACACTCCGACACGACTTGTACCGCTTTTGGGGGTCTGACTTTTACCAACCCCCTAGGCCCGCCATGCGATGCTCATAGACGAACGGACCGGACTGTACGGATATTGTCACTGACAGGTGTTCCCCTCCGAACGACGGCGCGACGCGGGCGTCCGTGCCTGAGGTTCGGGGCAGATGCTAATTGGGGCTATCCGTCCACCTCTCCGAAGATGCCAAGTTGTTTATGGCACCGTGCATCGGAGGCTTAGACGGATGCGGCCGATGTAGCAGACTTCGTCAGATTCCCCCTCGTGGAGGGGTTTTTTGATTGTGGGGACGCTCTTCCCTGCAGGCGCAAGCCCCTGCAGTTAATTACGCTACCGCATCGCGGAAACAACTTTCTCCTTCTCCAGATGGTCACTTCGTGTCGTGTGTGTTTATTTTATGTTTTGTTGCCCGTGGATTGTTTACGGAGACTGAGTTGTGTCGTCGCCCGTAGGGCGTGGACTAGTCCAAATCCGTGTTTATCTTAGATTTGGGTTTGGGGGTTTGGTTCGAGGATACGTCAGCCATGCTTGAGGCTAAGATCAACTCAAACGTTTGTTAAGGATGCGTTAGTCTAATGTTGAGACTAAGATCAACTTAACGGGATCATTTAGATCCGACAAGGGAGTGTTTTAGGCTCCATTGTTCCAGTTTAGGGACATAGTGGTCCATCGTATATGTGTGGCCGTCGGGACCCGTCACCTCTCTGACGACGTTGAAGGATTACAACGACGGATGTCAGAGGAGTTCAGAGATGTACCCTCGAGCCAGAGTTAATTTGGGGGATTCATAGTCCAGTTTGTTTGAAGGTTTAAGGATACGTTAGCCCTCTTTGAGGCTAAGATCAACTTAAACGGGACCGTTTAGATCCGGCAAAGGAGCATGCTGGGCTCTATTGTTCTAGTTTAAGGACATTGCGGTCCATGGGTAGTTTAAGGACATTGCGGTCCATGGGTAGTTTACGGACATTGCGGTCCATGGGTAGTTTAAGGACATTGCGGTCCATGGGTAGTTTTAAGACATCTCGGTCGAGGTTAAGGACGTCGTAGTCCATGGGTTTAAGGACTCCACCGTCCGGTATGTGCTCTGGATGCTTCACACGGGTTCACTGCCGTGCTTGGCGAGGACCAGGCTCCGCTCTGGGCGTTTTCCGCGGGGTCAAAGAGTGACGTTATCCACATTCCACGTAACCAGGAATTTTGCACTAGATGCTTCACACGGGTTCACGGCCGTGCTCGGCGAGGACTAGGCTCCGCTCTGGGCGTTTTCCGCGGGGTCAAAGAGTGACGTTATCCGCGTTCCACGTGACCAGGAATTTTGCATTAGACATGGGTTTAAGGACCCCACAGTCCATATCATGGGTGGTCATCGGGACCCGTCACCTCTTTGAAGACATTGAGGGATTACAATGCCAAGTATCAAAGGAGTGAAGAGATGTACCCTAGAACTGGCATGGCTTAAGTAGTCCTTGGCCCAATTTGGGATCAAGACCGATTAATTATGTTATGAGCCCATTAGCCCAGTTAATTACGAATTGAGGACTTATGGCCAGCTTGGGCTAAGTCCAATCATGTCTGGAATATTGGCTTTTTGTTGGTCCATTGAAGGAGAGGCTTTGCCTCTATCCATTTAGCCAATCGGGCCAAAGCATAGTGTTAAACACTACAGAGCAATCAGTGTTGAACACTGGGAATGAGGTTGACAAGTTAGCGTTTGACACTAAAAGATAATTGGTGTTAAACACCAGCAACAAGGTTTTCAAATTATCATAAACACTAAAATAGATCAGTGTTGAACACTGGGAATGGAGATCTCAGATTAGTGTTAAACACTAAGGTAATCAGTGTTGAACACTGCAAATAAGGTTCTTTGATTAGTGTTGAACACTAAGGCCCAATAGTGTTTCAATACTGTGTTCAAGAGTTCCAATTTAGTGTTAAACACTAAAACAAGAGGGGTCACGTGGCGACACGTGAGAGCGCCCTCCCTCCATTCATTCTGCTGAGATTATCGCATCTTTCAGAGCATCACGTGCCATCACGTGACGGGCGTTCATATGCTTATGTGTTAGAGCTTCTACCGGGGATCACATGGGTCACGTGGGGTACTGCCTCAAAGAGGCTTTCTGTAGATCTCTTGGGGGGGGTCACGTGGTGACACGTGACCCTGCCTTTACGTTGTTTTAGAGAATCTGTTAATCTTTTTCTCAGGAATTAAATTCCTCGAGCTTTAAATTTCCGAGGAATTAAATTCCTACTTCCTTTTGAAGACTTATGTTCTGGAATAGAGTTGAACTCTGAATTTTCTGTAGGAATTAAATTCCTCGTATATGTGAAGAACTGAATAGGGTTAAACCCTAATAAAAAACTTTTAAGGAATTGGACTCCCATTCTCTGTTAAGTTATGATTGAGGGAATTAAGTTTCCGCTGTTTCAACAGAACTAGGTTTTTAATTAGGGTTAAACCCTGTTTCTTAGGGTCAAGCCCTACTTTTATCTTAAAGGAATTAAATTCCTATAGCTCTGTGAGAATTAAATTCTCATTTTTCCATTCCCTCTCCATGTTTTGGATCTGCATGGCAGGATCTCAACCCATTGAGAATTAAATTCTCAACCTAAAAGGGAGATGTGCACTTTGCAGATCCTCTATCAAAGAGAGAAGAAATATGTTCTTCTGTTTTCATATTATCAGAGTTAAACTCTGTTGAGGATTAAATTCTCCTTCTTTCAAAAAGCCTTCCCTTTCTTACCTAGGGTTTTCTTTTGCAGAAGCTCCAAATTCCTCAATGTATCAAGGCTCTCTCCTTTTTTCTCCCTCTGTGTATATGTATATATCCCTTCTTTTGTGTCTCTAGGCTCCTATTTATAGGAGAAGCAGCCGAATCAATTAGTTTTTGATGAATCTTTATTAAGAGATTTGATTTGTATCCATCATTTGTTTTTGACCTTTGGATTATTAGGTGAATTTTATTCACCATTGGATTTCAAATCCAGGGGTTCTCCTTTGTTATTGCTGTTAGATTTAAGGGGAAAATCTTTCCAAACTCGAGATTTTCCATAGATAGATGATATTTAATCATCTCTGAATCTTTAATTTGATCGGTTCTAGATAATTGCTTTCCTTTGGAAAGATTTGAATCTCTTTCAGAATTTAATTCTGTTAGCAAAATGGGCTTTGAAAGCCGGTCACGTGTGACCACGTGATCCATGGTCACGTGTGGGCACGTTACCCCCTTGGAACGAGCCTTTTTCTTCTTTTGCACTCTGCTTTCTTCTGCTGCTTTAGTCATCACGTGCTACCACGTGACCCCTGGTCACGTGTGAGCACGTGACCCTTGTCTGGCGCCTCTTTCCTTGGTTCAACTGGAGAGCGAGTCTGCTGCTTTGAACGTCACGTGCCAACACTTGACCCTGGTCACGTGGGAGCACGTGACCTCTTCTGAAGCCTTTTCCTTGACTTGATCAGGGAACCAATGTGCCTTTTCCGCTGCTTTTATATGTCACGTGTCAACACGTGACTGCTGGTCACGTGTAAGCACATGGCCCCTTTTTGAAGCTTTTCCCAGAAGCTTTCCTGATTTTAAATCAGGAAACAAATGCCCCCACAACGTTGTTCTCACGTGTCTGCACGTGAGTGCAACGCTGTCACCTCTTGTGACCGTTGGATTCCTCTAGGGATCTGGGGAGATGAAACGTTTCCACTGCCTTTTATAAATACCTCTGTCTCTTCATTGGAGCCTTCACTTTGCTCATCTTCTTCTTCCGAGAATTTCTTCTTTGAGAATTTAATTCTCGCTTTCAGAGCTTAGTTCTCTGTCTTGAAACAATCTTCAGAGTTTAACTCTGTTCGAAAAGAACCTTTTTTTCTCAGGTAATGTTCTTGGACAACGATGGACCTTCACATTTCTCCGGATTTTAAATCCAAAATAAGGGTTTTCACCCTTTTTCCTTCATATTTTCCATAAGAACATGAAACCGCCTAACCTTCGAACTGTAGATCTCTTAGGGTTTAGATGATCTTTGGGGAGATGATGATGGCGTTTCAACCCCATGGAATTTAATTCCATTAAAAATGTTTCTGGGAATTTAATTCCCTTTTCTTAATAAGGTATTTAATTCCAATGAAGAACTTGATTTCTTCACGCGGAGGCTCCCTGAGGTCTCTTGGCCCTAGGTTGTTCTTCCGCAATTAATGCAATGGGGGTTTTGTAATGATGTCTTATGACTTTTATTTCAGGTATCATGGATGCCCATCTGTATAGTCTTGACGAGGTCATTTCCTACGGGAATATTCGTGCGCTGGGCCGCAGTCAGAACCAAGAGTTCACTGATGCTCAGTGCGCCGAGATCATGAGCCGCTTTGACGAGTACAACCATCGGCTACTCCCCCGTCGCTCTTCTTTTCTGAGGCTGATCGTGCTGGCGATCAGGGAGGCTCTCCCTTTATTTTGTGCTGGTGTGCCGCTTGGGTCGTTGGACGCCGCCGAGGATAAAGTACACTCGGTGTATCTGATGCACTTGATTTCAAAGAGAAGGAGGGATAATCTCATTGATCTCCTGCATCAGATTTTTCAGCAATCATCCATACTTGCCGCCTACCGGAGGGTAGAGGACATCCGCGAGGACCCCGACGCTTGTGACCGTAAGAGAAAGCATACTCGGGAGGTTCGAAATGCTTGGAAGATCTTGAATAAAGTTAATTTTGAGTTTCTCAACCCATGCCCCGCATCCGAAGTTTTACCATTGTAAAATGTGTCCTCTATATTTTTGTATGAACCTCTTGAAGTATGAGTGACAAGTTTTATTATGTCTTCCCATGTTTGCATGTCTTTTCTTTGGGATTTTACATTTCGCTACTATTGTTGTTTGTGCTTTTAATATGCAGGGTATTACTCCATATATTTCCTTTTAAGTGCACCTCAGGTTTTAGGTCTCACGTGTTCTGTACGTGGGGTCCCTTGATGGGGCCGTTCATAGAATTTTCCCCATGCCATATTTTCAGCGTACAATATTAGATGCAGAAAAAGGGCCTTGGAAATAGTTCCATCTCCTTGATTTTCGATGCCTTTCCTTTTTCGGGCCTTGGAAATAGCTTCACCATGCAAGATTTTCCGCGCACAGCACTTAATGCATTTCTTTATATATGAGGCTATAGCTTTCTTTTCCCTTCACAAAGAGATTTATATTATTATTTTATCTTGGAGCAACTTGTCGAGCGCTATGGCCTGCAACCGCCCTCATGCTCGTCGACAGCCATGGGAAGTTCCTCTTGAGGAGATGATCCCCTGCTTTGCTGCTCGGTTGGTGGACCCCATCCTTTCCGACAACGAATGTGACTTAGCTATGCATGAGCTTTCGATCCGTAGAGGGTCTCCTCTCCCGATGGGTTCCCTCTGGCTCCGGATGATTCTCACGGCCGTGCTTGCCGACATCCCTCCTCACCCGGCGGAGATGACCCTGGCGATGCTCGACGCGGCGGAAGAAAAGCTCGAGGGCTTTCATGAAGCGTGCCTGATTACTCAGGCTTTGAAGGATTGCTCAATTCATCTGCTGAGCCGTATAAAGGCCCGGCGAGCTATTATGTCTGCTTTCGCGGACGAACACGGCGCCAATCGATGGGGAGCGACTCCTCCTGAGAACCGTCGCTTTGATGTGCTGGAGAAAGCAGAGAGAGAGATGGAGAATTTTGTCCTCTGCTTCATTAACCCCTGTGCCGTTGATCCCATGTTTGGTGACCTTTTCCGTTAGCGTAGAACATTTTTAAATTAATCCTTCTTTTTGTATGCTTTATGTTGAACTTCCATGTAGGCTCGGTACTTGTATGTATGTTTCCGCTTGCATGAATAAATTTTGTGTTCCTTTTATGAAAACTTTCTTCAATTATCAATACTGTTGTCATGTCGCGTGCACATTAAAGCTTCGAATTTTATTTCTTTTTCGGATGTTCATATGATTGCGAACACATGCTTTATAGGATAATCATCGGAAAGTTTTTCGTTGCTTTTCATACCGGGTTGTGTGAGCGCGTTCTGGATCGATTGTCGCTGTCGATCGGAAGCCCATTTATATGGTCTCGAGCGTGTATGTCCTATTTCTAAGGTTGCGGTCGCAAAGTGAGCTTACATGGCCTGATAGGGCAACGCGTGGCGAACGTATTATCGTGCGGAAAAAAGGGTTCGGCCGTAAATTCTCGGAGAGGGAGTTGGCCTCTAAGGCGTTGAGCGAGCTTCATGCGAGTCTCAGGCCAACAAAGCGTATGAACTCTGGCGAGTGCTCCAGGAGTCCATAAAAGAGGTGGTGGCTCCCGATAAAGCTGCCACGTTCACTCGTGAGAAGGTCGGGGCTTATAAAGCCACCGAGAAAGAGTTCGAAGCTCGGCTTGCTTCGTATCAGGCTCAGCAAGCTCAGGCGAAGGCTCGCCTTCTGGAGATCTTGCGTCATGAAGCCGTGGCTCAGCAATAGAACGATGAGCTGGTGAAATTATTGCACCGCCCGCCGGCTTGAGGACTTGTCTCTTTTCTCCTTCCTTTTTTTTTTACATACTCATGGATGAGAATATCTTTTTTTTTTGTTTCTTTCATAAATTGTACTTTGTATCCATTTTGGTTTATGAATAAAAGATACAATTTTCCTCTCAATGATATGTCCCCTTTTTATTGAATGCATTCTGCGGATACTATATCTTGATCTCCTTGCAGGACAGCGATGGCTTAGGGTTCAGGGTTAAGATCTGCTTCCTAAGACCTTAGCATTTTATGAGCCACGAGGGTCTCATAAAGAGTTTTTCTCCCTACAGGTCGAGAGGATCCCATAGGTGTAAGTTCTTCTTAAGAATCGTGAGGATTCTTAAGCGGGTTTTCCCTTGAGAGTCGTAAGAATCTCACAAGAGAGTTTTTTCTTCCTTACAGGTCGTGAGGACCTGCAAGTGCTGGCTGTGGTCGCCCTTATCCGTGTTTCACGGGGTCAGAGGCTGCTCCGGGTATTGTAGTTTAAAGACGTCGCGGTCAAGGTTAAGGACCTCATAGTCCGTGGATTTAAGGACTCCACAGTCCGATGTTAGTTTTAAGACATCACGGTCAAAGTTAAGGACCTCATAGTCCGTGGATTTAGGGACTCCACAGTCCGATGTTAGTTTTAAGACATCACGGTCAAGGTTAAGGACCGTGGATTTAGGGACTCCACAGTCCGATGTTAGTTTTAAGACGTCACGGTCAAGGTTAAGGACCTCATAGTCCGTGGATTTAGGGACTCCACAGTCCGGTGTTTGGTTGCAGGGACCCGTCACCTATTTGAAGACGTTGAGGAATTACAACGCCAGGTATCAAAGGAGTGAAGAGATGTACCCTTAAACCAAGGCAGAATCCGTAGGGAATCGGGGAGGGGGGGGTTGATCGTTAGTTTTAAGACATCGCGGTCGAGGTTAAGGACGTCATAGTCCGTGGATTTTAAGGACTCCACAGTCCAGTATTTGCTCTGGATGCTTCACACGGGTTCACTGCCGTGCTTGGCGAGGACCAGGCTCCGCTCTGGATGCTTCACACGGGTTCACTGCCGTGCTCTGCGAGGACCAGGATCCGCTCTGGACGTTTTCCACGGGGTCAAAGAGTGACATTATCCGCGTTCCACGTAACCAGGAATTTTGCACTAGATGCTTCACACGGGTTCACTGCCGTGCTTGGCGAGGACTAGGCTCCGCTCTGGATGCTTCACACGGGTTCATTGCCCGTGCTTTGCGAGGACCAGGATCCGCTCTGGACGTTTTCCACGGGGTCAAAGAGTGACATTATCCTCATTCCATGTGACCAGGAATTTTGCACTAGATGCTTCACACGGGTTCACTGCCGTGCTCGGCGAGGACTAGGCTCCGCTCTGGATGCTTCACACGGGTTCACTGCCGTGCTCTGCGAGGACCAGGATCTGCTCTGGACGTTTTCCACGGGGTCAAAGAGTGACATTATCCGCGTTCCACATGACCAGGAATTTTGCACTAGATGCTTCACACGGGTTCACTGCCGTGCTCGGCGAGGACTAGGCTCCGCTCTGGATGCTTCACACGGGTTCACTGCCGTGCTCTGCGAGGACCAGGATCCGCTCTGGACGTTTTCCACGGGGTCAAAGAGTGACATTATCCGCGTTCCACGTGACCAGGAATTTTGCACTAGATGCTTCACACGGGTTCACTGCCATGCTCGGCGAGGACTAGGCTCCGCTCTGGATGCTTCACACGGGTTCACTGCCGTGTTCTGCGAGGACCAGGATCCGCTCTGGACGTTTTCCACGGGGTCAAAGAGTGACATTATCCGCGTTCCACGTGACCAGGAATTTTGCACTAGATGCTTCACACGGGTTCACTGCCGTGCTCGGCGAGGACTAGGCTCCGCTCTGGATGCTTCACACGGGTTCACTGCCGTGCTCTGCGAGGACCAGGATCCGCTCTGGATATTTTCCACGGGGTCAAAGAGTGACATTATCCGCGTTCCACGTGACCAGGAATTTTGCACTAGATGCTTCACACGGGTTCACTGCCGTGCTCGGCGAGGACCAGGCTCCGCTCTGGATGCTTCACACGGGTTCACTGCCGTGCTCTGCGAGGACCAGGATCCGCTCTGAACGTTTTCCACGGGGTCAAAGAGTGACATTATCCGCGTTCCACGTAACCAGGAATTTTGCTGATTGTATCCGCATTTCACGGGATGGAGGTTTGACTCTCGGTGATATGTATATCGCCGAGCCATGGAACTGGGGGGTCGCCGCTGTTCCGTTTCGCTTGATGTTGTGTCTGCCGTCATGAGAAGAACGACGAGATGACCTCTAGGCTATCTGTGAACCGTCGAGATTTGGATTCTCCTTATGATGAAACCTGGGGAAGGAGTATGATCCCTTCTTTGTTTGCGCCTCTGGATTGTATACAGAGGTAGATGTAACATCACCTGTAGGGCGAGGATTTCACTTTTATTTTATTTCTTTTTCCGCGATGCTCTATCATTTCAGCTTTTATATCGCGAAGGTCGCGATTGCCCCATCATTTCGGCTATTTTTCGCGGTGCCCAATCATTTCGGCTATTTATTTATTTTCTGCTCGCTGCTTTTTATTGCGAGTCGCCCCATCATTTCGGCTATTTTTCATGCCTTCATTTTTACTTGCTGCTTTTTATTGCAAGTTGCCCCATCATTTCGGCTATTTTGTAGGCATGTGTGGCTTGCTAGCTTTTTTCGCTGCGAGCCTGGATTTTAGGCACCGATTTCGGCATCAGCACCGCTACAACTGGAATGTTGCCAGGAGCGAATCATCATTTGCCTTTGTCGATGACGAACAAAGGTGGCTCAGCAAACAGGGTTAAGGGTCCTGTCGACCAAGGCTTTTGACTTCATGAGCCGTAAGGGCCTCACAAAGGTATTTCTCCCTACAAGTCGTGAGGATCTTGCAGGTGTATTTTCTCCTTAGGGATCGTGAGGATTCCTAAGTGTGTGCTCCTCTGTAAGTCGTAAGGGTCCTACAAGAGGGCTTTCTCCTTATGGATCGAGAGGACCTACAAGGGTTGGACTTTGCTGGGGAAATGTTTATTCGCGCCCGTGGATTGTATACAAGGGTCAGTATTGAGCCTCTTGTAGGGCAATATCGAAGGTTGTGGAGGATTGCTTAAGCACAGGTTTAGGTCTCTGTAACTTAAGACTTTCAAATCCTATGAGCCGTAAGGGTCCCACAAGAGAGTTCTCCCTACGAGTCGTGAGGATCTCGTAAGTGTATTTTCTCCTTAGGAATCGTGAGGATCCCTAAGTGTGTTACTCCTTTGCGAGTCGTAAGGCTCTCACGCAGGTGGTTTCTCCTTACAAGGTCGAGAGGACCCTATAAGTGTCTTTTAACGAGGTTGCGCCCTTTCGGGTTTTCACAAACACTCGCCGGTAATCCTGCTGTTTTTACTCATGGAGCCCTTTCGGGTTTTCATCCGTGCCCGTTTTGCTTGTGGACGCACCGTTTTTTATTCTTTTTCTCTTTTTTTTTATCTCGTCAGCCTAAGGATGCTGCGGTAGTAGTTTAGGGACTTTTCGGTCTGTCGTTAGTTTAAAGACATTTCGGTCCGTCGATAGTTTAAGGACGTTTCGGTCCGTCGTTAGTTTAAGGACGTTTCGGTCCGTCGATAGTTTAAGGACGTTCCGGTCCGTTGTTAGTTTAAGGACGTTTCGGTCCATCGTTAGTTTAAGGACGTTTCGGTCCGTCGATAGTTTAAGGACGTTCCGGTCCGTTGCTAGTTTAAGGACGTTTCGGTCCGTCGTTAGTTTAAGGACGTTTCAGTCCATTGTTAGTTTAAGGACGTTTCGGTCCGTCGATATGGGAGGGCCAGCCACTGCTTGCAAAGTCTGAGCCTAGGAAGATAGCGAGCGGACATAGTCGTCGTCATCTATCATTGACCCAGGCTATGGCTCATCAAGCATAGTATTTCTTTAAGAAGCGGCCGTTTATTGGCCTGAAAGGCCTTTCACCGTGCATGTCCATGAGTAGATAGGCTCCACCCTGATAGACCTTGTCTATGATGTAGGGGCCTTCGTAGTTTGGCTCAAATTTCCCCCGTTTAGCACGATTGGGGATCATAGGTCTCTTGACCACTAGCACGAGTTCGCCTTGGCGGAATGTCCTCGGCCTGGTCAATCTCTCGTACGAGTGCGTCATCTTTGCTTTGTAGGTTTCTAGATGTTGTTGCGCTATGAGCCGAGTTTCGTCGAGGGCATCAAGCTCCTCAAGCCGAAGGTGAGCATTTTCTTCGTCCGTCAGCTCGTGGTGGACTGCCACTCGTAGAGAGGGTACTCTATCTCGAGAGGGAGTACTGCTTCCGTCCCAAATACCAACGCGTACGGCGTTGTGTTCGTGGCCGTCTTGAATGTAGTTCGATAAGCCCAAAGGGCTTCCTGCAGCCTCTCGTGCCAGTCTCTCTTATTCCGGGAAACGGTCTTTTTTATGATCTTCGTCAGGGTCTTATTGAAAGCCTCGGCTAGACCGTTAGCTCGTGGATTGTAAACTGAAGAATATCTCCAGTCTATATTGTGCTGCTGCGCGAAGCGGCTAATCTTATGGCTTCTGTAGGCTAGCCCGTTATCGGAGATAATCCGCCGTGGGGTTCCGAACCGATAAATGACGTGCGTCTTGAAGAAATGGAGGATATTCTCCGTCTTTACTTCCCTCAGTGGTATTGCTTCTGCCCATTTGGAGAAGTAATCAGTCGTCGCCAGGATAAAACGATGTCCCCGGGATGATGCTGGCTCGATGGGGCCGACTATGTCAGTCCCCCACATTTCGAATGGCCAACTAGCCACCGTTGGGTGTAGTGGATTCGGATGTTGGTGGATAAAGTCCCCATGAATCTGGCACGAGTGGCATTGCTTCGAATACTCAAGGCAGTCCTGGATCATCGTGGGCCAGTAGTAACCCATCCGTTTTATCTTCAACTTCATCTTAGGGCCTGCTTGGTGGGAACCGCAGAGTCCGTCGTAAACTTCTTGGACGACCCTTCTCGCTTCGTCAGGTCCTAGGCATCTCAGCCACAGAGAATCGAATGACCTCTTGTATAGAGCATCGTTGACGAAGGCGAAAGATAGAGCTCGCTTTATGAGATGATGCCTGGAGGATGTATCTTTGGGCATTCGGTGGGACTTAAAGTAGTCTATGAAGATTTCCCTCCAGTCCTCGGCCTTCTCATGGTCTTTTATTTGTAGGGTCGTCTGCTCAGTCGCTCCCTTCTCTTTATATAATTTCGGAGGTATTTCTGCCGGGGCAAGCACTCAACGGCTTTGTACCACGATTCTTACGTCATCGAGGTTTTCGTCCGCCAGTTCTTTAGCAAGTTTGGCTAACGCGTCTGCTTTACTGTTTTCCGCGCGCGGTATATTCTCCAAAGTATAGGAGGGAATTTGGATCAATAGTTGTTGCACCTTTTCGCCGTACCTCGCCAACTCCGGTTTGCACGTTTGGTAATCACCATTTACTTGACTAACAACCAGTTGAGAATCCCCGTATATAAGGAGGTCTTCAATTCCCAAGTCGATGGCGATTTCGAGGCCCGCTATCAGAGCTTCGTATTCAGCTTCATTGTTTGTCCTCGGCTCTGTTAAGGAGAAGGCGAAGCGCATTATCCCTCCTTGTGGAGTTGCAAAGATGAGGCCTATCCCCGATTTGATCATTGGGATACCCTGTTTCTATTTCTTTACGGAGGACGCTCCATCGAAATAGAGTTCCCATCGGGTGCTACCGCTGCCAATCGCATCAAATGCATGCTCGTCCGGCAAATCACAGTTCAGAGGAGAATCGGCCGGTATCGGGTGCTCGGCGAGGAAATCGGCAATGGCTTGGCCTTTTACTGCCTTGAGAGGTTGATACGTTACCGAGAACTCCATCAAGAGTAGGGCCCATTTAGCGAGTCGTCCCGTCAATATGGCTTTCGACATCAAGTATTTAAGGGGGTCCACCTTTGAAATGAGACGGACTTCATGCGCCAACGCGTAGTGCCTGAGCTTTGTTATCGCGAAGATCAATGCCAAGCAATGTTTTTCAATGGGAGAGTAGTTGCTTTCTGCCCCCAGCAGAACTCGACTTAAGTAGTAGAGTGCTCTCTCTTTTCCCTGATCGTTCTCTTGCGCCCATAATGCGCCCAAGGAACCTTCGAGGGCAGTTGTATAAAGAATGAGGGGTTTTCCTTTGACCGGCGCGGCCAACACCGGAGGGTTCTGCAGGTATTGCTTGATCTCGTCTAGTGCACCTTGGCATTTGTGATCCCAAACGAACGGAGTTCCCTTTTTCATCAGGTGGCTGTAAGGACGGCATTTGCCGGAAAGATTGGCGATAAATCGCCGGATGTATGCGAGCTTCCCTTGGAGAGACCGCAACTGTTTGAGAGTTCTTGGCGGAGGCATTTCCATGATCGCTTTAATCTTTGATGGATCTATTTCAATTCCTCGGTGTCGAACGATGAATCCCAGGAATTTGCCCGAGGAGACTCCAAACGCGCATTTGAGGGGATTCATTTTCAAATTATATTGCCGAAGGCGTTGAAATACAGTCTCCAGATGCTTTAAATGATCTTCGTATGGCATTCTCTTTACTACGAGGTCATCGATATAGCACTCGACGATGTCATGTATGAGGTCGTCGAAGATCTTTGTCATGGCCCTTTGATAGGTAGCGCCAGCGTTCTTTAGACCAAAGGGCATAACCCTGTAGTAGAATATACCCAAAGGGGTCCGGAAAGCGGTGTGCTTCTGGTCTTCGGGATGCATCTTTATCTGATTGTATCCTGACGAACCGTCCATAAAGGAGAAAACCTCGTGAGTGGACGTGTTATCTATCATTAGCTCGGTTACCGGTACTGGGAAATCGTCCTTTGGACAGGCTTTATTGAGATCCCTGAAATCCACGCATATGCGTACTGTCCCATTCTTTTTCATTACCGGGACGATATTGGCGATCCAATCGGGATATTGGACTTCTTGAATAAATCCAGAATCGATCAGCTTCTTGACTTCGGCGTTGATGCTCATCTCAAGCTCGAGTCGCATCCTTCTTGGCGCTTTCTTGACTGGCTTGATATCCGGGGATATTGCTAATTTATGCACGGCAACCTCCGGATCTAATCCTGGCATCTCAGAGTAGTTCCACGCGAAGCAGTCTTTATGCCGTAGAAGCACGTTCTTTAACGCGGCCACCCTTTCTTCAGAGAGTAGCTCGCTGACAAATGTCGGTCGCGGGTCATCTGCCGATCCCAACTCAATCTTCCTGAGGTTATCCGCCGTAGTATGTATACCATCTTCCAGTTCTCTCAGAGCTGGCGGAAATTCTGAGATCACCTCGTCGTCGCTGTTCTCAAAGCACTGGGGAAAGTCATCCATGTTCTCGCGCTCTTCTTTTAATATCGTAATCGTATAACAGGTGCGAATCCGCTCCCAGGACTGAGGTGGATCCGGTTTTGCTCTTGCGGCCTTGGGTTCATGCTTTTGTGGCGGCGTTACCCTCCAGCCGTTGGATAAAGCGAATCTGCCCCGTTGGTACTGGTCCTCGACCCAGTTCTTGAAGATGAAGCAGTCTTCAGTAGGATGTCCTATGGCTCGGTGATAAGAGCAATAGCTCAAACGAGAAGCCTTGTTAGCTTGCTCAGGGTGTCTAGACTCTGGAAGCGCGATCATTTGATGTTTTAAAGCGAGCTTGAGTAACTTCTCCGTCTTGTCTCGGGGGAAGGAATACGCTCGACTCATCTTTTCCATGAGGGACGAATCCGAGCCGTGCAGTACCCGTAACCCTCTAATCCTGCGTCGTTGTTGTCGGCTCCTCTTCCCGCTTCTTAATTTATTTCCGTCTCCGCATCGGGCCTTTCGCACAACGGGTTGACAAAGATGAGCATCTTTGTCTTTTGGAGCCTGTTGAAATAGACGTTGCGTCCTGGCCTTCTCGTAGATGGCCATTTCGCGGTTGTGGTTTTCCTGAGCTTTCGGACCCATTTTCCTGATAGGCTTGTCCGTTCGTTCTTCAAACGACGGACTCGGCGCTTCGATCGCGGGGTGTAATTTTGACGAGGGGTTGGCATCTCCTGACAGGGCATCCTCTTCTTCATCAAAGGTGTATATGGCGTAGTTACTGTGGACTCGTTCCCGTTTTCCCGCTCTCGCGTATCCAAGCCCGAGTGTTTCCATTTTCCCGTTGGGCAATTTGCGTTGAGTCCCAGGGACATCCCAAATCTTGTTGTAGAACCGAGCCTGCCGAACAGTCTGTTTTAAGGGTACTCCTTGGCGCTTCAATAGCTTCTTTAATCCATTTGTATAGTATCTGGGCAGACGGATGGGTTGGAGTCTGTCGCATGTAGCATCCGCGCCATGCCAGATCTCTTTCTCTATTTTCGACTCTGAGGATCGGTAGAATAGGATCACCTTCTCACCCCTTCGCCTAGGAGGGACGTAAAACGTTTGCAGGTCCTGCACATTGTGAGCTTGAAGCGTGTCGAGATCCTTGTAATGTTCTCGCGGTACCATGGTGATTTGCAAACTATGGTCGTCGCCAAGGGGTGCTTGTATTGACAGCCGATTGGAGAATACGGCATTAACTTCATCTTCTGAATCACTTCCGAAGACCAACATGGGGGCGGACGTTCCCGGGTTGCTGCGTCGAGATGGCCCTGCATAAACTATCTCTTCCTCTTCTTCGGTATCGCTCCCGAAAACAGGGATGGTGGCGGCGGCTTTGTTCTCCGGGTTGCGACACCTTTCTGTATCCTCGAAATCTGGCAAAAAGTATTTCGCATCCTCGTATTTGCGGACTTCGTTCATGGAAAATGGGTTCAACTCGCCTGTTACAGTATACTCGAAACCATCTTTAAAGTACTTCATACACTGATGTTGTGTAGAAGGGATGACGTTGTACTCGTGTAGCCAAGGACGGCCGAGGAAGGCGTTGTAGCAGGTCTTGGGGTCAATGACATGGAATTTGATGTCTGTGACGAGAAGTCCAAAGCGTAATGTTAGTATCACAGATCCGAGAGTCCGTGACGATTGCGAATCGAAACCGGAGATAGTAATTTTGTCACGAGCGAGATGTTGCACACTCATGCAGATTTCCTTCAACACCCGAACATTAAGGAGATTGACGGAGGATCCATTATCCACCAGGATCTTGCCTATCTTGATATCATGGCAGTATCCAGAGACATATAGGGGACGGTTATGGTCGCACGTCCCGAGAAGGAGGTCTTCATCACCGAAAGTGATATCGGCTGTATGCACTTCCTCCAGTTCATCCTTCATCTTTTCAGTGGCGAGGAAGGCTTGGAATTGTTCAGGTTCTTGTAATGCCTTAATTAGTGAGTCTCGCGCTTCTTTTGATAATAGGAGGGCGTCGAGAATGCTAAGCTGAGAAGGTAGCTTCCTTAGGTGCGCGAGGATGTTATAGTCCACTTTACTCCTCCTAGGAGGGTCTTTGGCAGCCAGTTCTTTCATGACTTGGTCATCTAAAGTGATATCTTCAGTGACCTTTTCCTTTCCCTTATCTTTTCTACTTATGGGCCCGAGATTCTTTTCTGGGAGTGTGCGATTGCGCAGCTGGATGTTCTCGCAGGCCTCCGATTCCTCCTCTTTCCTTAAAACGGATTCTTTAAAGAGAGGGCCCAGAGCCATTTCTTCATCAGAGTCGCTCCCAAAGGTGAGAACTTGTGACCCCCCGGCGTTAACCATGTAACAGTTGCCAGTAGTTCTGTTGTGCCCTTCGACAGTACTTCTTCGCTCCCGACGGCTCTTGCGTTTCATGCGCTTAAAATGTTGCTGACGAGTAACATATCCTTGCCACCATATTTTAAAGGCGTCGCACTCCTCCGTGGGGTGTGAGATTCTCCGATGATATGCGCAATAATTAGGGTGCCTCTCCGCCCCATCGTGTGTATTTCCTTCTGAGGGTGGTAGCTTCATTCCCATTGACATGGCTTTGGCGAACCTTTTCCTCGTCTTGAATATCTTCTTGTCTACTTCGGATGCCTTTTGATCTGGCGGGGGTAGTTCAACTCTTTCATTCAGTCGCCTGCATTTGGTTCCTTCTGACGTTGCCATCTCACGCTCCTGATCCGCTTTACTTTTTAGACGAATCTCGTTTAGAAAGGCATTGATCATTTCATTTGTCAGCCACGCACGCTAAGGTTCTGCCTCCAGCTTCTTAGTGCTAGGAGTTTTCTCATCATCGTTAAACGAGTGGGAGATTACGTTACAACTCGCCACGTACTCTTCGGATTCGTCCGACGAGCTTTCTTCATCATCTCCCTCTTGAAAGATGTGGTTGAGGAACTCTTGCAATGTGACAGGAGTTCGCGCCTTTTGATTATACTCTTCCAGCGCGTCGATTTACTTCTGCAAGTTCGTGTGCTCGTCTCCAAGCTTCGCGGGCTTCTTGGATTTCTTCTTCTTTTTCTTCGAAGATTTTGACGGTTGGGCGTGAGTATCTGGGCCCTTATCACGAGCCTTCGTAGTTGTGCGGGGCTTCAACATCCCCTCGATAATTTGAGGTTCAAGAGGGTCTTTCCATTCGATCGCAGGGCACGCGTGAAGGTCTCTCAGCATTCTTTTGGTTTTCGTTGATAGCACGACCTCCCATGGAGCTTCTTCAATAAAGGAGCAGGTTGCCCCCAATGTATCTGTTTTCTTAGGAGTATGCGGCTGTGGTGGGCTCACCTTCCACTTCTCGGACAGTACAAACTTCCCCTGGAGGTATTGATCTTCAATTCATCCTTTGAAGACGAAGCAATCTTCAATCGGATGACTTACCGTTTGATGGTAAGGGCAATAGCTAGGGTTATTCACCTCGGTGGGTTGTGGCGGTCGCCTTGGATTTGGTAGGTTTATAAGTCTGTTGCGTATTGCCAGCTCGAATAACCGTTTCGTCTTGTCTCGTGGGAACGAGTAGGGACGTTTCATCTTCTCATTATAATACCGGCGTCTTTCTTCCAATTGATCTGCCGGTTTCGGGGCGTTAGGTTGCTGTTGGGCATTTGCGATGAAGGTTGCCCTTCCTTTACCCTTGTCATTCCGAGGTTCCGACTTCGGGGGAGGTGGTCTATGACCCATCTGGTCCATCTGAGCCAACTTGTCGATTAAAGCCTGGAATGTGGTTGGCTTAAAGAACATCATAAACTGGGAGATAGTTGCGTGGGGGTCTAGGGTTCCCACGAACATGCCCACTGCGGGTGCCTCCTCAATGCGTTGCTCGCATCTCGACCACAAGTTCCGCCAGCGTATAGCATACTGGACCCAGGTTTCGCCTGGTTTTACCCTGGCGTTAATCAAAGCAGTTATTGGAGTGCGTTCGCTGGCGCTTGCGAATCGCTGAGTGAATAGCAGCTCCATTTCAGCGAACATTTTGATAGAATCGTTCGGGAGTTCCGAATACCATTCGAACGCTGTTTCTGATAAGCTGCCTACGAACTGGCGGAGCAACAGTTTATCATCACCGCCGGTGTTACCGCAGAGGGCCCGGAACTGGGCGACATGTTGATGGGGATTGCCGGTCCCCTTGTACACGTGGAATTTTGGTATCGTATAGCCTTGCGGGTATTTAATTTGGTCGTACCAGCTTGGATACGGCCGTCCCGTTTTCACGACTTGACCAGCTGCCTCAGTCGCATGATGGACCCGGATTTGCTGGGCTATGTAGTCAGCCAAGTCAGCCTTAGAGATTGCCTCCTCCTTGGCCGTCGAGAGGGCTGGTAGTGGATTTGACGTTTCTCCTCGGTCGTCTTCAAGAACGATTGGGGGATCCTCGGCGGGTAAGTCCTGCTGGATCATCATTCCTATCATATCTTGGAAGAGAAGGCCCATACGTTGTATGTTGGCTGCTTGTTCAGCAGCCTCTTTGTACTTTTTCTCCAGTATCCGGCGAAGGAATTCAGCATCGGTTTCTTCTTCTTAGCGCGCGTCTGAGGACGTTTCTGTGCTTTCTTTTGGCCCGGTAAGTGCGGCCATAGCATTCATCATTTCTTGGAGCTTTTGTTGCTGCTCCTGGGCTTTCGTCACGGATCGGGTAAGTGGTCGGTGGCCTGTAGAAGTGCGGCTCTCCTCCTTTCCAGAGGCCATGTATACGGTGTGGACCATCATGCCCCCAGACTTAGGGCGTCTGGGCTCAGTGCTTTTAGCCGTCGTTGCACGTTGGGGGGTCTTCTCTGGCCTCCTCCTTTTATGAGCCGTGGAGGTTGAGGGGGCCGTTGAGGTGGGCGTCCCGACAGCCTTTCGGGGTTTAGCTTGGTGGCCAGCCTCGGGTTGGATTTTCAGCTTCTTGTGTTGGCGGGAGAAGTTTGGATCAATGATCGAGACTCGGGCCTGCCGCCAAACCTTATAGATTTTGGAAGACAGCCGTTGAGGAGATTGGGGCTGTTCTGGTTTTATTTCCGCAACTTTCTTTAATGGGGGAGGAGACCTCTTCAGCACTGCAGTAGGAGAATTTCTTCGCACCTTATTTAGCATTTCGAAGCTGTTCCCAGTTGGAACAGCAGCATTAACTTCTGCCACCGGGGCTGATGGAGTCAACCCAGAGGGGGAGTTGCCCCCAGCCTTCCTTACTCGGCGCCAATGGCGACGTCGAGCGTGTCGAGCGGACGGCGTTGGGTCAGCGGTAAGAATGGTTTTGTCTTGCCCCCTGTGTGGGTGGGGGGTTGCTGTTGGTGTTAGCCTATCAAAGACCGATGTCCTTTGGATAGCAGGAGCGGGAGCTGAAGCCGTCAATCTTGTAAAGACCGACTTTTTGGCCGGAGAAGCCGCCTTGGCGATTTCGGGGGCAGGAACGGACACTTTCTTAGAAGTAGCCTCCTCTGAGATTGTAGGCCCTATGATGAGTTCGCAGGATTTCCGGCCCAATCTAGAGAAGACCGAGGTGTTGACGTTGGGCGACTCGTTGAGAGGAGCCGCGGCAGGGGTAAGACGATCAAAGACTGACTTCTTGTGAGCTTCCTTCGTCAGTACCGGCGCCGCGAAGCTTAATGATGGGAGTATAGTCCCGAAGAACAATCCGGTAGTGGCTTGAGTCACTTGGTCCACCGACATTGTGAACAACGAAGCAGCTTGGGGTCCATAGGCTATACCTCCTGGCGAGGTAGAGCGTTGGTCGCAATTGCAGTTTGAGCAGTTGGAGGATTTCGCAGAAGTAGAAGCCATCGATCCTTTGCTTTCTGCAATAGGCAAGACGCCAATTCTTAGTATCTTGAAACCCAAGGGCAACCATTAGCGAACCGCGATTGGTTCGCGAATCACGACACACGAAGTGTGGAGTAGAAAGAGGAAAAGGTCCCACCGGGCGTGCCAGAATCTGTTCCCCTCCGAACGGCGGGGCGACGCGGGCGTCCGTGCCTGAGGTTCGGGGCAGATGCTAATTGGGGCTATCCGTCCACCTCTCCGAAGATGCCAAGTTGTTTATGGCACCGTGCATCAGAGGCTTAGACGGATGCGGCCGATGTAGCAGACTTCGTCAGATTCCCCCTCGTGGAGGGGTTTTTTGATTGTGGGGACGCTCTTCCCTGCAGGCGCAAGCCCCTGCAGTTAATTACGCTACCGCATCACGGTAACAACTTTCTCCTTCTCCAGATGGTCACTTCGTGTCGTGTGTGTTTATTTTATGTTTTGTTGCCCGTGGATTGTTTACGGAGACTGAGTTGTGTCGTCGCCCGTAGGGCGTGGACTAGTCCAAATCCGTGTTTATCTTAGATTTGGGTTTGGGGGTTTGGTTCGAGGATACGTCAACCATGCTTGAGGCTAAGATCAACTCAAACGTTTGTTAAGGATGCGTTAGTCTAATGTTGAGACTAAGATCAACTTAACGGGATCATTTAGATCCGACAAGGGAGTGTTTTAGGCTCCATTGTTCCAGTTTAGGGACATAGTGGTCCATCGTATATGTGTGGCCGTCGGGACCCGTCACCTCTCTGACGACGTTGAAGGATTACAACGACGGATGTCAGAGGAGTTCAGAGATGTACCCTCGAGCCAGAGTTAATTTGGGGGATTCATAGTCCAGTTTGTTTGAAGGTTTAAGGATACGTTAGCCCTCTTTGAGGCTAAGATCAACTTAAACGGGACCGTTTAGATCCGGCAAAGGAGCATGCTGGGCTCTATTGTTCTAGTTTAAGGACATTGCGGTCCATGGGTAGTTTAAGGGACATTGCGGTTCATGGGTAGTTTAAGGACATTGCGGTCCGTGGGTAGTTTAAGGACATTGCGGTCCATGGGTAGTTTAAGGACATTGCGGTCCATGGGTAGTTTTAAGACATCTCGGTCGAGGTTAAGGACGTCGTAGTCCATGGGTTTAAGGACTCCACCGTCCGGTATGTGCTCTGGATGCTTCACACGGGTTCACTGCCGTGCTTGGCGAGGACCAGGCTCCGCTCTGGGCGTTTTCCGCGGGGTCAAAGAGTGACGTTATCCACGTTCCACGTAACCAGGAATTTTGCACTAGATGCTTCACACGGGTTCAAGGCCGTGCTCGGCGAGGACTAGGCTCCGCTCTGGGCGTTTTCCGCGGGGTCAAAGAGTGATGTTATCCGCGTTCCACGTGACCAGGAATTTTGCATTAGACATGGGTTTAAGGACCCCACAGTCCATATCATGGGTGGTCATCGGGACCCGTCACCTCTTTGAAGACATTGAGGGATTACAATGCCAAGTATCAAAGGAGTGAAGAGATGTACCCTAGAACCGGCATGGCTTAAGTAGTCCTTGGCCCAATTTGGGATCAAGACCGATTAATTATGTTATGAGCCCATTAGCCCAGTTAATTACGAATTGAGGACTTATGGCCAGCTTGGGCTAAGTCCAATCATGTCTGGAATATTGGCTTTTTGTTGGTCCATTGAAGGAGAGGCTTTGCCTCTATCCATTTAGCCAATCGGGCCAAAGCATAGTGTTAAACACTACAGAGCAATCAGTGTTGAACACTGGGAATGAGGTTGACAAGTTAGTGTTTGACACTAAAAGATAATTGGTGTTAGACACCAGCAACAAGGTTTTCAAATTATCATAAACACTAAAATAGATCAGTGTTGAACACTGGGAATGGAGATCTCAGATTAGTGTTAAACACTAAGGTAATCAGTGTTGAACACTGCAAATAAGGTTCTTTGATTAGTGTTGAACACTAAGGCCCAATAGTGTTTCAATACTGTGTTCAAGAGTTCCAATTTAGTGTTAAACACTAAAACAAGAGGGGTCACGTGGCGACACGTGAGAGCGCCCTCCCTCCATTCATTCTGCTGAGATTATCGCATCTTTCAGAGCATCACGTGCCATCACGTGACGGGCGTTCATATGCTTATGTGTTAGAGCTTCTGCCGGGGATCACGTGGGTCACATAGGGTACTGCCTCAATGGGGCTTTCTGTAGATCTCTTGGGGGGGGTCACGTGGTGACACGTGACCCTGCCTCTACGTTGTTTTAGAGAATCTGTTAATCTTTTTCTCAGGAATTAAATTCCTCGAGCTTTAAATTTCCGAGGAATTAAATTCCTACTTCCTTTTGAAGACTTATGTTCTGGAATAGAGTTGAACTCTGAATTTTCTGTAGGAATTAAATTCCTCGTATTTGTGAAGAACTGAATAGGGTTAAACCCTAATAAAAAACTTTTAAGGAATTGGACTCCCATTCTCTGTTAAGTTATGATTGAGGGAATTCAGTTTCCGCTGTTTCAACAGAACTAGGTTTTTAATTAGGGTTAAACCCTGTTTCTTAGGGTCAAGCCCTACTTTTATCTTAAAGGAATTAAATTCCTATAGCTCTGTGAGAATTAAATTCTCATTTTTCCATTCCCTCTCCATGTTTTGGATCTGCATGGCAGGATCTCAACTCATTGAGAATTAAATTCTCAACCTAAAAGGGAGATGTGCACTTTGCAGATTCTCTATCAAAGAAAGAAGAAATATGTTCTTCTGTTTTCATATTATCAGAGTTAAACTCTGTTGAGGATTAAATTCTCCTTCTTTCAAAAAGCCTTCCCTTTCTTACCTAGGGTTTTCTTTTGCAGAAGCTCC
The DNA here is from genome assembly GCA_030015575.1 of Agapanthus africanus. Classification (NCBI taxonomy): domain Eukaryota; kingdom Viridiplantae; phylum Streptophyta; class Magnoliopsida; order Asparagales; family Amaryllidaceae; genus Agapanthus; species Agapanthus africanus. The sequence continues at coordinate 100,007,150 of JASDDO010000008.1, forward strand.
AAATTCCTCAAAGTATCAAGGCTCTCTCCTTTTTTCTCCCTCTGCGTATATGTATATATCCCTTCTTTTGTGTCTCTAGGCTCCTATTTATAGGAGAAGCAGCCGAATCAATTAGTTTTTGATGAATCTTTATTAAGAGATTTGATTTGTATCCATCATTTGTTTTTGACCTTTGGATTATTAGGTGAATTTTATTCACCATTGGATTTCAAATCCAGAGATTCTCCTTTGTTATTGTTGTTAGATTTAAAGGGGAAATCTTTCCAAACTCGAGATTTTCCATAGATAGATGATATTTAATCATCTCTGAATCTTTAATTTGATTGGTTCCAGATAATTGCTTTCCTTTGGAAAGATTTGAATCTCTTTCAGAATTTAATTCTGTTAGCAAAATGGGCTTTGAAAGCCGGTCACGTGTGACCACGTGATCCATGGTCACGTGTGGGCACGTGACCCCCTTGGAACGAGCCTTTTTCTTCTTTTGCACTCTGCTTTCTTCTGCTGCTTTAGTCATCACGTGCTACCACGTGACCCCTGGTCACGTGTGAGCACGTGACCCTTGTCTGGCGCCTCTTTCCTTGGTTCAACTGGAGAGCGAGTCTGCTGCTTTGAACGTCACGTGCCAACACGTGACCCTGGTCACGTGGGAGCACGTGACCTCTTCTGAAGCCTTTTCCTTGACTTGATCAGGGAACCAATGTGCCTTTTCCGCTGCTTTTATATGTCACGTGTCAACACGTGACTGCTGGTCACGTGTAAGCACGTGGCCCCTTTTTGAAGCTTTTCCCAGAAGCTTTCCTGATTTTAAATCAGGAAACAACAGGCTCAGTAGGGTGTCAGGTTGAGTTCGCTCACAGACGTCCCTTTTAGTCAACGCCTGGTAGCCCGTTACGTATTGGCTTATACCTCTGACGTGCTAGTGGTTAAATCCACAACCAAGGTGTTGACGAGTCTTTAGAGTCCCCCACATTCAGTTACTCAAGCTTTCGGGCGAAAAGCTGTAGAGGCCGTATGGAGATATGGCACGGTTCGATCAGATACGTGCGGTATTGCACGGATCAGGATCGGACAGTCAGTACTAGAGGCCGTATGGATATATGGCAGGGTTCGATCAGATACGTGTGGCATTGCACGGATCAGGATCGAACGGATATTACTAGCCGGCTTTGGTTTAAGCCGGATCCTAGTATAGTACAGTGTAGATTTTGTCTCATTGCATTTGTATTTCGGTCGGAATACAGATGCGGGTGTGTATGCACAGTAGCGGGGTTTTTCCTGTAATTTATTACGGGACCAGTTTTCTGGAGTTGCCAGTTTGCTTTCCGTTTCGGCCTTTTTCCATTGTATCTATCATTGGCCGAAGATTGGTGGAGGATGGCTTATTTGCATTGTTGCAAATAGGCATTTGTGGAGGGTGTTCTTTGCATATATTTGTATCATGATGGTTGCATGATGGAGCCCCATCCCTTGACCTTTCTTGAGTTCATGATTGCTTGACTTTGTGAGGTGATGATGGTGGTGTTGGAGTGTTGGTTTATTAGCTATCATGGTTGTTGGTTGAGTATTGGAATTGTTGTGATGATGATTCTTTGCATGATAGCCTTCTCTCTCTCTCCCTTGGATTATGGGATGGCTCTCTCATTCTCACTCTCCTCTCATACTCTCTCCCACCATTCATGCATGGCCGGCCACTTTAGAAGTGGGCTGTCCAAATTTTTAAGTGTGGGTATTTGGTTCATTTCATACTCCCAAATATCCCCAAGTTCCTCCACATAATTCTTGTATCATCCCTCCACCAAAATGGCACCTCCATGAACCCCAATGAGACACAAGTCTCTACACTACATTCTACAGTAAATCTTGGGCACGTCGACTAGCCAGCTTCGTGCCTGAGTTGCCTCGGCATTGAGATGGAAGCCCGTAAAAGATGTAGGCGATGTGGTGCACTTCCGGCGACGAGGTGGAGACAGGACATTCCGCGGGAGATCGGGACGACGACGAGAAGACCGGAGTACTCGGATCAGTCGGTATATCTCTCTTCCCCATCTTGTAGTTAGCTAGGACTAGTTAATGGTTCGATCCGGGTGTTTAGTGCGCGGTGGTGCCGGTTTGCTAGTTTGCAAAATTAAAGTTTTTCGCTTCCGCATTTTGGCGTCGGATTGACGGCCGGGGCGCCGCCGTGCACTTACATTTCTTTATGGAATCAATTGAAGACCTCATATCAGCCGACATTTGGATCGAATGTTTCATAAATAAATCCAAAGTTTGTGCGAGTGAAGAGGAGTTATCGGTACCGGTCGTCTGGAAAGAATTATTGGCCGGGTTTTGAATAGGTTGCGATTGAAAGGGGTGCTGACTCTGTGGTGGTGGTTGCTGTTGCTGTGGAGGAGGTCTTTGGTAATTGCTTTGGAACTGGTTTTGATTTTGGGGTGGTTTTGGTTCCAAGCAAAATTAGGATGATTCCTCCATCCCTGATTGTATATGGAAGAAAAAGGATCGTTTCTAGGTCGCTGCTGAAAAGCAGCATTAGTTTGCTCGTGACCTTGAAACGGTGCATTCATAGGACATTCTTCCGTCAAGTGTGATGGATTGGAACAACAACCACATATGGTTTTGGGAAGCGTTACATGGTTTAGGGAGACTGATGGGAATTTGTTTTCAATAGCGTCGAGTTTCTTTTGCATCGCCGCCATTTCGGATTTTACTGCGATGGAAACATCGAGCTGGTGAATACCTCCTCTAGGTGAAGGTGGTCTAACGCTTTCCCACTGCAAAGTGTTTTCAGCGAGATCTTCCAGATATTTCCAGGTTTCACCATCGTCTTTGGATATGAAATTGGATTGACACATTGTTTCAAGCATCTGCTTTGTCGCTGGATTAATGCCCTCATATAAAATTCGGCACAGATCCCATCTATGTATTCCATGATGAGGACATTGGACAAGCAGATCCTTGAAACGTTCAAAGCACTTCCAAAATGGTGCACTGGGAAGCTGGGTAAACTGGTTGATTTCGCTTCGAACACGGGCGGTCTTATGATTTGGGTAAAATTTCTTAAGGAATGCTATCATGAACTCATTCCAATTAGTAATAGAGTGTGCGGCAGTATTATAAAGCCATTTTTCTGCTAAGTCGCACAAAGTGAATATGAGAAGATGCAAGCGCATAGCATCCACGGACAGTTGTGAAGTACCCATCATTGCGCATACGTTTTCGAATTTAGTGATGAAAACGTACGCGTCTTCAGACTCAAGCCCATAAAATTTGGGCAACAGATTGATGTAGTGGGGTTTAATTTCAAAATTATCCCCGTTGGCTGGTGGAATGGATAGACAAGTAGGAAGTGGACCACGGATAGGATAGCATCTCTCTTAGAGAGAGATGCACGATTGATTCTGCTCACCTATGGGCGGTGGCAGGGTGGTATTATAATTTGATGGAGTACCGTCCATCTCAGTTGATGTGGTTGGTGGTGGGGAAAAAGAAAACGAAGAAGTACCGACTTCAGAGTCGATAGCAGGAATGCGGACAAGACGGGCACTAGAATCCCGTGTCCAGCCGTGCATGCACTAAGCGGGTTTAGCGCAAGTGGCAGCGTGTGTGTTATTTAAAAATTGGTTTGTTTTTGAAAAAGTGGGACTTAAGACAAATCACACAAAAATGCACAAACAACCCTAGAACTAAGGTTACCTAGGTCAAGTCACTAGACCGCTCCTAGACTTCTAACGGACAAGCAGCATGATCAATCCTCTACCACCTCTTTACTACTCTTGTGGTCAGGTAAGTGCCAGGTAAGTAGGAGGTATCCGCTATACGAATCACCGAAAATAGCGGGCTTAATTAAGTAACCACTTGCCTTAGACACACTTGCCTAGGCACCATAAAAGTAATGCAGATAAGCGATATATTACCCACGACCTTCCTCTGTCCTTATTGAGTATGACAGTTCTTAGAGTCTTGTCTAGATATTTTTTTAAATTAATGTAAGGTTGATGCGGATGCTCGTTTTGTGATTTGTAGGGCTTAGGAAGGGTGATAAAATCCCAACCTAATATGAATTTTGGTATTGCCCCTTAAAATCCGTATTAAAATATGAATAAACAAACCAAGTACAAAACTTTGCAAAAAGATTTTTGAGCAGCGATATTTTGCAAAGAATCCTGCAGGAAAGATATTTTAATGGATTTCAGAGGAGAGAGAAAGGGTTGAGAAATTTACCAGAGAAGTTTGGAACCCTAATCCCTCAAATCCGCCACGCTTCCGCCGCACTTTTGCTTATTTGCCGCGTTTCCGCCGTGAAGTGGAGGGATCTCGTGATGATTTTTTCTATGTGGCCTCCTGTGCTTCTCTGGATCTTGATGAATGTCCCTGTGTAACACCCGAGCCCAATAATACTATTTATATTACTAGTTGAGGGTTATATATTGCTCATTTCCAATTATCCTGATTTTCTGGTGTTTATTGCTAAATTTTAACCGGTTAAGTCATTTTGGCACATAACAAATTTTAACTCCTAAAATGAAATTTAAAATATCCATGTTGGCCTACTCGTCGCCACTAGTCGCATGGTAGCGTCCGCGTGTCGAGATTCTGTCTCATTTGGCTAAACGGGCAAATTTGGACGACTACGCGCGCGTGCAAGTGTCCGACTTGGGGGCATGCATTTTAATCATTAAACACCTCTTTTCAAAATTTGGAACCCGCTTAAAATCCTATAATTTGAATTTGGAACATTTGGGCGCAACCCGGGCGCGGTTTGGAAATGTTTCATTTCGCGCCAAAAAGGCCCATTTAATTTAATATCTTTAAACTAATATTTATACGAATATATTCGTTAACAGTTAAAATCCATACTAATCTTTTAATTTTGATTTCCTAAACCTCCCCAGCCAATCGGGTGGCTCCATTTTCTCGTGGGCCCCGCCTTCCCTTTCTCTCTCTCTCTCTCACTCTAAATCCTTTCCCTCTCTCTCTCCAATCTCTCTCTCTCTCTCTCTCTTCCTATATTAAAATCCCCCTTCTTTCCATGCAGCCGCCTCCCCTGCTCATCTTCTCCCCACGAGAACCCCTCCAAGCCCTAACCCTAGCCCTCGTACTCGCGCCGCCGACCTCCCCGCGACCTCGCCGTCGCCGCCCTCGCCACTACGAGCCCAGCCGCACTCTCTTCCTCCTTCCTCCGTTCATCTCCCGCGCCTGCACCCAACCCCCGACGCCATCACTCGGTCGCGGATCCCGCCGTCGACGTCGCCTCCAGCCACCGACGACGCACGCGACTCCCTCTCCTCCTCCTCGTCACAACCTCGTCGTCGCCTTCCCTCTCCCCTCGCCGGACCATCAACAGACCCGAGCCCATAGCCCCATCACCTACCCTCTGCAGTTCGCCGGAGAACGCGCCGTCGACCCTCGTCGACGTCACCAGCGCCACCTCCGACCACCTCCTTCTCCCCTCGACCACCAGAGCCGACAACCACCCTTCTCTACTCGTCGTAACACCCTCTCCAGCGAACCCCGAGGCTGTTCAGGCCTTCGCAGCCACCGTCGCTGCCTCGCCGGCGTTCCAGTGCCGTCGAGCTCGCCGGGGGTACCCTGGTATCTCTCTGTAAGCTTCCTCATCTTCCCTTTTGTGCATTAACCCCCCCGCTGATCGTATTAAGTTTACCTTTGTTGCTAACTTCGTTGCCGTTGTTTTTGCCGGAACCCGACCGTGCCGTCTTGTGAACCCGACGCTCCAGCGAGGTACCCTGGTCCGTGTGATCCCGTTGTTCTCTGTTGGGACTCGATCCGTGGCCCGTGCTACCATATCGTGTTTTCTGCCGACTTTGCATCCGTGTTTTCCGGTTTGCGAAACCGTCGAGGCAAGTATCTGAATACTTGCTTTAACATGCTAGCATACGAGATCTAGTCTTGCTATGCAGTTGAATATCATACTATATAATACACCAACTTAATGATGGTAATTGATATTATATTATAAGTTAGAATTGACAGTTGCAGTTATCTTTAACATGGAATCGTTATAATAGTTTCTCGTAATTAATCAACCCACTATCAATCCATGTTTCAACTAAATAAAACAATTGGATCATATCTGCTTTAATTGTTAAATCATTCACGAGACAATTATTATACTTAATGTAAATTCATGTAGCTTCATTACTTTCACCTTGTGGCTATTGCACCCCAAAGGTGCGTGAACCTGTTAATAAGAGAATACAAAACATCATTATGTTTACATGGAATAATATGGTTATTTACTGTTTCCTGCTGCTGTTCATTATTTGATTGTATACCTGTTGTGAGCACATACCCGATTGTACTACATATTGGCCTGACCCTGCTACACATGACATATACATACATACCGACTCATCCTGTTGTACCATGACATTACTTGTTTCATGATTTCATGCCTAATGCCGACAAACCCGACCATCCCTGCTGTCTATCCAGACGGACCTACTCTTACCGGATTTGTGTTGGCATTAGTCCTTGACTACTGAATACCTGACCTGCCATACATAGCTTGGGGGTATGGGGAAATCAAAGGTGAAACCGACTTGTAACTCAACAGTTCGATACATGTTCTGATCAGTCTTACGGGCTTGGCCAGCCCCGGAGTGTTGATGCTGACATCACTCGCCCATCCTACTACCTTTTACTGCTTAGCGGCACGTCTCGGATTCAGCCCCGAGGATCTTGACCGTGGTCCCGGGCACGCACGGGATACAATTGAGTTACATCGACGATTCATCAATTGATTTCAAAGACTATAGAGTAGAAACCTGACAGGATAGTTTAGTCACCATCGCACATTACCCTGCTCTGTTATTTCTTAGTACTGCTTTATTCATGTTCATATTTGCATTGCTTATCACCATGTTTACATTATATACTTGATGTCATGACGCGCTGACGTCTGGGTTTTGCATGGCCCAGATTCCGTACCACTGTCGACGACCGAGCAGGAGTACTTCAGCCAGCAGGCTGAACTGTGAGTTCCTTAGGGTTTAGTTTATTTATTTCATTTCATTTCCAGATGTGAGCCCGCATTATGGGACATACTGTTTATTTATTGTATTGGATCATTTGCTTCCGCACTTATTGTTTATTGATTCTCATTATTATGGATTTGGACATGTATTAGTTTAGTTTATTATCTTGTTCTTGATATCCTTGCAACCGTAATGTGACTGTGGATGGATACTTCCTACCCACAGGTAGCATGGTTGGCTGTGTCACGTGCCCAATCTTGCGTACTCTGGGAAGCGGGGCGTGACACCCTGGCTCTCTGTTTCCTCAATTCTGTGACTCCAGACCCCCTTGCAAAATTCATACAATAATCGTTAAATATACAATTTACAGTTTTATTTTGTTTATGATATGGATCGAATAAGAATTTAACACGAATAGTAAGAAAAATAAATTACGCACGTATCCCCGGCAACGACGCCATTTGATTTTTTGTATTTTTTTAGAGTTGTGTTTGTAGAATAACCGCAATCAATAGCGGTGTCGCGTGTAGCTAGACCGAGATGAGTATGGGTCGTCCTCAGGGAAACGTTGAATCTTTTAATCTTACTTTAGACGTGTTGGTTAGAAAAGGAGGAAGAATAAGGAATAGTTGTAGGTTCTAGATCTATGTCATATACAGATGCATGATATAGATCTAGATTAACTACGGATGTAGGTTTTATATTAGAAGGGGGCTTGTAAGGTTCGTTAAGATTTAGTAGTCATGGATGATTAATTAAAGATTACTCTTTTTATCCTTTAATAGATTTAAAACTAGATCGACAGTGATGCATGTAGATTAGGGTTTCTGGAGGAAAAAGGGTTCCCACTCTTAACTCCTATCTTGACATGGATCTCCGTTCATGTCTAGCCTTTACCAAAACAATTGTTAATCTAATCTCTAATCATGGTCGTGAACACCAATGAATTGATAGCGCGCCCGATTAGGATGTTAACTATTCTTTTGATAAAGTTTATAAACTTTATAGGACATAAAAAGAGTTTAACATATTGAAAACTACAGAAAACAACTACTCGCGCATGTTGGGAAAAGAAAAGATAGAAAGGGAAATCATATTGAAAACTACAGAAAATAAAATGATATAAGAAAACAACTACCTTTATTAATCAACAAGATCAAGTACACTTTGTTCCTTTATAAAATGATTACAAAAGCCTAGTTTGCTTCTTGATCTCTTCTAAGGAGGTAGATGAACTGTCGATGATCAAACAGGATTCTTGAGCCGTCGTGGACTTCGTGATCGCGTCGGTTTAATGATTTTTCCAAGAGGCTCTCGGTCCTTATTTATAGTCACAGAGCCAGAGTATTTAGTTTCCTAATAAGGAAACTAGCTGTTAGGATCTTACCCAAAAAATCCAAGATCCCAACTCCTCGAAAGTGCGGCAGAACCGCGACCATTAGGTAGGTTTGACCATTAGTTTAGGGTTTCATTTTTTTGGGGCTTCATGTCTGTAGTACTTGGTGATCTTTTGAGTATCCAGACTTTAAAAATCTTTTCTACGTTTCTACCAGAATTGGTTTCTTCAATTTACTTGAATATCTTGGGCAGATTTGATCTCGCCAACTTGGATTCCCTTGAAACTTCAGTCATGATATAATTCCTGCACAATTATCTCAATAAATGATATTAGTAGAATTTGTTTTTATTAAGATATTATCTTAACCATTTGTCATGATATATTAGTTTTAAGAGAATTGGTCAAAAATATTTAATAAGGTAAGCATATTTAAATAGACCAAATATTACATGAATATTACATGCTTACATTTCCCTTCATAATATTAATTATAATATATAAACACATGAAAATAGTATTTTTATGGATAAACCCTTATATGTGTAACATCTTTTATTATACATAAATAGTAAGGAAAATGTCATATTAGAAGTGCAGTTTTATCAACTGAACAGCCCACGCGTGAAGCGCGTGATGCGCTGAGTCCTTTGTTTGGGGCGCCCATGTAGGAAGAACGTGAGGCGCTAAGTCCTTTGTTTTAGGAATTTTTTGGGTGCTCGCGTGTTTTTCACGTGAGGCGCTGAGTTCTTTTTCTTTTTTAGAAATTAAATCTCTGTTAATGGTATTTTGACCATTAATTATCACCAGGATCTTTGTTTTTGAAGATCTGGGATCTTTTCTTTTTCCTATTGGAGAACTAAGTTTGTTCTCATACTAAGTTCTTTTATATAGGGTTAAATCCTGCTTGCAGAGGAATTAAATTCCTAGAACCATAAGTTCTCTTCTTTCATTTTCTTTTAATCTAGTTTTTTCCCCTAAATTTTGAGTTTGAAGAACACAATCTCCCCGATGAGAATTAAATTCTCAACTTGTGGGGATATTTGCTTTGCAAATCTCAGATTAGAGGAAGAACCAAGTTCTTTTTATGAAGGGTTGAACCCTTATTTTCTTTTTACTAGGCAAAAGAGATACATTTAATCTCTACTTTTTCTTTACCTAGGGTTTGAAAGAACATGTAGATCTTCTTTGAAAGAGAATTCAATTCTCAATTGAAGGTTCTATCTTTATGTTTGCAGAAGCTTATGGGGGGTCCTTTTTTTTGGCGTGTGTGTGAGACTTGAAGTCTCAGGTCTTTTATATAGGCAATGCAAATTGTTGATCAGTTTTGAGAAAATCTCTCATTGAAAGATTCCAATTGGTTTAATTAGTCTTAAAGATTATCCGGGGAATTTATCCACCGTTGGATCTTTGATCCGGTGATTTCTGTTTCACAGACTATATTTTCTTATTTTTAACAAGATTGGGGAAATATTTTCGCATATATAGAATTTTATTCTATTAAACGGTGTTTTTAATTACCATTGGATTTTTGATCCAACGGTGCTCTGTTTAACAGAGCATATCTTTCTTATTTAGAAAGATTGGGAAATATATTCCCAAAAATAGAATTTAATTCTGTTATTGGATCTTTGAACCAACAGCTCTTTGTTTAACAGAGATTATTTTTCTCATTTAGAAAGACCAGGGAGATATTTTCCCCTAATATAATTTAATTCTATCATTTGATGATTTATTATCACCATTGGATCTTTGATCCACCGATTCTTTATTAACAGAGAATATCTTTCCTTTTTAGAAAGATCAAAGGAGGTATTTTCCCAGGGCTAGAATTTTATTCTATATATGGAGGCGCTCTTGCGTGTTTAACACATGACCCTGATGTGGGTTTTAGGCTGTTTTATTTAGCGCCCATATGCCTTGCATATACGCGCTCACGTGTTTAACACATGAGGTCAATTTGGCCTTTAGCCACTTGCTCTTAGTGTTTATATGCTTTGCATACAAAAAATAGAATTTAATTCTATGTATAGAGTCTAGTTCTATCTGAAGCTAATGCTTCAAAAGGGTGTTCTCACGTATTTAACACGTGACCCCGATGTGGGTTTTAGCCTGTTTATTTAGCGCTTATATGCTTTGCATATAAGTGCTCACGTGTGTATCACATGAGGCCTGTTTATCCTTTAATTGTTTGCTTCCAGCGCTTATATGCTTTGTATATAAGCGCTCACGTGTTTAACCCGTGAGGCTCAAAACGTGGGGAATTATCATTTTTTTCTTTCTCCCCTTTTTTTATAAGGGAACAAATAACCCCCAGCGTTGCTCTCATGTGGCTTGCACGTGAGTACAACGGTGTCCATCTTTACCACCGTTGGATCACCTAAGAAGTTGAACCGTTCCCCCCACGTCTTATAAATAGGGCCTTTGGCCTGTGAGTGATTACTGTTTTTTTTCATCTTCCTACTTAAATTTTTTCTTCCTTGAGAATTTAATTCTCATTTCAGTGCTTAGATCTCTGCCCTCAGAACTCCTCTGATTAGAGTTAAACTCTGCCAAAATTTTGGTAAGGATTATGAACAGAGCTTAGCTCTTATAAGACTTTTTTTGATGTCCTTTTTTATTTTGGATTTTTAATCCGTTTAACAGAGTCTGGCTCTTTTCTTGAACTGATCTCTTGGAGATCTAAAAAAACTTCTGTCCATATCAATGGTGTGAATGGGCATTCTCGAGAATCACCGATTCTCTTCTTATGGTTTTACCCTATCATTGATCATAACATTTGAGGGTCTCTGGAATTTAATTCCATTATGTTTCCCATCTGTTTCACACCATGGGGATTTTTTGAGATTTAAACCCATTCCATCTTTTTGCAGAACTTAGCTCTGATTTGATTCTTAAGAACTTTAGGAATTTTATTCCCTTTACTGTTCTTGGATATTTTTCTTTTTAGGATTTTAGGATTTTAATATCATTTTCACAGATTTGAATCTGCCGTTTTTTTAAAAGAACCCGCTTTTCGGGGATATTGGGAGTTTTTAACTCCACTGTTCATTTACTGAGAATCCTTTTTGATTCTCACAATGGGCACTTGTCTCATCATTGACGAGCCACCATTTTGTTTTGTGGAGCCCACTGTTTCTGTAGTTAGTGGTTTTAGCATTTTTTATTGCTGACTTCACCTAGTTTCTTTTCAGGTATCATGGCTGGTCATCCGTATGATCTTAAAAAGATTATCTCTTATGAGGAGATTCGTATCCAAGGTCACTTTCAAGACCAAGAATACACTATGGCCCAATGCGACTAGGTGATGCGTCGCTTCGACGATTACAACGGTCGATTGCTTTCCCGCAATCTGCCTTTTTGAAGATCGTCGTTGGGTCGATCTGGGAAGCTATACTCGGGTGTCTTGAGGTTATCCGCTCCAAGCGCTCAATGATGCTGAATACAAGGTACATTCTGTGTATCTGATGGATTGATCTTAAAGAAACGACGAGATAATCTTGTCGCCATCTTTCACCGTATCTTTTAACAAAAGGCGATAGTATCAGCATACCGGAGGGTGGAGGACATCAGTGGTGACCCTGATGTTTGCATCCGAGAGAAGATGTACAAAAAGATGGTCGATGAGGTTGAACGTATATTGCTCTAACTTGCTTTTGAGTTTGAGAATTCATGTCTAGAGTTCAGGATCTTGCCACTGTAGATCTGGGATCATGCGTTCCCCTTTTTTTTTTGCATGCATCGAGAGTATGTAGTTTTCTTTTGAAGTATGAATGAAAAGCATCTTTCCCTTTCGTATCTGCACCTTCCTTTTCTTGATAGTCTTGCTCTGGCGCGAATTAGTTTATTTAATCATTTCGGAGTTTGTAGTTTATTCACTCATTTCAGAGTCTGTAGTTTATTTGCTCATTTCAGAGTCTCTAGTTTATTTACCAGTTTCGGAGTTTGTAATTTATTCACTCATTTCGGAGTCTCTAGTTTATGTACTCATTTCGGAGTGTTTTTAGTTTACCTCCCTTGGGTTTACAAGCAAACTTGTCCTAACGTTGTATATTGATAACCCCCATTCTTTTAAGATAGAGGTCCGTTAGGTTTGTGGTACTAGGGTTTTAGTCCGTGGTATCATCACGTTGGCCAATATATTTCTCGATATGCAGTCTTTAAGCTGCTATTCGAGTAGCCCCGCGACTGTCATGTCTCTGATCCTTTCTGAGGCTGGACAAGACGTCTTTAAGTAATCTCTTAGGTTGGAGTATTTGTATTACCATAGGAAGAACAAGCGTTAGGTATTTGCCGTGGCGCTTTTTCCTTGAGGTTAGGCTCAATTTGGAGCCCCGATGAGTCATAACCGCACCCTTTTGGGATGGGATGATCTCCAACGGTCTTTAGGCTTTGTATGTACTGCCTTCAAGATCCGAAGTTAGGAATATTCCGTCACTTTGTTTTTTCTTTGACGATGTCGCGCCGATTCTTTGCCGAAATAGAGTAGACATCTATAGGACCTCTATGCTGTAGTATTGCAATTGAAGTCTGGAGCCAGGAATATACCATTGCTCCAATTTCATTTGATAGTTGCGTCCGCATCCTGCTGAAATGAGGGGGGAGCGCTTGGATAGTCTCTAGGTTGTATATGTACTGTCAAAACTTGGAGCTAGGATTTTTCCATCATTCTATTTTTTCTTTGACCCTTGAGTCTTTCTTTTTTGATGATGACGTTGCGTCTACATTCTGCCGGAATGAGAAGGAATGCCGGGATAGTCTTTAGGTTGTATATGTACCATCAAGACTCGGTTCTTCTTTTGACGAAGCGTGGTAGAAAAAGATGGTTCCCTTTTTTTCATTTGTGCCCATGGATCGTATACAAGAGTCAATATGGACATACTTGCAGGGCAAAAAAGTTTTATTTTCATTCATTTATTTTATTTTATTTCTTTCTGCGATGCTCTGTCTTTTTAACTTTTCATATCACGAAAGTCACGATTGTCCAATCATTTCGGCTATTTTTTTTTATATTTTTACTCGCTAATTTTTATTGCGAGTTTGGCTGTTTTTATATGCATATTTTTTGCTCGATGATTTTTATTGCGAGTTGCCCCATCATTTCGATTATTTCATATGCATTTTTTTGCTCGCTGATTTTGTTGCGAGTCAGGGGCTTGGGTCCTGATACCAATTTGGCATCAATATCGCTACGACTGGAATATTGTCAGGAGCGAATCATCATTTGCCGTGAGAGGACTTGAAATTTGATACCTATTTAGGCATCAATATCGCTACAGCTAGGATATTGCCAGAAGCTAATCATCATTTGCTTTTGATGATTTGGACAAATGTGGCTTAACAAACAGGGTTAGGATCTTGTTAACTAAGGTTTTTTGACTTTATGAGCCGTAAGAGTCTTATAAAGGTATTTCTCTCTGAGTCATGATGATCTCATAGATGTGTTTTCTCTTTAGAAATCTTGGGGATTTATAAGTGTGTTTTTTCTTGTAAGTTGTAAGGATCTTACAAAAGTGTTTTCTCCTTGTAAATCGAGAGGACTTACAAGCGTCGTTCACCACAGTGGGATATTTCTCGTCATTGGTGGGACTTTGTGAGGAATATATTTATTTATACCCGTAGATTGTATACAAGAGTCGATATTGGACCACTTGTACGGCAGCTTGGGGAATATGACGGCTTAAGAACAGGTTTAGATCCTTGTAACCTAAGGCTTTAGAATCCTATGAGCTATGAGGGTCTTATAGGGGGGAATTCTTCTTACAAGTCGTGAGGATCTCGCAAGTGTAATTTCTCCTTAGAAATCGTAGGGACTCCTAAGTGTGTTGCTCCTTTGTGAGTAGTAAGAATCCCACGCACGTATTTTCTCCTCGCAAAGTCGTGAGCACTTTGTAAGTGCATTTTTTAAACGTGTTCGCGCTCTTTCGGGTTTTCACTAGCTTGCCGGCAGTCCTGCTGTTTTTACTCACAGCGCCCTTTCGGGTTTTCGTCCCTGCCCATTTTGCTTGTGGACGTACCGTTTTTTTATGCGGCCTATAAGGTAATGCGCCATTAGCTGTAGGCCCTGATCCTTTTCTAGGGACTATATCATGTGGGACCTGGAAGAGTTATTAATTGTTTAGGCCCGTGGATTGTATACGATAATCGATATGGGGATTCACTGTAGGGCAAACGTGTGAGGACATGACGGTCCTTTATCGCCGTATTTTGGGGCGAAATGCTAGTTTAAGAACGTTTCGGTCCATTATCCCCATTTTGGGGGCGAATGTTAGTTTAGGGACTTCTCGGTCCATTATCGCCGTGTTTGGGGCGATACGCTAGTTTAGGAACGTTTCGGTCCAACATTACCATTTTGGGGATGAATGTTAGTTTAAGGATATTTCAGTCCATTATCCCATGTTTGGGGGAACACATTAGTTAAGGGATGTTTTGGTCCAAAATCGCCGTGTTTTGGGGGCGACGGAGGTTTTTGGATACTACTCTCACAGTTCTGACTCAGGAAGATAGTGAGCGGAAACAAGCGTCGTCATCTATCATTGACCTAAGTCATGACTCGTCAAGTATAGTATTTTTTAAGGAATCGACCGTTTATTGGCTGGAAGGGCCTTTCTCCATGCATATCCATGAGCAGGTAAGCTCCACCTTGGTAGACTTTATCTATGACGTATGGGCCTTTATAGTTTGGCTCGAACTTCCCCCACTTTGCACGATTGGGGATCATCGGTCTTTTGACAACCAGGATGAGTTTGGCTTGGCGGAATGTTCTCGGCCAGGTCAATCTTTCATATGACCGTGTCATCCTTGCCTTATAAGCCTCCAGATTTTGCTGTGCTATAAGGCGGGTTTCGTCAAAGGCATCGAGCTTCACAGCCGAAGATGAGCATTTTCTTCATCTGTCAGCTCGTATCGAACCGCTACTCGTAGAGATGGGAGTTCTACTTCTAATGGGAGCACTGCTTCCGTGCCGAACACCAATGTGTACGGTGTTGTATTTGTGGCCGTCTTGAATGTTGTTCGGTACGCCCAAAGAGCCTTATGCAACCTTTCGTGCCAGTCCTTTTTGTTTATGGACACTATCTTTTTTATCATCTTTGTCAAAGTCTTGTTGAACGTTTCAGCTAGACCGTTGGCCCGAGAATTATAGACTGTAGAGTATCTTCAATCTATTTTATGCTGCTTTGTGAATTGGTTTTTTTATGGCTTCTGTAAGCTGGCCCATTATCCGAGATTATCCGTTGCGGAGTTCCAAACCGGTGTATGATATGGGTCTTGAAGAAATGGAGGATATTCTCCGACTTCACTTCCCTTAGCGGTACTGCTTCTGCCCACTTAGAGAAGTAGTTAGTTTTTAATAGTATGAACCGATGTTTTTTGGATGATGCCGGTTCGATAGGACCAATTATATCGGTTCCCCACGTTTCAAAAGGCCAGTTAGCCACTGTCGGATGTAGCGGATTTGGATGTTGATGGATGAAGTCCCCGTGAATTTGGCATGAATGACACTGCTTCGTATATTCGAGGCAGTCCTGGATCATCGTGGGCCAATAGTAACCCATTCTTTTTATTTTTAGCTTCATCTTTGGCCCAGCTTGATGAGAACCGCAGAGTCCGTCGTGAGTTTCTTGGACGACTTTCTTTGTTTCCTTCGGCCCCATACATCTTAGCCATAGACAGTCGAATGATCTCTTATATAGAGTATCATTGACGAAGGCGAAAGACAAAGCTCATTTCTTGAGCTGATGTCTAAACGACGCATTTTTGGACGTTCGTTGGGACTTAAAGCAGTTTATGAAGACTTCCTTCCAGTCCTTGACCTTTTCTTCGTCCTCTATTTGAAGGGCTACTTGTTCGGTCATTTCTTTTCCTTCGGATGATTCTATCAGGTCTTCCGAAGATATATCTATTGGTGCGAGAACCTTGCGGTTTTTCACAATGATCCTTACGTCATCAAGGTCTTCATCGGCCAATTCCTTAGTCAATTTGGCCAATGCATCCGCCTTGCTGTTTTCCGCACGCGGCATACTTTTCAGGGTATAGGAAGGGATTTATGTCAGCAGTTGCTGCACTCTTTCGCCATACTTTACCAGCTCTGGCTTGCATGTCTGATAGTCACCATTTACTTGGCTAACAATCAGCTGTGAGTCTCCATATATGAGGAGGTCTTTGATTCCTATATCGATAGCGATCTCAAGACCTGCTATCAAAGCTTCTTATTCAGTTTCGTTGTTAGTCTTTGGCTTCGTTAAGGAGAGGGCGTAACGCAATATCTCTCTTTGTGGGGCCACGAAGATAAGGCCCACCCCAGCTTTGATTATGCGGGTGTTTTGCTTTCGCCGCTTCATGGAAGATGCTCCATCAAAGTACAGTTCCCATTGGGAATCATTTTCTTCTTCGATTGCATCGAACGCATGTTCGTCTGGCAACTCGCAATTTAAGGGGGAGTCGGCTGGTATCGGATGCTCCGCTAGAAAGTCGGCTATAACCTGCCCTTTCATCACTTTGAGAAGACGATACGTTACTGAGAACTCCATCAGGAGGAGGGCCCATTTGGCAAGCCTTCCTGTTAGTATAACCTTTGACATTAGATATTTGAGAGGATCCACCTTCGATATGAGATGGACCTCATATGCCAAAGCGTAATGTCTGAGCTTCGTTATTGCGAAGATCAGTGCCAAGCACTACTTTTCGATGGGGGAATAGTTGTTTTCTGCCCCCAGGAGAACTCAATTTAAATAGTATAGAGCTCTCTCCTTTCCTTGATCGTTCTCTTATGCCTACAATGCACCTAGAGAACCCTCAAAGGCCGTTATATATAGGATAAGAGGTTTTCCTTTAACCGGAGTGGTCAATACCAGCGGATTTTGCAGGTATTGCTTGATTTCGTCAAGTGTATTTTGGCACTTTTGATTCCATACGAACGGGGTCTCCTTCTTCATCAAATGACTGTAGGAATGGCATTTTCCGGAGAGGTTGGCTATGAACCGCCGGATATACGCGAGCTTTCCTTGGAGAGACCGTAGTTGTTTGAGGGTTCTTGGCGTGGGCATTTCCATAATCACCTTGATCTTTGAAGGATCGATTTTGATACCCCGGTGACATATGATGAATCCTAGGAATTTGCCTGATGAAACTCTAAACGCGCATTTTAGAGAATTCATCTTCAGATTATACTTCCGAAGATGTTGGAACACTATTTTTAGATGTTCCTAATGTTCCTCATGAGATTCGCTCTTCACTACAAGGTCGTCGATGTGGCATTCGACAATCTCATATATGAGGTCATTGAAGATCTTTGTCATGGCCCTCTGGTAGGTAGCGCCAGCGTTATTCAGACTTAAGGGCATCACCTTATAGTAGAATATGCCCAACGGAGTCCGGAAGGCGGTATGCTTTTGGCCTTCTGGATGCATTTTTATTTGGTTGTATCTTGAAGATCCATCCATGAAGGAGAAGACCACATGGGTAGATGTGTTATTAATCATCAGCTCGATAACAGGTACTGGAAAGTCATCCTTCAGGCAAGCTTTCTTAAGGTCCCAAAAGTCCACGCAGATGCGAACCGTCCTATTTTTCTTCATCAATGGAACGATGTTAGCGATCCAGTTTGGATATTGAACTTCTTGGATAAAGCCGGAGTCGATTAGTTTCTTGACTTCAGCATTGATACTCATCTCAAGTTCGAGTCGCATCCTTCTTGGCGCCTGTTTGATTGGCTTTATACTTGGCGATATAGCCAGTTTATGTATTGTTACTTTTGGATCTAGACCCGGCATTTCAGAGTAGTTCTAGGCGAAGTAATCTTTATATTGCATGAGCACGTCTTTTAACGTGGCCATTTGTTTTTCAGATAGTAGCTCACTGATGAACATTGGCCTCGGATCGTTTTCCGTCCCTAAGTTGATTTTTCTTAGGTTGTCTTCCATAGTGTGTATCCCATCTTCCAGCTCTTTTGGTGCTGGTGGAAACTCTGAGATCACTTCGTCCTCATCTTCATTTTTGAAGCACCTGTAGAGGTCATTCATAGTCTCGTGCCTTCCTTCTTTTGAGAGTGTTATCATATGGCAGGTACGAGTTAGCTTCCATTCTCGATCGATTTGAGCTAGTCCTAACCTGACGATATAGGCCCTTTTTGGCTCATGCTTGTGGTGGGGTTACCTTCCAGCTGTTGGATAACGTAAACTTACCTTTTCAATACCAGTATTCTACCCAGTCTTTGAAGGTGAAGTTCAAGGAGATGACCTATTACTTGGTGATAGGAGCAATAATCCGGATGATGGACGTCGTTTATTTCTTCGAGGTGCCGAGACTCCGAAGCGTCATTATTTGGTGCTTCATGACAAGGTTTAATATTTTTCTTGTCTTGTCTTGAGGGAAAGAGTATTCCCGACCCATCTTCTATATAAAGGATGAGCTCCAATCAAGTTTTTCTCGATTGCACAGTTTCTTGGATCCACTTTGTTGTCTTCAAACGTTGTTTGCGTTCTTGGCCCCGTTCTTGCCTCCATTTCTGGGTTTTCTCCTTTCGCGAGAACATATAGCGGGCCGGGGATTAAGAGCATTAAGGTCTACTTTCTCCGCAGATTGCTGACTGAGACGTTGCGTCCCGGCCTTTTCATAAATGGTCATTTCGCGGCTGTGGTTGTCCCGGCTCGTTTGACAAGCTTCTTTTATTAACTTTTCAATTTGTTCTTCCAGCGACGGACTTAACGTTTTTAGAGCGGGATCTCTCTCCAATTTGATGTCACGTGTATTTGAAGAGCGTTTTCCGCTTCACTTGAGCTGTTTATGATACGGCAACTGTAGATCTGCTCCCGTATCTTGGACGGAACGTATCCGAGCCCGATTGTCTCCATCTTCCCGTTGGGCATCTTTTGCTGAGTCCCGGGTATATCCCAAATCTTTTTATAGAATTGGGCTTGTCGAACAGTTTGTATGAGGGGGTACACCTTGGTATCTTAACAGCTTTTTTAATCCTTCTGCATAATATCTTGGCAGGCTGATGGGTTGAAACCTATAAAGCGCAAAATCGGCACCGTGCTAAATTTCTTTCTTTACTTTGGTTTCCGTAGATTGGTAGAATAGGATCGCCTTTTCTCCTCTTTACCTGAGAGGTACGTAGAAAGTTTGCTGTTCTTGTATACTGTACGTTTTGAGTGCATCAAGTTCCTTGTAATGCCGAGGAGAAGCCATTGTAATTTGTAGACTCTGATCTTCTCTGGCAAAAGTATACATTGACGGGCGGACGGAGAACACTGCATTGGCCTTATTCTTTAAGTCGCTGCCAAAGACCAAAATAGGGGTAGATGGTCTGGGCTTATTGTTTTCTTTTTGGGGTTGCCCCGAATAGACTATTTCTTCATCTTTTTTGGTATTGCTCCCAAAGATCGGGATAGTGGAGATAGATTTCTGTTTATTCTCCGGCTTGTGGCACCTTTCAGTATCCTCGAAGTCTGGTAGGAAGTACTTTGCGTCTTTGTATTTCCAGACTTCGTTTACGGAGAACGGATTTAGCTCTCCCGTGACGGTATACTCTGAGCCATACTTGAAATACTTCATACACTGATGTTGTGTAGAAGGGATGGCATTGTACTCGTGTAACCAAGGCCTATCGAGCAAAGCGTTATAGTAAGTCTTGGCGCCAATGGCATGAAATTTGATGTCAGTGACGAGCAGCCAGAAACGTAGCGTCAATATTACGGACCCAAGCGTTCATGACGACTGTGAGTCAAACCCGGAGATGGAAATTTTATCTCGGACAAGGTGCTGAACATTCATGTAAATTTCCTTCAGCATTCTTACGTTGAGAAGGTTAACGGAGGATCCTTTGTTAACACGGATTTTCCCTATCTTAATGTCGTGGCAGTACCCAGTGATATATAACGGGCGATTATGTTCACACGTACCGCGGAGTAGATCTTTATCTCTGAATGTAATATCAGCTGTGTGGATCCTGCAAGTTCATTTTTCATCTTCTCTTCCGTGAGGAAAGGTTGGAACCGAGCGGGCTCTTGTAATGCCTTGATCAGATAATATCGCGCCTCTTTGGACAGGAGGAGAGCATCCGATATGCTTAGTTGCGAGGGAATTTTTCTTAGATGTGCCAGGACATTGTAATCCGCTTTGTTTTTATCAGGCGGATCTTCTGTGGTGAGCTCCTTCACCACTTCGTCGTCGAGGGCAATTTCTTCAGGGATTTTCCCTTTCCCTTTGTCTTTTTTGTTTGAACCTTTGTTTGTAGGTCCGAGGTTCTTCTCAGGCAGCGTGCGATTATGCAATTAAATATTCTCGCAGTTCTTCTCCTCCTCTTCTTTTTCGGAGGCGGAGTCTTTGAAGAGAGGGTTGAGAGGTGTTTCATCTTCAGAATTGCTCCCGAATGTAAGAACCGGAGGTTTTCCTCCATCTGAACCGGTACTAACCATATGACAGTTTTCAATCGTATCATCATGCGTGTTTGTCCCACTATTTTGCTGTCGACGAGCGCAAGCTTCGCGCTTCATCCTTTTGAAGTGTTTTTGATGGGCAACGTATCATTGCCACCACTTCTTAAAGGCACTGCATTCCTCGATGGGGTGGGTGTCCCTCCGATGATATAAGCAGTAGTTTGGATATGATTCTTCTCCATCGAGGCATATGACCCCGGGAGTGTTCTTTATGAGAGGTGGCACTTTCATCCTTATTGACATGGCTTTGGCGAACTGCTTCTCTGTTGTGAGCCTGCTCTTATTTATTGCAGATATGCTTTGGTTTGGTTGGAGAACTTTACAACTCGTCCTCGCCGCAACTTCTTTATCCAGACGCTGACGCTTAGCCTTTTCATATATGGTTGTCTCGCGTTCTTGGTCAACTTTTTTTTTTAAAAGGCTTCGTTTAGCAGTCTCTCAATCAGGTCTTTTTCTGGCAGTTCTAGGGATTTTAGCGCTGATTCTGCCCCCAGTTCCTTTGCGTTGTTTTCTAAAGCTGAGAGAGCTTCATCGTCATATAACGATGAATGGGAGACCATGTGGAAACTTGCTTCACGGTCTTTGGTGTCTTCTGATGAGTCATTTCCCTCATCATTATCAATGTCTTCGCCCTCAAGAATATGCTTGAGGAATTCTTCAAGCGTGACCGGTGTCCGCGCCTTCTGGTTATACTCCTCCAGCACATCTATGTATTTTTGTAGATTTGTGCGCTTGTCGTCAGACTTGCTAGGCTGTACAGGCTTCTAGGTCTTCTTCTTTTTCTTTGATGACTTCGAAGGCTTGGCTTGGGGGTTTTTCCCCTCGTCAACAACTTTCGGTGCGGGAGAGGTTTTAACATCCCTTCGATTATTTCGGGTTCAAGTGGGCTTTTCCACCTGACTGCCGGACATGTTTGTAGATCCTTCAGCATTCTTTTGATATTCGCTGAAAGAACGACTTCCCATGGAGTTTCTTCCACGAGTGAGCATGATGCCCCTACGCATCCACCTTTTTGGGAGTGTGCTTATGGGGTGGATTTACCTTCTAATTATTAGACAACGCGAATTTCCCCTGTTGATACTGGTCCTCGACCCAGTTTTTGAAGATGCAACAATCTTCAATTGGGTGGATCACCATTCTGTGATAGGAACAGTAATTAGGGTTGTTGACGTCGTCGGGTTGCTTTGAATGCCACGGGTCTGGCAACGTGATTAGTTTATTACGCATTTCCAATTCGAACAGTCTCCTTGCCTTGTCGCAGGGAAACGAGTAAGCACGCCCTAGCCTTTCTTCTAAGGACGGGCATAGACACGCGTTGTTTTGGCGAACAGCCGGTTTTAGGCCGCTTGGTTATTGTTGCGTTTTAGCGACGAAAGCCGCTTTTCCTTTACCCTTAGTATTTCGAAGGTCCTTATTTAAGGATGAAGGCCCATGGCCCATCTGGTCCATTTGGGCTAGTTTATCTATCAGAGCCTGAAAAGTTGTGTGCTTGAAGAATGTTATGAACTGGGACACAGTCATTTGAGGATCAAGGGTCCCGATGAATATGCCCAAGGCAGGAGATTCTTCAATGAGCTGTTCGCACTTAGACCATAGGTTTCGCCACCGAATCGCGTATTGGACCCAGGTTTCTCCCAGCTTTGACATTGATTAATGCCGTGATCGGAGTGTGTTTCGCTCGCGCTGGCGAAACACTATGTGAACAACAGTTCCATTTCTGCGAAGGTTTTCACGGAGTCATTTTGGAGCTCCGAGTACCCTTCGAAAGATGTTTCTGACAAGTTTCCGACGAACTGGCGAAACAACAGTTTGTCATTGCCTCCAGTCTTGCCGCATAAAACTCTGAATTGCGTGACATGTTGGTGAGGGTTGCCTGTTCCTTTGTAGACATGGAACTTGGGATCGTATATCCTGGCGGGTATTTGATTTGGTCATACCAGCCTGGATATGGTGGCTCGGTTCTGACAATTTGGCCGGCGGCTTCATTAGCTTGATGAGCTCTTATTTGTTGAGCAATATAATCATCAAGGGGGGCCTTGGAGATCATTTCCTCCTTGGCCGCTGATAAGGCCGGAGGAGGGTTTGATGTTTCCCCTTTATCATCCTCAATGACTATTGGCGGATTTTTGGCTGGGGATTCCGGTTGTATCATCATTCCCACCATATCTTGGAACAAGAGAGCCATCTGCTTTATGTTAGCAGCTTGCTCAATAGCTTCTTTGTCCTTTCTCTCTAGCACCCTTCGCAGAAACTCTGTATCGGTCTCTTGCTCTTGGCGCTGTTAAGCCTCTTTGTCCGGACTTTCTTTTTGTCCAGTGAGTGCCATTACTTTGTTCAGCATTTCTTGGAGCTTTTTTGTTGCTCCTGAGCCTTTGTCAGCGACTGAGTTTGCGATTGGCGACTTACTGAAGCACGGCTCTCTTCTTTCCCATTGGTCATATAGACCGTATATACGATTATGCCCCGAGACTTGGGGGCGTTTAGATCCATCGCCTTTGGAATTTGCCGTGGGCGGTAGAGTTTTCTCCAGCATCGTTTTTTATGAGAGATTGGAGTTGAAGGAGCCTTTGTGATAGGTACCTATTTTGGAGAAGTTCCCCGTTGTATGGCGGAGGAGTGGTCTTTTTCTTGTCGGACCTTCGATTTCTTCGGTTGACAAGATTTGTTTTTGTCAATCACAGAGGCTTGGACTTTTCGCCAGACCCTATGAATTTGCGAGGAGAGCCACTCCGGCTTTACCTGCACTGTAACTTTTGCAGGTAGGGATATTTCTTTAGCACCGCCGTTGGGGAGTTTTTACGCACCCTCCTAAGCGGTTCAAAACTGTTCCCAGTTGGAACAACATTGTCGACCTCCACCATAGGAGCTGGTGGGGTGAGCCCAGAGTAGGAGTTGTCCCCAGCTTCTCTCACTCGGCACCAGTGGTGGCATCGAGCGTGCCTTTCTGAAGGGACCGCCTTAGTTTTGGAAGCGGCTTCATCATGCCCCCAGCTTTGCTGAGGGATTTCAATCGGCGTTAGCCTGTTGAAGACCGATGTCCTTGATGGAGTTTGAGGAGATCCGGCCAATCTTTCAAAAACTGATCGTCTGATAGGGGAAGCACCTTTGCCAACTTCATCTGTAACAGGAGTCGGGAGGTCTATCCATTTTGGGGTAGCTCCTTCTGGAATCACGGGCTTCTTTACGAGCCCATTTCAGTTCTTGCTCAGCCTGTTGAAGACTGAGACGCCAGAGTTTGACGGCTTGATGATGGGAGCCGTCATGGTTGCCAGCCAATCAAAAACTGACCTTTTAGGAGCTTCTTCTTACGACGTTGAGGCACCGAAACTCACAGGTGGGAGTATGGTCCCAAAGAACAGTCCAGTAGTGGTTTGGATGACCTGCTCCATCAGCATTGAGAAATTAGAGGCCGTGTTGGGCTCATAGGTCACTCATCCAGTTGGGATGGAGCGGGAGTTGCTGCTGCGTGAGGTGCAGTTGAGATCCATTGATTTTTTGCATAGGAGAAAGACACCAAGTTTTAGTACCTCAAATCTAAGGCAACCATAGCGAATCGCGATTTTGTTCGTGAAACACGACACATGAAGTGTGGAGTGGAAAGAGGAAAAGGTCCCACCGGGCGTGCCAGAACCTGTTTACCGCCGAAACACCGGACTGAGACGTTGGGACGTCTAGCCTGAATTTGGGGGCAGATACTATTTGGACATATCCATCCACCTCTCCGAAAATACCAAGTTGATTTATGGTATCGTATATCAGAGGTTTGGATAGATGTGACCGATATAGCAAACTTTATCAGATTCCCCCTTAATTGTGATAGGTTTTTGATTGTGGGGACGCTCTTCTCTGCAGGCGCAAGCCCCTGCAGTTAATTACGTTATCGCGTTGCGATAACCACTTTCTCCCGCTCCAGTAGTTCATTTCGTGTCGTGTGTTATTTTGTTTGTTAAAGTTGCCCGTGGATTGTATACGGAGATTAGTTTATGTTGTTGCCCGTAGGGCGTGAATTAGTCCAAATCTGTATATTTATGAATTTGGGTTTTGAATTTAGGTTATATATTCCTTTAGTTCAAAAATATTTTTATTTTATTTAAGGACCGTTAATCTAGTTTGAGATTAAGATCAACTTAAATATATGAGCATTTGGGCTCAATTTATTTTAACTAAGAACATGTAGTCTTATCTGAGACTAAGATCAACTTAGCAA
Organism: Agapanthus africanus; assembly: GCA_030015575.1. NCBI lineage: Eukaryota > Viridiplantae > Streptophyta > Magnoliopsida > Asparagales > Amaryllidaceae > Agapanthus > Agapanthus africanus. Next base: position 100,032,125 of record JASDDO010000008.1, read on the forward strand.
TATTTTTAGGATCATCGAATTTTATTACGATCCAACAACAGAGCAATTGGGCTCGCTTGCAAGAAACTTTTTAGAAAGACTTAGCTAATTTGGGCTTGGGCTGCTCAGTCTTTCCTTCTTTCTTTTATTCAAAAGTGCTAAGCACTTATTTGGGTTCTGTTTGCTTAGCCCTTTTCCTTTATGCAGAAGTGCTAAGCACTTGTTTGGGGTTCTGGTGCTCACATTCATATCATGTGAGGCGCTCAGACATGGGCGCTGCCCAATCAGTGCTAAGCACTTTAGTCATTTTGACTGAATATATATAGTGCTAAGCACTTTTGTATGGCGTTCACGTGTGTATCACGTGAGGCGTTGAGATATGGGCGCTGCCCAACCAGTCTAAGCACTTAGTCATTTTGACTGAATATGGAGTGCTAAGCACTTGGTATAGTGCTCACGTGAGGAGCACATGCGGCGCTGGGACGTGAACGTTGCCCAATCAGTGGTAAACACTTAGTCATTTTGACTGAATATGAAGTGCTAAGCACTTTTACTCAGAGCTCACATGTATTTCACGTGAGGCACTGGCCTTCTGTTTTGAGCGCCCATGTAGGAAGCACGTGAGGCGCTGAGTTCTTTGTTTCGGGAATCTTTTGGGCGTTCACGCGAGGCGCTGAGTTCCTTTTCTTTGTTAGAGATTGAATCTCTGTTAATGGTATTTTGACCATTAATGATCACCAAGATCTTTGTTTTTGAAGATCTGGGATCTTTTCCTTTTTTTTATTGGAGAACTAAGTTTCTTTTCATACTAAGTTCCTTTATATAGGGTTAAACCCTGTTTGCAGAGAAATTAGATTTCTAGAACCATAAGTTTTCTTCTCTCCTTTTCTTTTAATCTAGTTCTTTCCCCTACATTTTGAGTTTGAAGCAAAACTCCCTGATGAGAATTAAATTCTCAACTTGTGGGGAGATTTGCTTTGCAAATCTCATATCAGAAGAAGAACTAAGTTCATTTTATGAAGGGTTGAACCCTTATTTTTTTTTTGCTAGGCAAAACATATACATTTTATCTCTACTTTTTTTGTACCTAGGTTTGAAAGAACATGTCGATCTGCTTTGAAAGAGAATTCAATTCTCAATTGCAGTTTCTATCTTTTTGTTTGCAGAAGTTTATGGGGGGTTTCTCCTTTTTTTGCTTGTGTGTGAGGCTTGAAGTATCAGGTTTTTTATATAGGCAAGGCAAATTGTTGATCAGTTTTGAGAAAATCTCTCATTGAGAGATTCCAATTGATTTAATTGGTCTCAAAGATTATTTGGAGAATTTTATCCACCGTTGAATTTTTGATTCAGTGATTTCTGTTTTACAGACTATATTTTCTTGTTTTTTAACAAGATTGGGGAAATATTTTCTCATATATAGAATTTTATTCTATTAAACGGTGATTTATAATCACCATTGGATTTTTGATCCAAGGGTGCTCTGTTTAACAGAGCATATCTTTCTTATTTAGAAAGGTTGGGGAAATATATTCCCAAAAATAGAATTTAATTCTGTTATTGGATCTTTGATCCAACAACCCTCTGTTTAACAGAGAATATCTTTCTCATTTAAAAAGATCAGGGAGATATTTTTCCCTAATAGAATTTAATTCTATCATTTGATGCTTTTGGCCTTCTGGATGCATTTTTATTTGGTTGTATCTTGAAGATCCATCCATGAAGGAGAAGACCTCATGGATAGATGTGTTATTAATCATCAGCTCGATAACAGGTAAAAGTCATCCTTCAGGCAAGCTTTCTTAAGGTCCCAAAAGTCCACGCAGTTGCGAACCGTCCTATTTTTCTTCATCAATGGAACGATGTTAGCGATCCAGTCTGGATATTGAACTTCTTGGATAAAGCCGGAGTCGATTAGTTTCTTGACTTCAGCATTGATACTCATCTCAAGTTCGAGTCGCATCCTTCTTGGCACCTGTTTGATTGGCTTTATACTTGGCGATATAGCCAGTTTATGTATTGCCACTTTTGGATCTAGACCCGGCATTTCAGAGTAGTTCTAGGCGAAGCAATCTTTATATTGCATGAGCACGTCTTTTAACGTGGCCATCTGTTTTTCAGATAGTAGCTTACTGATGAACATTGGCCTCGGATCGTTTTCCGTCCCTAAGTTGATTTTTCTTAGGTTGTCTTCCATAGTGTGTATCCCATCTTCTAGCTCTTTTGGTGCTGGTGGAAACTCTGAGATCACTTCGTCCTCATCTTCATTTTTGAAGCACCTGTAGAGGTCATTCATAGTCTCGTGCCTTCCTTCTTTTGAGAGTGTTATCATATGGCAGGTACAAGTTAGCTTCCATTCTCGATTTGAGCTAGTCCTAACCTGACGATATAGGCCCTTTTTGGTTCATGCTTTGTTGGTGGGGTTACCTTCCAGCTGCTGGATAACGTAAACTTGCCTTTTCGATACTAGTATTCTACCCAGTCTTTGAAGGTGAAGTTCAAGGAGATGACCTATTACTTGGTGATAGGAGCAATAATCCGGATGATGGACGTCGTTTATTTCTTCGAGGTGCCGAGACTCCGGAAGCGTCATTATTTGGTGCTTCATGACAAGGTTTAATATTTTTCTTGTCTTGTCTTGAGGGAAAGAGTATTCCCGACCCATCTTCTTTATAAAGGATGAGCTCCAATCAAGTTTTTCTCGATTGGACAGCTTCTTGGATCCACTTTGTTGTCTTCAAACGTTCTTTTGTGAGCCCTTAAACGCTCTTTTGTTGGATCTAAACGATCCCGTTTAAGTTGATCTTAGCCTCAAATATGGCTAACGTATCCTTAAACATTCAAACAGACTTTAGTCCCAAATTAGACTATAAGACCCCCAATCAACTTTGGTTCAAGGGTACATCTCCGAACTCCTCTGACACATGTCGTTGTAATCCTTCAACGTCGTCAGAGAGGTGATGGGTCCCGACGGCCATATATTAAATGGACCACCATGTCCCTAAACTGGAAATGGATCTAAACGATCCCGTTAAGTTGATCTTATTCTCAAACTGGACTAACGTATCCTTAACAAACGTTTGAGTTGATCTTAGCCTCAAATACGGCTAACGTATCCTCAAACCAAAACCCCAAAACCCAAATCTAAGAAAATACGGATTTGGACTAATCCACGTCCTACGGGCGACGAAATAAATAGTCTCCGTATACAATCCATGAGCAACCACAAACAAAACAAACACACACGACACGAAGTGAAATTCTGGAGAAAGAGAAAGTGGCTACCGCGATGCGGTAGTGTAATTAACTGCAGGGGCTTGCGCCTGCACGGAAGAGCGTCCCCACAATCAAAAACCCCTCATCCTGAGGGAGAATCTGACGAAATCTGCTACATCGGCCGCATCCGTCTAAACCTCTGATACACGGTGCCATAAATCAACTTGGCATCTTCGGAGAGGTAGACGGATAAAACCATATAGCATCTGCCCCGAATCTCAGGCATAGACGTCCTCGCGTCTCCGCCGCGCCATTCGGAGGGGAACAGATTCTGGCACGCCCGGTAGGACCTTTTCCTCTTTCCACTCCACACTTCGTGTGTCGTGTTCGTGAACAAATCGCGGTTTGCTGTGGTTGCCTTTGGATTCAAGGTACTTAGATTTGGTGTCTTGCTCCGTGCAGAAAACAGAAGATCAATGGCTTCAAACTGCACTACCTGCAACTGCAACTCTCGCTCCATCCTATCCGGAGGAGTGACTTATGGGCCTCAGGCGGCCTCCATCTTCGCTATTCCGGTGGAACAGGTAACTCAGGCCACCACTGGGCTGTTCTTTGGGACCATGATCCCACCGATGAGCTTCAATGCCCCAATGACATCGCAAGAAGCTCCCAAGAAGTTGGCATTCGATCGGCTTGCTACTACTGCGACCCCTCTCAACGGGTCGCCCAACTCCACTGCCTCGATTTTTAATAGGCTAGGTCAGAGCTCCAACGGGCCTATGCAAAAGCCCGCGATATCCGAAGTTGCCATCCCAAAGCGGATAGCCATCCCGGCTCAAGCGGACGAAATCATTGGAAAGGCTCCTCCTTCCAAGAAGTTAGTTTTTACAAGGCTGGCCATTCCAGTTGCTGCTCCAGGCGAGATCCTCAAACCTGCTTCCCCTGCCCAGAGGTCTGTCTTCGACAGATTAGACATTACTTCTCAACGGGTGTCAGCCTTCGATAGGCTAGCACCAATAACAGTCTCTCCTCAAAGCAGGGGGCACGACGAAGTCACCCTTGTAGCTGAAACAACTCCATCCGCAAGACACGCTCGACGTCGCCACTGGCGTCGAGTAAGGAAGGCTGGGGGCAACTCCCCCTCTGGGATAACTCTGTCAGCTCCGATGGTGAGGATCGATGCTGCTGTTCCAACCAAGAACAGCTTTGAACTGCTCAACAAGGTGCGCAGAAACTCTCCTACTGCGATGTTGAAACGAACTCCTTCACCTGTGGAGAATACTCCAGAGAAGAAGTTAGAGCAGTCCCCTCAACGGCTGTCCTCTAAAATTTACAAAGTCTGGCGACAGGTCCAAGAGTCGGTGATCGATCAAGACTGCCTCCGACGACAGAAAAAGATGAAGGTTCGACAGGGGAAGGATTACTCTGTCAAACCACAAAAAGCAAAAGCTACTTGGGTGCCCACTACAACGGCTCCCTTAACTCCAATCACTCAAAAAAGGAGGCCGCAAAAAGCCCATGTGTCTTCGGCAAATCGCAAAGACACCGAACACAAATGCCCCAAGTCTGGGGGCATGGTGGTGCACACTGTTTATATGGTTTCTAGAAAGGAGGAAAGCCACACTTCTACAGGCCACCGACCGCTCACCCGATCCGTGATGAAAGCCCAGGAGCAACAACAAAAGCTTCAGGAAATGATGACTACAATGGCTGCACTCACTGAGCCAAAAGAAAGCTCTGAAACGTCTTCGGATGAGCGTCAAGAACAAGAAACCGACGCTGACTTTTTACGCAGAGTCCTCGAAAAGAGGGACAAAGAAGCTGTAGAGCAAGCGGCTAACATAAAGCAGATGACGCTCCTCTTCCAAGATATGGTAGGGATGATGTTACAGCCGGACCCTCCTGCTGAAGATCCTCCGATCGTCCTTGAAGACGATAGGGGAGAAACATCAAATCCTCCGCCAGCTCTGTCAACAGCCAATGAGGAGGCAATCTCCAAAGTTGACCTAGACGAATATATAGCTCAGCAGATCCGGGTTCATCAGGCGAATGAAGCGGCTGGGCAAATTGTTAGAACCGGACGACCGTATCCGAGCTGGTATGACTAAATCAGTTACCCGCCAGGATATACGATCCCTAAATTCCACGTATATAAAGGGACAGGGAATCCGCATCAGCATGTCGCTCAATTCAGGGCCCTATGCGGCAATACTGGAGGCGATGACAAATTGTTGCTACGTCAATTCGTCGGCAGCTTAGCAGAAACAGCCTTTGAATGGTATTCGGAGCTACCTAACGACTCTGTCAAAACATTTGCAGAGAAGGAACTGCTGTTTACACAAAGATTCGCGAGTGCTAGTGAACGCACCCTGATTACAGCACTGATAAATGCCAGGATAAGGCCCGGCGAAACGTGGGTCCAATACGCAACACGATGGCGAAACCTATGGTCGAAATGCGAACAACGCATAGAAGAGGCACCTACGGTAGGCATGTTTGTGGGCACTCTCGGTCCGCAGGCGACCATCTCGCAATTCATGATGTTCTTCAGGCCGACCACCTTCCAGGCCTTGATCGACAAATTAGCCCAAATGGACCAGATGGGACATGGACCGTCTCCTCCAAGACCCGATCCCTGAAATGAGAAAGGAAAAGGGAAAGTGATCATCGTCGCTAATGCTCAGCAACGGTCGAGCAAATCAAAGCCGGTCGTTCGCCAAAATAATGTGCGTCCACGCCCATCCCTCGAAGAGAGGCTAGGACGTCCTTACTCGTTTCCTCAGAATAAAACGAGAAAACTGTTTGAGCTGGCAGTGCGTAACAGACTCATCAATCTGCCGAGTCCCAAGCGTCTATCACAGCCAGGCGATCTTAATAATCCAAATTATTGCCCTTACCACCAAACGGTAAGTCACCCGATTGAGAATTGTTTCATCTTTAAGGGATGGATCGAGGATCAATACCTACAAGGCAAGTTCGCGCTGTCGGAAAACTGGAAGGTAAACCCACCACAGCCGCACTCTCCAAAGAAGACGGACACGCCGGGGGCAGCTTGTTCTTTAGTCAAGGATGAAAACGATGGAGAAAACTCATCAGATGAATCCGAAAACTACATAGCGACTTGTCATGTGATTTCTCACTCACTGGTAGACGTTGAAGAGGCTCATTGCACTGAGAAACCAATAGCGAATCCTGAGCCAGAAATCTTACAGCCATTAGACGAGTTGATCGATGCCTTCCAAAATGAAATTCGTCTGAAAGCAAAAGCCAATCAAGAGCATGAAATGGCCATACTGGAAAGAGCCAAGGCATTCCCGTCAAATCAAAAGCCATCCACTACGGATAAAAATAAATTCAAGACGAGGAAAAGGTTCGCCAAAGCTCTATCAGTAGGAATGAAGCTACCGCACTCTGAAGAAAATACTTTCGCTGAGGTAGAGATGCACCCTAACTTCTGTTTATATCATCAGAAGATCATACATCCTACCGAAGACTGCGAATCTTTTAACTGTTGGTGGCAAGGGTATGTTGCTCAAAAGCAACACTTCGACAGGACAAAATGTGAAGCTTGTAGACGTCGAAAAAATGTGATAGATGAGCGCAAAAGAGCCGCCGACGATTGTCATACGGCCGACTCTAAGGTATCGCAAATAATCACCTTTGGAAGCGACTCTGACAAAGAAGCTGCCCTTAACCCTCTCTTCAAGGAATCCATTTCTAAAACGAAAGAATTGGAGAGTTGCGAGAACATTCAGCCGTACAATCTCACGCTACCCGAAAAAAATCTCGGCCCCGCAAATAAGGGTTCGAGCAAAAAGGATAAAGGGAAGGGAAAAACAGCCCTCGTAGCCAATACTCAACAGCAATCAGGTGACCCTAGACCGGTTGCTTGCCAAAGCAACAAGCGGCAACCCCTCCAGGAAAAGTTGAAACGTCCTTACTCGTTTCCGCAAGATAAAACAAGGGGACTATTCGAGCTGGCAGTGTGCGACAGACTCATCAATCTGCCGGGTCCAAAACGTCCGTTGCGGCCAGACAATGTTAATAATCCTAATTATTCCCCTTACCACCAAACAGTAGGTCACCTGATCGAGGACTGCTACGTCTTCAAAAACTGGGTTGAAGACGTAGCAGTCCAACAGGGCAAGTTTGCGCTGTCTGAGAACTGGAAAGTGAGTCCGCCACAACTGCACGCTCCGAAGAAGATGGATACGCCGGGGGCATCATGTTCATTCATGGAGAAGGACTCATAGACCGAAAAGTTAATAAACCAGATATTTGCCTCAAATACGGCGACAACGGACCGAAATGTCCTTAAACTAACAACGGACCGAAACGTCCTTAAACTAATGATGGACCACAATGTCCTAAAACTTGCAAATGACCGAAACATCTTTAAACTACTACCGTAGCATCCTCAGGATGACGAGAATAAAAAAAAAGAAAAAAAATAAACGGTATGTCCATAAGCAAAATGGGCACGGATGAAAACCCGAAAGGGCTCCGTGAGTAAAAACAGCAGGGTTACCGGCGAGTGTTTGTGAAAACCTGAAAGGGCGCAACCTCGTTAGAAAAAATAAGAAGAAGAATAAAAAGAATAAAAAAACGGTATGTCCATAAGCAAAAAGGGCACGGATGAAAACCCGAAAGGGCTCCGTGAGTAAAAACAGCAGGGCTACCGGCGAGTGTTCGTGAAAACCCAAAAGGGCGCAACCTCGTTAAAAAAAAAGAGAAGAAGAAAATAAAAAAAAAACAAAAAACGGTATGTCCATAAGCAAAATGGGCACGGATGAAAACCCAAAAAGAGCTCCGTGAGTAAAAACAGCAGGGTTACCGGCGAGTGTTTGTGAAAACCCGAAAGGGCGCAACCTCGTTAAAAGACACTTATAGGGTCCTCTCAACCTTGTAAGGAGAAACCACCCGCGTGAGATCCTTACGACTCACAAGGGAGCAACACACTTAGGGATCCCCACGATTCCTAAGGAGAAAATACACTTGCGAGATCCTCACGACTCGTAAGGAGAACTCTCTTATGAGATCCTCACGGCTCATAAGATTTGAAAGTCTTAAGTTACAGAGACCTAAACCTGTGCCTAAGCAACCCCCACAACTTCCGATATTGCCCTACAAGCGGCTCATATTGACCCTTGTATACAATCCACGGGCACGAATAAACATTTCCCTAACAAAGTCCCACCCGTGACCAGGGATATGTCCATATGGTGAACAACCCTTGTGAGTCCTCTCGACTCATAAAGAGAAAACCCTCTTGTAGGATCCTTACGACTTACAGAGGAACAAACACTTAGGAATCCTCACGATTCCTAAGGAGAAAATACACCTACAAGATCCTCACGACCTGTAGGGAGAAATACCTTTGTGACACCCTTACGGCTCATGAAGTCAAAAGCCTTAGTCGACAGGATCCTAACCCTGTTTGCTAAGCCACCTTTGTTCGACATCGACATAGGCAAATGATGATTCGCTCCTGGTAATATCCCAGTGGTAACGATGCTGATGCCTAAAACGGTATCAAATTCTAAGTCCTTTTACGGCAAATGATGATTCGCTCCTGGCAATATTCCAGTCGCAGCGATGCTGATGCTAAGATTGGTATCAGATCCCAAATCCCACACTCGCGATAAAAAAAATCAGCGAGCCAAAAATGAATATGAAATAGCCGAAATGATGGGGCAACTTGCAACGAAATCAGCAAGTAAAAATGTATCCGTACAAAAATAGCCGAAATGATTAGGCAACTCGCAATAAAAAGCAGCGAGTAAAAATAAAAAGCCGAAATGATTGGGCAACTCGTAATAAAAAGCAGCGAGTAAAAATAAAATAAATAGCCGAAATGATTGGGCACCACGAAAAATAGCCGAAATGATTGGGCAATCGCGACCTTCGCGATATAAAAGCTGAAATGATAGAGCATCGTGGAAATAAAATAATAATAATAATAAAAACTGAAAATGAATGAAACTTCTGCCCTACAGGTTAGATCACATCGATTCCTATATATAATCCAGGGGCGCAAACAAAGAGGGAACCATACCTTCCCAACAGGCTCCATAAAAAAAAAGAGCGAAGCCAAATCTCGACGGTTCACAGACAACCTAGAGACTATCTCAACAATCGTCTCGATACAGCAAACGAGATGTTAACAACGACGTTCTTTCGCAGTCCATCAAGATGCAGATACAATGTCAACAAAAGTCCCCATAGTCAAACAAGCGGAGTAATGGCAAAATCCCAGCTCCACCTAGACATTCGTCTCGATACAGCAGACGAGTTGTCACCCCAGCGTTCTTCCTCCAGCGGGATTCGAACGCGATAATCAAACAAACAGAGCCACGGCAAGATCCCAGCTCCACCGTGACGTTCGTCTCGATACAGCAGACGAGATGTCACCCCAGCGTTCTTCCTCTAGCAGGGTTCGGACGTGACAAAAGCAAATGAAGCAAAGGCCAAATTCCTAGCTTCAAGGTCTTAATGGCGAGTCATATAAAGCCTGAAAGACAATTGGAGATCATCTCACATCAGTGCAGAATGGTCACCACTTCGACGTTTGTCTCGACACAGCAGACGCAACATCATCAAACAAATGGAGCCACGGCAAAATCTCTAGTTCCAAACCTCGACGGTTCACCAGCAACCTAGAGACAACCGTGACGTTCGTCTCGATACAGCAGACGAGATGTCACCCCAGCGTTCTTCCTCCAGCAGGATTCGGACGTGACAAAAGCAAATGAAGCAAAGGCCAAATTCCTAGCTTCAAGGTCTTAACGGCAAGTCATATAAAGCCTGAAAGACAACTGGAGATCGTCTCACATCAGTGCGGAATGGTCACCACTTCGACGTTCGTCTCGACACAGAAGATGCAACATCATCAAACAAATGGAGCCACGGCAAAATCCCTAGTTCTAAACCTCGACGGTTCACCAGCAACCTAGAGACAACCGTGACGTTCGTCTCGATACAGCAGACGAGATGTCACCCCAGCGGTCTTCCTCCAGCAGGGTTCGGACGTGACAAAAGCAAATGAAGCAAAGGCCAAATTCCTAGCTTCAAGGTCTTAACGGCAAGTCATATAAAGCCTGAAAGATAACTAGAGATCGTCTCATATCAGTGCGGAATGGTCACCACTTCGACGTTCGTCTCGACACAGCAGACGCAACATCATCAAACAAATGGAGCCACGGCAAAATCCCTAGTTCCAAACCTCGACGGTTTACCAGCAACCCAGAGACAACCATGACGTTCGTCTCGATACAGCAGACGAGATGTCACCCCAATGTTTGTCTCGACACAGTAGACGCAACGTCATCAAACAAACGGAGCCACGGAAAAATCCCTAGTTCCCACCGCAACATTCGTCTCTATACAGCAGACGCAATGCCAGCAAACGAAGCAAAGGATAAATTCCTAGCTTCAGGGTCTTGACGGCAACTCACATAAAGCCCGAAAGACTATCGGAGATCATCCCCACACCAGCACGGAGTGGTTATGACTCATCGGGGCTCGCCAAAATGAGCCTAACCTCAAGTAAAAAGTGGCATGGCAAATTCTTAACGCTCGCTCTTCTGACGGTCAAACTGCCTAGGAAGATTGCTTGAAGACGTCTTGTCCAGCCCCCGAAGGGATCAGAGACACGGCAGTCGCAGGGCTACTTGAGCAGCACGATTGCCTATCGAGGACTATATCAGCTTATGCGACGGTACGATGGCCAAAACCCTAAGTACCACCGACCTTAACGGGCTTCTGTCATAAAGAGCAGAGGTTAAATGCGACGTTAAGATGTTCTTGCGAGAAACGCTCGATTCGTCTCGACTTGTGAAGAAATTGTTGTGGCGGCTCGACTCGCGAGATAAAGCCTTAGGCAGTAGGCATAAAAGAAGCCTGTTTCCTAAGCACTGGGAACCTACAAGTTGACCCAAAACGGTCTCTTGCATACCATCCACGGATCTCACTCTTCAAAGTCGAGTTTCGACAGGGAGGGAAACAACCGCTTACGGGTCCTCTCGACTCGTAAAAGGGAAAAATTCTCTTATAAGATCCTTACGACTTATAAGAGAAAACCACACTTAGGAATCCTCACGATTCCTAAGGAGAAAAAAACCACCTACGAGATCCTCTCGATCCGTAGGGAGAAAAGTCTCTATGAGACCCTCACGGCTCATAGAGTTGAAAAGTCTTAGGCGGCAGATCTGAACCTACGGCCTAAGCCCTCACTATCTTACTCTATTACCGGCTAATTGTGACAGTATACTGATAATAAAAGAGTGACAGAAAGAACATCCGATTTACACTTGATCAAGCGTTTAAGACATACTCATTCATGCGCGTGCAAACGGTTCGGGATGAGGAATAAGACAAGATGAAATGGAAATTTTCTATTCATATCATAAAAAGGGGGTTCTTACAATCACGGAGAAATAAATAATAACATTATTAAAATGTTTACAAAGGTATGACTTCAGATCCGGGGCACGGATTGAGGAATTCAAAAGTAAGGCCATCCAGAGTTCTCCTGGCCTTTCTGATGATTCTCGTGCGCAGCCTCTCGCGCTCCTGGGTGTCAAGGTCTTCGGCAAGGCCCCCTATCCTTTGATAAGCAGCGATTATCGTCGTCTGCTAGAAGATTTGATGTAGGATGTCGATGAGGCTGTCCCGCCGTTTCTTAGAGATCAGCCATGTCAGGTACACCGAATGCACCTTGTCTTCGGCATCATCCAGTGCATTGAGCGGTAGGGCGTCGTGAAACCCTGGAAGTGCTTTCCATATTGCTCCCAGCACGACTTTCAAGAGAGCTGAACGACGAGGAAGCAGCCAACCACCACTTGCGTTGAGGCGACCGATGACCTCCGCACACTGGGCGTCCGTAAACTCCTGGTTCTGTTGACGGCCCTGTACACGGATATCCTCATAAGCGATGAACTCGTGCAAGTTGTATAGACGCACCGCCATAATACCTGAAGAAAGCAGTACAGGGAGATTAGCAAATAAGAAGATACAGAAAGTTAAAAGTTAAACTCCTCGAGAGCAATGCTCTGTAGACAGAAGTGACACCAGTCAAAATCAGTTATGAGGAGAATTTGAGGAAATATTCCCAAGAACATTGGGAGCTCTGCTCTAAAAAAAAATATAATAATAATAATAATAATATCAAATGTCATGAAGAACTCTTATCTTAAGAGTTCTTCTATATGATTTGGAAGGAGCAAAGCTCCATTAAATGAGAAAATACAAGAAAAATCTTTTATAGAGCAAAGCTCCATTAATGGAACTCTAATAGGGTTCCCTTTAGTTCTCTTTAGACCCCCTTAGAGCAAAGCTCTGCTAAGTGAAACCCTAAATGGGTTTTCTTTAGATTAGGGATCTATTGAGAGCAAAGCTCTTAAAATTAATTTAATTTAATCAAAATTAATATTTTTACCTAAAAATTCTCTAAAGTTTGAACTTTTAAAAGTGTTTAAACAAGAGAGCAGGGCTCTGAGTTCTAAAAGTAAAATTTTAGAGATGAAAATCATCTAAAGGACCAAAGGTCCTATTTATAGGCATTGAAGAGCCGTTTCAACTTCCAAGAGTTGCAGCGATGGTTAGAATTCTGCCACCGTTGCGCTCACGTTTGGAAGGCCACGTAAGCGCAACGGTGGGGGGGGCATTTGTTTACCCCAATCAGAGCAAAGCTCTGTTCAAATTTCAAGGCGGGAAACGAAGCAACGCTTCTGTTTCCCCCAATCAGAGCAAAGCTCTGTATTGAAAATTAAAATTAAAATAAATGAAGCAACGCTTTAGATCCCCAGCGCTGCGCGCAGAGCGCCACGTGTCAAAATCAGACACGTTAGCGCAGGGAGCGCAGCGCCCAAGGCAGCGCACCCAATCAGAGCAAGGCTCTGTTTAAAATTCGAACTTTAATTAAAGAAGCAAAGCTTCGGCTGGCCTGCGCTTTGCGCTGCACGCCACGTGGCAGCGCAGTTGCGCTAGCGCAGTTGCGCTGTGCTGTGCGCTGCGCGACACGTGGCAGCGCAGTTGCGCTGCGCTGTGCGACACGTGGCAGCGCAGTTGCGCTGCGCTGTGCGCTGCGCGACACGTGGCAGCGCAGTTGCGCAAGCGCAGTTCCGCTGCGCGCTGCGTGACACATGTCGCGCTCTGAAGCATTTGCGCCAAACAGAATTAAAATTCTAAGAAATCTTTCTCAATCATGTTAAAAACAAGAAGATTGTCTTCTGTAAAACAGAAGCCCTTGGATCAAAGATCCAACAGTGTGGAAAATTCCCCAAATCACTCAGAGAATGATCTCTTTAACAAACTTTAACTAATTTATGGGCACTATAAAAAGGACCCTAGACCTCAATTCAAAGGCATCAACATTTCTTGAAAAATCAAGAGCTTCAAACAGAGAGAACTCTGAGAAAAATTTCAAGAAAGAGGTAAAAACCTTCATAAGAGAGAAGAAATTTCTTCTAATAGATCATTGATCTAAAAACAAGATCAATGATCTTCACATAATAAACAGTGCTTTGCACTTCTTATGAACCACTGGTTCTTTAAAACAAGAAAAACAAAATAAAGAATAGTGATTTGCACTTTTATGAACCATTGGTTCTTCAATCTAAAATATTCTTAAATTATAGTGCTTTGCACTTGCAATCTGCACTGTTGCGCTCTTGGGCTGGCGCAAGCCACCAGAGAGCGCTATGTGTCAGCATCTGAACCAGTTGCGCTACGCGCTTTTGAAATAGAGCTTTACTCTCTGAAATTGGCGCAACTCACCAGAGCGCGCCACGTGTCAGCAGCGCAAGCGTAGCGCACTAGCGCAGCGCACTGCGCTGCTTGACACGTGTCATCATCACAAGCATTTGCGCTCTTTGATTGGCGCAAAGCGCCGACAAATGCAATGCATTTCCTAAAGGGCCAGGCCCAAAACAAAAAGACCTAGTAGGCCTAATTAAATTGCTGTGCAATAAAAAGGGCAGAGCCCAAATAAAATTGATGCTCTGCATCATTTATAACTGGGCAGAGCCCAAAATAAATTGATGCTCTGCATCCTTTATGGGTAAAGCCCAAATAAAAATAATAAGAAATGCAATGCAAAAACAAATAAAAATGTTGAATATTTTTCAACTGGACTGAGCCCAATCATGGCCGTAAGTCTTCAAATTAAATTGACTAAGCAAGACTGCTCTCCTACATCAATTTACCTCCGGTTCGAGGGTACATCTCCGAACTCCTCTGACACATGTCGTTGTAATCCTTCAACGTCGTCAGAGAGGTGACGGGTCCCGACGGCCATATATTAAATGGACCACCACGTCCCTAAACTGGCGATGGACCACCACGTCCCTAAACTGGCAATGGACCACCACGTCCCTAAACTGGAACTTGGACCGCAATGTCCCTAAACTACTTATGGACCACTATGTCCCTAAACTGGAACAATAGAGCCCTTAAACGCTCTTTTGTTGGATCTAAACGATCCCGTTTAAGTTGATCTTAGCCTCAAATATGGCTAACGTATCCTTAAACATTCAAACAGACTTTAGTCCCAAATTGGACTATAAGACCCCTAATCAACTTTGGTTCAAGGGTACATCTCCGAACTCCTCTGACACATGTCGTTGTAATCCTTCAACGTCGTCAGAGAGGTGACGGGTCCCGACGGCCATATATTAAATGGACCACCATGTCCCTAAACTGGAAATGGATCTAAACGATCCCGTTAAGTTGATCTTAGTCTCAAACTGGACTAATGTATCCTTAACAAACGTTTGAGTTGATCTTAGCCTCAAATACGGCTAACGTATCCTCAAACCAAAACCCCAAAACCCAAATCTAAGAAAATACGGATTTGGACTAATCCACGTCCTACGGGCGACGAAATAAATAGTCTCCGTATACAATCCACGGGCAACCACAAACAAAACAAACACACACGACACGAAGTGAAATTCTGGAGAAGGAGAAAGTGGCTACCGCGATGCGGTAGCGTAATTAACTGCAGGGGCTTGCACCTGCAGGGAAGAGCGTCCCCACAATCAAAAACCCCTCATCCTACGAAGTCTGCTACATCGGCCGCATCCGTCTAAACCTCTGATACACGGTGCCATAAATCAACTTGGCATCTTCGGAGAGGTCGACGGATAAAACCATATAGTATCTGTCCCGAATCTCAGGCATAGACGTCCTCGCGTCTCCGCCGCGCCATTCGGAGGGGAACAGTAGGCGGCGCCCGCGTGCATAGTACGTAAGCATCAGCGTCCAAATTAAAGAGTGTAGAATTAAATTTTACATGGGGAATATTTCCTTAAAAACTGGGATATTCTCTGTTAAACAGAGCCGTTGGATTAAAGATCCAATTGTGATAATAAAATCATTAAATGATAGAATTAAATTCTATTTGGGTGAAAATATCCCCATGATCTTTCTAAATAAGGAAGATATTCTCTGTTGGATCAAAGATCCACTGTTAGAATTAAATTCTATTTGTGGGAAATATTTCCCAGATCTTTTTCAAACTAGAAAGATCCTCTCTGTTAAACAGAGAGCCTGTAACACCCGAGCCCAATAATACTATTTCTGGTTCTAGTTGAGTGTTATATATTGCTCATTTCAATTATCCTGCTTGTTTGGTGCTTTTTGCTAAATTTTAACCGGCTAAGTCATTTTTGCCTATAACAAATTTTAACACCTAAAATGAAATTAAAAATATCCATGTTGGCCTACTCGTCGCCACTAGTCGCGTGGTAGCGTCCGCGCGTCGAGATTTCATCCCGTTCGGCGAAACAGGCAAGTTTGGACGGCTACGCGCGCGTGCAAGTGTCCGACTTGGGGGCATGCATTTTAATCATAAAACACCTCTTTTCAAAATTTGGAACTCGCTTAAAATCCTATAATTTGAATTTGAAACATTTGGGCGCAACCCGGGCGCGATTTGGAAATATTTCATTTAGCACCGAAATACCCATTTAAATTTAATATTATAAAACCATAAAATATATATTCTGTTACAAAATTTATGTTAAAATCCCTTTTAAATCTTTCGTTAAAAATTCTTTTCAACTCCCAGCTAATCACGAGGGAATAAATCCCTCGTGGGCCCCACCTCTCTCTCTCTCTCTCCGCCTCTCAATCCCTCTCTATCTCTCTCTAATCTTTTTCTCTCTCTCTCTCCTAAAATCTCTCTCTCCCTCTCTCCTAAAACCCTCTCTCTCTTTCTATTTTATATTCTCCCCACTGTTCCTCGTTCTCAACCCCACGAGAAAACTCCAGCGACGAACCCTACGAACCCCAACCCTAGCCGCCGCAGCCTCGCCGTCGACCTCCCCACGACCTCGCCAGCATCCTCCTCGCCTCCACAGCCTCGACCGCACCCCTTCCTCCTCTCCTCCCTCCTTCAGCGCCTGCAACCCAACCCCGACGCCACCACCTGCATGCAGATCTCGCCGTCGCCGCCGCCTCCCATCGCCGACGACGCCAGAGACTTCCTCCCTTCACCCTCGTCCCGACCTCCTCGTCTTCCTCCTCCCCTCGCCGGACCACCACAGAACCCGAGCCCAACCCTAACACCAACCCTGTCACCGGGAAACAGCGCCGTCGACCCTCGCCGTCGTTGCCAGAGCCACCGCCGATCACCTCCTTCTCCCCCTGAACACCAGAGCAGGCCAGCACCCCCTCTACTCACCGCATCATTCGATTCCAGCGATCTCCAGCAACCTTCAGCCTTCGCTGCCGCCGTCGCTGCCTCGCCGGTGCCCCATCGCCGTCAAACCCGTCGTGGTTGCCCCCTGGTTCTTCCCTGTAAGCATCTCTTTAACTTTCCATTAATGTTAACCTCCCGCTGGTCTTAGTGTAAGTGTATCGTATTTTTTGCTAATTAGTCGCCGTTTTGACTTTTCGCCGGATTCCGGCCGTGCCGACGTCTGGACCCGACTCTCCAGCGAAGTACTCTGGTCCGTGTGGTCCCGCTGTTCGCTGTTTGGACTCGATCCGTGGCCCGTGCTTCCGTCTCGTGTTTTCCGCCGACGTTGCATTCGTGTTTTCCGGTTTGCGAAACCGTCGAGGCAAGATTTCTTGCTACATGCTACGTTAAACTAATTAAGAGTTTGACTCATAAAACTTGCTATATTAACTAAGTATTGTTACTTGTCTCATTGAACGAATTATGATATACATCATAATACTGCCATCTAAATCGTATCTTGCAACCATAACCATTAATAACAACTACCTGTTAATCATTCTGTTATTTAGAGGACGATAATCGTACACCTATATCTTCATTACTTGTTGTTATTAATATTGCGCTATCCTGTGATTATTGCACCCAAGGGTGCTCGAACCTGCTAGTATAATACAACTGCATCATATTCATGTACCATTGTGATTAAATGACTATTATTGCTGTTTACTTTAAATTCTTGCTGCTGTTACTTATTCGATTGTATACCTGTTGAGAGCACATACTCGATTACATTACATATTGACCCGACCCTGCTACACCTGACATATACATACATACCGATGCACCGGACATGGTACCCTATACATACCGACTCATTCTGTTGTACCATGACATGATCTGTTACCTGATCTCATGCCTGATGCCAACAAACCTGACTTGGGGTCCTCATGGACCATTCCTGCTGTCTATCCAGACAGACCTGCTTTTACCTGATCCTGTGTTGGCATTAGTTCGTGATTACTGAATACCTGACCTGACATACATAACTTGGGGGTATAGGGAAATCAAAGGTGAAACCGACTTGTAACTCGACAGTTCGATACCTGTTCTGATCAGTCTTACGGGCTTGGCCAGTCCGGGAGTGATGATGCTGACATCACTCGTCTATCCTGCTACCTATTTACTGCCTAGCGGCACGTCTCGGATTCAGCCCCGAGGGTCTTGACCGTGGTCCCGGGCATGCACGAGATACTATTGAGTTACATCGACGAGTCACCAATTGATTTCAAAGACTTTAGAGTAGAAACCTGATAGGACAGTTTAGTTACCACCGCACATTACCCTGCACTTTTATTTCATAGTACTGCTTTATTCATGTTCATCCCTGCATTGCTTATTACCATGTTCATATTATATTATTGGTTGACATGACGCGCTGACGTCTGGGTTTTGCATGGCCCAGATTCCTTACCACTGTCGACGACCGAGCAGGAGTACTTCAGCCAGCAGGCTGATCTGTGAGTTCCTTAGTGATTAGTTCATTTATTTCATTTCATTTCCAGATGTGAGCCCGCATTATGGGACGTACTGTTTATTTATTGTATTGGATCATTTGCTTCCGCACTTATTGTTTATTGACTCTTGTTATTATGGATTTGGACATGTGTTAGATTAGTTTATTTATATTGTTCTTGATATCTCTACAACCGTAATGTGACTGTGGATGGATACTTCCTACCCACAGGTAGCATGGTTGGCTATGTTACGTGCCCAATCTTGCGTACTCTGGGAAGCGGGGCGTGACAGAGCCCTTGGATCAAAGAACCAACGGTGATTTTAAAATCATTAATTAAACCATCTGATAGAATAAAATTCTATGTTACATAGTCTTATTAAACTAACAAGATATCATATGATAGAACATAATTCTAATCTTGTTAAACTACAAGATATTCATATGATAGAATAAAATTTTATCTTAGAAAAATATTTCCTAATCTTGTTAAACAAATAAGAAATCTTCTCTGTTAAACATAGAGGCTTTGGATTAAAAATCCAACGGTGAATAAAATTCATCGCTTGATATAAAAGATCAATTGGATTGATTATGAAATCAATCATGATCTCAATGAAAGATTTTCGCAACAAATTGATTCTTTTCCTTCTTTTATAAATAGGAGCAAAAAGATGAAAAGAAGGAGGACTGGATATAGAAAAAAGAGAGGAGATCCCCCATAAGCGTCTGTACAAATACAGAAGGCTCTCCAAAACGTTCCACAAATAATAGGGAATTTAATTCTCAGCAAAGAAGAAAGATTTTCCTTCTCAAAACCCTAGATAAAGAAAACACAGAGATCAATATATCTCCTTTACCTATCTATGTGTTTAACCCTTCTCAAAGAACTTAATTCTTTCTCTGGATCTAAGATCCACAAGACAAGTCTCCCACAAGTTGAGAATTTAATTCTCATTGGGAAGATCTTATTCCTGAGGATCAAAGATTCAGGGAAGAACAAAGAAGAACATTAAGAAGATGAAGTCCATAATACTCCAGGAACTTAGTTCTTTTAAATCAAGAACTTAGTTCTTTAAGAACCAGATCCAAGATCTTCAAAATAGTGATCTTGGTGATTCTTAATGATCAAAATACCATCAACAAAGCTTTAACCTCTCTGAAAACATGTACAAAAGAACACGCACAAAAGAACATGGAGAAAATGGAGTCCATAATACTCCAGGAACTTGGTTCTTTCAAATCAAGAACTTAGTTCTTAAAGAACCGGATCCCAGATCCTCAAAATAGTGATCTTGGTGATCCATAATGGTCAAAATACCATTAAAAGAGGTTTAAGTTCTTTAAAAATATCAACAGAGATTAAATCTCCAAAGAATTCAGCGCCTCACGTGAAAAATCGTAAGCACCCAAGGCCAAGTTACATAGTGCCTCACGTGAAACACACGTGAGAGTCAGAAAACAGAAAAGTTTAGTGCTTAGTACTAGTGCAGCGCCTCATGTGAAATACACATGAGCGCTAGACGCTCAGCGCCTCACGTGAAACATACGTAAGCGCCAGACGCTCAGCGCCTCATGTGAAACACACGTAAGCGCCATAAAAGATTAGTGCTTAGCATTATCATAGCGCCTCACGTGAAACACATATGAGCGCTATATGCAGCTGAGTGCTTAACACTGCTGGGTGTTATAGAAACCGAATCTTAGCCCAAATTGGCTAAGCTAATATTCATGATATCCAAACCCATCTTTGTCCCATACATGACTAACGATCTTCATCCCATACCCTCTAAGTTAATCTTAGTCTCAAATATGACTAACGATTCTTAGATCCACTGTAATCTTTTCCCTCACATACGGGATTTGGTTCAAGGGTACAACTCTTCACACCTCTGATATATGTCATTATAATTCCTCAACGTCTTCAGAGAGGTAGTGGGTCCCGATAACCAACAACTCCTTTCATCCCTGTTCTCACTAAAATTTTTGGCTCAGAGCTTGATGTTCCCTTATAAAAATAAAGGAAAACTTCCATGTGTTAAACACGTGCACCCACATGCAAAGCATATAACTATCACCACAGATATGATTAAATCCTATGGTGGCGCCACCCATGAAGGTCATGTGGGCGCCAATGTGCAAAGCACAAGAGCGCCTGTTCTTCTAATATTTAAACATAATAAAAAGAGCTAAGCTCTGTTAAATTTAATGAGGCAGCGCCTCACGTGCTCCTCATGCCGACGCTAATGTGCAAAGCATAAGAGAATTTATTACATAAGAGTTAGACTCTTATATGGCGCCACACGTGCTCCTCACGCGGGCACCAATAAGCAAAGCACATGAATACCCATCTTACGAATTAAATTCTTAAGTGGCACCCACATGCACAACACGTGAGTGCCGGCGCCTAAGTAGAATTAAATTCTACGATACTCTCTGTCAAACAGAACCGTTGGATAAAAAATCCAACGGAAATGATATATTATCAAAATATAGAATCAAATTCTATTAGGAGAAAATATCTCCTATATTTTTCTAAATAAGAAAGATATTCTCGGTTGAATCAATGATCCAATAATAGAATAAAATTCAACTTTTGGAATATATATTCCTTCAATCTTTCCAAACAAAAAGATTGCTCCCTATAAAACAGAGAACCATTGGATTAAAAATCCAATGGTGATTAAAAATCACCACTTGACAGAATAAATTCTGTATATGGGAAAATATTTCCCCAATCTTGTTAAAAACAAGAAAACATATTCTGTAAAACAGAAACACTTGGATCAAAGATCCAACGGTGGGTAAAATTCTCCAAATCAATTTTGAGACCAATTAAATCAATTAGAATCTCTCAATGAGAGATTTTCTCAAAACCAATTAACAACTTGCCTCCACTATATAAAGGACCCTGGACTTCAAGTCTCACACATATAGAGAGTCACAGAGGGAGAAAGAGAAGGAGAGGTAGAGCCAGAACAACACAGAGCGACGGAGAGAGGAAAACAGAAAGAAAAGAGAATTCAATTCTCAAAGAAGAAGAGCGCCATTTTCGAAACCCTAGGTAAAGAGAACATCGAGATCAAAACATCTCCTTTACCTAACATATCTAAGGGTTGAACCCTTCTAAAAAGAACTTAGTTCTTTCTCTGGATTTGTGATCCACAAAACAAGTCTTCCACAAGTTGAGAATTTAATTCTCATTGGGAAGATATTATTCTTGAGAATCAAAGGTTCAGAGAAGAACAAATTTAAAAGAGAAAGAATATGGAGTCCATAATGCTCCAAGAACTTAGTTCCTTCGAATCAAGAACTTAGTTCTTAAAAGAACATGATCCCAAATCCTCGAAATAGTGATCTTGGTGATCGTTAATGGTCAAAATACCATTAACAGAGATTTAAGTTCTCTAAAAAAATATCAACAGAGATTAAATCTCCATATAACAGAAACTAGCGCCTCACGTGCTTTCCACGTGGGCGCCTCTCTTTAATAGCACTCAGCGCCTCACATACTCCTCACACGGGCGCTACATAAAAATGCTTACCACTTTACATACAACCAAAATGGCTAAGTGCTTAGCACTGATTGGGCAGCGCCTCACGTGCTCCTCACGCGGATGCCACATAAAAGTGCTTAGCACTTCACATACAGTCAAAACGGCTAAGTGCTTAGCACTGATTGGGCAGTGCCCCGGCGCCTCACGTGCTCCTCACGTAGGCGCCATCAAAAATGAAAAGAAGAGAGAAAAGTGCCCAGCACTTCATAAACAGCCAAAGTAGTAGAGTGCCCAGCGCTCATTGGGCGACGCCCATAATCAAATGCTTCACATGACGCCCATGTGAGTGTCAGAGCGTCAAATAAATGCTTAGCACTATTTATAAAAAGAAAATGTCCGAACATAAAGAGCCCAAATGAGTGCTTAGCACTTTTTGAATAAGAGTAGGCAGACTAAGCCCAAATTGGCTAAGCCTATGAAGTTTCTTACAGCTGAGCCCAAATGCTCTTTTGATGGATCTTAAGTAAAAATGATCCTTAAAAATGTTTTTGAGCCGATCTTAGTTTCAAACATGATTAATGATCTCTCATTTATGATATCTAAAATGATATTCATCTCATATCTCCTAAGATAATCTTCGTCTCAAATATGACTAACGATTCTTAGGTCCACCACAACCCCTTTCCCTCAAATACGAGATTTGGTTCGAGGGTACATCTTTACACACCTCTGATATATGTCGTTGTAATTCCTCAATGTCTTCAGAGAGGTGGCGGGTCCCGACAATCAACAACTCATCTCGTCATACATCGATGCACTTCCAAATTGACGTGCATGCCTCAAATTAGATTATGCCCCAAATTGGGTATATTCCATATCACCATTGTTCACTTCGTCATATAACAAATACACGAGCGTGCAAGGTGAACAAAGGACCGAAATGTCCCTAAACTAACAGTCGCCTAAAAAATGGCGATAATAGACCGAAATGTCCTTAAACTAACATTCGTCCCTAAAACGGGAATGTTGGACCGAAATGTCCTTAAACTAATATTCGCCCCCAAACATGGCTGTGATGGACCACGACGCCCTCAAACTAAAACAAACTGAGCCCAAATGCTTATATATATTTAAGTTGATCTTAATCTCAAACCAGATTAACGGTCCTTAAATAAACCAAGCCCGAATCTAAAAATATACGGATTTGGACTAATCCACGCCCTACGGGCGACGACAGAAACTAATCTCCATATACAATCCATAGGCAACCAAAACAAACAAAAGCACACACGACATGAAGTGAACTTCCAGAGCAGGAGAAAGTAGTTATTGCAATACGGTAACGTAATTAATTGCAGGGGCTTGTGCCTGCAGGGAAGAGCGTCCCCATAATAAAAACACCCCTCACAAATGAGGGGGAATCTGATTAAGTCTGCTATAATAGCCGCATCCGTCCAAACCTTCGATATACGGTGCTATAAATCAACTTGGCATCTTCGGAGAGGTGAACGGATAAATCCAAATAGCATCTGCCCCCAGAATTCAGGCCAGACGTCCCAACGTCCCGTTTCATCTTCCAGCGGTGAACAATCCCATATTGATGCACTTCCAAATTGACGTGCACACCTCAAATCAGACCGCATCCCAAATTGAGCGCATTCCATATCACCATCATTCACTTCGCCACGTAACAAATACACGTGCGCGTAAGATGAATATTGGACCGAAATGTCCTTAAACTAATATTCGTCTCTAACATGGCGATGTTGGACCGCGATGTCCTTAAATTAATATAATTGGGCCCATATGCTCATTTGTTTCTAAGTTGATTTTAGTCTCAAATATGACTAACGATCCTTAGATCAAACCTAAATATCCCATGAATTGATGGACCTCATTTATATGAGATTCGCATCCTAAGTTCATTATCGTTGGCAAACCAAGCTACTAACGTGGATCCCGTCAAGCAAATCCTTGACCCAAACCCCAAATGTAAAATATACGGATTTGGACTAATCCACGTCCTACGGGCGGCAAAATAAATTAGTCTCCGTATAAAATTCACGTGCTACCAAAATAAAACAAAATACACACGACACGAAGTGAACTACCAGAGCAGGAGAAAGTGGTTATCGCAACGTGATAACGTAATTAACTGCAGAGGCTTGCGCCTATAGGGAAGAGCGTCCCCACAATCAAAAACCCCTCACAAATAAGGGGGAATCTGATGAAGTCTGCTACAACGGTCGCATCTATCCAAACCTTCGATATATGGTGCCATAAATCAACTTGGTATCTTCGGAGAGGTGGATGGATATGTCCAAATAGAATCTGCCCCTAAATTCATGCTAGACGTCCCAACGTCTCGGTCCGGTCTTTCGACGGTAAAAAGATTCTGGCACGCCCGGTGGAACCTCTTCCTCTTTCACTCCACATTTTATGTATCATATTTTTCCGCGATCAGATAATCACGGTATATATATTTATAGTTTCCCTTTGATTATGGGATACTAAAGATGGCATTTCGTCTCTAAGCAGAATGGCGTTTGCTTCCACTCACCGCAACTCAGGCTCTGTCACATCTGGTAGAGTCAAGTATAGGCCACTTGCAGCTTCAAATCTCTGCAATCCGGCTCTTCAAGAAATCAATGGATTTCTCTTTGGGTCGATACTCCTACCTCCCCCCTTCGGTACCTCAACGCCGAAGGAGGAATTCCAGAAGAAGTCTGTATTCCATAGGCTAGATCCTCAAGCTTCTGCTTTGCCGACTGTATCGGTCTCCAAAAAACTGGTACCTTCCAAAGGCCATGGTCGATACATGGGGCAGAATAATCAAGCTTTTGAAGAAAACAGGGGACATGCTCAGCAAAATCCTGAGGCTAAACAAATTCCGGCCGTAAGAAAAGATCGACGTCGATATCGGCGTCATACAAAACGAGCTGGGGGCAGTTCTCCATCAGCGTTGACTCCACCTGCTTCAACTTTGATAATGAATGCTACTGTTCCAATCAAGAACAGTTTCAAACTGCTGCGAAGGGTCAGAAAAAATTCTCCCACCGCAGTATTAAAGAAATCTCCGCAGCCCGTGGAGATCCAATGAGAGCAGAAACCGGTTCTCTCTTTAAAAGAAATTTCTTTATCCATATATAAGGCGTGGAATCAGGTGAAGGACTCAGTCATCATCATTGGCACTAAACGTCAGCCAAATTCTGACGAATCCTCTTTCAAATACAAAGGGACTCATCCCAAGGCGGTTCATGATACAATGATTCTTCCTAAAGCAGCTTCTCATAAAAAAGATATGCCTGATAAAGCCCTAGTGCCTGAGGCAAACTCCGAGGGTCAAAGCTCTAAACGCCCCAAGCTTGAGGGTATAGTAGTTCACACAGTCTACATAGTGAATTCCAAATACGAAGGTCACACTTATACTAGTCACGGACCGCATACTCGGTCCCTGATCAAGGCTCAACTGCAATATGAAAAGCTGCGGGAGATGCTTGCTCAGGCGGTAGCACTCACTAATCCATCGCCGAAGGAAAATGCCGAGGACACACCTGAAGAAATAGTAGGAAATGAGTCGGATATTGACTTCCTAAAGCGTGCTCTCAAAAAGAGAGATGAAGAAGCGGCAGAAATGTCCACTAAAATGAACCAGATGGCCCTTCTGATCTAGAATATGGCTGGAATGATGGTCCATTCGCAACCATTGGCAGATGCACCACTGGTAGTTTCTCTTAAAGAAAAGGGTGACATTTCAAATCCTCTACAAGCCTCATCAACGGCTGTGGAGGAAATGATCCCAAAAGCAAAGCTCGACGAATACATAGCTCAGCAAATCAAAGCTCACTATACCAGTGAAGCCGCAAATAGGTCAATCAAGACTGGTCGACCGTATCCGGTGCGCTACGATCAAGTACAGTCCTCGCTAGAATATATACTTCCAACGTTACATGTGTACAAAGGGACCGGAAATTCTTGCCAGCACATCGCATGATTTAAATCCATGTGCGTTGATACTGGAGGAAATGATATACTGCTCCTTCGACAGTTCGTCAGCTGTCTGGCGGGCAGTGCGTTCGAATGGTATGCAGAACTCCTAAATGACTCCGTGAATACCTTCAACGAGATGGAGATGCTCTTATGTCAGAGATTCGCTAGTGTGAATAAACGCACTATCGTAATGATGTTGGTCAATGAAAGGGTTAGACCGAATGAGACCTGGGTTCAATATGTTACTCGATGGAGAAATCTCTGGTCAAAATGCGAGCAACGCATCGACGAAGCTTCAGCCGTGGGAATGTTCATAGCCACCCTTGACTCAAATTCAAAGGTGTTCCCATATATGGCCCTCTTCAAGCCGACGACATTCCAAGAGCTCATAGATAAAATGGCTCGATTGGATCAGATGGGTCGAGACCCTTCCTCTTCCGATGAAGATGTATAAAAAGCAAAGGCAAGGTGGCGTTTGTCGCCAACGCTCAACAAAGAATGAGCGGCTCCGAAGCAACATGTCGCCAAAACAACGACAACACGGGTTCTACCCTTCGAAAGATTGGGGCGTGAATACTTGCTCTCCTGGGATATATGTAGGGGGAATATTGCTCAGTGACGGAATAATCTCTACACCAGATGGTCCTGTTTTTCAAAAAACAGGAAGGATATTAAGAGACCTACAAACGGTCCTACAATCAAGTAGAATATCCCGTGTGAACAAAAAAAAATCATAGGAGGGATGTGAAATCCATGTCCCGCTCCGAATCAGACGATGAGGGGAAAATCCCCCAAGTCAAGTTCATTCTTCCAAGGAAGAAAAAAATTCAGCAGAAGGAGTGACGTGATATCTCGTTCCTTCGTATATGTAGATGTTTCGTCAGCGTTAGAAAGCAACACGGATGAACATGGGGCAGATGCCGTGTAAAGTGCCCTATATTTCCTGCAAAAACAACTCGATTGGTACGATGATAAACGAAGCAGTCCAAGAGGGTGAAAATAGCTTAAGGTGTGAAGTGTCCATACATACAAAGGACAAGCATCAACGCTTAAGCAAACAAGCGTTGAAAGGAATGAGTTGTGCAACTCCCTGACCAAATGATAATATTGGACCGGAACGCCCCTAAATTAGCATTTCGTCTCAAACATGGGAATGATGGACCAGAAAATCCATAAACTAGCATTTCGCCCTAAACACGACGATAATGGACCGGAACATCCTTAAACTAGCATTTCGCCCTAAACACGGCGATAATGGACCGAAACATCCCTAAACTAATGCATCGCCTCAAACACGGCGCATCGCCTCAATCACGACGATAAGGGACCAAAACGTCCCTAAACTATTGCTTAGCCTCAAACACGGCAATAATGGACCGTAATGTCTCTAAACTAGCGCGTCGCCCCAAATACGGCGATGATGGACCGAAATGTCCCTAAATTAGCGCATCGCCCCAAATACGGCGATACGCTCTCTTGAGATCTATATTGCAATCGAAGCCCCAAACGGCGAAGGTTTCAACTCAAGTCCCACTGGCTACATAGCTACTCCAGTGGTGAAGCCACCCTAAAGTCCCACTGGAAAAGATGGTCACTACGTCGAAACTACTTTCGAGAGTTCCATCGTTCGAAAAAATGAAATGTCCACAAGTGAAATGGGCACGAATGAAAACCCGAAAAGGCGTCGTGAGTAAAAACAGCGGGGCTACTAGCGAGCTTGTGAAAACCGGAAGGGCGCAAACTCGTTAAAAAACAACAAAACAGAAAACAAAAAACAAAAAACAAAAAAAAATGGTACGTCCATAAGCGAAATGGGCACAGATGAAAAGCCGAAAGGGCGCCGTGAGTAAAAACAGCAGGATTACCGACGAGCTTGTGAAAACCCGGAAGGGCGCAATCTTACAAAAAAAATAATAAAATAAAAATAAAAATAAAATACACTTGCAGGGTCTTTTCGATCTTGTGAGGGGAAATACCCGCGTGAGATTCTTATGACTCACAAAAGAGTAACACACTTAGGAATCCATACGATTACTAAGGAGAAAATACACTTACGAGATCCTCTCGACTCGTAGGGAGAAATACCTCTATGAGACCCTTACGACTCATGAAGTCAAAAGCCTAAGTCGACAGGATCCTGACCCTGTTTGCTAAGCCACCTTTATTTAAATCAACAAAGGCAAATGATGATTCGCTCCTGGTAGTATCCCAGTTGTAGCGATGCCGATGCCTAAACATGTGTCAAATTTCAAGTCCTCGCAGAGAAAATGATGATTCGCTCCTGGAAATATTCGAGTTGTAGCGATGCTGATGCCAAAATAGGTATCAGGACTCAAGTCCCTGACTCGCAACAAAATAAGCGAGCAACAAAATGCATATGAAATAGCGGAAATGATGGGGCAACTCGGAATAAAAATCAGCGAACAAAAAATATGCATATAAAAACAGCCGAAATGATTGGGCAACTTGTAATAAAAAGCAGCAAGTAAAAATATAAAAAAATAGCTGAAATGATTGGGCACCATGGATAAAAATCCAAAATGATTAGAAAATCGCGATTTACGCGATATGAAAAGCCGAAAATATAGAGCATCACGGAAATAAAAATATAATAAAATAAAATTTTCTGCCCCGCAGGTAGGTCCACACCGACCCTTGTATACAATCCATAGGCACAAATGAAAAAAGGAAACCATATTTTCCCATCAGGATCCGTCAAAGGGAGAGCCAGATCTCAATGGTGACATCTACAGCCTAGAGACCAACTTGACGTCCTTCCCATTCTAGCAAGGTGCAGACACGACGTTAATAACTACCTAAGGGTCAAACAAAAGTGGAGTGACGACATATTCCTAACTCCAAGTCTTGATGGAAATATATGCGGCCTAAAGACAAATTCGACATCCCTCTTACTCCAGTGGAGTACAGACACGGTGTCAACAAAGCTCTAAGAAGCCAAATCAAAACGGAGTAATGGAAAAATCCTAGCTCCAACTTGATGTCCTTCTCATTCCAGCAAGGTGCAGATGCAACATCAACAAGGACCCAAGGGTCAAATAAAAGTGGAGTAATGGCATATTCCTAGCTCTAAATCTCGTGGCAACATCTACAGCCTAGAGATCAGGTCGACGTTTCTTCTCAGTGCGTACGCAACGTCAACAAGGACCCAATGGTCAAACAAAAGTGGAGTGACAGCAAAATCCTAGCTCTAGATCTCGATAGCAATATCTACAACCTAGAGATCATCTCCACATTCTTCTCACTCAAGTAGGGTGTAGATGCAACATGAACAAAGCTACAAGGAGCCAAATCAATAATGAGTAATGGCAAAATACCTGCAAAATCCACCGGTATTGACCGCTCCGATTAAGGGAAAACCCTTTATCTAATATATAACAGCCCTTAAGGGTTCTTGTCACGCCCCGCTTCCTAGTATACGGCGAAGGGGACGGGACGAGGCCGCTACGTATTTACACTGAAGTAAATACGCTAAGCGTATCTAAGCAATATAAAAGTAAAATCACAAGAGACAAAATATAATAAAAACAACAACTTTATTTATTCACATTCTTTCTGTACAATACATGGAAAGTAAATACAACTGATAAAAAAGCAATGCCTAAATAATGGCATAACAGAAATGAAAAGTACTGAATGGAGAGTGTACAATGAACTAGAGCTCGAGGTCTTCACTGAATTGGTCTAAGTCTTCAGCAGTGGGCTCGATCTCTGACGTGTCCAGATCACCTGACGACATTCAAAGAAGAAAGAAAGAGAATGTCGTCAGCGAACAAATCGCTCGGTAAGTCCCAAAGATAAGAGGGAATATAATAGACAGAATAAGAGGTAGATTTTAAAGTTGTATTATATTGTTATGATGTTGTGTTAATAATGTTGTTTGTAGTTTGGTACAGAAGGATGCCAGTGTATACGAGAGGGGTCCCTATATGCTAGAGACCAGGGCAAATGGAAGCACAAGGATCCGTTATACAATCCGGAACAATGGCAATTGGATTCATGTTAGGTGTCTTAATCTTGCAGTCTCGTACCACTTTTAACACCTTCCGTACCAGTCTACCCCTTAAACCCCGTAGTATTTTGATTGTATTGTATTGTAAACTGTATAGGTTGTATAATTGGATGACTGATCGAAACCATGATATCAGTAAATGGATGTAACTGTAGAAGCATGGATGTAACTGAATAATCATGTATATGGAATGTATATCAATGGTTCGGTTCAGTAAAGTTGTATAGATTGATAATTGGATTCATGAATTCATGTTGGATTGTAATATTGTAGATTGTAAATTGTAAATTGTAGATTGTAAATTGTACTTGAACCATATTTAAGTCAGATTATAATAAGACTCAAACTGAGTCAAACAATTAGAAAAGTAAATTGAAGGCCTGATTGTTTTGATGTTATCGGTAACCGCTGCACATGGGCGGCATGATTTGTGTCTTTTTCAAAGACGATTACCGTATTGATAATACCGTTGTTAAGTTGTCTACCTTAGATAGGCAAGCACCCACTTCTCCGGCTCCCTGAGGCTCAAGAGATTGGTCCCGCTTAAACCTATATTTACTAGGGTCCTTAGGATAATTTATAGAACTTGAGGAGGTTTTATGTAAAAATACTTTTGTATGCTTTTCAAAATACACCCCAAATATTTATTAATCGTCTTTAGAATTGTAATGAATGTAGATTTTACATTGTGATATTTCTAGTGAAAATATCCTAATTCTATAATAAAGGTATTTATTTGTAATATTGAATTGTATGGAATTCATGGTATTTTAGTGTAAAATGATTCTTGTGATTTTTAGAAAAAGATGGAATATTTATATCATAACAAAATAGGTATTTTAATGATAAATATACATATATTTATACAAAAATAATTTTAATATATATTTTAAATTCTAAAAATCTCATTTTTTTAAGATGTCGTATTTTAAATTTTTTGAGACCGAATGCTCCTTGCGGAAGTCTGAATCTCGCACTACTAAGCCCGAGGATGTGCGATAATCCGCACCATCCCAAACGGATTCCCCAAATGGGTTGTAGCGGCGCTTTGGAAAGATTTGTATAAATACTAAATCCTTTAGATAACGGTTTTTGTTAAGTAAATGGGATTTATATGAAAATGTGTCGTTTTCTCGTATTCTATGTTCTCAAAGGTATTGTGCTATGTTGCATATGAGTGTGTGAGGAGGTAGGTCATTACCTCGCGATCTACTTAAATGTATAGCAAGTTTTGTGATGTTAAATGTAGAATTGAAACTATGTGGTATTTAAATGAAAATATGGTAAAATGAAATAGCAATTACTTTTGATTTGAAACTTGATCAATATGGTTGATTAATGTTTAATAGTCAACATGAATTGGTTTAAGCATGATTGTATCAAAGAAAAGTGAGGTTTTATAAAGAATCCGAATCCGAATCGTAAATCGGATTTATTCCGATTTCGTCGGGTTTTATAATTCCGTATTTCTAGAATAGAATAGAGAAGTTAGAAATGGGACTTATGGGTTTAGGACAACAAGAAGAGGGAGATGGATCGGGAGGAGTCGCCGGTGCGTTGTTTCGTCACCGGGAGCTCTTAGGATGGTCGTCGGAAGTTCGCCGGAAAATTCGCCGTAGCTTCGCTTCTTGCTCGTTTTCAAAGTACACAAGGTTTCTTGAAAATTCTTGAGAGTTGGCTCAGAGTTTGGGGTGAGGGGGTAGTGTGTAGGGTTGGTATTTATAGGGTTAGGCTAGGGTTAAGGTAGATTAAGAGTTAAATAATAAAAATATAATAAAATGTGATAAATTATAATAAAATGGCGTAAATGGGGCTTTATGACTTCTCTGGAACCGATCTAGGAAAATGAAGTGTGCAGGGGGGTTTAGAAGATGAAGAGCCACAACTTTGCTGCTGGGGACTTGGCCGTCCGGCCGGCGGAGCCGGCCCGAGTCGGCCGGTCCGCCGGTCCGCCGGCCCACACGGCCGAGTCGGGCCGAGTCAGAGGTCAGGGAGGTCGGGGGTCTCTTGGTGTACACACTGGTATATTTACTTTTTCATGTGTAGTGGAAAATTTGGGAGTTATCACGTGTTGACTGTTGGACTTCTAAAAAATTTAAAACAAAATAATATTAAAAATAATATGGGGTATGGGATTTGAACTCTGGTGGCTTAGTTCAGAAGTTCAAGGTATTACCAATGAGCCACAAGCTCCTTCTTGTAATTAAATTGCTAATTAATTACTTATCTTGTGCTCAGGCAATAAATACCCCTTTATGGATTTTTGATTTTTTTTAAAAAAAAAACTTGTATAGGAAATTTAGGGTTGTTACATTCTACCCTCCTTATAAAAATTTCATCCTCGAAATTTGTAAAAGGAAAGTGTAACAGATTCAAGAAAATTTAGTGACTGAAGTACTGGCAGTGTGTGAAAAAAATAATAAGGTGGTGCAAGGGTTTTAAAAATGTTAAAAATGTGTTAAGGAATGAAAGAATGCGAAGGTTTTGTAAGATTGTAAAAGAGGTGATGGAATTTTTGGGTTAGGATAGATTCAAAGTATATGAAATTATAAGTTTCAAGGAACATGAATTGTAAAGAATGTTTTAGTTGCTGGTTCTTGTGTTATATTGCTTAGGTTGTTCATGCAGAATAGAACTGCATGATAGAGTTTCATACAGCTCTGACCTGTATGGGCCGCCAACAAAACCTGTCACGCCCTGCTTCCTGGTATACGGCGAAGGGGGCGGGACGAGGCCGCAACGTATTTACTGTGAAGTTAATACGCTTAGCGTATCTAAACAATATAAAAGTAAAATCACAAGAGACAAAATATAATAAAAACAACAACTTTATTTATTCATATTCTTTCTGTACAATATATGGATAGTAAATACAACTGATAAAAAAGCAATGTCTAAACAATGGCATAACAGAAATGAAAAGTACCGAATGGAAAGTGTACAATGAACTAGAGCTCGGGGTCTTCACTGAATTAGTCCAAGTCTTCAGCAGTGGGCTCGATCTCTGACGTGTCCAGATCACCTGACGACATTCAAAGAAGAAAGAAAGAGAATGTCATCAGCGAACAGATCGCTCGGTAAGTCCTAAAGATAAGAGGGAATAGAATAGACAGAATAAGAACTAGCTTTTAAAGTTGTATTATATTGTTATGATGTTGTGTTAACGATGTTGTTTGTAGCTTGGTACAGAAAGATGCCAGTGTATACGAGAAGGGTCCCTATATGCTAGAGACCAGAGCAAATGGAAGTACAAGGCTCCGTTATACAACCCGGAACAACGGCAATTGGATTCATGTTAGGTGTCTTAATCTTGCAGTCTCGTGCCACTTTTAACACCTTAAGTACCAGTCTACCCCTTAAACCCCGTAGTGTTTTGATTGTATTGTATTGTAAACTGTATAGATTGTATAATTGGATGACTTACCGAAACCATGATATCAGTAAACGGATGTAACTGGAAATCATGTATGTAACTGTAGAAGTATGGATGTAACTGGATAATCATGTAAATGGAATGTATATCCATGGTTCGGTTCAGTAAAGTTGTATAGATTGATAATTGGATTCATGGATTCATGAATTCATGTTGGATTGTAATATTGTAGATTGTAGATTGTAGATTGTAAATTGTACTTGAATCATATTCAAGTCAGATTATAATGAGATTCAAACCGAGTCAGACAATTAGAAAAGTAAATTGAAGTCCTGATTGTTTTGATGTTATCGGTAACCGCTGCACATGGGCGGCAGGATTTGTGTCTTTTTCAAAGACGATCACCGTATTGATAACACTGTTGTTAAGTTGTCTACCTTAGATAGGCAAGCACCCACTTCTCCAGCTCCCTGAGGCTCAAGAGATTGGTCCTGCTTAAACCAATATTTACTAGGGTCCTTAAGGTAATTTATAGAACTTGAGGGGGTTTTATATAAAAATACTTTTGTATGCTTTTCAAAATACACCCCAAGTATTTATTAATCGTCTTTAGAATTGTAATGAATGTAGATTTTACATTGTGATATTTCTAGTGAAAATATCCTAATTCTATAATAAAGGGTATTTATTTGTAATATTGACTTGTTTGGAATTCATGGTATTTTAGTGTAAAATGATTCTTGTGATTTTTAGAAAAAGATGGAATATTTATATCATAACAAAATAGGTATTTTAATGATAAATATACATATATTTATACAAAAATAATTTTAATATATATTTTATATTCTAAAAATCTCATTTTCTTAAGATGTCGTATTTTAAATCTTTCGAGACCGAATGCTCCTTGCGAAAGTCTGAATCTCGCACTACTAAGCTCAAGGATGTGCGATAATCCGCACTATCCCAAACGGGTTCCCCAAATTGGTTGTAGCGGTGCTTTGCAAAGATTTGTATAAATAATAAATCCTTTAGAAAACGGTTTTTGTTAAGTAAATGGTATTTATATCAAAATGTGTTGTTTTCCCATATTCTATGTTCTCAAGGGTATTGTGCTATGTTGAATATGAGTGTGTGAGGAGGTAGGTCATTACCTCGTGATCTACTTAAAGGTATAACAAGTTTTGTGATGTTAAATGTAGAATTGAAACTATGTGGCATTTAAATGAAAATACGGTAAAATGAAATAGCAATTACTTTTGATTTGAAACTTGATCAATATGGTTGATTAATGTTTAATAGTCAACATGAATTGTTTTAAGCATGATTGTATCAAATAAAAGTGAGGTTTTATAAAGAATCCGAATCGGAAATCGGATTTGTTCCGATTCCGTCGGGTTTTATAATTCCGTATTTCTAGAACAGAATAGAGAAGTTAGAAATGGGACTTACGGTTATAGGACAACAAGGAGAGGGAGATGGATCGGGAGGAGTCGCCGGTGCGTCGTTTCGTCGCCGGGAGCTCCTAGGATGGTCATCGGAAGTTCGCCGGAAAATTCGCCGTAGCTTCGCTTCTTTCTCGTTTTCAAAGTACACAAGGTTTCTTGAAAATTCTTGAGAGTTGGCTCAGAGTTTGGGGTGAGGGGGTAGTGTGTAGGGTATGTATTTATATGGTCAGGCTAGGGTTAGGGTAGATTAAGAGTTAAATAATAAAAAATGTAATAAAATGTGATAAATTGTAATAAAATGGAGTAAATGGGGGCTTTATGACTTCTCTGGAACCGATCTAGGAAAATGAAGTGTGCAGGGGGTTTAGAAGATGAAGAGCCCCAACTTTGCTGTTGGGGACTCGGCCGAGTCGAGCCGAGTCGGAGGTCAGGGAGGTGGGGGGTCTCCTGGTATACATACTGGTATATTTACTTTTTCATGTGTAGTGGAAAGTTTGGGAGTTATCACGTGTTGACTGTTGGACTTCTAAAAAATTTAAAACAAAATAATATTAAAAATAATGTGGGGTTTAGGATTTGAACTCTGGTGGCTTAGTTCAGCAGTGCAAGGTATCACCAATGAGCCACAAGCTCATTCTTGTAATTAAATTGCTAATTAATTACTTATCTTATACTCAGGCAATAAATACCCCTTTATGGATTTTTGAAAAAAAATTTGTAAAAAGACTTGTATGGGAAATTCAGGGTTGTTACAGTTCTCTAAGCGCATTGTGGAACAAGAGAACGATCGAAGAAAGAAGAGAGCTCTGTACTATTTGAGTCGGGTTCTCCTGGGGGCAGAAAACAACTATTCCCTCATCTAAAAGTATTGCCTGGCACTGATCTTCACAATAATGAAGCTTTGACTTTACGCCTTGGTACACGGGGTCCATCTCATATCGAAGGTGGATCTTCTCAAATATCTGATGTCAAGGGCCATATTAACAAGAAGGTTTGCCAAATGGGCCCTCCTCCTGATGGAGTTCTCGATAACTTATCGACTCCTCAAAGCAGTGAAAGGGCAGGCTATTGCCGACTTTCTTGCGGAGCATCCGATACTAGCCGACTCCCCCTTAAATTGGGAGTTACCAGATGAATAAGCGTTCGACGCAATCGAAGAAGAGAAAGAAGAAAATGATTCCCAATAGGAACTCTACTTTGATGGAGCATCTTCCGAGAAGAGGCGAAAGTAAAACACCCCCATAATCAAAGCCGGGGTGGTCCTTATCTTCATGACTCCGCAAGGAGGGATATTGCATTATGCCCTCTCCTTAACAGAGCCAAGGACTTATAACGAAGCTGAATATGAAGTTTGATAGCAAGTCTCGAGATCGCTATCGACATGGGAATCAAAGACCTCCTCATATATGGAGACTCTCAGCTGATCGTCAGCCAAGTAAATGGCGACTATCAGACATGCAAGCCAGAGCTGATAAAGTATGCTAAAAGAGTGCAGCAACTGCTGACACAAATCCTTGCCTATCCATGAAAAGTATACCGCGTGCAGAAAACAGTAAGGCCGATGCATTGGCCAAATTAGCTAAGAAATTGGCCGATGAAGATCTTGATGACCTGAAGATCATTATGCAAAGCCGCAGGGTTCTCGTGCCAACAAATATGTCTTTGGAAGACCTAATAGAGCCATCCGAAAGAAAAGAAATGACGAACAAGTAGCCCTTCGAATAGAGGACGAAGAAAATGTCATCGACCGGAGGGAAGTCTTCATAGACTACTTCAAGTCCCAACGAACGCTCGAAAATACGTTGTCTAGATATCAGTTTATGAAACGAGCTTTGTCTTTCGCCTTCGTCAATGATACTCTTTATAAGAGATAATTTGATTGTTTATGGTTAAGATGCCTGGGACCGAAGGAAGAGAAGAAAGTCATCCAAGAAACTCACGATGGACTCTGCGGCTCTCACCAAGCTAGGCCAAAGATGAAGCTGAAGATAAAAAGAATGGGTTATTATTGGCCCATGATGATCCAGGACTGCCTCGAATATGCGAAGTAGTGCCACTCATGCCAAATTCACGGGGACTTCATCCATCAACATCCAAGTCTGCTACACCCAACAGTGGCTAGCTGGCCGTTCGAGATGTGGGGAATCGATATAACTGGCCCTATCGAACCGACATCATCCAAGAGACATTGATTTATATTGGCAACGACCGATTACTTCTCTAAGTGGGCGGAAGCAGTAAGGGAGGTAAAGACAGAGAATATCCTCCACTTTTTCAGAACCCATGTCATCAATCAGTTCGGAACTCTGCGACGGATAATCTTGGATAATGGGCCAGCTTATAGGAGTCATAAAATAAGCGGCTTCGCACAGCAGCATAAAATAGATTGGAGATACTCTTCAGTCTATAATCTTCGGTCCAACAATCTAGCTAAGCTTTCAACAAGACCTTGATAAAGATTATAAAAGAAGACGGTGTCCAGAAATAAAAAAGACTGGCACGAAAGGCTGCATGAAGCCCTTTGTGCCTACCGAACAACGTTCAAGACAGCCACGAATACAACATTATATGTATTAGTGTTCAGCATAGAAGCAGTGCTCCCATTAGAGATAGAACTCCCCTCTCTATGAGTAGCGGCTTGATACGAGCTGACAGATGAAGAAATGCTCATCTTAGGCTTGAGGAGCTCGACGCCTTCGACTAAACTCGCCTTATAACAAAACAAAACCTGGAGGCTTATAAGGCAAGGATGACACAGTCATACGAAAGATTGACCAGGCCGAGAACATTCCACCAAGGCGAACTCATGCTAGTCATCAAAAGACCAATGATCCCCAATCACGCAAATCGAAAAAAGTTCGAGCCGAACTATGAAGGCCCGTACATCATAGAAAAAGTCTACCAAGATGGAGCCTACCTACTCATTGATATACATGGCAAAAGCCCCTTCCGGCCAATAAACGGCCGATTCCTAAAAAAGTACTACCCTTGAAGAGTCAAGACTTAGGTCAATGATAGATGATGACGCTTGTGTCTGCTCGCTATCTTCTTGAGCCAGAACTCTGAGAGTAGTATCCAAAAAGCCCCGTCGCTTAAAAAACAGTGACAATGGATCGAAACGTCCCTAAACTAATAATGGAACGAAACATCCCTAAACTAATAATGGACCGAGATGTCCCTAAACTAATACTGGACCGAAACTTCCTTAAACTAATATTCATCCCAAAAACGGGAATGTTGGACCGAGAAGTCCCTAAACTACTATCCCACCTCAAAAATGGTGATCATGGACCGAGACGTCCCTAAACTAATGACAAACCGAGACGTCCCTAAACTAATAACAGACCGATACATCCCTAAACTAATATGGACTGAAATGTCCCTAAACTAAAATTCGTCCCCAAAACGGGAATGTTGGACCAGAACATCTTTAAACTAGCATTTCGCCCCAAAATATGGTGATAAAGTACCGTCATGTCCTTAAACTCACACGTTTAGCCCTACTGTAAATCCCCATATCGATTATCGTATACAATCCATGGGCATAAACGATTCATAACTCTCCCGGGTCTCACGTGATGTTGTCCTTTAAAGAAGACCGATATCTACAGCTAATGGTGCGTTACCTTGCGGGCCGCCTAAAAAAATGGGTATGTCCACAAGAGAAATGGGCACGGATGAAAACCTGAAAGGGCGCCATGAGTAAAAACAAAAGGACTGCCAACGAGCTAGTGAACACCCGAGAAGGCACGAACTCGTAAAAAAAATGGATATGTTCACAAGCGAAATGGGCATGGATGAAAACCCGAAAGGGCGTAGTGAGTAAAAACAGCACGACTGCTAGCGAGCTAGTGAAAACCCGAGAGGGAACAAAATCATAAAAAGAAAACAAAAACCCTGCGTGGGATCCTTACGACTCACAAAGTAGCAACACACTTAGGAATCCCCACAATTCTTAAGGAGAAATTACACTTGCGAGATCCTCACGACTAGTAAGGAGAATTTCCCCTGTGAGACCTTCACGGTTCATAGAATTCAAAAGCCTTAGGTGAAAGATCTAAACATGTTTCCTAAGCCATCGTCGCCCTACAAGTATTTCGATATTGACTCTTGTATACAATCCACGGGCATGAACAAAATATGTTCCCATAAAATTTCACCGATGGCAAGAAATATCCCTATATGGTGAACGACACTTGTAAGTCTTTTCGACTTATAAGGAGAAAACTCTCTGGTAAGATCCTTACGAATTGCAAGAAAAAACACACTTAGAAATCTCCATGATTCCTAAGGAGAAAATACACCTATGAGATCCTCACGACTCGTAGGGAGAAATATCTTTATGAGACCCTTACGGCTCATAAAGTCAAAAGCCTTAGTCAACAGGATCTTAACCCTGTTTGCTAAGCCATCTTTGTCCAAATTAATAAGGGCACATGATGACTCGCTCCTGGAAATATCCCAGTTTTTGCAATGCTGATGCCTAAACAGGTGTTAAATCCCATCCTCTCACGGCAAATGATGATTCGCTTCTTGCAATATTCCAGTTGCAGCGATGCTGATCCTAAACAGGTGTCAAATCCTAAGTCCTCTCACGACAAATGATGATTCGCTCATGAAAATATTCCAGTTACAGCGATGCTGACGCCAAGATTGGTACCAGATCTCAAGTTCCTGACTCGTAATAAAACTCAGTGAGTCGGAAAAAATGCATATGAAATAGCCGAAATGTTTAGGCAACTCGTAATAAAAAATAGTGAGTAAAAATAAAAAAAATGAAATAGCCGAAATGATTGGGTACCGCGAATAAAATAGCCGAAATGATCGGGCAATCGTGACTTTCGCGATATAAAACGTAGAAATGATAGAGCATCGCGGAAATAAAAATAAAACAAAACAAAACTTTTCTACCCTGTAAGCAGGTCCATACCGACTCTTGTATATGATCCATAGGCATAAATAAAAGAAAGGGAACCACATTTTCTCATCACGCTTCATCAAAAGGAGCTCCAAGTCTTGACGGTTCATATACAACCTAAAAACTATCCCAGCGTTCCTTATCATTCCGGCAGAATGCAGACGCAATGTCACCATCAAACAAGAAAGACCCAAGGGTTAAAACAAAAATGGAGTAATGGCAAAATCTTAACTCCAAGTCTTAACGGTTTATATACAGCCTGGAGATTACCCCGACGTTCTTTTCATTCCAGCAGGATGCAGATGCAACGTCAACAAGGACCCAAGGGTCAAAGAAAAAAGTGGAGTAACGGCAAAATCCTAGCTCCAAGTCTCGATGCTACATATACAACCTAGAGACTATCCCGGCGTTCTCCCTCATTTCAGCAGGATGCGAACGCAGCTATTAAATGAGATTGGAGCAATGACATATTCCTGGCTCTGGACTTCAATGAAAATACACGTAGCATAGAGGTCCTATAGATGTCTACCCTACTTCAGCAAAGAATCGGCGCGATATCGTCAAAATAAAAAACGAAGTGATGGCATATTCCCAGCTTCGGGTCTTGACGGCAACTCATATAAAGTCTAAATGACCATTGGAAATCA
Source organism: Agapanthus africanus (assembly GCA_030015575.1). Lineage (NCBI taxonomy): Eukaryota > Viridiplantae > Streptophyta > Magnoliopsida > Asparagales > Amaryllidaceae > Agapanthus > Agapanthus africanus. The sequence continues at coordinate 100,072,417 of JASDDO010000008.1, forward strand.
TCTCACCCCAGAAGGGTGCTGTTATGACTCATCGGGGCTCCAAATTGAGCCTAACCTCTGGTAAAAAGTATCATGGCAAATTCCTAACGCTTGCTCTTCCGACGATAATATAACCTAAGGAGATTATTTGAAGATGTCTTGTCTAACCTCAGAAGGGATCAGAGACACGCCAGTCGCGGGGCTACTCGAATAGCGACTTAAAGGCTGCATATCGAGAAATATATCAGCCAATGCGATGGTACCACGAACTAAAACCCTAGTACCACAAACCTAACGGACCTCTGTCATAAAAGAATGAGGGTTATCTACATACAACGTTAGGAAAAGTTTGCCTGTAAACCCAAGGGAGGTAAACTAAAAATACTCCGAAACAAGTACATAAACTAAAAATACTCCGAAACAAGTACATAAACTAGAGACTCCGAAACGAGTGAATAAACTAGAGACTCCGAAACGAGTGAATAAACTACAAACTCCGAAATGAGTGCATAAACTACTTCATACCAGATCAAGATATCAAACACAGAAGAGAGCATGCAAAAGAAAAGAATGTATATTCTTTATTCATGAATCGAAACGCTTGAAAGATACAATTTATATATAGAAAAAATAATACAATTCTAGCCTCTAAGAAGTCGGGGCTTTCAATAAAGTAGCGACCCACTCATTCTTTTGTTGCAACTCCTTTTCACGCTCCACTATTGCGGTTAGCATTGCTTTGACTTGAACCCGTTGTTCCAAGCACAAAGAGAGCTTCTTGGAAATTTTCTTCTTAGCAGCTTTGGAGTCTCGCATTCCTCGCTCAATAGAGTCAAGGTCCTGCCTTAGCGCCACTCCTTCAGAAATGCATCATTGAAGATTTTCAAAGATAACTTAGTGCCGCGCATCATTTGTTTTTACCTGGGCACGTAATTGGCTTGACTCGCTAAAAGCCGTCTCATGCTCCTTCTGCTTCAAGACCAGCTTCTGCTCGAAATATTGAACGGAAGCGACACTTTGTTCGATCCATGCAACCAATTGAGCCTTCGAGGATAATGCCTTAGGTGTAAGACGTTTGCGCTCGATCTCATGAAGGCAAGTCTCGATTCGCTTTCAATAATTAACCCAAATGCTAACGAAGTCTTCATTATGGAAAGTCACAAGAATCGCAAGTATGGAGTTGACTTCATCCAAAAAGTCTGCAGCAGAAGTGAGATCCTCGATATTAAGATCTTTGATAAATTTGCTTACCATGCGCCTGTTATTTTCTGCGCCTCTGGAAGATTGGCGTTTAGCGAAGGGCTCTTCTGGCATAGAAATGCGAGACTCGAAAAGAACTAAAGCCGGTGCAACTGCTATGGAATAAGACATATATAAAGAAGGGTCGGATTTCAACCTAAAATAAAAAATATGAATGAGATCCAACCTACCTATAGTTGAAAGTGGCAAATCGGGAAGTATAAAGGGCTCAGCTATTTCTTCATCTTCTCCTTCGAGCCGTAAGACCGTGGTCAGTACAGGGAAAAGCCTATTAGAAAAGGGTTAATCTTGGAAAGATGAAATAATAAATAAGAGATATACTAATCAACGCCAGAAGGAGGGGCGAATTATAATTGGAAGGTGAAGTGCGAGGCTAACATTCGACATAGATGATTGAAAAGCATGCCTGTAAATGACAACAATATACGTAAGAAATTAACCCAAGAAGTAATATCAATGCTAAAGCGGGGAAATAAAAGAGTTCTACCTTTCTTCGTTGGGCCCGAGAAAACTCAGGGAGGTGCCAAAGAGATGGATGGAACAACGATCATGGTACCAGCTGACAGGCCTTCCTCGCTCTGTAAAGCACTAGGGTTTACCGCGCCTATATTAGAAATAAAGAATATATTAGCGAATGTGCCTAGCAGGATTGTGAATCCAAAGGTAATAGCATGGAAGATACCTGATGGTGTCGAAACCATAGTTGTATCTAGAGCATCACTAGTTGCGACATCTTATTCGACGTTCACCACCATTGGGAAGACATATTCAACATCTGTACCTTCATCTCCATAATCAATAAGGGCCGTCGTTATGCTAGCATCATTCGCCGATGTCGGGGATCCACAAGGAGAGGAAGTGGCATCTGGAACAGTCTCAGACTCAAAATGAAAGCCTGGCGTCCTAGAGTCCTCAGATGCTGGTACCTCATCCGCAGCGCTGACACCCAAACTAGGCCCTGCTGTATCATTCGAGGAAAAATGTGTTATAGTTCAAGAAAAAACTGCTATGGAAAGAAACTTGGAAAAGAAAATAAGTTCTACTAGGTTTCATTAAAATAGCGTGCACTGTCTCATCTTGAAGTAACCGCTCAGCCTCTTCATGAGTTGCACGTGCGACCTGCCTATGAGCGGTTGACAGAAGAAGGAGTGTCCTCCATGGGAACATCAGAGGGTCGTATCTCACTCGAACCCGCACCTGCGGCCAAGTTAGACTGACTCTCCCTCGCTGCATGCTTCCGACGCTTCTTTTTGGCTTTAGCTGTACGGAAAGATCTCTCCAGAACCACAGACAGAGGAAAGTATTCATCTGAATCAGACTCAGCCTTCGGATCTGCTACAATATCTGTCATCGGCTGCTTTAGCGACGCCTCCCGTAGTGACCTTGGGGAGGCCTTAACGGTAGCCGGTAGCTCTGTAAATTCCGTAGGTGCCATTGAGGGAGGAATATCCTCCGCACCACCAACTAAAGATGGCATCGCACTCGGAACGGCATGAACTGCGGTGGTTCCTGTAATAAAAAAAGGGGAGTCAGGATGTGGACAAAATGAGCTAAATATTTTAAAGGCGTTACAAAACGAATCATACCGAGGCCCATAGAAGCACGAAGCCACTCCTCTTCCTCGAATGTTTTGAGGGACGCCAAAAGGGCCTCTTCAGTGGAGATGCCTGTTAAGAAAGGAGCGTTAATAAAGCGTAACAAACTCTAAGATATATAAAAGAATATGAATGAGATATACCTGACATCGCAAGAAACAAACGCTTCTTGCTCGCGGGCTAATCGCTTAGAAGCCTCAATAGCAGCTTGAAGATTAGTCATGGCAGCCTCATCAGTAGAAACTTCAAACAGACTGTCGTTGGTACCGTATTCGGATAAGCCTTCGCTATACGGAGCATGAGGTTCCTGACAAAATACAATATCAGTCGAAAACATGGATTTTTTCTTCTTCTGAGAGCCGGCAGCAACACTTGACGATAGGAGCTTGCGCTTTACAGGCCTCTTGGGACGGCGAGTCCCGATTTCTGAGCCAATACACGACTTCAGAGACGCTGTAGCCATCACATCACCAGGAGCACTTGTGTCTGGTCGTGGCTTAGCCGTCCACACTACTGGAAAGGCTCGCGGAACTACAACCGCGTCACCCTCTCTCAAGGAAGGACGGACAACTGCTCGCCGTTTCAGTGGAATCGCGGGGTTACTGGCCGGGACAGAATCCTTGTAATCAAAGAGCATTCGCCTTTATTCTTTGATAACGACACCCATAGCATACTGGTACCAGGCTATATAGGCGTTTGAGGCCTTCGGAATATGAGTCGGCTCAGAAATCAGAAAATGAGACCTCGTGTTCAGCCGCATGAAATGGTGCACGGCTCTGCGAACTCTCTCCTCTGAAGCAACCGGATCGACGAGAAATGCTTCGAAAGGAAATCCTTGGTTATAACCGGATTGCTGAGCAAAGCGATGTGGGTTAAACCTCATGAATAACACCGAGGCATTTTGCCTGAATACTAGGAAACCCGGCCTGATGGAATACATATGCACGATCTCCCGGGCTCTCAAACAAGAAACCCCATCCTTAAAGACATCATGAAGCAGCTTGACCACTTTGGAGGTACCAATGGCCAAGACCCTATCAACAAAAGTGATGCTGTCCCCAACCATGCGCGTGTAGGGTTCCCTAGTGTTGCCGCTGGGTTTTGGGAGGCATCGACCATGCCGTTTTCAAAAAATTGGCGCGCTAAAGAACCCTAACCTAAAATCTTAACTGGAGAATTAGACGAAACTAGCATGTAAATATCTTTACATCTAAGTGAACAAGGAATACAAACTTTGTAGACCGGTCCTTCACTTCAATAGCTCAGTGTAGTAGTCCCTTCATTCCAAGTAGTGATCTCCCGGACTCTAGTGAGGCTCCACAAGGTGAAATGAACCAGCTTGCTTGAAGTCTTCGAGACCGAAGATGATCTACATCGAAAAGATACCAACACGCGCTATCTCTTCACTAAGTGATGAACTAGTGAAGAAACAACCCAATCTAAATGGCTAGTAGAGAAGAGGTTGATGAAGTAGGAATTCTGCTCACTTTAGAAATTATTTTCTCACTATTTTTCTTCACCTCTCATGAAGCTAGAAAGCTTGAGGAAGGAGATGAAGAAAGCAACCATGGAATGAAGAAAGTGAAGAATGAATCAAGTGGTCAGAATAGCAACCATAGGAGAGTTAATATCATATACTAACTCATGTAGAGACTAAACCATGGCTAAACAATAATGGTTGGGTTGATAAATATTTTCAAGTAAAACAAAATTAGTGGACTTGGTCAATGGTTCCACAAGCTTCTACAAGCTTCAACTATGTGATAATTTCCAACTAATTTGATTTACTTTAAATAAACAAAACCTTACATTATTATAAGTATGGTGTGAGTCTCATACACCTATATAGCATGTGGCATAAAGTATGGCACAAAAGATGTACATTAATATATATCACATATATACTAAGTGTACACTAGTGAGAAAAATAATACTTAAGTGAAATAATATTAGTTAATGTAAGATAATATATAAAATATATAATTATAAATTAAATTATTAAATCAACACTTGATTTAATAATCCGGCTATAACACATACAACCGACTAATATCAAATGTATCAACTTGTCGAATCAACACTTGATTCGACAGCCCGGTTATATCACATATAACCGACCGATATCACATATCTCAAGAATAGAATACGGTATCACATACGTGTATTAATCTCGGTCCCGCACATATCACATATGTGCTCCTACTTCATTTCACTTGAGACAAGAAACCTCTGTGTAGGACTCTAAAGAATCGTCAATACGCCGGCAGTAGGTGGTGATCATATCAGTCACCCACAACCTGCAAGCGGTTTGATAAACGTAACGGCCATCCAGGTATTGAGCGATCAGAAGATCAACAAGCAAGCCTGCTCATACTTCTGCGAATCCAATAAGTAACACTACCGTACAGTCCGGTCTCTTCGTCTGAAATGTCGCATATCACAGCCTGGGTGTGGTAATCGTCAGACCCTAATAGCTTGATAATTCATGCCGAAGTGAGGCTCATAACGGTTCGAGAAACTACTGATAACACTTACCAGTAGATCTCAGCAACTCTGGCCAGGGATTTCCTGTTATGGCCAATCAAGCATAGCGCAACATCAACCTCCAATACCGGGAGAGACGAAATCCCCTCTTATCGCTCATTGCCTCCATATGACTCGGGACTGTACCCAAAAACCACCATTTTGCACGATCTCTTGAACGTGGTAAGGTGGAAATCAAAGCACAGTGGGAATCACACAAGACTCTATGACGATTTCGGGTCGACAGACTAACCTGTACCAGTGTCACCAGAGAACTGCTATCTAACGATAGGTATAATACTATCTAGGATTTCTCGGTGAGTTCGTCCAGTGTACCCAGTCTCCACTGAGCACCCGTATACCATCTCTGATGTCAAAAACTAATGGATATGGGATCATCCATTACCCATCATATGGGTCGAGAAGCGTATACGCTAGTCTACTCTGGAATATCGATGCCCCGTCTCGATACTCCCACGACTAGGAATTTTTGAAGGATGTACTTACCGACTACCTCTGCCCCACTAGTATGATCTGCATCATAGTCCTGGTAGTCAAGTACTCATCCTAAGGACTTTATCAACATGTAATAGAGAGACAATAAGTGTACACGTTAAGATAAAGAGCAACCAGATAGCATACTATTATGTCGAGCAAGAAAGTCCTCCCTATATATGTCCAAGCATCCACTATAATATACATCACATGTATAATAATGGCCTCTAGGGAATACATATAACTAACAATCTCCCACTTGCACTAAGGCCATTTGTTGTAATATCTCATACTCAACGCCCCATAAAAGTCTCTCTAGAGAAATGCCTCTGTGAGTGGATCCGTCGTGTTATCCTTCGCGTCAACTCTCCCTACCTTGATCCTTTGGAGATCAACCATCTTCCTGATCAGATGATACTGTTCTCAGAATATGTCAGGATCGCTGATGGGACCGGCGTTCCTAGGACAAAGCCATAACTCTATTGTTTTCATAATAACAGTTATTGGACGCTTAATGGCAGGAATTATGTTCATCTCATAAAGAAGAATTATCCAGACATCCACTTTGGTAGCATCGTTGGTAGCGATGTATTCAGCCTTTATCGTCTAGTTTGCCACGATATCTAGCTTGGAACTCTTCTAACATACCGTCCCTCCACTAAGGGTAAAGACAAAGCCCGAGACTGACTTTCAATCATCCTTATCACTCTGGGAGCTGGAATTGGTAAAGGACTCCCACTGGAGTTTACCGTTACCAAACCCCAAGAACATTTCTTTAGTGCTTCTCAAGTACTTAAGAATGTCCTACTCAGCTGTCCAGTGATTCTCCCAAGATCCGATTGATTCCTAATCACTACACCTAGTGAGTCAGCTACATCTGGTTTGGTGCATAACATCGTATACATGATAGTGCCGAAGCATAGGGTATCCCTTACACGCGAGCTATCTCCAAATCAGTCTTGGAAGACATCTATTTGGAGAGAGTGATTCATGAGTAAGTGGGAAAACCACCACGCTTAGAATCTTCTATACTAAACCCCTTTAGTACGGTGTTAATGTACCAGATTTGGGACACTCCCAACATCCACTTAGATCTATCATCATAGATCATAATCCACGAGATGTAGTAGGTATCATCCAGATCTTCCATGGACAGTCCTCGTGATAAGAGGAGGTTGACCGAGTGTAGCATAGGAAACCATTTCCTATCAAGAGTATGTCATCTACGTACAATACGTGGAAGATAGCCTTACTCTCTACTACCTTCTTATATATACAAGGTTCATCTACCATTTTGATGAAGTCAAACTCTTTGACTGCCATATCAAAACAAATGTTCCAACTCCGCGATGCGTGCCCAAATCCTGATGGACTTAAGCATAGCCACTGAAGAAAATGTTTCATCATAAACCACACCTGGTTATTGACGAAAACCTTTTATTACAAGTCTAGCTTTTAAAGTCTCAACTTTTCCATTTACACCAAGAATCTTCTCAAGATCCATTTGCTCCCAATGGGTTTTACCCCTTCAGGTGCAACATTTAAAGTCATACTTTGTTGGTGTACATGGATTCCATCTCTGATTGCATAGCATCCAACCATTTCATAGAGTCCCCACTCGTGATGGCCTGCCTGAACCTAGTTGGGTCATCATCTACCATGATGCAGTCCTCGCTCCTACCGTCACCGAGGAAACCGTAGTATCTCTCAGGTGGATGAGGAACCCTACCAGATTCGCGGAGAGGCTGAGGTTTGTTGGAGACTATTGAATCCTTTGGTTTTATCAAATCATCAACTGTTAGTTTGTCTAGCTGGAACTCCTTCCAGTTCTACCTCATGACCACAAATTTCTTCATAAGAAATTCCTTTTTTAAAAAGGTGGCATGCTGAGAAACAAAACACATTTTTCTCCTTAGTTAAGTAGAAGATATACCCTCGCAAATGTTTGGGATATCCTAACAAACTTATACAGAAATGACCTTGCCACGAGCTTGTCCGGATTCTGCCTTTCAACATAGGCCAGACAACCCCATATCTTAACATGTTTAAGACATAGTCTCTTCCCATTCCATATCTCATATGTAGTGGTAGGCACTGATTTGGACGGAATCCTATTCAATAGGTATGCGGCTTCTCAAGTGCATAACACCAAAAAGGAAACATGTAACTCAGCAGTACTTATCATAGAGCGCACCATATCTCATAGGGTGCGATACCTCCGCTCCGATACACCGTTGTGTTGTGGTGTATTCGAAGGAGTAAGCTGAGAGAGAATCCCATTCTCTATTTTAGAAAATCCAGGAACTCCATGCGCAAGTATTCGCCTCCTCGATCACATCGAAGGACTTTAATACTTCTACCCATCTGGTTCTTAACTTCAAGCTTATATTCCTTAAATTTATCAAAAGTTTCAGAATCGTGTTTCAACAGGAATACATGTCCGAATCTTGAGAGATCGTCAATGAATGTAATGAAGTACAAAGAACCAATCCTGGCATTTGTAGACATAGGACCGTATACATCATCATGTATCCGTCCCCAGAGTTCAGTAACTCTTTCTCTGTTTCCAGTAAACGGAGTATTGGTCATTTTACCTTTGAGACAAGACTGGCAAGTATCATAAGATGAAAATTCGAGAGATTCTCATATTCATCCTCATGTAACTTAGCTGGTCGTGTCGCATTAATATGACCTAGTCTACAATTCTACAAGAAGGATTCGTTCATTTCTGAACTATTCCTCTTGTGTGTGTTCTACATACTTTGAACTGTGGTTTGATTTAGAACGTATATGCCAATTCATAACGTGCCTGATCCAATCAACTCTTGATTCAGGAAAATGTTCATAATATTATCCTCCAATACAGAATTATATACTTCTTTAACTTAATAAAGAATCCGATGTAATGTTGTATATCAGGTTCGGTATGTAATAACATTCGTTCAGAATCAATGTATTTACCATTTGGTAATACAAGGTGATATTTGCCAACTGATTTGGCTGCAACAATTGCACCATTCTCTAACACTTAGAGACCTATCACCCAATCCCAGTTCTCTACCTTTCTGTATCCCATGTAACATATTACATATGCGGGATCCTGATTCAGTATCTCATACTTAGGACGTAGAGGATACTGAGAAACAGTTCTTGGTAACGAACACACCCGAAGAATATGCATCAACATGCTCATTCCTCGATTGGGTCGTGTGGAAATCCAGATATTCCCCTATTTCCTGCTTGGATTTATAACAACTATAAGATAGAGCGGAACCAACGTTCCCCAGCTCATTATAATAAGCAGGTTCAGTCAATGTATCCATATTATTATCTTAATTAAGGCGTGACATGGTCACTACCAGGAGGGAGAGAGAAGAAAACACCCAGCGTATGCTCTTGCAAGATCAGATTGGTTATTATTTTATCTAATTAGGATGACTCCCATTATTTTTATCAAATCTTCCTTCAAACCCTAAAAGGTAAGACTAGCCGGGATTAATTACACCCTGCAAGTTCGCTAATCTTTCGGCCAGGCCAGTGTCAGTATTTTGAGGGATGTTCCCCGTGCTTTCGCACAGACCTAATTAAAATAAAGCTCATTTTCCCAGAGGCGTAACCCCATTAACACCTTTCTAGACACCTACTTGATCGGCTAATTGTAATGTGCAAAACTCTCCCAGGAGTAACTCTTATTCGCAGTGGGTATCGGGATCCAACTATCTCATAGAAGGTATTCAATCTCATTGCAAATTTCAACACTTGAAATTCCCGATAATATTTTGCCCCTAGCAACTTATGACCTTAACAAGGTCAATAAATCATAAGCGCTAGCCAAGTTTAACCCGTATATTTTATGATTGAATTAAACCCATCCGTACGACCCTTAACAAGGTTAACAAAGTCGTATGACTACCCTAATCCAATCGCATCACATGCTTAAGCAGATAAGCACTAGTCAGCTACCGCACACTACGCCTTAACAAGGTCAACAAACGTAGCACGAATACTAAGTAGCACTTATCTGAAATGGCGGAGGGCTACAACAGGTTTTTAAGAAAACCTTTTGCGTAATGAACTTGATATCGTTGTAAAATCGAGCGATTTTGAAAAGGAGTGTTTTTGAGGCTTTTACTAGTTTCGCTAAAGAGATCGCTCCCGGTGAAGGGATCTCTCTCTTTCCTCATCGAATGGGGTGATGAATATTTCACAAATAGCACTATGCAAAACATGAACTAAAAAGCAATCAAAAGACAAAACCGAGTGGGTTGTAGCATCTGCCGGTTTCACTAAAGAGGTCACTCCCGGTGAATGTATCTCGACTCTTTCCTTATCGAATAAGGTGCTGGATATTCTACAAGGAATACCGCTATGCAAAGCAAGAACTAGAGCTACCAGTTTTTAAAACAAGATTCTACAACATCTTTAGGTTTCTTTTATTTCATTAATCTCATTAATGAAGTCCCATCAATTATGCTTCCTAAGCATCACAGAAGAAACGAAAGCAGCAATATGTATTATATATCGTATATATAAAATAAGCATTCGTCTCAGAATATCAAGTGATCACATCACAGAATATCAACAACAGAAGAACACATATGAAATATTGGATATACTAGGAATTCCGTGTTTTAAATTAAGCCAGTAAAAACGCGGATTCCACGGTCGTGATGAGTAGCCAAACCCACATCCCTAGACCCCTACGAGAGCGGCAAGCAGCCCTACCAATTCTAGAGTTAGGAGACCCGGTATCGACTCGAGATGGTCTCCCACTAGACTCTAGAACCCGGTTACTTGTGCTCTCCTCCTTGGGTCTTTCCTAATGTGGAAAAGTAAATAATATAATCAATGGTGACATCATCCTCAACCCGGAAGTGCCCCAATAAAAGAATATCACATACAAGTTTTTACATGAATGAAAATGAAAAACCCTCATCTTACATAAAACCCCCGGCTATTCAAAACACGACGATCCAATATAACATATCACAGCAACACATAACATCACATGTCATCAAGGTAAGTAAATATGCGTATCCCAATTGTCGTTGACATATAGCAACGAAACCGGCGATACACCACATATTACACTTACGGTCGCAGAAAAGAAAGTGAAAAACTACAACAATTAGAATCCGCAACCACCTTAGACATCATAAACCCAATGTATCACATACTTTAGATTTCATGCCTAACCAAATGAATTCCTTAGACATCACACGCCTAACAATTATAAACCCCGCATTTTAGTCTCGCTATTAAAAAAACTTTTCAATAACCAGTCGGGTAATTCAACAAGATTCCCGACAACCTGATCGAATGCTCGTCAAAAACTTTAGTAGACGGCCGCACCCCCGATGCCGTCGACGAAGTGCACTTAGGCGGAACACCGCGGCCGTGAGCACCCGAACGGATGCTTTTGGCGACGAGGTTCTCCTACAGTCAGTTGGACGGGGCTATGGGGCGTGGCTATCTAGTAAGGTTACCTGGCGAGTATCCGCGTAAGCTACGTTATTGCCACAGACTTTTGATCCACATCAAAATTCCGTGGCAACCGATCAAATAAGACTGAATTGCTAGATTTATAAAATTCAAATTAGTTTTCATAAAACTAAATATTGTGGATTCCAGGTATTGTATCACAATCACAGATAGCTAGACGATGTTAAACTTTTTGATTGAATCAATAAACACCCAAAATTTCCTAAAGAGCTCAACACTTGAGCGGAGTTTAAAAAAGTACCCAGAACATGCCACAGCACCTATGGACTAACCGTAGAAGGGTCAACCCTTGCCTCACCTATGGTGCCGCGGAAATACTACAAACCCTAGGGTTTGGTGGCGGTTCCGACGGTCGCAGAATCGAGTTAGGGTTTTGTTCATCTAGAGGGTCTACAGAATCACCTGCATGATTTTCTGAAGATTTTAAACTTGGAAAAATCCAACCCAGCGAGGGAAAAAATGGGTTATTGATATCCGTTCGAACTTTTTAACGTCGTCTAAATACCTCGAAACGATATTAGAATTACGACTACGAAACACTCCGAATTGCCTTTACAGAAATATAACATCACATGCAATATCAGTAAAAACAAGCAACACCTGAAACACCAAAACCCAGAGACGGAACACCACAAAAATTTGAAGCTAGAATTCCACTACATAACCGGCGAGCTCGGATTTTCTTGTGATGCCACCGACCAAAATCCGGCGAAGGGGGATCAAATTTCTGTGGTGTTCATGTTACATCTCATATAACATTCTGCAACTGCTTAAAAAAATTTTAGACACTCTGAAAATTTCGACAGAAACTTGGTTTTTATTTCGAGTGTTTCGGAGTTGTTTCGGTTTCGTAATTCTACAAACATCGTCTAATTCTCTAGCATGGCTCTGATACCACTGCTGCTTTCCCTAGTGTCGCCGCTAGGTTTCAGGAGGCATCGACCATGCCGTTTTCAAAAAATTGGCGTGCTAAAGAACCCTAACCTAGAATCTTAACTAGGGAATTAGATGAAACTAGCATGTAAACATCTTTACATCTAAGTGAACAAGGAATACAACCTTTGTAGACCGGTCCTTCATTTCAATAGCTCCGTCTAGTAGTCCCTTCGCTCCAAGTAGTGATCTCCCGGACTCTAGTGAGGCTCCACAAGGTGAAATGAACAAGCTTGCTTGAAGTCTTCGAGGCCGAAGATGATCTACGTCGAAGAGACACTAACACAAGCTATCTCTTCACTAAGTGATGAACTAGTGAAGAAACAACCCAATCTAAATGGCTAGTAGAGAAGAGGTTGATGAAGTAGGAATTCTGCTCACTTTAGAAATTATTTTCTCACTATTTTTCTTCACCTCTCATGAAGCTAGAAAGCTTGAGGAAGGAGATGAAGAAAGCAACCATGGAATGAAACAAGTGAAGAATGAATCAAGTGGTGAGAAAAGCAACCATGGGTGAGTTAATATCATATACTAACTCATGTAGAGACTAAACCATGGCGAAACAATAATGGTTGGGTTTATAAATATTTTCAAGTAAAACAAAATTAGTGGACTTGGTCAATGGTTCCACAAGCTTCTACAAGCTTCAACCATGTGAAAATTTCCAACTAATTTGATTTACTTTAAATAAACAAAACCTTACAATATTATAAGCATGGTGTGAGTCTCATACACCCATGTAGCATGTTGAATCAAGCATGACACAAAAGATGTACATTAATATATATCACATATATACTGAGTGTACACTAGTGAGAAAAAGAATACTTAGTGAGCTAATATTAGTTAATCTAAGATAATATATCAAATATATAATTATACATTAAATTATTAAATCAACACTTGATTTAATAATCCGGCTATATCACATACAACCGACTAATATCAAATGTATCAACTTATCGAATCAACACTTGATTCGACAGCCCAGTTATATCACATATAACCGACCGATATCACATATCGTGAGAATAGAATACGGTATCACATACACGTATTAATCTCGGCCCCGCACATATCATATATGTGCTCCTACTTAATTTCGCTTGTGCCAGGAAACCTCTGTGTAGGACTCTAAAGACCCATCAATACGCCGGCAGTAGGTGGTGATCATATCAGTCACCCACAAGTCGCAAGCGGTCCGCTAAATGTAACGTCCACCCAGGTATTGAGCGATCAGAAGATCAACAAGCAAGCCTGCTTATACTCCCGCGAGTTCAATAAGTAACACTACCATACAGCCCAGTCTCTTCGTCTGATATGTCAGATATCACAGCCTGGGGGTGGTAATCGTCATACCCCAATAGCCTGATAAGTCATGCCGATATGAGGCTCATAAAGGTTCGAGAAACTACTGATAACACTTACCAGTATATCTTAGCAACCCTGGCCAGGGATTTCTTGTTATGGCCAATCAAGCATAGCGTAACGTCAACCCCCAATACCGAGAGAGACGAAATCCCCTCCTATCGCTCATTGCCTCTATGTGACTCGGGACTGTACCCAAAAACCACTATTTTACATGATCTCTTGAACGTGGTAAGGTGGAAATCAAAGCACGGTGGGAATCACACATGACTCTATGACGATCTCGGGTCGACAGATTAACCTGTACTAGTGTCACCAGAGAATTGCTATCTGTTGTTAGGTATAATACCATCTAGGAGTTCTCGGCGAGTCCGTCCAGTGTACCCAGTCTCCACTGAGCACCCGTATACCATCTCTGATGTCAAATACCAATGGATATGGGATCATCTATCGCCCATCATATGGGTTGAGAAGCGTATATGCTAGTCTACTCTGGAATATCGATACCCCGTCTCGATACTCCCATGACTAGGAACTTTTGAAGGATGTACTTACCGGCTGCCTCTGCCCTACTAGTATGATCTGCATCATAATCCTGATAGTTAAGTACTCATCTTAAGTTCTTTATCAATATGTAATAGAGAGACAATAAGTGTACATGTTAAGATAAAGAGCAACCAGATAGCATACTATCATGTCGAGCAAGAAAGTCCTCCCTATATATGTCCAAGCATCCACTATAATATGTTAGTTGTATGTATGCCCTAGAGGCCAGTATTGTACAGATGATGTATATTATATTGGATGCTTGGACATATATAGAGATGACTTTCTTGCTCGATATGATAGTATGCTATCTGGTTGCTCTTTATCTTAACAGGTATACTAGTCTCTTTAAACTGTCTTATAGTTACATGTTGGTAAAGCCCTTAGGATGTGTACTTGACTACCTAGACTATGATGCAGATCATATTAGTGGGGACATGGTAGTCCATAAGTACATCCTTCAAGGTCCCTAGTCGTAGGTGTATCGAGACGTGGCATCGATATACCAGTGTAGACTAGCGTATACGCTTCTCGACCCATGAGATGGGCGATGGATGATCCTATATCCATTGGTGTTTGACATCAGAGATGGTATACGGGTGCTCAGTGGAGACCGGGTACACTGGACGGACTCGCCGAGAACTCCCAGATGGTATTATACCTCACGTCAGATGGCAGTTCTCAGGTGACACTTGTGCAGGTTAGTCTGTAGACCCGAGATCGTCATAGAGTCTTGTGTGATTCCCACTGTGCTTTGATTTCCACCTTACCACGTCCATGAGGGCGTGCAAAATGGTGGTTTTTGGGTACAGTCCCGAGTCACATGGAGGCAATGAGCGATAGGAGGGGTTTTGTCTCTCCCGGTATTGGGGGTTGATGTTGCGCTGTGCTCGATTGGCCGTAACAGGGAAGTCCCTGGCCAGGCTTGATTCAGAGATTTGCTGGTAAGTGTTACCGGTAGTTTCTCGACCCGTTATGAGCCTCACATCGGCACGACTTATCGGTTATTGGGGTCTGACGTTTACCACCCTAGACTTGATATGCGACATATCAGACGAAGAGACCGGACTGTACGGGAAGTGTTGCCGGTTGGCTCGACGGGAGTTGTAGCAGGTTTGCTTGTTCTCTTCTGATCGCTCAATACCTAGGTGGCCATTACATTTAGCTGACCGCTTACGACTTGGGGGTGCTTGATATGATCATCACCCACTGCCGGCATATTGACGAGTCTTAGAGTCCCAAAATGGAGTTACCTAGTCCAGGCGAAATATTGTGGTGCGCGTATGTGATATGCGCATGGACCTGATTAAAATACGAGTATAGGATACCGTATATTGATCGGGCGGCTTGCTTTTGGTTAGGGTCATATGTGATATGGCCGGATTGATAAATCAAGTGTTGATTTATCATTTAACTATTAGATTCTCACTAGAAATCTTTTCTTGTTTCTATGGATGTATGGATGCATGTATGCATTCCTTATTGTTTCATGCACATAAGGATGTGCATGCACACATGGATGTGCATGCACACATGCCTACATACATCATTCTATCATGGTTGCTTATACAAGGAAATGGTGGCAATATAAGACTCACACCATGGTTTTAAATATGGATTTTATTACATTTGATTTAAAACAAAAAGGAAAAAGAAAATGGTTATGATTGATTTGTTTCTACACTCTTCTTTTGACCTAACCATTCTCACCCACCTTTTAACCTTGGGTAAACTTTCCTTTTGTGTTTTAACTCAAGTTTAATAATATATTCATTGTTTAAACCATGGTTTGAGATGAGAACAAGAAAATATATATTGATATATTTTCATTTTTCTAGCACTAGGGTTATTCTTTTACTCTTGTTAAAAAATATAGCCATCATCTTCTTCTTCCTCTCTCATTTGCTCTCTAGATTTTTGTAGTGAGCAATATACTCATCAAGTTAGGATTTTGAAGTGAGAAAGAGAACCACAACACCATTCTATACAGGTCTAGCCCACTTGTTTGGAGTGTTGCCTTCATTTCGTTCTTTTGATCGGGTGAAGTTGCAAGCTTGGACAAAGCGGACTCCGGGTGGATCATCGGTGACCTAGAGGAGTTCAAGAGGAGCTTTTCCAAACCCCAAGTAGCCGAGGAGTCTAGCGTAGGGAACTACAAAGGTTGTACTCTCTAAACCCTAGCTTTTCCTTTCATGAGATGATGTGAAAAATTTGAAACCCTAATTTTTCTAGGAACGATTCTATGTTCGTTAACTTAGCACCCTAAATATTCAATCTTTGGTTCATGTGATGCTTCCAAACCCTTCATGAGGTGCTAGGCTAACCCAACATTGGTATCAGAGCCGACCTAGAATATTAGGCGACACTTTAACGAAGTTAAAACTCCGATCGAACCGGAAAATACGGATTTTGAGTGCTCTCTGGACATTTTTTAAAAACTGGTTATTTTTAGAATTAAAAATATGCAAAAAATTCAGGAGGTAAATATAAGAGTTACTGTGAAAAACGAGTCAATGAACAGTTATTTTCGCCGCGGAACCGCGGCAATAGCCTGCTTAGGCCGCGGTTCCGCGGCCGTTCTGTTGATTCATGGACTCGTTTTTGTACAGAAACTAATTTCTCTGCTTGTATATGGTTTTGGGTATTTTTAATCTAAATTTAGTTCTGTAAATTCTGGAGATGGTTTTGGACTTGTCGATTCGATCGGAATTTTCATTTCGTGTCTTTTCCGGATAAATTAGAAAGTATTAAAGTGTTTGAACGAGTACCATTTGCTCACTTTTCACGGGGTTTAAATCTTTTGGAGATACGTGCAAGTTTTGTGGTGGTCCCTCTAGAAGATAACAAACCTTAACTCGATTATGTGACCGTCTTGAACTGCCCTTTGAACCTTAGGGTTTGGGGCAGTACGGCGTGCCACATGTGAGGCGTTGGCTTGATCTTCTACGGCCGGACCGCTACTACTGTGTCACACTCCGGTTTTTTGAACTCCGCTCAAGTGTTGAGCTTTAGTGAATCTTGGGTATTTGATCGTTCGTTCGAAAACTTTAATACTGTCTAATTATCTGGAATGTGATGCAATGTGCGGAATTCATATTACTAGACATGAAATACGAAGTATGTGATGTTTCGCATTTACGATGTCTAAAGAGAATGTGGATTCCAGATATTGCAGTTTTACACTTTCTTTTCTGTGACCGTAAGTGTAGTATGTAGTGGTATTGCCGATTGTCGTTGCTATACGTCGACGACAATCGGTGTATGCATACTTACTTACGTTGATGATATGAGATATTTTGTGTTGCTGAGATATGATGTGCAGGATTGTCGCGATTGAATAGCCGGGTTTTTTTTATGTGAGATGAGAGTTTTATATTTTCATTCATGTAAATTCAAATGTAATGTAATATTCTTTTATTTGGGGCACTTCCGGGTTGAGGTCGATGCCACCTGTGTTGTATATTATTTACTTTTTCGCATTAGGATGGACCCAAGGAGGGGAGCACAGGTGACCGGGTTCTGGGGTTCAGTGGGAGGCCATCTCGAGGAGTCGAGACCGGGTCTCCTAAACTCCAGAATTGGTAGGGTCGCTTGCCGCTCTCGTAGGGGTCCAGGGTGTGGGCTTGGCTATTCATCGCAGCTGTGGAATCCGTATTTTCTATTGCTGGCTAAATACTAAATACGGACGTCCTAGTATATCCCACATTATATCTATGTTTCTGCTGCGATATCTGTGATGTGATCATTTAATATGTTCTGATGGATACAGTATATAGTATATATGATATATTATATAGACGTTACTTATGTTTTGCACCCGCACTAGCCCTGCCCTGCTCTGTCGTTAGTTACCTAACCTAACGGTGCACGAGGGGATATCGAGGCGAATGCGGATGGCATAAGTGTACGTCGTATTTATCTGTGATGTTTAGGTGACTTAAATGATGGGACTTCATTAATGTGATTAATGAAAGAAAAGAAACCTAAAAGATGTTGTAGAATCAAATTTTAAATAAAAAGGGTAGCTACAGTTTTGCTTTGCATAGCGGTATATATGATATACCCTGCACCTTATTCGATGAGGAAAGAGCCGAGATCCCTTTACCGGGAGTGACCTCTTTAGCGAAACTGGCAGATGCTACAACACTCGGTTTGACTTTTGATGGCTTTTGGAGTTTTGCTTTGCACAGTGATATATATGATATATCCCGCACCTCATTCGACGAGGAAAGGGCCGACGATCCCTTCACCGGGAGTGACCCCTTTAGCAAAACTATAAAGGCCTCAAAATCACTCCATTTCAAAATTCACTAGATTCAGCAACGATATCAAGTTCATTACGCTCATGGTTTTTCTGAAAAACCTGCGTAGCCCTCCGTCATTTCAGATAGATATTATTTAGTATTCGTGCTATGTTTGTTGACTTAGTCAAGGCGTAGTGTACGGTAGCTAAATAATGTTTATCTGTTACAACATGAGATGTGATTGGATTAGGGCATTCGCACGGCCTTGTTGACTCAGTCAAGGGTCGTACGGGTGGGTTTAATTCAATCGAGAAATGTACGGGTTGAACTTGACTTGCGATTTATGGTTTGTTGACTTAGTCAAGGTCATAGATCGCTAGGGGCAAAAGCATTATCGGGAATTTCAAGTGTTGAAATTTGCAATGAGATTGCATACCTTCTATGAGATAGTTGGATCCCGATACCCACTGTGAGTAATTGTTACTCCTGGGAGAGTTTTACACAGGACAATTAGCCGATCAAGTAGGTGTCTAGAAAGGTGTCAACGGGGTTACGCCTCTGGGAAAACGAGGTTTACTTTAATTAGGTCCGTGCGAAAGCACGGGGAACCTCCCTCAAAGTACCGACACTGGCCTGGCTGAAAGATCGACGAAGTTGTAAGGTGTAATTAATCCCGGCTAGTCTTTCCTTTTAGGGTTTGAAGGAAGATTTAATAAAAACCAGTGGGAGCCATCCTGATTAGATAAGATAATAACCAATCTGATCTTGCAAGAGCATACGCTAAAGTGTTTTCTTCTCTCTCTCTCCAGGTAGCGACCATGTCATGCCCTATTCAAGATAATAATATGGATGTATTGACCGAACCCGCATGTTATACTGTGCAGGGGAACGTTGGACCCATTCTATCTTATAAGTGTTATAAGACTGAACAGGAAACAGGAGAATATCTGGATTCTCACGCTGCCCAAACGGAGAACATGCATGATGATGCACCTTCTTCGGGTGTGTTTGTTATTGAGAACTATTTTTCAGTTCACCCTACGTCCTGGGTATTAGATACCGGATCAGGATCCTACATATGTAAGCAGTTACATGGGCTACGGAAAGGTAGAGAACTGGGAAAAGGTGATCATTCCGTTCAAGTAGGGAATGGGGAAAATGTTGCAGCCAAAGCAGTTGGCAAATATCACCTGGTATTACCAAGTAGTGATACACTAGTCCTGAATGAGTGCTATTATATACCGAACATGATGTGTACCATTATATCAGTTTCTTTATTAAGTAAAGAAGGATATAATTTTGTAGTAAAGGATAATGTTATGAACATATTTCTAGATCAAAAGTTGATTGCATCAGGCTCGTTACATAATGGCATATTCATTCTCAATCAAAATACAATCCTCAATATACAAAACACACACAAGAGGAAAAGCTCAGAAATGAACGAATCCTTCTTGTGGCACTGTAGACTTGGCCATATCAATGAGACACGACTAGCTAAGTTACATAAGAATGGATATTTGAATTCATTCGAATTATCATCTTATGACACTTGCCATTCATGTCTCAAAGGAAAGATGACCAAAACTCCGTTTAGTGGACACGGAGAAAGAGTTACTGAACTCTTAGGACTGGTACATAGTGATGTATGCGGTCCTATGTCTACACACGCCAGAAACGGTTCTTCCTACTTCATTACATTCACTGACGATCTCTCTAGATACGGGCATGTGTTCCTGTTGAAACACAAGTCTGAAGCTTTTGAGAAATTCAAAGAATATAAGCACGAAGTAGAGAGCCAAACGGGCAAAAGTATTAAGATTCTTCGATCTGATCGAGGAGGTGAATACTTAAGCATTGAATTCCTGGATTATCTAAAAGAGAATGAGATTCTCTTTCAGCTTACTCCTCCTTATACACCACAGCACAACGGTGTATCGGAACGAAGGAATCGCACCCTATTAGATATGGTGCGCTCTATGATGAGCAATGCTGAGTTACCTATTTCCTTATGGGGGTATGCGCTTGAGACAGCCATATACCTATTGAATCTGGTTCCGTCTAAATCTGTACCTACCACACCATATGAGATATGGAGTGGGAAGAGACCATATTTTAAACGAATTAAGATATGGGGTTGTCCGGCCTATATCAAAAAGCAAAATCCGGACAAACTCGAGGCACGATCAGTTCTTTCCAAGTTTGTGGGATATCCAAAGAATTCTCAAGGATATTTTTTCTACCAAGCTGAGGAACAAAGAGTGTTTGTTGCTCAACATGCCACCTTTTTGGAAAGGGAATTTCTTGCAAAAGAAATTAGTGGCAAAGAGGTAGAGCTGGAAGAGGTTCCAGCACCACAAACTACAACTAATGATTTTGTAGAACCAGAGGATTCAGTAGTACCCGACGAACCCCAGCCTCTCCGCCGATCTAGTAGGTTTCTCGTCCACCTGAGAGATACAACGGTTTTCTCATTGACGGTGGAAGCGAATATTGCATCATGGAGGATGATGACCCAACTAGTTTCGAGCAGGCCATCACGAGTAGAGACTCAGTGAAATGGCTGGATGCAATGCGGTCCGAGATGGAATCCATGTACACCAACAAAGTGTGGACTTTGGAAGTTGCTCCTGAAGGGGTAAAACCCATTGGGAGCAAGTGGATATTCAAGAAAAAACTTGGTGTAGATGGGAAAGTGGAGACTTTCAAAGCTAGACTTGTTGCGAAGGGTTTTCGTCAAAGACCAGGTGTGGACCATGACGAAACCTTTTCTCCAGTGGCTATGCTTAAATCCATCCGGATCATGCTTGCCATCGCTGCATATCATGACTACGAAATCTGGCAATGGATGTTAAGACCGCCTTTCTAAACGGTGATTTAGAAGAGTGCGTGTACATGACTCAGCCAGAGGGCTTCGTAGATAGTGGGAGCAGCGGGAAGGTGTGCAAGCTGATGAAATCCATTTATGGATTAAAGCAAGCATCGCGGAGTTGGAACATCTGCTTTGACGTCGTTATCAAAGAGTTTGATTTCGTCAAAAACGTAGATGAACCTTGTATCTACAAGAAGGTGGCAGAGAGTAAGGTTGTCTTCCTCGTATTATACGTGGATGACATACTCTTGATAGGAAATGACATTCCTATGCTGCAATCGGTCAAGCTCTTCTTATCACAAAGATTCTCAATGAAAGATCTTGGTGATGTCTCCTGCATATTGGGAATCAGGATCTATAGAGATAGATCCAAACGGATATTGGGATTGTCCCAATCCAGGTACATTGACACCATACTAAAGAGGTTTAGTATGGAAGAATCCAAGCATAGGAACTTACCCACGATCTCTGGAGTCACTCTCTCCAAAGAGATGTCTCCCAAGACTGATTTGGAGAGAGCTCGCATGCAAGGGATACCCTATGCTTCGGCTGTAGGCTCTATCATGTACGTGATGCTATGTACCAGACCCGATGTAGTATACTCACTAAGTGTAGTGAGCAGGTATCAAGCTGATCCTGGAGAGAGTCACTGGACAGCTGTGAAGAGCATTCTCAAGTACTTGCGAAGGACTAAAGAGATGCTCTTGGTGTATGGTAACGGAGAACTCCAAGTGGAGTCCTTTACCGATTCGAGCTTCCAGAGTGATAAAGACGACTCTAAGTCGCAGTCGGGATTTGTTTTTACCCTTTACGGAGGGGCGGTTAGTTGGAAGAGTTCCAAGCAGGAAACCGTGGCAGACTCGACGATGGAGGCTGAATACATCGCTGCCAACGATGCTGCCAAAGAGGCTGTCTGGATCAAGAAGTTCATTACTGAACTTGGAGTGGTTCCATCCATTGAGCATCCAATACCTTTGTATTGTGATAACAATGGAGCGGTGGATTTGGCCAAGGAACCCAGGTCCCATCAGCGATCTAGGCATATTCTGAGGCGGTATCACCTGATCCGGGAGATAGTTGATCGCCAGGAGATCGAGGTCGGGAGGGTTGACACGAAGAATAACACAGCAGATCCACTCACGAAGGCCATTCCTCAGATACAGTTTGAGAGACTCTTCGGGATGGTCGGTATGCGATATTACAGTAGCTGGCCCTAGTGCAAGTGGGAGATTGTTAGTTGTATGATGCCCTAGAGGCCAGTATTGTACAGATGATGTATATTATATTGGATGCTTGGACATATATAGAGATGACTTTCTTGCTCGATATGATAGTATGCTATCTGGTTGCTCTTTATCTTAACATGTATACTAGTCTCTTTAAACTGTCTTATAGTTACATGTTGGTAAATCCCTTAGGATGTGTACTTGATTACCTGGACTATGATGCAGATCATACTAGTGAGGACATGGTAGTCCATAAGTACATCCTTCAAGGTCCCTAGTCATAGGTGTATCGAGACGGGGCATCGATATACCAGTGTAGACTAGCGTATACGCTTCTCGACCCATGGGATGGGCGATGGATGATCCCATATCCATTGGTGTTTGACATCAGAGATGGTATACGGGTGCTCAGTGGAGACTGGGTACACTGGATGGACTCGCCGAGAACTCCCAGATGGTATTATACCTCACGTCAGATGGCAGTTCTCAGGTGACACTTGTGCAGGTTAGTCTGTAGACCCGAGATCGTCATAGAGTCTTGTATGATTCCCACTGTGCTTTGATTTCCACCTTACCACGTCCATGAGGGCGTGCAAAATGGTGGTTTTTGGGTACAGTCCCGAGTCATATGGAGGCAATGAGCGATAGGAGGGGTTTCGTCTCTCCCGGTATTGGGGGTTGATGTTGCGCTGTGCTCGATTGGCCGTAACAGGGAAGTCCCTGGCCAGGGCTGATTCAGAGATTTGCTGGTAAGTGTTACCGGTAGTTTCTCGACCCGTTATGAGCCTCACATCGGCACGACTTATCGGTTATTGGGGTTTGACGTTTACCACCCCTAGACTTGATATGCGACATATCAGACGAAGAGACCGGACTGTACGGGAAGTGTTGCCGGTTGGCTCGACGGGAGTTGTAGCGGGTTCGCTTGTTCTCTTCTGATCGCTCAATACCCGGGTGGCCGTTACGTTTAGCTGACCGCTTACGGCTTGGGGGTGCTTGATATGATCATCACCCACTGCCGGCGTATTGACGAGTCTTAGAGTCCCACAATGGAGTTACCTAGTCCGGGCGAAATGTTGTGGTGCGCGTATGCGATATGCACATGGACCCGATTAAAATACGAGTATAGGATACCGTATATTGATCGGGCAGCTTGCTTTTGGTTAGGGTCGTATGTGATATGGCCGGATTGATAGATCAAGTGTTGATTTATCATTTAACCATTAGATTCTCACTAGAAATCCTTTCTTGTTTCTATGGATGTATGGATGCATGTATGCATTCCTTATTGTTTCATGCACATATGGATGTGCATGCACACATGCCTACATACATCATTCTATCATGGTTGCTTATACAAGAAAATGGTGGCAATATAAGACTCACACTATGGTTTTAAATATGGATTTTATTACATTTGATTTAAAACAAAAAGGAAAAAGAAAATGGTTATGATTGATTTGTTTCTACACTCTTCTTTTGACCTAACCATTCTCACCCACCTTTTAACCTTGGGTAAACTTTCCTTTTGTGTTTTAACTCAAGTTTAATAATATATTCATTGTTTAAACCATGGTTTGAGATAAGAACAAGAAAATATATATTGATATATTTTCATTTTTCTAGCACCAGGGTTATTCTTTTACTCTTGTTAAAAAATATAGCCATCATCTTCTTCTTCCTCTCTCATTTGCTCTCTAGATTTTTGTAGTGAGCAATATACTCATCAAGTTAGGATTTTGAAGTGAGAAAGAGAACCACAACACCATTCTACACAAGTCTAGCCCATTTGTTTGGAGTGTTGCCTTCATTTCGTTCTCTTGATTGGGTGAAGTTGCAAGCTTGGACAAAGCGGACTCCGGGTGGATCATCGGTGGCCTAGAGGAGTTCAAGCGGAGCTTTTTGAAACCCCAAGTAGCCAAGGAGTCTAGCGTAGGGAGCTACAAAAGTTGTACTCTCTAAACCCTAGCTTTTCCTTTCATGAGATGATGTGAAAAATTTGAAACCCTAATTTTTCTAGGAACGATTCTATGTTCGTTAACTTAGCACCCTAAAAATTCAATCTTTGGTTCATGTGATGCTTCCAAACACTTCATGAGGTGCTAGGCTAACCCAACATAATATACATTACATGTATAATAATGGCCTCTAGGGCATACATATAACTAACAGTGCGGATGCAGGAATCGCCGAGCCTCTCGCTGTGTTGGGTCCGGAGAAGAAGCGTCAACCAGTTGAATGACCCAGGGGAAATTGTACCCTTTATAAAATCTAGGTCTTTTATTCGCACCAAAGGCATCCAACACGTGCATCTCGATCCATGAGGTGAAGTAATGCAAAGGGAGATTTACGGGCTTCAAACCTGGCTGGGTGGTGTCGGCCACTATGCTTAGGCCATAATATAAATAGGCCAATCCTGCAACCCCAATAGCCATACGTGTCCTCGCCGCAGCACGATGAGCCGGATAGAAAACAGATGGTCTCATGTAGCGAGGATGCATTGGGAGTGCAAACCAACTCAGCCACAAACAAATGAAGCCCACAAAAATGTTTCCTCATCAATATCCGGAGCGGCAATCTTTGCAAAAGAGACGATGGGGTGTCCGGAATAAAGAACTGCTTTAAATCTGCATCTGCAGTCGGCACTTTGTCCAAGTCAAACCCGGATCATCAAGCTTGGCAAATTTTGCAGCCTTCTTCGATAAAACCTTCAGACGAAGAAAATGGGTAACAAAGTCCTTAAAGCTAACACCATGCCCCCGGACTCCAAAAACAAGCTTTCATAGGTATTTAACACCTTGATCAGGCTCGGGAACTTGTGCAGAATAGCGTTTTCCGAAGTAAGGCCTATGACTATAGATTTGGTAGCAAAGATATACTCGTCGGGAGTAAGTATCTCTTCATAATGCTCCCCTCTGATAGGTAACCCAGAAATAACTGCGAACTCTTCCAGCGAAATCAATACCTCCCGATCCGATAATAGAAACGTATGAGTCGGAATATTCCACTGTTCCAGGAAGGATTTAATCCACCACACATGAGGAGTGTGGTAATAGAAAAGAGACGCGTAGACCGCTGGGTATAACCCAGTTTTCAACAGTAGCGATTTCTTGGCCGATAAGATGTAGAGGACCCACTGGAGGTAACCAATCGGATGTCGAAGGGTCACTCCTATTGTGTAAACCTGATCCTAAGGATGCGCCTCTCCTTGACACATGTGACGCCCCAAAATATTTAGGGCCATCGGCGATTGGACTGGTATCGACGCCATGGAAGGTTGGAGATGACCCTCCGCGATCCAATTGACCTCTTCCACAGCATAAACGACCCGCGGAGGGTCAGCATAATGAATCAACGGGATCGGTTCTGATGGCGCCACACAAGTAAAGAAGCGCCGACCCCGGATAATATAGCTATGCCATGCCCCCCCAGAGATGACGGGATTTCCATTCTGGATCGTAGTTCCAGATTAAAGCAAGGACTTCATGATCAGCAGGGGCGTCGGCAAAAACACTCTCCAAACGAATATAAGAAAAAAAGGAACCGGAAGCCATGGTACCTGAAAAGAAAAACAAGTGGAGGGTTAGCGATTAGCATACTAAAAGCGCCACAGTCTTAAGGAAAATCAGTGGGCCCACAAAATCAAAGTGACGGCTCATCAATGATGAGACATGCGCCCATTGCGAGAATCCAAAAGGATTATCATTAAATGAATTGTCCCATTAAACAGTGGAGTGAAAAACTACCAATATTCTTGAAAAACGGGTTCTGTTAAAAATAACAACAGATTCAAATCTGTAAATAGGCTATTAAAGCCCTAAAAAAGAAAATACTCAAGAACAGGAAGGGAAATAAAATTCCCAAAGTTCCAAAAAAATTCAGAGCCAAGCTCTGCAAGAAAAGATGGAACTAAATTCCTCCACTAATGGGATTAAATCCCAGAAATCCCCATAATGGGAAATATAATGGAATTAAATTCCTAAGACTCTCAAAGATCAGAATCAATGATAGGGTAAAACCCTAATAGGAGAACTAACGATTCTTGAGAATGCCCATTGATTCAAGACCCACGGTCTACCAAAAAAAGAGTTTTTTAAAGATCTTTAAGAGATCAGTTCAAGAAAAGGGCCAAGCTCTGTTAATGGATTAAAAATCCAAAACAAAATAAAAAGTCTTTTAAGAGCTAAGCTCTGTACATAATGCTTACCAAAATTTTTGGTAGAGTTTAACTCTGAAGGAGTTCTGTGGGCAGAGATATAAGCTCTGAAATGAGAATTAAATTCTCAAGAAAGAAAAAAGTTCAAGGAGGAAGATGATAAGACAACAGTCATCTTAAGCACCAAAGGCCTTATTTATAGGATGTGGGGAGGACGATTCAAGTTCCTAGAAGATCCAACGGTGGTAAAAGTGATACCGTTGCACTCACGTGTAAGTAACGCGAGAACAACGGTGGGGGGCATTTGTTCCCCTAATATTCAAACATAATAAAAATAGCTAAGCACTGTTAAATTTTAACGAGGCAGCGCCTCACATGCTCCCCACGAGGGCGCCAGCACCAATGCCGACCCCTTAGGATTTAATCCTATGGTGGCCGCACGTGAAGCTCACATGGGCGCCAATGTGCAAAGCACAGGAGCGTCTATCATACATAAGAATTGAATTCTTAAGTGGTGCCCATATGCACAACACGTGAGCACTAGCGTCCAAGTTAAAATTATGTAGAATTAAATTCTACATGGGGATATTTCCCGAAAAAAACTGGAATACTCTCTGTTAAATAAAGCTGGGATCAAAGATCCAATGGTGATAATAAATCATCAAATAATAGAAATAAATTCTATTGGAAAAAAATCTCCAAAATCTTCCTAAGTGGGAAAAAATATTCTCGGTTGGGTCAAAAATATAATGATAGAATTAAATTCTATTTTGGGAATATATTTCCCCAATCTTTCTAAACAAGGAAAGATCGCTCTCTGTAAAGCCCTTGGACTAAAAATCCAATGGTGATTAAAAATCACTGTTTGACAGAATAAAATTCTTTATATGGAAAATATTTCCCTAATCTTGTTAAAAACAAGAAGACATATTCTGTGAAACAAAAATCACTGGATCAAATATCCAACGGTGCGTAAAATCCCCCGAATAAATTCTGAGACCAATTAAATCATTTGGTGTCTCTCAAATGAGAGATCTTCTCAAACTAATTAACAAATTTGCCTCTACTATATAAAGGAACCAAGACTTCAAGTCTCATAGAGAGGATCGACCCCATAAGTTTCCAAAAAGAAAAAAAGGAAAACATAGAATTTAATTCTCAGAAAAAGAAGTAGATCCACCTCCTTTCAAACTCTAGGTAAAAAATAAAGAGACCAAAATATCTCCTTTGTAAAAAGAACTTAGTTCTTCCTCTAATATGAGATTTGCAAAACAAATCCCCCCACAAGTTAAGAATGTAATTCTCATCGGAGAGATTCTATTCTGCAAACTTAAAATCTAGGGGAAAGAACTAGATTGAAAAAATGAACCTATCCTATTGTAATTCAATTCCTCTAAAAATAGGGTTTAATCTTAAAAGGAAACTTAGTTCTTATAAAAAATTATAAGAACTTAGTTCTTAAAGGAAACTTGATCCCAGATCTTTAAAACAAAGGTTCTGGTGATCATTAATGGTCAAAATGCCATTAATAGAGATTCAATCTCTAAAAAGAAAAAAACTTAGCGCTTTACGTGTTTCCTACGTGGGCACCTCCAACAGATTCCCAAACAAAAGGAATCTGCGCCTCACGTGAAAAACATGTGGGCGCCCAAAACAGAAGGCCAGCGCCTCATGTGAAATACACACGAGCGCTGAGTAAAGTGCTTAACACTTCATACGCAGCCAAAACGGCTGAGAGCTTAGCACTGATTGGGCAGCGCCTAGAGCCTCACGTGAAACACATATGGACGCTCAACAAAATAAATGGGATAGCGCCACACGTGCTCCTCACGTGGACGCCATATAAAAAGTGCTTAACACTATATAGTCAAAATGACTGAGTGCTTAGCACTGATTGGGCAGCGCCCATAACTGAAGGCTTCACATAATACCCATATGAACACCAGAGCTTCAAACACGTGCTTAGTACTTTTGCATAAAAAAAGGATGGCTGAACAAGCAGTACCCGAATAAGTGCTTAGCATTTTTTGAACAAAAAAAGGACTGAGCAGACTAAGCCCAAATTGGCTAAGTCTCTCTAAAATGTTTTCTTACAGCTGAGCCCAAATGCTCTGTTGTTAGATCTTAAATAAAAATGATTCTTAAAATATTGCTAAGTTGATTTTAGTCTCAAATAAGACTAACGTATTCTTAGTTAAAAATAAATTGAGCCCAAACGCTCACATATTTAAGTTGATCTTAATCTCAAACTAGATTAACGGTCCTTAAATAAAACAAAACATTTTTGAACTAAAGGAATATATAACCTAAGTTCAAAATCCAAACCTAAATCTAAAATATACTGATTTGGGCTGATCTGCGCCCTACAGGTGACGACATAAAATAGTCTTCATATACAATACACGGGCAACCAAAATAAAAAAAAATATACACGGCACGAAGTGAACTGCTGGAGAAGGAGAAAGTTGTTATCGCAACGCGATAATGTAAATAACTGCAGGGGCTTGCGCCTGCAGAGAAGAGTGTCCCCACAATAAAAAACCCCTCATAAATGAGGAGGATTCTGATAAAGTCTGCTACAACGGTCGCATATATCCAAACCTCCGATATATGGTGCCATAAATCAACTTGGTATCTTCGGAGATGGGGATGGATATGTCCAAATAGTATCTGTCCCTAAATTCAGGCTAGACGTCCCAACGTCTCGGTCCGGTCTTTCGGTGCTGAGCACCATCTCAGAAGGGTGCGATTATGACTCATCGGGGCTCGTAATTGAGCCTAACCTGAAGTAAAAAGCGTCATGACAAATACCTAACGCTTGTTCTTCCAACAGTAATATGACTTAAGAAAATTACTTGAAGACGTCTTGTCCAGTCTCAGAAGGGATCAGAGCCATGACAGTCGCGGGGCTACTTGAGCAGCAACCTAAAGGACTGCATATCGAGAAATATATCAGCCGACGCGACGGTACGATGGACTTAAATATAGTACCTCAAACCTAATGGACCTCTATCAAAAATAGGGTTATCTATATTTCACGTTAGGATACACGTGCGGGATCCTCTCGACTTTTCTCGACTCGTAGGGAAAAATATCTTTATGAAACCCTCATGGCTCATAAAGGTGAAAAGCCTTAGGCGACGGGGATATCAGCCTATTTCCTAAGAACTGTGGTCTTACAAAGAGGTCCAAACTAACTCTTGTATACTATCCACGGGCCACATTCTCCAAAATCGCACACCGATGAGGATAAGAAGACACTTACGGGTCCTCTCGACTCATAAGAGGAAAATTCTGTTGTGAGATCCTTATGACTTTCAAGAGAAAACGCACTTAGGAGTCCTCACGACTTTTAATGAGAAAATACACCTAAAAGATCCTCTCGACTCGTAGAGAGAACCATCTTTATGAGACCGTCACGGCTCATAAAGTAGAAAAGCCTTAGGCGACATATCTAAACTTGTTTTCAAAGCCATCGCTGCCCTACAAGAAGGTCCAAACCGACTCTTTTATACTATCCACGGCCCACATTCGCCAATAAAGTGAAGAAGCCACTTAAGGGTCCTATCGACGCGTAAGGAGAAAATACCTGTGTGAGATCCTTACAACTCATGAAGGAGAAAGACACATAGGAATTCTCACAATTTCTAAGGAGAATACGCACCTATGAGATCCTTACGACTCATAGGGAGAAAAAGCCTTCTTAAGACCCTTACGACTCATGAAGGTGAAAAAGTCTTAGGCGACATGGATCCTAAACTTGTCTCCTAAACCATCAATTCTATGGCAATGCATTACCTTGCACTACATAATCTACGTACAAACATACGTTGGCAAAATAGTGGGGGGCATTTGTTCCCGCCAATTTTTTTTGGCTCAGAGATTGCCGTTCCTTTATAAAAATAAAAGGAAAACCACCACGTGTTAAACACGTGCACCCATATGCAAAACATGTAGGTACCGCCTCAGTTTGGATTAAATCCTTGAGCACCTCACGTGTTTCCTACGTGAGCGCCAGCGCTAGTCACTGTTAAGATTAAATCCTATAGTGGCGCCTCACGTGGAACACATGTGAGTGCCGGTGTGCAAAGCACGTGAGTGACTATTTATAAATGAATTAGATTCTTAAGCGGCGCCTGCGTGCATAGCACGTAAGCATCAGCGCCCAAATTAAAGAGGGTAGAATTAAATTCTACATGGGGAATATTTCCTTAAAAACTGGGATATTCTCTATTAAACAGAGCCGTTGGATCAAAGATCCAATGATGATAATAAAATCATCAAATGATAGAATTAAATTCTATTAGGGAGAAAATATCCTCCTGATATTTCTAAATACGGAAGATATTCTCTGTTGGATCAAAGATCCAATGTTAGAATTAAATTCTATTTGTAGGAAATATTTCCCAGATCTTTTTCAAACTAGAAAAATCCTCTCTGTTAAACAAAGGACCCTTGGATCAAAAATCTAACGGTGATTATAAAATCACCAATTAAACCATCTGATAGAATAAAATTCTATGTTACCTAGTCTTGTTGAACTAATAAGATATTCATATGATAGAATAAGATTCTAATCTTATTAAACTAACAAGATATTCATAAGATAAAATAAAATCTATCTTAGGAAAATATTTCCTAATATTATTAAACAAATAAGAAATTTTCTCTGTTAAACAAAGAGCCTTTAGTTAAAATCCAACGGTGAATAAAATTCACTGGTTGATCTAAAAGATCAATTGGATTGATTATGAAATCAATCATGATCTCAATGAGAGATTTTCGCAACAAATTGATTCTTTTCTTTCTTCTATAAATAGAAACAAAGAGATGAAAAGAATGAGGAGGACTGGATATAAAAAAAAGAGAGGAGACCCCCATAATTGTCTGTAAAAATATAGAAGGCTCTCCAAAACATTCCACAAATAACAGAGAATTTAATTCTCAGTAAAGAAGAAAGATCTTCCTCCTCAAAACCCTAGGTAAAGAAAACACAGAGATCAAAATATCTCATTTACCTATCTAAGGGTTTAACCCTTCTCAAAGAACTTTGTTCCTTCTCTAGATCTGAGATCCACAAGACAAGTCTCCTACAAGTTGAGAATTTAATTCTCATCGGAAAGATCTTGTTCTTGAGAATAAAAAATTTAAGGAAGAACAAAGAAGAACATGAAGAAGATGAGGTTCATAATACTCCAGAAACTCAGTTCTTTCAAATCAAGAACTTAGTTCTTTAAGAACCCGATCCAAGATCCTCAAAATAGTGATTTTGGTGATCCTTAATGGTCAAAATGCCATTAATAGAGGTTTAACCTCTCTGAAAACATGTTCAAAAGAACATGTACTATAGAACATGGAGAAAATGGAGTCCATAATACTCCAGGAACTTAGTTCGTTCAAATCAAGAACTTAGTTCTTAAAGAACCTGATCTCAGATCCTCAAAATAGTGATCTTGGTGATCTTTAATGGTCAAATACCATTAACAAAGATTTAAGTTCTTTAAAAATATCAACAGAGATTAAATCTTCAAAGAACTCAGCGCCTTACGTGAAAAGCATGTGAGCACCCAAGGCTAAGTTACATAGCGCCTCACGTGAAACATATGTGAGCGCCAGAAAACAGAAAATATTAGTGTTTAGCACTAGTGCAGCGCCTTACGTGAAACATACGTGCGAGCCAGTCACATGAAACACATGTGAGCGCCACAAAAGACTTCTGCTTAGCACTATCATTGCGTCTCACGTGAAACACACGTGAGTGCTATATGCAGCTGAGTGCTTAGCACTGCTGGCTGTTACAGAAACCTAATCTTAGCCCAAATTGGCCAAGCTTATATTCATGATATCCAAACTGATCTTAGTCCCATACATGACTAACGATCTTCATCCCATACCCTTTAATTTAATCTTAGTCTCAAATATGACTAGCGATTCTTAGATCCACCATGATCTTTTCGCTCAAATACGAGATTTGGTTTATGGGTACATCTCTTTACACCTCTGATATATGTAGTTGTAATTCCTCAACGTCTTCAGAGGTGGCGGGTCCCGATAACTAACAACTCATTTCATCCCATATTGATACACTTCCAAATTGACGTGCACGCCTCAAATTAGACCGCACCCCAAATTGGGCACATTCCATATCACCATCGTTCACTTTGCCATTTAACAAATACACGTGCGCGTAAGATAAATATTGGACCGAAATGTTCTTAAACTAATGTTCGTCTCAAACATGATGATGTTGGACCGCAATGTCCTTTAATTAATATAATTGGGCCCATATGCTCGTTTGTTTCTAAGTTGATCTTAGTCTCAAATATGACTAACGATTCTTAAATCAAACCCAAATATCTTATGAACTGATGGACCTCATTTATATGAGATTTGCGTCATAAGTTTATTCCTGTTGGCAAACCAAGCTACCAATGTAGATCTCGTCAAGCAAATTGTTGACCCAAACCCCAAATCTAAAATGTACGGATTTAGACTAATCCGTGCCCTACAGGTGACGAAATAAATTAGTCTCCATATACAATCCACAGGAAACCAAAATAAAACAAAATACAAACGACACGAAGTGAACTATTGGAGCAAGAGAAAGTGGTTATCGCAACGCGATAACGTAATTAACTGCAGGGGTTTGCGCCTACAGGGAAGAGTGAACCTACAATCAAAAACCCCTCATAAATGAGGGGGAATCTGATGAAGTCTGTTACAACGGTAGAATCTATCCAAACCTTCGATATATGGTGCCATAAATCAACTTGGTATCTTCGGAGAGGTGGATATGTTCAAATAGCATCTGCCTCCAAATTCAGGCTAGACGTCCAAACGTCTCGGTCCGGTCTTTCGGCAGTAAACAAGGCTCAAAACACGGGGAATTCTTTTTTCTTTCTTTCTCCCTTTTTATAAGGGAACAAATATATCCAACCACCTCTCCAAAAATGCCAAGTTGATTTATTGCACCGTATATCGGAGGTTTGGACAGATGCGACCAATGCAGCAGAGTTTATCAGATTTCCCTTCATTTGTGATGGGTTTTTGATTGTGGGGACGCTCTTCCCTGCACCCGCAAGCCCCTGCAGTTAATTACGCTATCATATTGCGATAACAACTTTCACTTGCTCTAGTAGGCCACTTCGTGTTGTGTTATATATTGTTTTTATGGGGTTGCCCTTGGATTGTGTACGGAGATTAATATATTGTTGGGTTAGCCTAGCACCTCATGAAGGGTTTGGAAGCTTCACATGTACCAAAGGTTGAGTTTTTAGGGTGCTAAGTTAACGAACATAGAATCGTTCCTAGAAAAATTAGGGTTTCAAATTTTTCACATCATCTCAAGAAAGAAAAGCTAGGGTTTAGAGAGTACAACCTTTGTAGCTCCCTACGCTAGACTCCTCGGCTACTTGGTGTTTGAAAAATCTCTGCTTGAACTCCTCTAGGTCACCGATGATCCACCCGGAGTCCTCTTTGTCCAAGCTTGCAACTTCACCTGATCAAGAGAACGAAATGAAGCTAACACTCCAAACAAGTGGGCTAGACTTGTGTAGAATGGTGTTGTGGTTCTCTTTCTCACTTTAAAATCCTAACTTGATGAGTATATTGCTCACAACAAAAATCTAGAGAGCAAATGAGAGAGGAAGAAGAAGATGATGGCTATATTTTTTAACAAGAGTGAAAAGAATAACCCTTGTTCTAGAAAAATGAAAATATATCAATATATATTTTCTTGTTCTCATCTCAAACCATGGTTTAAAAAATGAATATATTATTAAACTTGAGTTAAAACACAAAAGGAAAGTTTACCCAAGGTTAAAAGGTGGGTGAGAATGGTTAGGTCAAAAGAAGAGTGTAGAAACAAATCAATCATAACCATTTTCTTTTTCCTTTTTGTTTTAAATCAAATGTAATAAAATCCATATTTAAAACCATGGTGTGAGTCTTATATTGCTACCATTTTCATGTATGTACAACCATGAAGGATGTATGTATGTATGTATATGTGAATGAACATCCATATGTGCATGAATCTAAAAAGAGAACATACATGCATGCATACATCCATCAAATACAACAAAGGATTTCTAGTGAGAAACTAATGGTTAAATGATAAATCAACACTTGATTTATCAATCCGGTCATATCACATATGACCCTAACCAAAAGCAAGCCGCCCGATCAATATACAGTATCCCATACTCGCATTTTAATCGGGTCCATGCACATATCGCATACGCGCACCACAACATTTCGCCTGGACTAGGTAACTCCATTGTGGGACTCTAAGACTCGTCAATACGCCGGCAGTGGGTGATGATCATATCAAGCACCCCCAAGCCGTAAGCGGTTAGCTAAACGTAACGGCCACCCGGGTATTGAGCGATTAGAAGAGAACAAGCGAACCTGCTACAACTCCCGTCGAGCCAACCGGCAACACTTCCCGTACAGTCCGGTCTCCTTGTCTGATATGTCGCATATCAAGTCTAGGGGTAGTAAACGTCAGACCCTAATAACCGATAAGTCGTGCCGATGTGAGGCTCATAACGGGTCGAGAAACTACTGGTAACACTTATCAGCAAATCTTTGAATCAGCCCTGGCCAGGGACTTCCCTGTTACGGCCAATCGAGCACAGCGCAACATCAACCCCCAATACCGGGAGAGACGAAACCCCTCCTATCGCTCATTGCCTCCATGTGACTCGGGACTGTACCTAAAAACCACCGTTTTGCACGCCCTCATAGACGTGGTAAGGTGGAAATCAAAGCACAGTGGGAATCACACAAGACTCTATGATGATCTCAGGTCTACAGACTAACCTGTACAAGTGTCACCTGAGAACTGCCATCTGACGTGAGGTATAATACCATCTGGGAGTTCTCGGAGAGTCCGTCCAGTGTACCCAGTCTCCACTGAGCACCCGTATACCATCTCTGATGTCAAACACCAATGGATATGGGATCATCCATCGCCCATCTCATGGGTCGAGAGGCGTATACGCTAGTCTAAACTGGTATATCGATGCACCGTCTCGATACACCTACGACTAGGGACCTTGAAGGATGTACTTATGGACTACCATGTCCCCACTAGTATGATCTGCATCATAGTCCAGGTAGTCAAGTACACATCCTAAGGGATTTACCAACATGTAACTATAAGACAGTATAATGAGACTGTTAGTTATATGTATGCCCTAGAGGCCATTACTGTACATACGATGTATATTGTAGTGGATGCTAGGACATATATAGGGAGGACTTTCTTGCTCGACATGATAGTATGCTATCTGGTTGTACTTTATCTTAACATGTACTTTAATTGTCTCTATATTACATGTTGATAAAGCCCTTAGGAAATGTACTCGACTACTGGGACTATGATGAGATCATACTAGTGGGGCCACGGTTGTCGACGAGTACATCCTATAACAGTTCTTAGTCGAGGGTGTATCGAGACAGGGCATCGATGCACCAGAGTAGACTAGCGTATACGCATCTTGACCCATATGATGGGCGATGGATGATCCCATATCCATCGGTGTTTGACATCAAGGATGGTGTACGGGTGCTCAGTGGAGACTGGGTATACTGGACGGACTCGCCGAGAACTCCCAGATGGTATTATACCATACGTCAGATGGCAGTTCTCCGGTGACACTGGTACAGAGTAGTCTGTTGACCCGAGATCGTCATAGAGTCTTGTGTGGTTCCCACTGTGCTTTGATTTCCATCATACCACGTCCAAGAGGGCATGCAAAAAGGTGGCTTTTGGGTACAGTCCCGAATCATATGGAGGCAATGAGCGATAGGAGGGGATTCGTCTCTCCCGGTATAGGGAGTTGATGTTGTGCTGTGTTCGATTGGCTATAACCGGAAATCCCTGGCCAGGGTTGCTGAGATTTACTGGTAAGTGTTATCAGTAGTTTCTCGAACTGTTATAGACCTCATATCGACACGACTTATCAAGCTACTGGGGCCTGACGTTTACCACCCCTAGGCGAGATATGCGACATATAAGACGACGAGACCGGACTGTACGGGAGTGTTACTGTTTGGATTCACAGGAGAAGTTACAGGCTTGCTTGTTGATCTTCTGAGCGCTCAATACCTGGGTGGCTGTTACGTTTAGCTGACCGCTTGCAGCTTGTGGGTGTTTGATATGATCATCACCTACTGCCGGCGTATTGACGATTCTTTAGAGTCCTACACAGAGGTTTCTTGACTCAGGCAAAACGGAGTAGGAGCACATATGTGATATGTGCGGGACCGAGGATAATGCGGTATGTGATATCGTATTGTATTCTCGCGATATTTGATATCAGCCGGGTCATCGGATCAAGTGTTGATTCGATGAATCTGTACGGATAAATATTAGCCGGTTATATGCGATATAGCCGGATTGTCGTATCAAGTGTTGATTCGATAATTTAATTTATAATAATATATTTGATATATTAAATTGCATTAACTAATATTTGCTCACTAAAAGATTCTTTTTCTCACTCGGGTAATACATTGATATATATGCGATATATGTTAAATATATTATTTTATTTTGTTACAATAAATATTGTATATGTGATATATAATATTGTAACATATTATAATTGTTAATGCAACATGATTAGAGGAGTTTAAACATGATTATGGTTTGGATTAGGGTTAAACATTCTAGAAGTTTCTAGATGGTTTTTACTTTGTCATGATAAAGATATTTGTGTTGATCTTTATCCATGACTCACCCTTAACCCAACCCAAACCCCAACCCTAGTAAACTCTCTACAATGGTTAAGTGAACCATGGTTGCATAAATAATTATGATAACCTTTTTATTATTCATCACAAATGATTTATCATCTTCTTCCTCCTTCATTCTTCCATGAAAAACCTTGCTTGTTTTTTCGAAGGTGATGAATAATTGTGAGAAAAATATAAATAAAGAGAGCAAAAATCCTACTTCATCATCCTCATCTTCCCTTGCATTTAGATGAGGGTGTTCACATCATTTCATGAGTGTTAGCTTGTGTTAAAGAAACTTCGAGGTAGATCATCTTAGTATCGAAGATCGGAAGCAAAGGTTGCGTCTTTCTCTTCGTGGAACCTCTCGAGAGTCCGGATCCCGATGATCGTAGCGAAGGGACCACAACACGGAGCATATGAAGTGAAGGACCGGATCTACAAAGGTTGTAATCTCTCTCACTTAGTGTTAAAATGTTTAGCATGATAGTTTTCGCCTAATCTCTAGCTTAAAGTTCCGTATTCGGGTTGTTCGGCACGACTAATTTTTGAATCGGGCATGGTTGATGCCTCGTAGACCCTTGTGCGCGTGCCTAGCAACTCTACAGTGGTATCAGAGCCAAGCTAGAGCTTTAGGCGAAGTCTGAACGAAGTTTAAAGTCCGATCGAAACCCGAAACCCCGATAAAACATGCTCTCTGGAAATTTTCTAAAAATTGGGATTTTTCCACATTAAAAATATCCAAAAATTACAGCAGGTAATTACAAGAATTACTGTGAAGCACGTGAGCGCAATTCGACCAAAGAGCCGCGGAACCGCGGCCCCACCCCAGCTTGTGCGGCGGTTCCGCGGCCACGTGATCGATTCTGCGCACGTGCCTTTCACAGTAACTCCTAATTTTTAATGTTGTATTTTCTGGAAATTTTTATTTTTTATTCAACTGTTGAATTATCTAGGTTGTATTGGGGACTTAAAGTTTTGATCGGATATTATAACTTTGTTTAGTTTTGTCCGGATAATT
Organism: Agapanthus africanus; assembly: GCA_030015575.1. Classification (NCBI taxonomy): domain Eukaryota; kingdom Viridiplantae; phylum Streptophyta; class Magnoliopsida; order Asparagales; family Amaryllidaceae; genus Agapanthus; species Agapanthus africanus. Next base: position 100,110,880 of record JASDDO010000008.1, read on the forward strand.
TTAGAAACTGTTAAAAAGTTCGAACGGATATCAATAACTCACTTTTTCCCCTGTCGAATTTTTTTTCAAAAGTTGGATTTTTCCTTATGTTTAAGAATGTTCTAAGTCGTGCAAGTAACGTGATGGACCCTCTAGAAGACAACAAACCTTAACTCGATTATGTGACCGTCTTGAACTGCTCTTTGAACCTTAGGGTTTGGGGCAGTACGGCGTGCCACATGTGAGGCGTTGGCTTTACCCTTCTACGGCTGGACCATTGGTACTGTGGCATGTAATGGATGTTTTTAAACTGTTTTCAAGTGTTGAAATATATTGGGGAAATCTTGGGTGCTTGATGATTCGATCGGAAAGTTTAATTTTTTCTATTTATCTGGAATGTGATACAATAATTGGAATCCACAGGTAGTTATGAGATAACTGATTTGAATATTATAGACATAGCAGTTTAGTCTCAGATGATCGGTTGCCACGGAATTTTGATACGATCAAAAGTCCGTCGCAATCACGTAGCGTACGCGGATACTCGCCGGGTAAAATTAATAGACAGCTTCACTCCATAGCCCCGACCAAGTGACTGTAGGAGAACCCCGTCGCCGAAAGCATCCGTTCGGGTGCTCCCGGTAGCGGTGTTCCGCCTTGGTGCATTTTGTCGACGGTATCGGGGGTGCGGCCGTTTACTAAAGTTTGCGACGAGCATTCGATCAGGACGTCGGGAATCTTGTTGAATTGCCTGACTTGATATTGAAAAGAGTTTTCGATAATGAGACTAAAATGCGGGGTTTATAATTGTTAGGCATGCGATGTCTAAGGAATTCATTTGGTTAGGCATGCGATGTCTAAGGAGGTTGCGGATTCCAACTGTTGTAGTTTTACTCTTTCTTTTCTGTGACCGTAAGCGTAGTATGTGGTGTATCGCCGGCTTCGTTGCTATACATCAACGACAATCGGGATACGCATACTTGCTTACGTTGATGATATGAGATATTATGTGTTGCTGTGATATGTTATATTGGATCGTCGCGTTTCGAATAGCCGGGGGTTTATATGAGATGAGAGTTTTTCTTTTTCATTCATGTAAAATTCATTTGTATGTAATATTCTTTTATTGGGGCACTTCCAGGTAGCGGAAGATGTCACCATTGTATATTATTTACTTTTCCGCATTAGGTAGACCCAAGGAGGGGAGCACAAGTAACCGGGTTCTAGGGTCCAGTGGGAGACCATCTCGAGGAGTCGAGACCGGGTCTCCTAACCCTAGAATTGGCGGTGTTACTTGCCGCTCTCGTGGGGGTCTAGGGATGTGGGTTTGGCTATTCATCGCGACCGTGGAATCCGTGTTTTATACTGGCTCGTATTGAAAACACCGACGTCCTAGTATATCCAATATTTCATATATGTTCTTCTGCTGCAATGTTCTGTGATGAGATCATATTACTGCCTGAGACGAATGTTTATATATTATATATATGAGATATATGTTATATTGCAGATTTCGTTTCAAAAGAGATGCTTGTGAAGCATAATTAAAATGGGACTTCATTAATGAGATTAATGAAATAAAATAAACCTAAGATGTTGTAGAAACTTGTTTATAAAAACTGGTAGCTACAGTTCTTGCTTTGCATAGCGGTGTTCCTTGTAGAACATCCAGCACCTTATTCGATAAGAAAAGGACCGAGATCCCTTCACCGGGAGTGACTCCTTTAGCAATAACTGGCAGATGCTACAAACTCGGTTTGTCTTTTGATTGCTACTATAGTTCTTGCTTTGCACAGCGGTATATATGATATATCCTGCACCTTATTCGATGAGGAAATGGCCGACGATCCCTTCACCGGGAGTGACCCCTTTAGCAAAACTAGAAAAGCCTCAAAAACACTCCATTTAAAATCACTCGATTCTACGACGATATCAAGTTCATTACGCAAAGGGTTTTCTGAAAAACCCGTCGTAGCCCTCCGTCATTTCAGATAAGTACTGGTTAGTATTCGTGCTACGTTTGTTGACCTTAGTCAAGGCGTAGTGTGCGGTAGCTGATTAGTGCTTATCTGTATAAGCATATGATGCGATTGAGTTAGGGTAGTCGTGCGACTTTGTTGACCTTAGCCAAGGGTCGTGCGGGTGGGTTTAATTCAATCGGGAAATGACGGGTTGAACTTGGCTAGCACTTATGATTTGTTGACCTTAGCCAAGGTCATAAGCTGCTAGGGGCAAAATATTATTGGGAATTTCAAGTGTTGAAATTTTCAATGAGATTGCATACCTTCTATAAGATAGTTGGATCCCGATACCCGCTGAGAGTAAGAGTTACTCCTGGGAGAGTTTTACACATTACAATTAGCCAATCAAGTAGGTGTCTAGAAAGGTGTTAATAGGGTTACGCCTCTGGGAAAATGAGGTTTACTATAATTAGGTTCGTGCGAAAGCACGGGGGACCTCCCTCAAAGTACCGACACTGGCCTGGCTGAAAGATTGGCGAACTTGTAGCGTGTAATTAATCCCGGCTAGTCTTTCCTTTTAGGGTTTGAAGGAAGATTTGACTAAAACAGTGGGAGACATCCTGATTAGATATATTAGATAACCAATCTAATCTTGCAAGAGCATACGCTGAGTGTTTTCTTCTCTCCCTCTCCAGATAGCGACCATATCACGCCTTAATCAAGATAATAAAAACGGATATATTGACCGAACCCGCTTGTTATACTGAGCTGGGGAACGTTGGTCCCGCTCCAACTTATAATTGTTATAAGACAGAGCAGGAAATTGGGGAATACCAGATTTCCCGTGCCGCCCAAACGAAGAAAGTGCATATTGATGCATCATCTTCGGGTGTGTTCATTACAGAGAACTGTTTCTCAGTATTCTTTACGTCCAGGGTATGTGATACCGGATCAGGATCCCGCATATGTAATCTGTTACATGGGCTACAGAAAGGTAAAGAACTGAGAACGGGTGATAAGTTTCATGAGGCATGAAAACGGTGCAAGTGTTGCAGCCAAGTCTGTTGGTCACTATCACCCTGTATTACTAGAATACATTGATTCTGAACAAATGTTATTAGATACCGAACCTGATATACAAAATCATATCACTCTCTTTATTAGTAAATAAAGGATATAATTTTGTATTGTTGGACAATATTTTGAACATTTCCTATATCAATAGTTGATCGGTTCAGGTACGTTATCTAAAAGCATTGACGTTCTAAATCAAACTACAGTTCTTAGTATACAGAACACACACAAGAGGAAGAGTTCAGAAATGAACAAATCCTTCTTGAGGCATTGTAGACTAGGTCATATCAATGCGACCCGACTGGCTGAAGTTATATTTAGATGCATATTAAATTTGTTTGAATTTACATCTTGTGAAACTTGCCGGTCATATCACAAAGATAAGATGATCACAGCTTTGTTTATTGGAAACAGAGAAAGAGTTAGTGAACTTTTGGGATTGATACATGCTGATGTATGAAAGTCCCCTGTCTACACATGCCAAGATCGATTCTTTGTACTTCATTACATTCTCTGATAATCTCTCAAGATTCAGACATATGTTCCTGCTGAAACACAAGTCCGAACCTTTTGAGATATTCACAGAATATAAGTTAGAAGTAGAGAAAAACAAAATACGGGTATAAGTATTATGTCCTTTGATGAGATCAAGGAGGAGAATACTTGAGCACGGAATTCCTGGACTATTCTAAAGGAGAATGAGATTCTCTCTCAGCATTACTCCTTCGTATACACCATAGAACGATGGTATATCGGGGCGGAGCAATAGCACCCTATGTGATATGGTGTGCTCTATGATGAGTACTACTGAGTTTCCTGTTTCCTTTTGGGAGTTATGCACTTGAGAAGCTGCATACCTATTGAATAAGGTTCAAATCAAATCAGTTGCCTACCACTTCATATATGATATGGAAAGGGAAGAGCCCATATCTTAAGCTTGTTAAGATTTGGGGTTGTCCGGCTTGTGTCTAAAAGCAAAATCCGGACAAGCTCGAGGCATGGTCTGTAATGTAGAGCTGGAAATGTTCCAGCTATACAAACTACAGCTGATGATTTGGTAGAACCAAAGGATTTAATAGTTTCCAACGAACCTCAGCCTCTCCGCCGATCTAGTAGGGTTCCTCACTCACCTGAGAGACACTTTGGTTTCTCTATGATAGTGGGAGCGAGGATTGCATCATGAGATGATGACCCAACTAGTTTCGGCCATCAGGAGTGGGACTCTGTAAGAATGGCTGGATGCTTATCGATCTGAGATGGAATCCTTATACACCAACAAAGTATGGACTTTGGTTGCTTTATCTGAAGGGTTAAATCCCCATCAGGAGCGAGTATATCTTGAGAAGATTATTTGGTGTACATGGAAAAGTTGAGACTTTCAAAGCTATGCTTAAGTCCATCCAGATCCTACTTGCCACGGCTACATACCATGACTACGATATCTGGTGGTTGGGTGTCATGACTGCTTTTCTAAAATGATGTTTTAGAAAAGAGCGTCTATAAGTACACAGCCAGAGGGCTTCGTAGATAGTGGGAGCAGCGGAAACGTGTGCAAAATGTTTTATATGATAAAACAGGCAACGCGGAGTTGGAACATCTGTTTTGATGTGGTAGTCAAAGAGTTTGACTTCATCAAAATGATAGATGAACCTTGTATATACAAAAAGGTAGTAGGGAGTATGGTGGTGATCCTCGTAGAGTACGTGGATGACATACTCTTGATAGGGAAGGAGTTTCCTATGCTACGCTCGGTTAATCTCCGCTTATCACAAGGATTCTCCATATAGGATCAAAGTGACACCTCCTATATCCTGGGTTCTTGGATCTATGAGATAGATCTAATTGGATGTTAGGATACTCACTAGTTGTAGTGAGATGGTATCAATCGATCCTGGGAAGAATCACTGGAAAGGTTCCATGGTGACAAGGACGACTGAATGTCAGTCGCAGGCATTGTCTATACCCTCAGTAGAGGGACGGTATGTTGGAAGAGTTCCAAGCTAAATACCGTGACATACTAGACGATTAAAGGCAAGATACATCGTTACCAAGGATGCTACCAAAGAGGCAGTCTGGATATATATAAGTTCATAAGATGAACTTCGTTCCTACCATTGTGTGACAATGGAGTTGTGGCTTCAGCCAAGGAACTACCGTCCCATCAGAAATCCAGATATAATTCTTAGGGAGTGTCACCTGATCATGGAGATGGTTGATCTCCAGGGAGATCGAGGTTAGGAAATCTTCTTTTGCAGTATCGTTGGCAGCGATGTATTCAGCCTCCATCGTCGAGTCTGCCACGGTTTCCTGCTTGGAAATCTTCTAGCTAACCGCCCCTCCGTAAAGGGTAAAGACAAATCCCGACTGCGACTTAGAGTCTTCCTTATCACTCTGGAAGCTCGAATCGGTAAAGGACTCTACTTGGAGTTCTCCGTTACCATACACCAAGAGCATCTCTTTAGTCCTTCGCAAGTACTTGAGAATGCTCTTCACAGCTATCCAGTGACTCTCTCCAGGATCAGCTTGATACCTGCTCACTACACTTAGTGAGTATGCTACATCGGGTCTGGTACATAGCATCGCGTACATGATAGAGCCTACAGCCGAAGCATAGGGTATCCCTTGCATGCGAGCTCTCTCCAAATCAGTCTTGGGAGACATCTCGTTGGAGAGAGTGTCTCCAGAGATCGTAGGTAAGTTCCCACGCTTGGATTCTTCCATACTAAACCTCTTTATTATGGTGTCAATGTACCTGGATTGGGACAATCCCAATATCCGTTTGGATCTATCTCTATAGATCCTGATTCCCAATATGCAGGAGGCATCACCAAGATCTTTCATTGAGAATCTTTGTGATAAGAAGAGATTGACCGATTGCAGCATAGGAATGTCATTTCCTATCAAGAGTATGTCGTCTACGTACAATACGAGGAAGACAACCTTACTCTCTGCCACCTTCTTGTAGATACAAGGTTCATCTACGTTTTTGACGAAATCAAACTCTTTGATAACGACGTCAAAGCAGATGTTCCAACTCCGCGATGCTTGCTTTAATCTATAAATGAATTTAAGTAGCTTGCACACCTTCCCGCTGCTCCCACTATCTACGAAGCCCTCTGGCTGAGTCATGTACACGCACTCTTCTAAATCACCGTTTAGAAAGGCGGTCTTAACATCCATTTGCCAGATTTCGTAATCATGATATGCAGCGATGGCAAGCATGATCCGGATGGATTTAAGCATAGCCACTGGAGAAAAGGTTTCGTCATAGTCCACACCTGGTTTTTGACGAAAACCCTTTGCAACAAGTCTAGCTTTAAAAGTCTCCACTTTCCCATCTACACCAAGTTTTTTCTTGAAGATCCACTTGCTCCCAATGGGTTTTACCCCTTCAGGAGCATCTTCCAAAGTCCATACTTTGTTGGTGTACATGGATTCCATCTCGGACCGCATAGCATCCAGCCATTTCACTGAGTCCCCACTCATGATGGCCTGCTCGAAGCTAGTTGGGTCATCATCCTCCATGATGCAATCCTCGCTCCCACCATCCATGAGAAAACCGTAGTATCTCTCAGGTTGGCGAGGAACCCTACTAGATCAGTGGAGTGGCTGGGGTTCATTGGGAACTACGGAATCCTCTGGTTCCACCAGATCTTCTGTTGCAGCTTTTGTAGCTGGAACCTCTTCTAGTTCTACCTCATGACCACTAATCTCTTTTTCAAGAAATTACTTTTCTAAAAAGGTGGCATGCTGAGAAACAAACACTCTTTTTTCCTCAGGGTGGTAGAAGATATACCCTTGTGAATTCTTGGGATATCCTATAAATTTGCATAGAACAGACCGTGCCTCGAGTTTGTCCGGATTTTGTCGTTTGACATAGGCTGGACAACCCCATATCTTAACATAGTTAAGACATGGTCTCTTCCCTTTTCATATCTCATATGGAGTGGTAGGCACAGATTTGGTGGGGACCATATTCAATAGATGTATGGCTGTTTCAAGCGCATACCCCCAGAAGGAAATAGGCAACTCAGCTGTGCTCATCATAGAGCGCACCATATCTAATAGGGTGCGGTTCCTCCGTTCTGATACACGTTGTGCTGTGGTGTATATGGAGGAGTTAGTTGAGAGAGAATCACATTCTCTTTTAGGAAGTCCAGGAATTCACTGCTCAAGTATTCACCTCCTCGATCAGATCGAAGGATATTAATATTTTTTCCAGATTGGTTCTCGACTTCTTGTTTATATTCTCTAAATTTCTCAAAAGCTTCAGACTTGTGTCTTATCAAGAACACATGTCCGTATCTTGAGAGATCGTCAGTGAATGTAATGAAGTACGAATAACCATTCCTGGCATGTGTAGACATGGGACCGCATACATCACTATGTATCAGTCCCAAGAGTTCGGTAACTCTTTCTCCGTGTCCCGTAAACGGAGTTTTGGTCATATTGCCTTTGAGACATGACTGGCAAGTGTCATAGATGAAAATTCGAACGGTTTCAAATATCCATCTTTATGCAACTTAGCAAGTCGTGTCGCATTGATGTGACCTAGTCTACAATGCCACAAGAAGGATTCGTTCAGATCTGAACTCTTCCTCTTGTGTGTGTTTGTTATACTCAGAACTGTTGGTTGATTTAGAACATAAATGCCATTGCTCAACGTGCCTGATCCAACCAACTTTTGGTTACGGAAAATGTTCATAACATTATCCTGTAATACAAAATTATATCCCTCTTTACTCAACAAAGAAACCGATATTGTCACGCCCCGCTTCCCAGAGTACGCAAGATTGGGCACGTGACATAGCCAACCATACTACCTGTGGGTAGGAAGCATCCATCCACAGTCACATTACGGTTGTAAGGATATCAAGAACAAGATAATAAACTAACTAATACATGTCCAAATCCATAATAATGAGAATCAATAAACAATAAGTGCGGAAGCAAATGATCCAATACAATAAATAAACAGTATGTCCCATAATGCGGGCTCACATCTGGAAATGAAATGAAATAAATAAACTAAACCCTAAGGAACTCACAGTTCAGCCTGCTGGCTGAAGTACTCCTGCTCGGTCGTCGACAGTGGTACGGAATCTGGGCCATGCAAAACCCAGACGTCAGCGCGTCATGACATCAAGTATAAAATGTAAACATGGTGATAAGCAATGCAAATATGAACATGAATAAAGCAGTACTAAGAAATAACAGAGCAGGGTAATGTGCAATGGTGACTGAACTGTCCTATCAGGTTTCTACTCTATAGTCTTTGAAATCAATTGATGAATCGTCGATGTAACTGAATAGTATCCCGTGCGTGCCCGGGACCACGGTCAAAGCCCTCGGGGCTGAATCCGAGACGTGCCGCTAAGCAGTAAAAGGTAGTAGGATGGGCGAGTGATGTCAGCATCAACACTCCGGGGCTGGCCAAGCCCGTAAGACTGATCAGAACATGTATCGAACTGTTGAGTTACAAGTCGGTTTCACCTTTGATTTCCCCATGCCCCCAAGCTATGTATGTCAGGTCAGGTATTCAGTAGTCAAGGACTAATGCCAACAGAAAATCCGGTAAAAGTAAGTCCGTCTGGATAGACAGCAGGGATGGTCGGGTTTGTCGGCATTAGGCATGAAATCATGAAACAAGTCATGTCAGGGTACGACAGGATGAGTCGGTATGTATGTATATATCATATGTAGCAGGGTCAGGCCAGTATGTAGTGCAATCGAGTATGTGCTCACAACAGGTATACAATCGAATAATGAACAGCAGCAGGAAACAGTAAATAACCATATTATTCCATGTAAACATAGTGATGTTTTGTATTCTCTTATTAACAGGTTCACGCACCTTTGGGGTGCAATAGCCACAAGGTGAAGCAATATCCACAATCATAAAGTAATGAAGCTACATGAATTTACACTAAGTATAATAATTGTCTCGTGAATGATTTAGCAACTAAAGCAGATATGATCCAATTGTTTTATTTAGTTGAAATATGGATTGGTAGTGGGTTGATTAATTACGAGAAACTATTATAACGATTCCATGTTAAAGATAACTGCAACTGTCAATTCTAACTTATAAAATAATATCAATTACCCTCATTAAGTTGGTGTATTATATAGTATGATATTCAATTGCATAGAAAGACTAGATCTCGTATGCTAGCATGTTAAAGCAAGTATTCAGATACTTGCCTCGACGGTTTCGCAAACCGGAAAACACGGATGCAAAGTCGGCAGAAAACACGATATGGTTGCACGGGCCACGGATCGAGTCCCAACAGAGAACAACGGGATCACACGGACCAGGGTACTTCGCTGGAGTGTCGGGTTCAAAAGGCGGCACGGTCGGATTCCGGCAAAACATCGGCAACGAAGTTAGCAACAATGATAAACGTAATACGATCAGCGGGGGGGGGGGGGGGGGGTTATTGCACAAGAGGAAAGATGAGGAAGGCTTACCGGGAGACACCAGGTGTAACCCCGGCGGGCTCGACTGCGCTGGAACGCCGGCGAGGCAACGACGGCGGCTGCGAAGGCTTGAACGGCCTCGGGTCTGTTGGTGAGGGTGTTGCGACGAGTAGAGGAGGGTGGTGGTCGGCTCTGGTGGTCGAGGGGGAAAGGAGGTGGTCGGAGGTGGCGCGGTGACGTCGACGAGGGTCGACGGCGCGGTTCCCGGCGAACTGCAGAGGGTAGGTGATGGGGTTAGGTCTCGGGTTGGTGGTGGTCCGGCGAGGGGAGGAGGGAAGCGACGACGAGGTCGGGACGAGGAGGGTGAGAGGGAGTCGCGGGCGTCGTCGGCGACGGGAGGCGGCGTCGACGTCGGGCTCTGCGGCCGAGTGGATGCGTCGGGGTTGGGTGCAGGCACGGGAAGCGGCGGAGGAAGGAGGTAGGTGGGTGCGGCTAGTCTCGTGGTGGCGAGGGCGGCGACGGCGAGGTCGCGGCGGGGTCGGCGGCGAGGTCACGAGGAGCTAGGGTTAGGGGTTCGCTGGGTTTTCTCGTGGTGGGGAAATAGAAGAAGGCGGCTGCATGGAAAATTATAAAGGAGGAGAGAGAGAAAGATTTGATGAGAGAGAGATAGAGAGTTAGTTAGAGGGAGAGAGAGAATGAGGGAAGAGAGAGATAGAGCGAGGCGGAGAGAGAGAGAGATGGGATGGGGCCCACGAGGGTACAGTTCTCGCGCTGTGATTGGCTGGAAGGAAAACAAAGAAAATTTTAAAAGATTTTAAAGGGATTAACAGTTAAGGAAAGATATATAATCGTATATATATAGTTTAAGATATTAAATTTAAATGGGCCTTTTTGGCGCGAAATGAAACATTTCCAAATCGCGCCCGGATTGCGCCCAAATGTTCCAAATTCAAATTATAGGATTTTAAGCGGGTTCCATATTTTGAAAAGAGGTGTTTAATGATTAAAATGCATGCCCCCAAGTCGGACACTTGCACGCGCGCGTAGTCGTCCAAACTTGCCCGTTTAGCCGAACGGGACGAAATCTCGACACGCGGACGCTACCACGCGACTAGTGGCGACGAGTAGGCCAACATGGATACTTTTAATTTCCTTTTAGGAGTTAAAATTTGTTATGTGCCAAAAAGACTTAACCGGTTAAAATTTAGCAAAAAACACCAAACAATCAGGAAAATTGGAATGAGCAATAAATAACCCTCAACTAGTAATATAAATAGTATTACTGGGCTCGGGTGTTACATCATACCCAACTACAAAAGAATTTCGTCCTCGAAATTCCAAGAATACAAGATAGTTAACTACTGGAAAAGGTGAGGGAATTTCTGCCGGATCTCGTCTTCTCGCTCCCAAGAGGATTCTCCATGCGATCGATTACCCCAAGAAACTAACACAGGAGGGATAACCTTGTTCTTAAGAACCTTTTCTCTTCGATCCTTGATTTCAACTGGTCGCTCCTTAAAGGTTAGGTCCTCCCGTACAGTCAACTCCGAATGATCCAAGACATGAGTCTCATCACGAACATACCTCCGTAGTTGAGACACATGAAACACATCGTGAACTCCTGCTAATGACTGTGGTAACGCCAACCGGTACGATACCTCTCCAACACGCTCCAATATCTCGAAGGGTCCAACGAATCGAGGACTAAGCTTTCCCCGACTTCCAAAGCGAATCACCCCTCTAGTCGGTGATATCTTCAGGAATACCAAATCACCCACGGCGAACTCTAGAGGTCTTCTTGACGTGTCGGCCCAACTTTTCTGTCTGTCTTGAGCTGCCTTCATAAGCTTCCTGATTGTATTCACCTTCTCGACTGTCTGTACCACCAAATCTGGTCCTAGTAACCTTCGTTCACCAACATCATCCCAACAAACCGGTGAACGGCACTTACGACCATACAGTGCTTCAAACGGAGCCATCTGAATAGTTGCTTGGAAGCTATTGTTGTACGAAAACTCCACCAGGTGTAGATGATCTTCCCAAGAACCTTTGAAGTCCAACATGCAAGCCCTCAACATATCTTCAAGGGTCTGGATCGTCCTCTCCGATTGTCCATCAGTCTGAGGATGATAGGCTGTGCTGAACTTCAATCGAGTCCCCAAACTTTCTTGTAAACTCCTCCAGAAGTGCGACAAGAACCGAGTGTCCCGATCGGACACGATGCTTACCGGTACTCTATGCAATCTGACAATCTCCTGCATGTACCGCTCTGCCAAAGTCTCTGTCGATTGACCAACCCGAAACGGAATAAAGTGAGCTGCCTTGGTCAACCGATCGACAATCACCCATACTGCATTGTTGCCCTTTGGACTCCGCGGTAAAGCCGTCACGAAATCCATGGTTATATGTTCCCACTTCCACTAAGGAATCGGAAGTGGTTGCAACAAACCAGCAACCCTTTGGTGTTCAGCCTTGACTTGCTGACACACCAAGCACTTAGCCACGAAGCGAGCAATTTTCCGTTTCATACCTTCCCACCAGAAGTGCTGTCGAATGCCTCGGTACATCTTTGTCCCTCCTAGATGTACAGAGTAAGCGGAACTGTGTGCCTCCTTCATAAGCTCTTCACGCACATCTCCTTTTGGCACACACACACGGCTACCATATCTCAACGAACCGTCTTCGTGGATCAGTAAATCGGTTCGTAGTCCGGCTTCAACCTGCTCTCGAAACTTTTGCAGTCTAGGATCCTGCGATTGTGCCGCTTTAATCTTCTCAACTAAGGACGATTGTACTTGCAACTGCATCAACTGTCCTGTAGCATGTGGTAGCACAACCTCCAAGTCAAATATCTGAAAATCCGCAATGATCTCCCTTTGTGCGGTCAACACCTGAATTGCTGGTAACCGACTCAGCGCATCCGGCACGACGTTGACTTTTCCCGGATGGTACTTAAGATCAAGGTCATAGTCGGCCATCAGCTCCAACCATCTGCGTTGCCTCATGTTCAACTCCTTCTGAGTGAACACATATTTCAAACTCTTGTGATCTGTAAAGACTTCAACTCTCTCGCCCAAAAGATAGTGTCTCCAAATCTTCAGGGCGAAGATCACGGCTGCAAGCTCTAAGTCATGAGTCGGGTAGTTCTTCTCATGAGTCTTCAGCTGTCTCGATGCGTACGCGACGACCTTCCCATTCTGCATCAAAACACATCCCAATCCCTTTCCGGATGCGTCGCTATGAATCACCAGTCCTCCCGAATCATCCGGTATGGTTAGGATAGGGGCGGTTATCAACTTCTGCTTCAACGTCTCGAAAGCCAATGCACATCCATCCGTCCAAACAAACGGTACCTCCTTACGCGTAAGCTTGGTTAACGGCTCAGCTAAGCGAGCGAAGTTCTCCACAAATCTTCTGTAGTAACCGGCGAGTCCAAGAAAACTTCTTATCTCCTCAACATTCTTTGGAATAGGCCAATCTCGAACTGCTGTAATCTTCTCGGGATCAACGGCGATTCCATTTCCCGACACAACATGCCCCAGAAACTTCACTTCTTCCAGCCAGAATTCGCACTTACTCATCTTCGCGAATAATTTCTCATGTCTTAGCGTCTGCAATGCGATCCTTAAAAGCTCAGCATGTTCCTCCGGACTCTTCGAGTACACCAGAATATCGTCAATGAATACTACAATAAACTGGTCCAAGAATGGTGAAAAGATCCTGTTCATCAAATCCAGTTTCGAGAATACCCTCGCACCACTAAGCTGCTCAAAAGTTCTCCAATGCGAGGGATCGGGTGCTTGTTCTTAATAGTCACCCGGTTCAATTCTCGATAATCAATGCACATCCTTCTCGTGCCATCCTTCTTCTTCACTAAAAGAGCTGGAGCTCCCCACGGCGAGTTGCTGCTTCGAATCCATCCCTTCTCGAGTAATTCACCAACTTGTTTCTTAACTTCTTCCAATTCCACCGGTGCCATCGGATAATAAGATTTTGATACTGGCGCTGCACCAGGAATAAGGTCACTCGCAAACTCCACATCTCGCTTCGGCGGTAAGCCCGAAATGTCTTCAAACACATCCATAAAGTCGCGGACAACTGCCGGCTCTTCATTACTATCCACTACCATAGCCGCAAGAACATTGTTCGTCGGCCTAGCCCTAAATTCGACTGGCCTGACAGAACTGCTTCCCCCAATGAAAGTAAACTTAGGATGTCCGGGAATCTGGAAAATTACCTTCCTTGCCCTACAGTCAATGTGGGCGTGGAAAGTGCCAAGAAAATCCATTCCCAAGACTACTTCATAACTGCCCGTATCAATCACCAAGAAATCTGCAAAAAGCTCCCGTCCGCAAACAACAACTGCACAATCTTTACACCCCTCACTAGCTATGATTTTCCCATTCCCAGTGTGTATATGTCCAAAAACTAGACAGGGTCGTGCAGGTAATCGAGTGTGTAGTTATAAACTTGGATGACATAAACAGTGGGATGCTCCGAAATTAAATAATGCCGATTCGGGAAAACCATGAACGAGTAAATTACCTGAAACCACTTCTCCTGATGCCTTAGCTTCCTCGGCTGTCAACGTGAACGCTCGAGCCTGGGTTGGTCCTTGAGTCAGCTGTTCCTGCCCTTGGAACGGTCCCTGCGGAGGCTTCTGAATATCATCCCTTGTACGAAGCTTCGACGGACAAGCACTAACTGTGTGATCTGCTGCTCCACATCTAAAACAGAGTCCCAGCCTCCTACGACACTCCTTTCGCACGTGCCCGGTTAAATGACAGTAGTTACAAATCACGCTCCCTTTCCGATCACCCACAATTGTTTTCTTCATTGGTGCTATGCTGCGCCTGTTCACCGGAATACTTCTACGTACAGACGTTTGGTTCAATGCAAATGCTGGTTCCAGCTCGATTTGTTCCTTTAGTTTCTCCAGAAATCCCCTTATTACTCTACGCCTGGCGGCTAAGACCGCACGTCTTTGGTCCATCTTCAAATCCTGACTGGCCATATTCCTGGAAATCAAAGTACCCAACATTAGCATGATGATAGATTCTGAGTATAGATCAAGGCTAGAACTCCAAGATACTTATATAGAGTGCTGCATTGTAGCTATGCCGCGGTATCATAGCCGCAATTACTTAACTCCACCCAAGTCGCCTAAGTCCTAGAGATAATGAGAAGTTAGGTTTTCGAGTTGACAATGCAAAGTAAGTTTTCATGTCGACATGATCCGGAAGAATGATTCAAGGATGGTAAAACGGTCAAGGTGGCAGGACATGTTTCCTAATCACGGGTATTATGATTCGTGTATCGGGTGTAATACCCAACTACAAAGAATCAACCCAATTAACCTATGGCTCTGATACCAAAAGAACCATGTCACGCCCCGCTTCCCAGAGTACGCAAGATTGGGCACGTGACATAGCCAACCATGCTACCTGTGGGTAGGAAGCATCCATCCACAGTCACATTACGGTTGTAAGGATATCAAGAACAAGATAATAAACTAACTAATACATGTCCAAATCCATAATAATGAGAATCAATAAACAATAAGTGCGGAAGCAAATGATCCAATACAATAAATAAACAGTATGTCCCATAATGCGGGCTCACATCTGGAAATGAAATGAAATAAATAAACTAAACCCTAAGGAACTCACAGTTCAGCCTGCTGGCTGAAGTACTCCTGCTCGGTCGTCGACAGTGGTACGGAATCTGGGCCATGCAAAACCCAGACGTCAGCGCGTCATGACATCAAGTATAAAATGTAAACATGGTGATAAGCAATGCAAATATGAACATGAATAAAGCAGTACTAAGAAATAACAGAGCAGGGTAATGTGCAATGGTGACTGAACTGTCCTATCAGGTTTCTACTCTATAGTCTTTGAAATCAATTGATGAATCGTCGATGTAACTCAATAGTATCCCGTTCGTGCCCGGGATCACGGTCAAAGCCCTCAGGGCTGAATCCGAGACGTGCCGCTAAGCAGTAAAAGGTAGTAGGATGGGCGAGTGATGTCAGCATCAACACTCCGGGGCTGGCCAAGCCCGTAAGACTGATCAGAACATGTATCGAACTGTTGAGTTACAAGTCGGTTTCACCTTTGATTTCCCCATGCCCCCAAGCTATGTATGTCAGCTCAGGTATTCAATAGTCAAGGACTAATGCCAACAGAAAATCCGGTAAAAGTAGGTCCGTCTGGATAGACAGCAGGGATGGTCGGGTTTGTCGGCATTAGGCATGAAATCATGAAACAAGTCATGTCAGGGTACGACAGGATGAGTCGGTATGTATGTATATATCATATGTAGCAGGGTCAGGCCAGTATGTAGTGCAATCGAGTATGTGCTCACAACAGGTATACAATCGAATAATGAACAGCAGCAGGAAACAGTAAATAACCATATTATTCCATGTAAACACAGTGATGTTTTGTATTCTCTTATTAACAGGTTCACGCACCTTTGGGGTGCAATAGCCACAAGGTGAAGCAATATCCACAATCATAAAGTAATGAAGCTACATGAATTTACACTAAATATAATAATTGTCTCGTGAATGATTTAGCAACTAAAGCAGATATGATCCAATTGTTTTATTTAGTTGAAATATGGATTGGTAGTGGGTTGATTAATTACGAGAAACTATTATAACGATTCCATGTTAAAGATAACTGCAACTGTCAATTCTAACTTATAATATAATATCAATTACCATCATTAAGTTGGTGTATTATGTAGTATGATATTCAATTGCATAGCAAGACTAGATCTCGTATGCTAGCATGTTAAAGCAAGTATTCAGATACTTACCTCGACGGTTTCGCAAACCGGAAAACACGGATGCAAAGTCGGCAGAAAACACGATATGGTTGCACGGGCCACGGATCGAGTCCCAACAGAGAACAACGGGATCACACGGACCAGGGTACTTCGCTGGAGTGTCGGGTTCAAAAGGCGGCACGGTCGGATTCCGGCAAAACATCGGCAACGAAGTTAGCAACAATGATAAACGTAATACGATCAGCGGGGGGGAGGGGGGGTTATTGCACAAGAGGAAAGATGAGGAAGGCTTACCGGGAGACACCAGGTGTAACCCCGGCGGGCTCGACGGCGCTGGAACGCCGGCGAGGCAACGACGGCGGCTGCGAAGGCTTGAACGGCCTCGGGTCTGTTGGTGAGGGTGTTGCGACGAGTAGAGGAGGGTGGTGGTCGGCTCTGGTGGTCGAGGGGGAAAGGAGGTGGTCGGAGGTGGCGCGGTGACGTCGACGAGGGTCGACGGCGCGGTTCCCGGCGAACTGCAGAGGGTAGGTGATGGGGTTAGGTCTCGGGTTGGTGGTGGTCCGGCGAGGGGAGGAGGGAAGCGACGACGAGGTCGGGACGAGGAGGGTGAGAGGGAGTCGCGGGCGTCGTCGGCGACGGGATGCGGCGTCGACGTCGGGCTCTGCGGCCGAGTGGATGCGTCGGGGTTGGGTGCAGGCACGGGAAGCGGCGGAGGAAGGAGGTAGGTGGGTGCGGCTAGTCTCGTGGTGGCGAGGGCGGCGACGGCGAGGTCGCGGCGGGGTCGGCGGCGAGGTCATGAGGAGCTAGGGTTAGGGGTTCGCTGGGTTTTCTCGTGGTGGGGAAATAGAAGAAGGCGGCTGCATGGAAAATTATAAAGGAGGAGAGAGAGAAAGATTTGATGAGAGAGAGATAGAGAGTTAGTTAGAGGGAGAGAGAGAATGAGGGAAGAGAGAGATAGAGCGAGGCGGAGAGAGAGAGAGATGGGATGGGGCCCACGAGGGTACAGTTCTCGCGCTGTGATTGGCTGGAAGGAAAACAAAGAAAATTTTAAAAGATTTTAAAGAGATTAACAGTTAAGGAAAGATATATAATCGTATATATATAGTTTAAGATATTAAATTTAAATGGGCCTTTTTGGCGCGAAATGAAACATTTCCAAATCGCGCCCGGGTTGCGCCCAAATGTTCCAAATTCAAATTATAGGATTTTAAGCGGGTTCCAAATTTTGAAAAGAGGTGTTTAATGATTAAAATGCATGCCCCCAAGTCGGACACTTGCACGCGCGCGTAGTCGTCCAAACTTGCCCGTTTAGCCGAACGGGACGAAATCTCGACACGCGGACGCTACCACGCGACTAGTGGCGACGAGTAGGCCAACATGGATACTTTTAATTTCCTTTTAGGAGTTAAAATTTGTTATGTGCCAAAAAGACTTAACCGGTTAAAATTTAGCAAAAAGCACCAAACAATCAGGAAAATTGGAATGAGCAATAAATAACCCTCAACTAGTAATATAAATAGTATTACTGGGCTCGGGTGTTACAGATATAATGTTGCATATCAGGTTCGGCATGTAATAGCATTCATTCAGAATCAATGTATTACCAGTTGGTAATGCAAGGTGATATTCCCCGACAGTCTTAGCTGCAACAATTGCACCATTTCCAACTCTTATGTCTTTATCACCTTCTCCAAGTTCTCTATCTTTTCTAAGCCCATGTAACTGATTACATATATGGGATCCTGACCCGGTATCTAATACCCAGGACGTAGGGAAAATGGAGAAACAGTTCTCTGTAACGAACACACCCGAAGAAAATGCATAAACATGTACTTTCTTCATTCGGGTGGTATGGGAATCCTGGTATTCCCCTATATCCTGTTCAGTCCTATAACTCTTATAAGAAAGAACGGAACCAACGTCCCCGTGCACAGTATAACATGCGGGTTCGGTCGATACATCCATATTATTATCTTGATTAGGGCATGACATGGTCGCTACCTGGAGAGAGAGAGAAGAAAACACTTTAGCGTATGCTCTTGCAAGATCATATTGGTTATTATCTTATCTAATCAGGATGGCTCCCACTGGTTTTTATCAAATCTTCCTTCAAACCCTAAAAGGAAAGATTAGCCGGGATTAATTACACCCTACAACTTCACCGATCTTTCAACCAGGCCACTGTCGGTACTTTGAGGGAGGTTCCCCGTGCTTTCGCACGGACCTAATTAAAGTAAACCTCGTTTTCCCAGAGGCGTAACCCCGTTGACACCTTTCTAGACACCTACTTGATCGGCTAATTGTCCTGTGTAAAACTCTCCCAGGAGTAACAATTACTCGCAGTGGGTATCGGGATCCAACTATCTCATAGAAGGTATGCAATCTCATTGCAAATTTCAACACTTGAAATTCCTGATAATATTTTGCCCCTAACGTGCTATGACCTTGACGAAAGCCAACAAACCACAGCCCGCTAGTCAAGTTCAACCCGTACATTTCTCGACTGAATTAAACCCACCCGCACGACCCTTGACGAAAGCCAACAAAGCCGTACGACTACCCTAATCCAGTCGCATCATATGCAGCAGATAAGCAGCATATAGCTACCGCACACTGCACCTTGATGAATGCCAACAAATATAGCACGAATACTATATACAACTTATCTGAAATGACGGAGGGCTACGACAGGTTTTTCTGAAAACCTATTGCTTAATGAACTTGATATCGTTGTAGAATCAAGTGAAGTTTTGAAATGGAGTGATTTTGAGGCTTTTATTAATTTTGCTAAAGAGGTCACTCCCGGTGAAGGGATCTCGGCTCTTTCCTCATCGAATAAGGTGCGGGATATATCATATATATCACTGTGCAAAGCAAAACTCCAAAAGCAATCAAAAGCAAACCGAGTGTTGTAGCATCTGCCAGTTTCGCTAAAGAGGTCACTCCCGGTGAAGGGATCTCGGCTCTTTCCTCATCGAATAAGGTGCAGGGTATATCATATATACCGCTATGCAAAGCAAAACCGTAGCTACCATTTTATTTGAAAATTTGATTCTACAATATCTTTTAGGTTTCTTTTCTTTCATTAATCACATTAATGAAGTCCTATCATTTAAGTCACCTAAACATCACAGATAAATACGACGTACACTTATGCCATCCGCATTCGCCTCGATGTCACCTTGTGCACCGTTAGGTTAGGTAACTAACGATAGAGCAGGGCAGGGCTAGTGCGGGTGTAAAACATAAGTAACGCCTATATAATATATCATATATACTATATACTGTATCCATCACAACATATCAAATGATCACATCACAGATATCGCAGCAGAAACACAGATATAATATGGGATATACTAGGACGTCCGTATTTAGTATTTAGCCAACAATAGAAAATACGGATTCCACAGTCGCGATGAATAGCCAAACCCACACCCTGGACCCCTACGAGAGCGGCAAGCGACCCTACCAATTCTGGAGTTTAGGAGACCCGGTCTCGACTCCTCGAGATGGCCTCCCACTGAACCCCAGAACCCGGTCACCTGTGCTCCCCTCCTTGGGTCCATCCTAATGCGGAAAAGTAAATAATATACAACACAGGTGGCATCGACCTCAACCCGGAAGTGCCCCAAATAAAAGAATATTATATTACATTTGGATTTACATGAATGAAAATATAAAACTCTCATCTCACATAAACCCCCTGGCTATTCAATCGCGACAATCCTGCACATCATATCTCAGCAACACATAATATCTCATATCATCAACGCAAGTAAGTATGCATACACCGATCGTCATCGACATATAGCAACGACAATCGGCAATACCACTACATACTACACTTACGGTCACAGAAAAGAAAGTGTAAAACTGCAATATCTGGAATCCACATTCTCTTTAGACATCGCAAATGCGCAGTATCACATACTTCGTATTTCATGTCTAGTAATATGAATTCCACACATTGCATCACATTCCAGATAAACAGATAGTATTAAAGTTTTCGAATAAACGATCAAATACCCAAGATTCACTAAAGCTCAACACTTGAGCAGAGTTCAAAAACCTGGAGTGTGACACAATAGTAGCGGTCCAGCCGTAGAAGGGTCAAGCCAACGCCTCACATGTGGCACGCCGTACTGACCCAAACCCTAAGGTTCGAAGGGCAGTTCGAGACGGTCACACAATCGAGTTAAGGTTTGTTGTCTTCTAGAGGGTCCACCACAAAACTTGCACGTATCTCTAAAAGATTTAAACCCCGTGAAAAGTGAGCAAATGATAGTCGCTCGAACACTTCAATACTTTCTAGTTTACCCGGAAAAGAAACGAAATGAAAATTCCGATCGAATCGTTGAGTCCAAAACCATCTCCAGAATTTTCAACAGTAGATTCAGATTAAACATACTCAAAATATATACAAGCAGGTATGGAAAATGACTGTACAAAAATTAGTGAAAGATCCCACTGTACGGCCGCGGAGCCGCGGCCTAAGCAAGCTTGGGCCGCGGTTCCGCGGTCAAATAGACTGTTCATGGTCTCGAATTTTGTAGTTTGTCTTATATTTACCTGCTGTATTTTTTTAAGTATTTTTAATTCTGAAAAATGACAGATTTTAAAAAATTTCCAGAGAGTGTCCCGTAAAATCGTATTTTGGTTCGATCAGAGTTTTTACTTCGCTAAAGCATCGCCTAATGTTCTAGGTAGGCTCTGATACCAATGTTGGGTTAGCCTAGCACCTCATGAAGGGTTTGGAAGCATCACATGTACCAAAGGTGGAGTCTTTAGGGTGCTAAGTTAACGAACATAGAATCGTTCCTAGAAAAATTAGGGTTTCAAATTTTTCACATCATCTCATGAAAGAAAAGCTAGGGTTTAGAGAGTACAACCTTTGTAGCTCCCTACGCTAGACTCCTCGGCTACTTGGGGAAGCTCCGCTTGAACTCCTCTAGGTCACCGATGATCCACCCGGAGTCCGCTTTGTCCAAGCTTGCAACTTCACCCGATCAAGAGAACAAAATGAAGCTAACACTCCAAACAAGTGGGCTAGACTTGTGTAGAATAGTGTTGTGATTCTCTTTCTCACTTCAAAATCCTAACTTGATGAGTATATTGCTCACTACAAAAATCTAGAGAGCAAATGAGAGAGGAAGAAGAAGATGATGGCTATATTTTTTAACAAGAGTGAAAAGAATAACCATGGTTTAAACAATGAATATATTATTAAACTTGAGTTAAAACACAAAAGGAAAGTTTATCCAAGGTTAAAAGGTGGGTGAGAATGGTTAGGTCAAAAGAAGAGTGTAGAAACAAATCAATCATGACCATTTTCTTTTTCCTTTTTGTTTTAAATCAAATGTAATAAAATCCATATTTAAAACCATGGTGTGAGTCTTATATTGCCACCATTTTCATGTATATACAACCATGAAGGATGTATGTATGCATGTATGTGTGAATGAACATCCATATGTGCATGAATCTAAAAAGAGAACATACATGCATGCATACATCCATCAAATACAAGAAAGGATTTCTACTGAGAAACTAATGGTTAAATGATAAATCAACACTTGATTTATCAATCCGGTCATATGACATATGACCCAAATCAAAAGCAAGCCGCCCGATCAATATACGGTATCCCATACTCGCATTTTAATCGGGTCCATGCGCATATCGCATACACGCACAACAACATTTCGCCTGGACTAGGTAACTCCATTGTGGGACTCTAAGACTCGTCAATACGCCGGCAGTGGGTGATGATCATATCAAGCACCCCCAAGCCGCAAGCGGTCAGCTAAACGTAACGGCCACCCGGGTATTGAGCGATCAGAAGAGAACAAGCGAACCTGCTACAACTCCCGTCGAGCCAACCGGCAACACTTCCCGTACAGTCCGGTCTCCTCGTCTGATATATCGAATATCAAGTCTAAGGGTGGTAAACGTCAGACCCCAATAACCGATAAGTCGTGCCGATGTGAGGCTCATAATGTGTTGAGAAACTACTGGTAACACTTACCAGCAAATCTCTGAATCATCCCTGGCCAGGGACTTCCCTGTTACGGCCAATCGAGCACAGCGCAACATCAACCCCCAATACCGGGAGAGACGAAACCCCTCCTATCGCTCATTGCCTCCATGTGACTCGGGACTGTACCCAAAAACCACCGTTTTGCATGCCCTCATGGACGTGGTAAGATGGAAATCAAAGCACGGTGGGAATCACACAAGACTCTATGACGATCTCGGGTCTACAGACTAACCTGCACAAGTGTCACCTGAGAACTGCTATCTGACGTGAGGTATAATACCATCTGGGAGTTCTCGGTGAGTCCATCCAGTGTACCCAGTCTCCACTGAGCACCCGTATACCATCTCTGATGTCAAACACCAATGGATATGGGATCATCCATCGCCCATCTCATGGGTCGAGAAGCGTATACGCTAGTCTACACTGGTATATCGATGCCCTGTCTCGATACACCTACGACTTGGGACCTTGAAGCATGTACTTATGGACTACCATGTCCCCACTAGTATGATCTGCATCATAGTCCAGGTAGTCAAGTACATATCCTAAGGGATTTACCAACATGTAACTATAAGACAGTATAATGAGACTAGTATACATGTCAAGATAAAGAGCAACCAGATAGCATACTATCATATCGAGCAAGAAAGTCATCTCTATATATGTCCAAGCATCCAATATAATATACATCATCTGTACAATACTGGCCTCTAGGGCATACATACAACTAACATATATATCATCGTCGCCCGTAAGGCGCGGATTAATCGAAATCTGTATATTAGATTTAGGGTTTTGAACTTAGGATGCGGATCTTATATAAATGAGGTCCATCAGTTCATGGGATATTTTAGTTTGATCTAAGGATCGTTAGTCTTAAATGAGAATAAGATCTACTTAGGAACAATGAGCATATGGGCTCAATTGATCATTAGATCTGTTTACTACCGAAGACTGGACCGAGACGTGAAGACATCTAGCCTGAATATGATGGCAGATGCTATTTGAAACATCTCTGTCCACCTTTCCGAAGATACCAAGTTGATTTATGGCAACGTATATCGGAGGTTTGGATAGATGTTACCGTTGAAGCAAACTTTATCAGATCCCCCCTCATTTGATGGTTTTTTTTATTGTGGGGATCCACTTCCTTACAGGCTCAAGCCCCTGCAGTTAATTACGTTATCGCGTTGCGATAACAATTTTCTCCTGCTCCAGTATGTCATTTCATGTAGAGTTATATATTTTGTTTATTATGGTTGCCCGTGAATTGTATACGGGGGTCAATATAGAGACCAGCCGTAGGGATAAACATATATTAGTTTAAGGACATTTCGGTCCAACATTCCCATGTTTGGGATGAATATTAGTTTAAGGACATTTCTGTCCATCATTCCCGTATTTGGGACAAATATTTGTTTAAGGACATTTCGGTCCATCATTCCTGTACTGGGACGAATATTAGTTTAAGGACATTTTGGTCCAACATTCGCGACTTGGGACAAATATTAGTTTAAGGACATTTTGGTCCAACATTCCCGTGTTTGGGACAAATATTAGTTTAAGGACATTTGGTCCATCATTCCCGTATTTGGGACGAAGGAGTGTTGGTTGTTGGGACCCACCACCTCTCTACGTTGATGAATTACAACGATGTATATCAAAGGTGTGAAAGGATGTACTCTTGAACTAAATTCCGTATATGAGGGAAGAGAACATGGTGGATCTAAAGGTCGTTAGCCTTGTATGAGACTACGATTAACTTAGAAGACATGGGATGAAGACCATTAGCCGTATATGAGACTAAGATCAGCTTGGATATCATCGATGAAAGGTCATTAGTCGTATATGAGACTAAGATCAACTTGGATATCATGAGCATATGGGCTCAGTTGATTTAAAATCAAAGAAGAAGCTTGAGCTTCACAGACTTAGCCAATTTGGGCTAATATTGGGTTTCTATACCACCCAGCAGTGCTAAGCACTCATGTAGCGCTCACATGAATATCACGTGAGGTGCTGAGTTTCTGGCATTTTTCAAGCACTCATGTGTATGGCACGTGAAGCGCTGAGTCCTTTCTTATGGGCGTTCATATGTATGGCATATGAGGCGCTGTCTTCATGAGCCTCGGGCGCTTACGTGTATGGCACGTGAGACGCTGAGTCTCTGAGGTTCTATATGCTCACACGGATATCACGTGGGATACTATCATCTGCTTCTTTTGAGCGCTCACGTGGATAACATGTGAGGCGCTGTCTTCATAGTTTCTTTGTAGTGCTCACATGTCTTTCACGTGAGCTGCTGTTTTGGATGCTCATGTGCCTTTCATGTGAGGCGCTTTTGTTTGATTTCCCCCTTAGCGCTCATGTGGATATCACGCGTGGCGCTTCTTCCTTAGAGATTTAATCTTTGTTTATCTTTTTAAATTTCAGAGAAGCTTAGCTTCTGTTAATAGTATTTTGACCATTAACGATCACCAAGTTCACTATTTTGAAGATCTGGGATCAGGTTCTTTAAGAACTAAGTTCTTGTTTATGAAGGAACTAAGTTCCTGAAGTATGAACTCCATCTTCTTCATGTCCTTTCTTCCATTGTTCTTCTTTGAATGTTTGGTTCTCAAGAATAAGATCTTCCTGATGAGAATTAAATTCTCTACTTGTGGGAGACTTGTCTTATGGATCTCATATCCAAAGAATGAACTAA
The DNA here is from genome assembly GCA_030015575.1 of Agapanthus africanus. Classification (NCBI taxonomy): domain Eukaryota; kingdom Viridiplantae; phylum Streptophyta; class Magnoliopsida; order Asparagales; family Amaryllidaceae; genus Agapanthus; species Agapanthus africanus. The sequence continues at coordinate 100,135,853 of JASDDO010000008.1, forward strand.
GTTCTTTTAAAGGGTTATTAAACCCTTAGTTATGATATGATAGGTAAAGAAAATATTTTGATCTGTGCTTTTTTCTTTACCTAGGGTTTGAGGGGAGGAAAATCTTCTTCTTTTTTGATAATTAAATTCTCTATTGTTTTCTGGTAGATTTTGGAGAACCTTCTGTATGTTTTTTACAGAAGCTTATGGGGGTCTTCTCTCTCTCAGATTTAATTTCTTTGCCCCTATTTATAGGAGAAGAGAAAAATCAATCTGTTTTGAGAAATCTCTCATTAAGAGACCATGATTAATTTCATAATCAATCAAAATGATCTTAAAAATCAACCAGTGAATTTTATTCACCGATAGATTTTTAATCCAAAGGCTCTCTGTTTAACAAAGAAGATTTTTGCTCGTTTTAACAATATTAGGAAAATATTTTCCTAAGATAGAATTTAATGCTATCAGATAATCGATTAGTGATTTTATAATCACCGTTGGATTTTTGATCCAAGGGTTCTATGTTTAACAGAGAAGATTTATATTTAAGAGTGAATATCTTTCTTGTTTTAAGAAAGATCAGGGAAATATTTTCCCCGTAGAATTTAATTCTATCTAAAAGAAAACACATGTGCATTGCATGCTAGGAATTGGCCTGTAGTGCTCACGTGGATATCACGTGAGGCGTTGCCTAGTAGCGCTCACGTGGATATAGCGCTCACGTGGATATAGCGCTCACGTGAGGCACTGCCAAGAGGCTGGCAAGTGCGCTCACGTGGATATCATGTGAGGCGCTGCCAAGAGACTGGATTAGCGCTTCACGTGAATATCACATGAGACGCTCACGTATTTAACACGTGGGGGCTGCCTTCTATTTTTAATAAGGGAACAACAAGCTCTAGGCCAAAATTTTTGGCGAGAACAAATGCCTCCCACTACTTTGCCCACGTAGGTATGTACGTGGGTTCAGTAGTACAAAGTTATGCATCTTCATAGAATTGATGGCTTAGAAGACAGGTTTAGGATCCTTGTCGCCTAAGACTTTTTCATCTTCATGAGCCGTACGGGTCTCGAGAAGGTTTTTCTCCCTATGCGTCGAGAGGATCTCACAGGTGCATATTTTCCTTAGGAATCGTGGGGATTCCTAAGTGTCTTTCACCTTCGTGAGTCGTAAGGATTTCATGCGAGTATTTTCTCCTTACGTGTCGAGAGGACCCATAAGTGGCTTCTTCACTTCATCGGTATGCAAATTTGGAGAATGTGGCCCATGGATAGTATTTACCACCGAAGATTAGACTGAGACGCAGAAGATGTCTAGCCTGAATACGGGGGCAGATGCTATATGAACATATCCACCCACCTCTCCAAAGATACTGTTGGATATGTATGCCCTAGAGGCCATTATTGTATATGTATACATATGGATACTTAGACATATGTATCTACGGGACAATCTTGCTCGATATGATAGTATGCTATCTGGTTTGTCTTTATCTTAACATATGCGTATATTTTACTTGTTATTACATATCATTTATACCTGTTGATAAAGCCCGTAGGATCATTACTTGACTAACTGCGTTGTGATGGCTATCATACTTGCGGGAGCTAGGTGGTCAATAAGCACATTCTTAAAAATTCCCTAGTCATGAGAGTATCGAAACCGGCCATCGATATTCTGGAGTAGACTAGTGTATACGTTTCTATACCCCGACGAGGGGCAATGGTTGGTCCCGCAGCCATTGGTCTTTTGCTCCTAAGATCGTAAACAGGTGCTCACTGGGGGTGAGTACACTGGACGACTTGCCGAGAACTTCTAGATGGTACTATACCTATCGTCAGATAGCAGTTTTCAGGTGGCATGAGTACCGGTTAGCCTTCAGACCTGAGATTATCATTTGTCTCGTGTGAGTTCCCACTGTACTTTGATCACTACCTTACCACGGCTCTACTGAGTCGTGCAAACAGGCTTTGGTTGGGTACAGTCCCGAGCCATATGGAGGCAGTGAGCGATTGTTGGGGATTCATCTCTCCCGGTATAGAGAGTCGATATCGCACTGTGTTCAATTGGCCAGCACCATAAGATCTTGGCCAAGACAGTTGGGATTTACTGATAGGTTGATCAGTAGTTTCCCGGATTGGTCCTGAGCCACATCAGCACGAAATATCGGGTTATTAGGGTCTGACGTTTACCACCCCCTAGACCCAGTATGCGATACTCATAGACGAAGAGACCGGACTGTACGATGATTGTCACAGACAAGCTCAGTATGGATCCAGATGAGTTTGCTCGTCGGCCTTCCTTTTCGACAGGTACCCAAGTAGTCGTTACGTACAGCTAGTGCCGCTGATATGCTTGTGGTTATGGATTTATCCAGTAACTCACTGCCAGCGTATTGTCGAGTCTTTAGAGTCCCACACAGAGGGTTTCCCCGGTTCAGGAGAAATGATGTAGTGGCCGTATTGGATATGTGCAGGGTTCCGATCGATCAATTGTACTAGTTACCCGGAGTTTCGATCGGACAGTTGATAATACTAGCCAGCTCGGGATTGGGCCGGATTATTAAACCAGGTATTGATTTAATAATTTACATATATGTATTTCGATATGTATATTCTAGTATTATGTTCTTTATGTTATTCTATCTCTTTGGGTATTCGTATTTCGATACGAATACATATATGTATATACAGTAGAGTGTAATCCGTATTTATACGGAAAATATTTTAGAAGGTGGACACCTCATTTTAGTTATTATCCATTTATCTATAAATAGAAAATGAGGTGTAAAAAGAGGTGAGGGGAGTATGGTGAGAACCATGCTTCAATAGTATTGACAAATGATTTTTCAATTCATTTGTGCAAACTATTCAAGCATGGTTGGATTTTTTATATTGGAAATATTGTTTCAAAAAACCATGGTTGGATTTTCTCTCTCTCATTCTTGATTCATTTTTCTTCCATGGTCACCATTTGCTTCACTCTCTTCACTTGTCTCTTGAGCTCTTCCACCTTCATCTTCAACCTCCTCTTTACACTCTCATGTGTTAAGAATCAATAGAGGAGGTGAGATAGAAAATACACATAGAACCTTACACTACATCCTAGACATTTTAGACTAGCAATCTAAAATCTCTAGTTGCTCCACTAGACTCTTAGTGTGGAGCTAGTGCCATGGACTACATCACTCGGGTGGATTATCTTCGACGGAGGAAGACCGGTGTCACGACCCGAAATTTAGTTCGTGACCGGCACTTAAATCACGCCACGTCTAAAGGCGTAACGTAATTCAAGTAAGCCGAAGCCCAGAAATCTAAACCTTTTTAAGAAAATATAAAATGTGAAGTTTTGAAATAAAGGTATAATGAAATCAAATGTTTTCTTAAATGCATAGATAAAGGAACATGAAAAATGCAAGTGGATTTTACTAGTTGAAAAACATGTTTCGTCTTTTAAAAATTTGGGCAGCACCTCCTTTGTATATTTTGATCTAAAACCACATTTATATGATAATATAAAAGGCATCCCCAAGCGGAAGCTAGCTCTTCACCAAACGGCGGAATCACAACCACGCAATTCATAAAACATGTATACGACGCTCAACGGCGAAGATCAACACAAAAGATAATGAATAAAGCAAGACATCAACCCAATAAGCGAACATAAACCCTCGCTCTAAGTCTCGCAACCACAAGTCACTAAGTCTTACTACTTATATAAATACTAGTTTCTGATTGATGGAGTTAACTAGATATAATGGAATGGTAAATACAAGATTGGTACGATCCAATATTTACTACCAACCAAAGCAAATCACTCGAAATCAAGCTGTGTGCCAGCGATGCCGCTACTGATCCATGCGGTCAACCTGTAAGAACTGTGGCACAATGGGGGTGTGTTGCCAACTCGTGAGTAGAAAACATCATCTGGTAGAAATCGAATAAAACAACGATTTCCTAGGTCAATTATATCATGAAGGTAATTCTATGATATCTATGGTGACCGTATATGCAAATATGTACCAACAATATAATAATCTATGCCTGTATGCATGTGGATAACATCCAACAATATAATAAATGCCAGTATGCATGTGGATCTCATCCACTCGAAACATCATAAAAGCATATGCATGTAAATATATGAGGATATCAAAGAATGTGTGTTCATCAATGGCACATCAAATCATGAAACCTGAGTGTCCAACACCGACACTTGAAACATCATGAAACCCGTGTCCAGTATCGACACATAAATCCTCATATCTCAGGCGCCACATCCTCAGATCGGCCCTCAGGCCCCGCCTATTCTGGTCGGCCCTCATATCCATCTCATGACTCCAGTCGGTATCCTCCGGAAAACCGCCGAATCCAAATACCATCACCGGTAGATAGTGCTCCCCTGCCAAGCTCACCGCATAACAAGACGGGTCTTCTTGCCCCGGGTACCTCACCGGGTCTACCGTGTACCCGCAGACGGTGCCTACTGCTCCTCGAATCGGGTTTCACATGCCAAGCTCAGAACCGAGAAAACACGTGGTGGATGCACTGAAATATCATATCAAGAGAAACCGGGTTTTTAAAACAATACATACTTTCTTTTGAAATAACTACGGTTCTCAAATCCAGAAATCTTATGAAAACAGCATATCTCAATGCGTATAATCGTAAAGCATGATGTATGCGACATATAACACAATGTAGGCATATCCGTATATCATGCAACATGCAACAGTGATGTGAGCTTGGGCATATCATCATAATGTGAGCATAGCAATATAATAGCATGATGTAGCAATTCTACTGTGTAAGTGACATAGCAATTATCGATGATGAAGTGTGTGAGCCGGCCAATCTGTATAAGTGTAACATATGCATCATCGATAATGGTGTAGGTGTACTAACACAGGTATATGTAATGTAAAGGGAACGACATGAACGTAACATAAAGTATGTATCTAACACGACCGAGTCGGTGAATCTATCAATCGGCATCCAGTCTCACAACATCACGTACAGTATAATCCATCGTACGGTATCCTCTAGTCAAGGGTATGGACCAATCATCATAAAACTCATCACGTACGGTAAATCATCGTACGGAGGCATTAAACCATTAGGGATCCTATCAACATATATGATAATAAGGGTACGGACCTAACGTCTCGTACGGCATATCACTCATGATTCACAACATTATATATATCTATATACCTATATCCCAGGTCGCATCCATAACAATCTCATATTAGGGGACCGGCAAAGGTATCAATCCTCTCATATCGACTCGCATCCGTATACCGACATATCAATTAAGTCATCATATCACATCGTACATTCTTTTCATCACATTTATATCCCACATTAGGTCATTTACATATATATATATCCTATCTGATAAATCTCATGTCATGCTACTCTAAATCTCATACTTATTCTCGTGCACTACCTATATCTATAAGTCGTGATTCACGTTCATTTTTCATATCCTTATATATCAATTCGTGACATTATTTCTATCGTATCATGTCCAAGCGTCCTATCCCTATGGCTTTCATCTCATATCTCGATATATATATATATATATATATATATATATATACACACACACACACACACACACACCATCATTCATATCGTCTCTAACTATCCTTTAACCATATCTATAGTTTTCTAATATAGGTTTCCTTAACCATATTCTATATATATCGGTTTCCATCGAAGTTTGCGGGGGTGCTATACGCCATCCACCCGACTTCCCCCATAGATATAGATCTACTCACCTATGAAACTCCTTGTTCAGCCGTAGTCGATGTGCTTCATCGTCTCGGAATCCACGCGAAGGCACCTACAATAAATACACAAATATCAAATGCTATTAACATCAAGTTCGGAAAACCAATACGGCACACAGTGTGCTCATATGTTAGAACCTATAGCCTACGCATGCAAAAACCACCAAACAATCCTTGTCGTTGACGTACAAACATCCAACGACCCAATACAATATCAAATACTAAAACTAAGAATTCCAAAATACGGAAAATATAACCCCAAACCAAAACAACAACTCAAGAAATCACTCCCAGATTTCATTTCAGGTAAAATGGAGCTAAACTAGCAATGCAGTAGGGTTGTATGTGAAGTAACTGAGCTACAGACCAAACCTAGGCACCAAATTCCACATTTTGGCCGGCCACTCTACCTAGAATTCCGGCCAGCTCGGCCCAGGGTGCTCTGATGGGGTTCGTCTCCCCAGGGTGGTCTCCTAATACTCAATTTAGGTTAATGGTGTTGCTAGTTTTTCTAGTAAACGTTCCAGGTCATCCCAGATTCCCTGTAGGCACACCAAACTTCAAAAAACCAACACGGGTAGATTCGTAAGTCCGTATTCTCTGTTTTTGGGCATAAAGTCCACATTAGGGTCTTGTAAACAGCCACTAAACATCACCAAATCCACAACTTCACCTAAACTCTCTATTGGGATTTCTAATTTCATAATTCCACACTTAATCAACTTCTAAACTAAACTAGAATGCAAGAAACTAAAAACTAAACTAGATGAAAAGAATTATACCTTATTTGGGCAATTCAAGAAAAACCCTAGATGCCCAGGGTCATGAAAATCCAACTTTGAAAGGTCCAATGGGTTTGTAGAGAGGTGGAGATCATCTTTTGCGAAGGGAGTATAGGGTTTTGGTGAGAGAATTGAGATGGGTCATGAGGGTAGAGGAGGTGGAGAAGGAGTTAAAAGAGGAGATGAAGAAACAATGGGGGTGAGGATAGATGGCAACCCCCTCTCTCCCTCCCTCTTATTCTCACCCTCTCCCCCAATTATTCAAACGTAGTCACACACTCTCTCTCTTGTCCATTCCTATTATTCTATTCTATTCCCTTTTCTTTTCTTCACAAAACCAAATACAACATGAAACCAACAAATAACACAACATGCAACAACAATGCAACATGTCATGGTGCACTAGCCATGATTAAAATGTAGAAATACGGATTTGGCCTAATCGCGATTAACAGTGCACTAATCGAGTTTAATTTTTAAGCTTGCATATAATTAGTTATAAAAATGCCAAATCCAATAAATATATTTTTAAATGAATAAATCATTTTAAATCTCCATTTATTTCATAAATATTGGTATATATTTATACCATTTTACGAAAACCCTAATTTCGCAAATCGGGTAATTTTCGCAAATTATATTATTTTAATATTAAATTCCAAAAATAATATTTTATATTTTCTGAAATGTTACAATCATCCCCCCTTAAATAAATTCGGTCCCCGAATTTAAATTTAAACCCCCAAATACTAAAACATTTCAATAATCAGCTCAAATCAACGGGGCTCCGAAATCACGGAAGATATATAAATAACACAGCGCATCAGGTGCGCCTGAAAACGAGTATGAAACTCAAAATCGAATTCCGTCAAGCGTCACGCAAATCTTCGGATTTACAAGGAAGATACAAAAATCAAAATCCACTACTAAAATCCAATATGTACTAGTCGAATACTATAATATGTGTGTTGTACGCATCCTTGGAAAAATCTTTTATAACCGAATAAAACACATGCAAAATCTTTTCTGAATAGCCGCGTGATGCGTAACTCACGGTACAGGTGACGGACGCTCATTTGTAAAGTAATAAATTTATGTTCATATAGGTTTTGCTAAAATGTACGTTCCACCCTTTTAAAATATCCGAAAAAGGTTTTCCTTTGTAAACGTTCGTGTCGCCCACGGACACGTAGGAAATAGTGAGACTATAGCTCCTTTTGAAAACCTTTTGTTAAACTTTTTATGCATGCAAAGTACTCAGGTACTGTCCTCGGATCATTCCTGTTCGGCTACTACACAAAATAGTGCCCAACATGAAAACAAAGTGCTCAAGAGCAAAATCAGCCTCGAAAGGCGTATCCAACAATCACGTGTGTCTGGTGCGCACAGAAATCAAATTCAAAATCAAATTCAAATACAAGTGCCACAATATGCACAAAAGAAAAACTAAGTGCAACGGGTGTGCATGAAAGCATTTGTCCAGTGCAACGGGTGTGTACGACAACAACATCTAGTGCATCTGTAGTGCACGAAAATCTCAATCCAGTGCAAGTAACATGCATAAATGAAAATCCCAATCGAGTGCATCCAGTGTGCACAAAATCATATTTCATATCATGCGCCCAACATGCGCAAAAATACAAATCAAGTGCATCTGTCATGCACAAATGAAATCTCAATCAAGTGCATCCAACATGCACGAATAAAATCTAAGTCAAGTGCATCCGTCATGCACGAATGAAATCCAAATCAAGCGCATCCGATGCGCACAAAATCCAATACCAAGTGCCTAATATGCGCAAAAATCCAACCCAAGCGCGTCAAGTCCATATAAATGCCCAGTACGGTAAAGCGCATGAAAAACGAACGTCAAGTGCAACGCGCACAAAAACATAAGTCTGGCGAAACAAATGCTCAAATACATAATCGGGTGCAACCAAGGTACGGAGTATAATTCCGGTGCAACCAATGCAAAAAATAGCATGCTGGTGCAATAAATGCACAAAATACAAATCCGGTGCATCCAGTGCATGAAATACAAATATAGTGCAACAAATGCATGAAATGAAAATCTAGTGCAATAAATGCACAAAAACTCCTCAATAACTCAAATGCGTATAAAAAGCAACACCGAGTGTACCAAGGTGTATAAAATCATAACCGCGTGCAACTGCGTGCACAAAACACGTATCAATGCACTGCAAGCACATGTAAGCTATACCGAGTGCAAAAATCAAATCGAGTGCGTACCATATGCACAAAAATCAAATCAACAGTATCAAATCCATGAAATCATAAACATGTGCGGCCCAGGCACAAAATCAATATCAAGTGCAATAGATATGCACAAATCGCAAACCGATGTAGCGGTGCATAAACATAAATCAAATGCAATAACTGTGCACAAAATGTAAATACCCAGTAGGTGCATCCATGGTGCACAAAAACAATATCATGAAAGTCAATCATCAAAACTCAAATCCAAGCAATATAAGCGTGATACTCGGATCACAAACACAAATCGCAACAAATGACATTGAGGTACACCTCCTACAATGTCGAAAAATATCGGTGCGCCCAAAACTGGCAGAGCAAGAATATCCGCTTGCCCCCTGCTCACGGTTTGGCGTCCTCTATCTCTGGGTCCTCATTTTCTCTGCGGATTACTAATCTCGCAATCCATCGGCTCGTCGTCCTAGTCCGGTGTACTAACGGAAACGATCTTCTCTAGTACTCCTTTGGTCAACTCTCGGCCAATTAGTATGACCACTCATAAAGCAGCACGTCACTGGCGTCGGCCTCTGGCCCTCTGAATACACGCGACACAATTGATCCTGGATGCAAATCTTATCGCAGCAGTGTCCTAGAAGGAACCTGCTCAGGGTCTCTTCCGATCTCGCCTATGCCAAACTATACGGAGGCTGGTACTCTTGCATAATCTTTTCTCGGTTTCTGGACATCTGCGTTCTCAGCACAACATTTCCTCGGGAACTGGTCGTATCTCACGCCTCTGTATACATATCAGAACTCTAATCTCAACGGGGAGTAACAACAACTCGTTAGCATCTCGCATGAACTTCTTGTTCCACTCGTCTTTATTATCGTCCGCTTCGACGTCACATCATGCTATCTGCGTACTGCAAATGTTCTCGGCTACAGTCAATCCGGAATCTCTTACACGAACTCGAAATTGCGAACTCGGTATCTTCATCACTTTATAGAAGATATCTAGCCGAACACGTCCTTGGGGACTCGTCCCAACCATCGGAGGAATATTTTATACTCGTCCGTCCTCGATCCACTTACAACGCATCTGGGTGAGGTCCTTTATCTGAAGCCGGTCCATTTACTGATCTCCTATCGGATCATCCAACGAACAACGTCATCTCTGGATCGACCTACTCTAGATCTGAATAAGATTCTCCACACAGGAAATCTTCAGCCCAACTGGGCCTGCGTCGGTGCATCAAACTGACGAATCACCTTTGTCTATCATCTGTCGCATTTCTGCCTGAAAGCTCCAGCGATCTCAGCTCATATGCTCTAGAAGCGACATCTCATCAATCTCAGCAACAGCTGGGTCATCTGTCTGCAAGGTAAAAAAAAATCTCGATTGAGAATTCTGCTGATCCCAAGTACTCCAATCTTTGAGGTAGGCTGTATACATCAACAGTCCTCTCACAACAGGAAGCCTCTATCAGCGGCCCAATCATACGGTGCAAAACCGAACACTCGCCTCAACGAGAGGTCACAACACAAATACAAATCGAGACGTTCTTATGTCACCAGAAAACACGATGGTCAGTCCTCACCCATGACGAGCTCGCCCTGACCGCATCACTAGCAGCAGCTCAATCTGCACTCAAATCATGGTGGCAGGAACCTCAAGAATGTATCGATGAAGGTAGATCAAAGGAATGAAAGGAATCAACAGATCCCGAAATGGATACATGATCATAAGGAAGAACGGAATCAATGAGAGTATGATCATGAAAACAAATAGAATCAAGGATCTCAATGGATGTATGATCAAGAGAACGAAGAGAATCACAGATCTCAAAATATATACATCCTAAGGTTTCTTAAGTGGAGTATCGTATCGTAAATATGCCGTGGAACATACGTGCGGTATGCCACTCTACTCAAGCTACCTACTCCATCAATTAGGGTAAACCTATGTAATGAAAGTTCGGGTCTAATACCCCCTGTTCAAGTCTAAGTTCCTTAAGGTCAAGCTTAGGTTCCGAAATATATATACGCCCTAGACTCCGCATAGTCAAACATAGACTTGAACCAAGGTAAAACCTAGCGCTCTGATACAAACTTTGTCACGACCCGAAATTTAGTTCATGACCGGCACTTAAATCACGCTACGTCTAAAGGCGTAACGTAATTCAAGTAAGCCGAAGCCCAGAAATCTAATCCTTTTTAAGAAAATATATAAGGTGAAGTTTTGAAATAAAGGTATAATGAAATCAAATGTTTTCTTAAATGCATAGATAAAGGAATATGAAAAATGCAAGTGGATTTTACTAGTTGAAAAACATATTTCATCTTTTAAAAATTTGGGCAGCACCTCCTTTGTATATTTTGATCCAAAACCACATTTATATGATAATATAAAAGGCATCCCCAAGCGGGAGCTAGCACTTCGCCAAACGGCGGAATCGCAACCACGCAAGTCATAAAACATGTATACGACGCCCAACGGCAAAGATCAACACAAAAGATAATGAATAAAGCAAGACATCAACCCAATAAGCGAATATAAACCCTTGCTCTAAGTCTCGCAACCACAAGTCTCACTAAGTCTTATTACTTATACAAATACTAGTTTCCGATTGATGGAGTTAACTAGATACAACGGAATAGTAAATACAAGAGTGGTACGATCCAACATTTACCACCTACCAAAGCAAATCACCCGAAATCAAGATGTGTGCCAGCGATGCCGCTAATGATCCATGCGGTCAACCTGCAAGAACTGTGGCACAACGGGGGTGTGTTTCCAACTCGTGAGTAAAAAACATCATCAGGTAGAAATAAAAAAAAACAACGATTTCCTAGGTCAACTATATCATGAAGGTAATACTATGATATCTAGGGTGACTGTAAATGTAAATATGTGCCAACAATATAATAATCAATGCCTGTATGCATGTGGATAACATCCAACAATATAATCAATGCCTGTATGTATGTGGATCCCGTCCACTCAAAACACCATAAAAGCATATGCCTGTAAATATATGAGGATATCAAAGAATGTGTGTGTTAGTTATATGTATGCCCAAGAGGCCATTACTGTACATGTGATGTATATTGTAGTGGATGCTTGGACATATATAGGGAGGACTTTCTTGCTCGACATGATAGTATGCTATTTGGTTGCTTTTTATCTTAACATGTACACTTATTGTCTCTCTATTACATGTTGATAAAGCTCTTAGGTTGAGTACTTGACTACCGGGGCTATGATGCAGTTCATACTAGTGGGGACATGGGTAGCCGACAAGTATATCCTTCAAATGTTCCTACTCGTGGGAGTATCAAGACAGGGCATCGATACTCTAGAGTAGACTATCATATACGCTTCTCGACCCATGTGATGGGCGATGGATGATCTCATATCCATTGGTGTGTGACATCAGAGATGGTATACGGGTGCTTAGTGGAGACTGGGTACACTGGATGAACTCGCCGAGAACTCCTAGATGGTATTATATCTATCGTCGGATAGCAGTTCTCTGGTGACACTGGTACAGGTTAGTCTGTAGACCCGAAATCGTCATAGAGTCTTGCATGATTCCCATCGTGGTTTTATTTCCACCATACCACGGTCAAGAGATCGTGCAAAAAGGTGGTTTTTGGGTACAGTCCCGAGTCATATGGAGGCAATAAGCGATACGAGGGGTTTTGTCTCTCCCGGTATTCGGAGTTGATGTTGCGCTGTGCTCGATTGGCCATAATAGGAAATTCCTGGCCAGAGTTGCTGAGATCTACTGGTAAGTGTTAACAGTAGTTTCTCGAACCGTTATGGACGTTGCATCGACATGACTTATCAGGCTATTGGGGTCTGACGTTATACCACCCCCAGGCTGCGATATGCGACATATCTGACAAAGAGACCAAACTGTACGGTAGTGTTACTGATTGGATTCGCAGGAGTATGAGCAGGCTTGCATCTTAATCTTCTGATCGCTCAATACCCGGGTGGCCGTTACGTTTAGCAGACCGCTTGCGGCTTGTGGGTGTTTGATATGATCATCACCTACTGCCGGCGTATTGATGAGTCTTAAGAGTCCTACACAGAGGTTTCCTGGTTCATGCGAAACGGAGTAGGAGAACATATGTGATATGTGCGGGACCGAGATTGATACGAGTATGTGATACCGTATTGTATTCTCGCGATATGTGATATCGGACGGGTATATGTGATATAGACGGGTTATCGAATTAAGTGTTGATTCGGTAAGTTGATATTATTGATATTAGTCGGTTATATGTGATATATCCGGATCATTAAGTCAAGTATTGATTTAATGATTTAATGTATAATTATATATTTGATATATGAATTTACATTAACTAATATTTCTCACTTGACCATTTCTTTTTCTCACTTTGCATACATTATATATATGTGATATATATTATGTATCATGCTAGGTTATATATGCAACTTGGGTGTGTGATACTTACACCATAACCATGATAAAATTAGGGTTTTATTTATCTTAGTAATTAACAAAATTGGTTGGAAATTGTCATGGCTAGAAGCTTGGAGAAGCTTGCTAACCATTAGCTAAGTCCACCAAATTTGTTTTACTTTAAGATATTTTGTTAACCCAACCTTTATCCTATGCCATGGTTAAGTCTCTACAATAGTTAGTGTATGACATTAACTAACCCATGATTGCAATTCTAACGTCACTCTCATTCTCTTGTTGATTTTGATCATAAGAGAATTTTCTTCATTTTCTTCCTTAAAGCTCACTAGCTTTTGGAAATGGAGAAAATATTGTGAGAAAAAGAAAACTAAAGTGAGCCTATTTCCTACTTCATCATCCTCTACTATTAGCTATTTAGTTTAAGGTGTTTGCTTCACTAATCTCACCTTTAGTGAAGAGGTAGCATGAGCTCGAGTCTCCTCGACGTAGATCATCTTCGGCCTCGAAGACATTGAGCAAGCTTGTTCGTTTCTTCAAGTGAACCCTCTCTAGAGTCCGGGAGTTCACTATTCGCAGCGAATGGACTACAACATGGAGCTTTAGAAGTGAAGGACCGGTCTACAAAGGTTGTATTCCGCATTCACTTTGTATGTAAAATAGTTTACATGTTTATTCGTCGGATTTTCTAGTAACGATTCTAGGGTTTGGGTTAGCTAGCAAGGAAAATTTTTAAATTGGCATGGACGATGCCTCCCGAAACCTTGCTGTCGTGCTAGGCAACCCTATAATGGTATCAGAGCCATGCTAGAAAATTAGACGATGTTTGCTAGGATTACGAAACCGAAACTACTCTGAAACTTGAAACCTTAAATCCAGGTTATGTCGAGTTTTTAGAGGTGTCAAAATTTTTTTTAAGCAACTGCAGAATGTTGTATGTGATATAACATGAACACTATGAAAATTTGAGGCTTTTCGGAGTGATTTTGGCCGGCCACATTGGGTCTAAAACCGAGATCACCGGTCCCATTAAGGATTCCGGGCTTCAAATTTTTTCAGTGTTCCAGGGTCTGGGTTTTGGTGTTTCAGGTGTTGTTTGTTTTTGCTAAATTTTCATGTGATGTTAACTTTCTGCAAAGGTAACTCAGAGTATTTCGTAGTCGTAATTCTAACATGTATTCGGGTTATTTAGACGACGTTAAAAAGTTTTAACGGATATCAATAACCCAATTTTTCCCTCGCTGAAATTTTCCAAGAGTTGGATTTTTCCGAGTTTAAAATTTACAGAAAATCATGCAAGCGATTCTGTGGACCCTCTAAAAGAATGATACCCAAACTCGACTTTTTGGATCGCGGAACCGCGGTCATACCCTAGGGTTTGCCGCAGTTCCGTGGCGACATGAGTAAGGCATGGGTCAGCCCTTCTACGGATGGTTCATAGGAGCTATGGCATGTTCTGGGTGTTTTTTGAACTCTGCTCAAGTGTTGAGCTTGTTGGGAAATTTTGGGTGCTTGCTTATTCGATCGAAAAGTTTAACTTCGTCTAGCTGTCTGTGATTGTGATACAAAATTTAGAATCCACAAAATTAGTTATGAGATAACTAGTTTGAATTTTATAAATCTAGCAGTTTAGTCTCATTTGATTGGTTGCCACGGAATTTTTATGTGGATCAAAAGTCCGTCGCAATCACGTAGCGTACGCGGATACTCGCCGGGTAAACTTAATGGATAGCCACGCCCCATAGCCCTGACCAAGTGACTGTAGGAGAACCCCGTCGCCAAATGCATCCATTCGGGTGCTCGTGGCCACGGTGTTCCGCCTTAGTGCACTTCATCGACGGCATCGGGGGTGCGGCCGTCTATTAAAGTTTCTGACGAGCATTCGATCAGCTTATCGAGAATCTTGTTGAATTACCAGACAGGTTATTGGAAAGTGTTTTCAATATCGAGACTAAAATGCGGGGTTTATAATTGTTAGGCATGTGATGTCTAAGAAATTCATTTTGTTAAGCATGAAATCCAAAGTATGTGATACATTGGGTTTATGATGTCTAAGATGGTTGCGGATTCCAACTGTTGTAGTTTTTCACTTTCTTTTCTGCGACCGTAAGTATAATATGTGGTGTATCGCCGGTTTCGGTGCTATATGTCAACGACAATTGGGATATGCCTATTTACTTACGTTGATGACATGTGATGTTATGTGTTGCTGTGATATGTTATATTGGATCGTTGTGTTTTTGAATAGCCGGGGATTTTATGTGAGATGGGGGTTTTTATTTTCATTCATATAAAATTCATTGTATGTAATATTCTTTTATCGGGACACTTCCGGGTTGAGTCTGATGTCACAATTGTATATTATTTACTTTTCCACATTAGGATAGACCCAAGGCGGGGAGCACAAGTAACCGGGTTCTAGGGTCCAGTGGGAGACCATCTCGAGAAGTCGAGACCGGGTATCCTAACTCTAGAATTGGGAGGGTTGCTTGCCGCTTGATTGAGAGATTTTAATTAGCTTATGCGCTTTTAAAAGATGAATCAAAGAATTTATATAACCGCAATCAAGAACGGCGTCGCTTGGTAGCTAGCCGGTGAGGACGGGTCGGTCCACAGGGATTTTATAAATTTTCTAATTGTTCTTATGAGCTAATTCCGAACAGTGTGAATGGATTGATTAAATCTAAAAACTAAATCTATCTAGATCTAAATCTTGCTAGGGTTAGGTTTAGGGTAGGTTTGGAAATGTAAATAAATCTCACCGCTTTCTATACCCAAATTAAGATCTATGAGGTGTTATGGTAATTATTAATAAAGAGGATTAGAACCATTCGGGAAGGTGTTTCTTCCTCTAGGTTCTTGTCCTTCCTTTATCAATCCTTACCCTAATCTCCATGGAAAACACGCTCAACCGGGCCTTTATACTACGGTATCACCGCTACCTCATAGGATAGGGTGCCGTAGGGAGCGGTGTGTGCATGCATGCATGGAGTCCTATTAATTATATGTGATGGGCAAGAAAGGGATGAGAGATCTTCATCTCTCAAAAGCCTTCCCTAAAGCTAACCCTAACAAGCGAGGAGTCTACTCGCTCATTAGGGAATTAAAGAACAGATCTAAACTATCTATTTAGGGCAAGGAATTAAAGATCTATACTAAGGCAATTAAATAAAACTACTTACTTGATGGCTCTCTCCAAACATTTTCACAAGACTTGTCAGATCTGAATAGATGAAATGAAAAGAGGTATCGATGCTCTCCAAAAGAATTCTGAATTTTATTAATGAAAGGAGGCATGGCCTAATATAAGAATTTGGGTCTCTATTTATAGGACATAGAAAACCCTAGGTTTATAATCGCCGCATGCATGCTATTATAAAAATACCCCTAGGAAGACTAGTCAGCGCCATCACACATTATGGTAAAAAGTTTCACAGACACGGGCTCAACCCGGCCGCGGAACCGCGGCCACAGGCTATGTTTGGCCGCGGTTCCGTGGCCAAAAGATGGTCTTGAACTCTGTGCTTTCCTGTGCTGGTTCTGGGTGACTTTGGCTTCTTATTTCTTTGGTTGGTTCTTCAGATTGGCTTCTAGGTTTCTTCCAGATCTCCCAGTGAATAATTGTAGTAGATTTTTACCGTTGCTTCATGACGAAGTCTTGAACCTTGCGCTGCCTTTTACTTTGTGAACTGTTCTTCATGTAGGCTTGATCAAGATCCTTCTATTTGTTGGTCGTAGTCTCACTTTTGCATCGTCTTTTATCTTTTCATTGTTTTCGTTCCAAGAACCTGTAACCTGTAATTATGTAGCAGACATGGGTCAAAAGCACCTGTTTATTTGTAAAATGCATAAGAATGGGGAATATAATAATGCAATATTATGATATGAACAAATACCCCCAAACTTATTTTTTGCTCGTCCTCGAGCAAACCTAGTTTTATTCTCAACAAAAACCTAACCTCACTTTCGCAGGGAAACGCGATTGCACTGAGCTCGTGCAACAAGCCGTTAAATCTCTAGGTGTCCCTAGTAGGAGGAGTGTTGTCTCCTGAGGGTTTTCAGCGGATACTACCCACAAAATCCTATCAATTAGGCCGATTGACTTTTATTCTCCAATTAGGTTTTCTAACAAGAACTCTATTATCTTTGACTCATAAATCATCCACCCATATTCTTCACGCTTCCTTATTATTTAACTTAAGATTATATATGTTCTGTAGACTTACTTAGCTTTCGGCATCTTTTAAGTTTTCCTTCTAGGGTTTCATCTCAACTTAGGAATTTTTATCATCTCTACTAAAGATACAAGTCCTATTCTTCATAACTATCACTTATCTAAACCCTAATCACATACCCCTACGTGTGTGTATAGATAACCCCTACACTTGAAAATTCAAATCAAGCTATCATACTCTTGTCCATTGTCCAAAGCACTTCTTAATAGGTGAATTTTTAGATGAATTTCGCTCACACATCTTTCATGCGACTGTTAATACTTTTTGAGGTACCAACAACCGATTATAAGATGTCTTTGCACATTAAAGCGTAATTCCTATTCTTGCAACACCTAAGGCTTTAGCAGTGACTCCCAAACTAGTTGGTCTAAGGCACTAGGTGATGAAGCACCCTTGCTAAATATTTTTCTATTTTTGCAGCCTTAAGTAATCACAAAAACCAATGTTCATTTTTTTATTATCTCTTTATTCACACTTGAATTTTTATTTTATTTTCTTCGTACTAAGGACTTTATACAAGAGCATTTCAAGGTCTCCTCTACTATTCCAAATTTCAAGATTCGTGTTTGTGCAATTTTGTAGGGTATATATTTTCAGAATTCAGACTTAAGGTAGGAATTATTTTTCACACTTATACTTTAATAAAAACATCAATACTTTCCCTTGTTTTAACTTAGCCCAAGAAGTCAACTCGAAATTTGCCTATTTCTAAATAAACTACAAAGACATATACTTTCTACCGTTAAACTTTAAGAAAGGTTATTTTTAGGGTTTTTAATTTACTAAGTCTAGATCTAGTTGTTCCTAGCTAGTTAACCTATTTGTCAAACTCAAGTCAATTATAGCCAAAATTGAATACTTTAATTTTTATAATTTTTAAAATTTTCAATTTTTTTTTGGGTTTTAAAATAAGTATGCAAATGCAAAAATACACACATGAATGCAGAGGAAGAAGGCTTACCGAGCATATGATTGGAATGATTTAGCGTGCTTGCGCTTTCTAAAAGATAGATCAAAAATATTTGTAACCGCAATCAAGAACGGCGTCGCATGAAGCTAGCCGGTGAGTACGGGTCGGTCCACAGGGATGTTGTGAATCTCCGATTCGTTCTTACGAGTTAATTCCGAAGGGTGTTCGGAGTTGTTATTAAATCTAAAAATCTAATTAACCTAGGGCAATTATCTAGATCTACTCTTGCTAGGGCTAGGTTTAGGGATGGTTTGGAAATGTAATTAAATCTCACCGCTTTCAATACCCGAATGAAGATCTATGAGGAGTTATGGTAATTATCAATAAAGTGGATTAGATCCGTTCGGGAAGATGTTCCTTCCTCTAGGTTCTTGTCCTTCCTTTAGAGATCCTTACCCTAACCTCCATGGAAAACATCACACCCAGGCCTTTATACTACGGTATCACCGCTAGCTCGAGGGATAGAGTGCCGTAGGGAGCGGTATGTGCATGTATGCATGGAGTCTTATTGTAAATATTTGGTGGGTAAGAAAGGGATGAGAGATCTCATCTCTCAAAATCCTTCCCAAAAGCTAAACCCTAAACAAGTTCCTAGGGCATGAAATTAAATCTACCTAGGGCAAGGAATTTAAATCTATACTAAGGCAAGAAATTAAATTACTTACAGATGGCTCTCTCCAAAACATCAAGCAGGGTTGTCAGATCTGAATTTTTGAATTAAAGAGAGGCACCGATGCTCTCCAAAAGATTTCTAAATTTTATTCATAAAGGGAGGCATAAAGAATTACAATGATTAGAGTTCCTATTTATAAAGAATAGGAAACCCTAGGGTTACATTTGACCCGCATGTCTACAATTACAAGAATACCCCTATAAAATCTTTCCAGAGCCTCCACATAATTTTGGTAAACTTTTCTCGAACCAAGTGCATAGGACGGCCGCGGAACCGCGGCATGGGCGAGCTTGGGCCGCGGTTCCGCGGCCCTTTAGTGGAGTCATCATATGGGCTTTTCTGGGCTTCTTTAGGTTCTTCTTTTCTTTTTATTTCTTCAGTTCTTTTTCCATTTGGGTTTCTACAGTGATTCCAGATCTTCAGTGAACACTTTGCGATGGATCTTTTAACCGTTTTTCTTGTAAATTTGGATCTTGCGTCTCCTCGTTGATGGTGAACCGTTCTTCTGCCGGGCTTTACTAAGATCTTCCTATTTGTTGGTCAAAAATCCTTCTTTTGTGTCGTCTTTTGTGTTTTTCATTGTTTTCGCGCCAAGAACCTGTAACCTGTAACATGTAGCAGACAGGGGTCAAAAGCACCTGTTTTCATTATAAAATGCATAAGAATGGGGAATATAAAATACAATATTATGGTGTGAACAAATACCCCCAAACTTATCTTTTGCTCGTCCTCGAGCAAACTTATTATTTATTCACTAAAATCCTAACCACACTTTCGCAGGGAAACGCGATTGCACTGAGCACGTGCAACAAGCCGTTAAACCTCTAGGTGTCCCTAGTAGGAGGAGTGTTGTCTCCTAAGGGTTTTCAGCGGATACTACCCACAAAATCCTATCAATTCAGCCCATTAACTTTTGTTCTCCAATTAGGTTTTCTAATAAGGAATTCTATTACCTTTTGACTTGCAAATTATCCACCCATATTCTTCACACCTCCTCATTATTTAACTTAAGATTATATATATCCTGTAGAATTACCTAGCTTTCGGCATTTCTTAAGTTTTCCTTCTAAAGTTCCATCTCCACTTAGGAATTTCTATCAACTCTATTAAAGACACAAGTTCTATTCTTCATTCCCTTCTCTTATCTAAACTCCAATCACATATCCCTACGTGTTTGTAAATATCACCCCTACACTTGGAAATTCAAATCAAGCAATCGTACTCCCGTCCATTGTCCAAAGCACTTTTGAAATTTTCGCTTTCACATCCTTCATGCGACTGTTAATACTTCTTGAGGCACCAACAACCGATTACAAGATGCGTTAGCACTTTAAAGCGTAATTCCTAGTTTTGCAACACCCAAAGCTTTTAGCAGTGACTCCCAAACCAGTTGGTCTAAGGCACTAGGTGATGAAGCACCCTCGCTAAATATTTTTCTATTTTTTTTACAGCCTTAAGTAATCACAAAAACCAGTGTCCATTTTTTTTTATTCATTTTTTTTTCTTTTATTTTCATTGTACTAAGGACTTTTAGACAAGAGCATTTCAAGGTCTCTTCTACTATTCCAAGTTTCAAGGTACGTGATTGTGCAATTTGTAGGGTATACGTTTTCAGAGTCTAGACTTAAGCTAGGAACTATTTTTCAAACTTATACTCTAATAAGAACATCAATACTCTTCCCTCATTTTGACTTAGCCCAAGAAGTGAACCCAAAATTTGCTTATTTCTAAATAAACTACAAAGGCATATACTTTCTACCGTTAAACTTTAAGGACGATTATCTTTAGGGTTTTTAATTCACTAAGTCTAAGATCTAGTTGTTCCTATCCAGTTAACCTATTTGTCAAACTCAAGTCAATTAGCCAATATTGAATACAATGATTTTTATAATTTTTGAAAATTTTCAAATTTTTATGGGTTTTCAAATAAATATGCAAATGCAAAAATATATACAAATGAATGCGAAGGAAGAAGACGTACCGAGCATACCCCCAAACATGAACTTGACAGTGTCCTCACTGTCATACTAAACCAAGAGGGTCGAAATGTCGGCACTCCCTTTTTTATTTATTTATAATTTTTTTTAATATTATTTTTTGTTTTTAATAGAAAAAGAAAACAAAAAGATATATACATATATACAACAAGGTTCCCCCCAAACTTAAGCTTGGCCTTACACAAGCCAAAGGTTAGCACCAACCATTCAAAAATCTTATCGTGGAAATGGTATAGTTGGTGCAAGAAAATGAGAAGCACGCGAGACCGTGTGGAAAGAATGGTAGAATATGGTCTCGGTGGGGGAGAAGAATGGCGAAAAGAAGAAGGAAGTGGAGTACGATCTTGAGGGTGTAAATTGAGTGAATAAATTAGCGCAATATGTGATGACCGATATGTTATAAGCGATTGCGCTAACCTATCAACCCGTCGGGAAATGGGGTCAAATCCCTCAAGATTCGCAAGAAAACATGGGTATGCCGAACTTGGTATAGGAGATGAAAGCGTAACGGTCATTTGCCCGGTCGGAATGATAGGACGGACGAAAGGGAGTGAATTAGGGATAGTATCTTTCTCACCGTAGTAAACTGTTTCGAACTTGAAAGATTCCATTAATGGTTCGAAACTACTATAATCAACCGAGTCTGATGGCTCATCTGAAAATGTAAAGGACTCAAACTCGGGTGGTGAGTCATCAACATCGTCCGAAAAAGTGAAACACTCGTAGGTGTCATCGTCTGTGAGATCTGTGTCAGATTCAAAGGAAAATGTTTCAAGCTCACAGTCTTCAAGCGGGGTCGGAACGATGGGAAGGAGGGAGGGTGATATAACAGTCAAAGGTTCAGGAGGATGAATTGGAAAATCAGACACATCAAACAAAAATGATTCAACCTCAATATTATCTTCAAGACTCTCCTCAATACTATCCTCAATATTTAACTCATCCATGCCATTATCATCAAAATCTAGACGCATATGAAATTCGGGAGAAACATTTAATAACTCAGGATGATGATTTGAACATAAAATTTCAATTAAATCGACAGGTTCATCATCCGAAATATTCCCGGCGTCTATATCCTCAATCAAGTGAAAATCAATTTCTTTAGACACTTCATCCACAGCATGGATATTTATCAATGTAGGTTCTAGAGTGGAGGTGTAAAGATCGAAAGGATTAGGTGCGGTTTCACTCGAAAGAGGTTCCTCACAATTTGGCAAATCAAACACTACAAAATCACACAACTCATTTTTATTTTCAACAGGTGAACTATTTAGGGCAATCGATGGAAAACAGGAGTTGTGGGCTTCAATTGGGTAAGGGTAGGTTTGATTTGAAAATCCTCTCTCATTCTCACTCTGTCCAATTGCCTCCTCATACATTGAAAAATTTGGAGCTAGCGGAAAACTAGCTACCGGTTCAGCAGGTTGCATAAGGGTGGCCACGGACGCTTCCACATTCCTAACCATTTTGTTTGTTGCTGCGATATACGCCTCCAACGCCTCTTCCAAACTAGACTTTGGTGGTAAGGGGGTTTCAGTAAAAGATTCAAAATTGGTTAGATATGTGAAACTCCCTAATGGCTGTGAAGAAACAGTGTCTAGTGATGGTGGAAAAGTCGGGTAGGACTGATAGGAAGTGGGTGGTAGGACAGGGGTAGGGTCAACATATGGATAAGAAGGTGAATAGTCGTGTGGATCCCTAGAACTAGATGAGTGGAGAGGGGTGAAAGATCGACTGCGAGCTTGAGCAATATGCTCAGCAATGGACATCGGCCTAGGAGTGACAGAAGGACTTGAAGAAGTGGTATCAACATATGGAAGTGGTGAAGGTTGACTTGGTTGACACAAAGTGGGTTGAAAAGTCAAACTGTTTCTCCTAGACTCTTCTATGTGATCTTTCAAAGATTTTTTAGGCATGGAAGGATCGTCTTTAAATTGACCAAACACATTGACATATGACGCAAAATTAGGTTCGGGATACCAAAGTTCGGCTAATGATTTATTGTGTGGGGTACCCATGTTAGAAGAAGAAAGGTGACAAGAAGGAAGGTTGGGTGGTGCAAGGATTTATTTGGGGCTAAAAAAAATTTTGCAAGTTCTATAAAATATTTGTCCTTTTTATTTTCATTTTTCATTAATTTTTTTTTCTTTCTCTTTATTTGGAAAAATTTTGTTGCAAAAAGATTTTAGAGAAAAGATATGCAACAGCAAAATATTTTATAGAAAAGATATGCAACAACAAAATATTACTTGCAATTGGTTATTATTTGAAGCATATCACAAGAATCTTTATTTGGAAAAAATTTTTGCAAAAAGATATTCGAGAAAAGATATGCAACAAAAAAGATTACTTGCAATCAATTTCAATTTTGAGCGGGGCCCAAAAATCCTGCACAAGATCGTTATTTGGAAGGGAATATATTTTTTAATGTGCACAAAATCCTGCAGGAAATTTTAAGAAAATATCTCAAAATTTACAGAGGAAAAATAACAGGGAGCTTACAGTGCAAATTCCATCAACCGAAGACACCAAATGGCCGTGTTTCCGCGGTTAGAATAGGTATTGTGCGGCGAATCCGCGGTGAAAAAGCCGGCTCGGGTCCCCAGAAATTTTTTGATGCGACGACTCGACGAGACGGCCGCGGTTCCGCGGCCTAAGGTGGGTTTTGGCCGCGGAATCGCGGCGGTATGGGGGGTTCACTGCTCCAAAAAATTTGCACTGTTCTGTTGTTCAAAAACTCTTCTGTTCCGATATTTTATTTCCTGTTTTGCTTTCTGAAAATCTACAGATCCGAATTTGTATATCCTGCAAAAATTCAACCACAAAGTATCCCTTCCAAAAATAACAAACGATATATATTTTTTTGATTTTTTCAGATTTTTATGATTTTTTAAATTTTATGATTAACCCGAAATTGCGAAAAGGAAAGTTCTACGCCATCCCCGGCAACGGCGCCATTTGATTGGAATGATTTAGCGTGCTTGCGCTTTCTAAAAGATAGATCAAAAATATTTGTAACCGCAATCAAGAACGGCGTCGCATGAAGCTAGCCGGTGAGTACGGGTCGGTCCACAGGGATGTTGTGAATCTCCGATTCGTTCTTACGAGTTAATTCCGAAGGGTGTTCGGAGTTGTTATTAAATCTAAAAATCTAATTAACCTAGGGCAATTATCTAGATCTACTCTTGTTAGGGCTAGGTTTAAGGATAGTTTGGAAATGTAATTAAATCTCACCGCTTTCAATACCCGAATGAAGATCTATGAAGAGTTATGGTAATTATCAATAAAGTGGATTAGATCCGTTCGGGAAGATGTTCCTTCCTCTAGGTTCTTGTCCTTCCTTTAGAGATCCTTACCCTAACCTCCATGGAAAACATCACACCCGGGCCTTTATACTACGGTATCACCGCTAGCTCGAGGGATAGAGTGTCGTAGGGAGCGGTATGTGCATGTATGCATGGAGTCCTATTGTAAATATTTGGTAGGTAAGAAAGGGATGAGAGATCTCATCTCTCAAAATCCTTCCCAAAAGCTAAACCCTAAACAAGTTCCTAGAGCATGAAATTAAATCTACCTAGGGCAAGGAATTTAAATCTATACTAAGGCAAGAAATTAAATTACTTACAGATGGCTCTCTCCAAAACATCAAGCAGGGTTGTCAGATCTGAATTTCTGAATTAAAGAGAGGCACCGATGCTCTCCAAAAGATTTCTAAATTTTATTCATAAAGGGAGGCATAAAGAATTACAATGATTAGAGTTCCTATTTATAAAGAATAGGAAACCCTAGGGTTACATTTGACCCGCATGTCTACAATTACAAGAATACCCCTATAAAATCTTTCCAGAGCCTCCACATAATTTTGGTAAACTTTTCTCGAACCAAGTGCATAGGACGGCCGCGGAACCGCGGCATGGGCGAGCTTGGGCCGCGGTTCCGCGGCCCTTTAGTGGAGTCATCATATGGGCTTTTCTGGGCTTCTTTAGGTTCTTCTTTTCTTTTTATTTCTTCAGTTCTTTTTCCATTTGGGTTTCTACAGTGATTCCAGATCTTCAGTGAACACTTTGCGATGGATCTTTTAACCGTTTTTCTTGTAAATTTGGATCTTGCGTCGCCTCGTTGATGGTGAACCGTTCTTCTGCCGGGCTTTACTAAGATCTTCCTATTTGTTGGTCAAAAATCCTTCTTTTGTGTCGTCTTTTGTGTTTTTCACTGTTTTCGCGCCAAGAACCTGTAACCTGTAACATGTAGCAGACATGGGTCAAAAGCACCTGTTTTCATTATAAAATGCATAAGAATGGGGAATATAAAATACAATATTATGGTGTGAACAGCATACCCCCAAACTTAACTTTGACAGTGTCCTCACTGTCATGCTACACCAAGAGGGTCAAAATGTTGGCACTCCCCTGCTTATTTATTTAAATTTTTTTTGTTGTTAAAAGAAAAAACAAAAAAATATATATACAACAAGGTTCCCCCCAAACTTAAGTGAGACAGTGTTTCCACTGTTTAAGCGTTAAAGTTCAAAGTTAGGGAGGAGAAAAATCAAACTATACAAGGCCTTACACAGACCAAAAGGTAGCACCAACCATTCAAAAATTCTATCGTGATAATGGTGGGGTTGGTGAAAGAATGGAGTGTAAAGAAAAGAAATGAGAAGCACACGAGACCGTGTAGAGATAGAAACGGTGTACGGTCTCGGTGGAGGAGAAGAATGACGGAAGGGAAAAAGAAATGGTAGTGGTTCTACTTTTTCGAGTGGAGGTTGATTA
Source organism: Agapanthus africanus (assembly GCA_030015575.1). Taxonomy (NCBI): domain Eukaryota; kingdom Viridiplantae; phylum Streptophyta; class Magnoliopsida; order Asparagales; family Amaryllidaceae; genus Agapanthus; species Agapanthus africanus. The sequence continues at coordinate 100,161,730 of JASDDO010000008.1, forward strand.
ATCACAAAATCCGTATCGTTTAAGAATGCGAGTTCGTCGGCGATATCTTCGAAACTTTCATCGAAGGTCCGATTAAAAGTTTCGATCTTAAAAAGTGTCATGCCAGAATTCAACACACTTGATTGTTCAAAAATTACGGAGGTAGGAGACTCGTAAAGCTCATCTACCTCATTCTCAAAGATTCTAAATCAAGTTGTGTTTCTAAAATTATCGAACTCAAAATATCGGATTGTGATTCATCAACACTCGGTATCATTAAAGGAAGATTAGAAGAACCAAATAAAGTTGGAATACGAACTTGAGGGTGGGGATGGAGTGTATAAATTAACACAATTTGTAATGACAAAAAGCGATTGTGCTAATCTATCAACCCGCAGAAAAAGGAGATTAAATCCCTCAAGATTCGTGAGCAAACATGGGTACGTCGAACTTGGTATTGGAGATAAAAGCGTAACGGTCTCTTGCAAGGTCGGAACGAGGACGGAGGGAAGTGAGTGAGGAAGGGTATCAGTTAAAGATTCAGGAAGGTGTATACAATCAGTGGAAAGGACATGATGAATTGAGAAATCCGACTCATCAAACAAAACTGGTTCATCCTCAATAATTTTCTCAATATTCTCCTCAAAATTTAGCTTATCCATACCATCATCATCAAAATCAAGACGCATATGAAGTTCGGGAGAAACATTTAATGACTCGGGATGATGAATTGGAGATAAAATTTCAGTCAAATTTACGGGTTCATCATCCAAAATATTCCCGGCGTCTATTTGCTTAATCAAGTGAAAATCAATTTTTTCTGACACCTCATCAAAAGCATGGATATTTATCAATTTAGGTTCTACAGTGGAGGTGTAAAGTTCAAAAGGATTAGGTGTGGTTTCACTCGAAAAGGATTCTTCACAATCTGGCAAATCAAACATTACAAAGTCACACAACTCGTTAAATGTTTTATTTTCAACTTGTGAATCATTTGGGACAATCGATGGAAACCTGGAGTTGTGGGCTTCAATTGGGTATGAGTAGTTTTGATTTGGAAAGTTGTAGAACTCACTCTCTCCTATCAAATTCTCACTCTGTCCAACTGTCTCCTCATATATTGGAATTTTTGGAGCTAGTTAGAAATTAGCTACCGGTTCACTAGGTTGCATAAGGGCGGCCATGGACACATCTATATTCCTCATCATTTTGTTTGTTGCTAAAATATAAGCTTCCAACGACTGTTCCAAACTAGACATGGGTTGTGAAGGGGTTTCGGTAAAAGATTCGAAATTGTTTGGATACGTGAAACTCCCAAATGGCCGTGTAAAAGCAATGTCTAGTGAAGGTGGGAAAGTCGGGTAGGACTGGTAGGAATTGGATGGTTGGACAGGAGTAGGATCAACATTTGGATAAAAAGGTGAATGGACTTGTTGATCCCTAGAACTGGATATATGGAGAGGAGTGAAAGATCGGCTACGAGATTGTGCAATATGCTCAGCAATAGACATGGGTTTAGGAGTTACAACAGGACTCGAAAAAATGGTATCAACGTACGAAGGTGGTGAAGGTTGACACGGTTGATACAAAGTGGATTGCGGAGTCCAACTGTTTCTCCTAGACGCTTTTATTTGATCTTTCAAAGAAATTTTGGGCATGGAGGGGTCGTCATTAAATCGACCAAAACAATTCGCGTAAGAGACAAAGTTTGGTTCGGGATACCAAAGTTCGGTAAGAGATTTATGAGGTGGGGTACCCATGATGTAAGAAAGGACAAGAAAAAGAATGTGGGGCGTACGGATTTCTTAGCGATAAGTTGCAAGTTTTTTTATAAATATTTTTACTTTTTTTTCTTTTTCTCTTTATTTGGAACGTTTTGCAAAAAAGATTTTTGATAAAGGGCTTTGACACAAATGCATTCAACCACAAATGCACAATCAAGCCTAGATCTAGGGTCACCTAGGTCAGCTAGACAGCTCCTAACTATTCCAAAGGGCTAGAAATAGGACCTCAAACCGCCTCTTTACTGCCAATTGCGGCCAGGTAAGTGCCAGGTGAGTGGGAGGCTCTCTACTATAAGTAGTGGCCCTAATTAAGTAACCACTCGCCTTAGACACACTTGCCTAGACACCGCAATGTCAGGTTAGGATTAATGGCCGATGCCTACAACTAGTCCTCTGTCCTATTGAGCGCGACGTCCTTAGGGCTGGGTCTAGTATTTTTTAATTAAATAATGGTCAATGCAAATGCCTTATGTGATTTCTGGGGTCCTGGGAAGGGTGATGAAATCCCCACCCAATCTGAATTGGTCTCAAGCCCCTTAAAGTCCGATTAAAGATATGCAAAACAGTAAAAATCACTTGCAATCAATTTTTTGCGCGGCGCAAAGAATCCTGCACAAGATCAATTATTGGAAGGGGGAAGATTTTTTTAAGCGCAAAGAATCCTGCAGAAGATTTGACAGAAGATATATGGGGATTTGCAGAAGAGAGAAAAAGGAAACAAACAGTGCAAATTACAGATGATGACGTCACCTCAAGGACGCGGTTCCGCGGTCGGAAGGATGGTTCGGCGGCGGAAGGGCGGCGGCGGCGGCAGCAGCGGCGGTTCAGCTCCCGAGATTTTTGTTGTTGTTCTGTTGTTGAAATCCCCTTCTGATCTGATCTCCCGTTTTCTGATTTGCACTCTGGATTTTTCCAGATCCGTCGATCCTACAAAGATTCATACAAGAAACCCTTCAAACAATAAAAGATGATAGAATTTTTTTATATTTTCTTTTTTATATTTTTCAGTTTTTTTATGATTTTTATAATTTTATATTAACCCGAAATTACAAAAAGGAAATTTTACGCCATCCCCAGCAACGGCGCCATTTGATTGAGAGATTTTAATTAGCTTATGCGCTTTTAAAAGATGAATCAAAGAATTTATATAACCGCAATCAAGAACGGCGTCGCTTGGTAGCTAGCCGGTGAGTACGGGTCGGTCCACAGGGTTTTTGTGAATTTTTTAATTGTTCTTACGAGCTAATTCCGAACGGTGTGAACGGATTGATTAAATCTAAAAACTAAATCTATATAGATCTAAATCTTGCTAGGGTTAGGTTTAGGGTAGGTTTAGAAATGTAAATAAATCTCGCCGCTTTTTATACCCAAATTAAGATCTATGAGGTGTTATGATAATTATTAATAAAGGGGATTAGAACCATTCCGGAAGGTGTTTCTTCCTCTAGGTTCTTGTCCTTCATTTATCAATCCTTATCCCAACCTCCATGGAAAACACGCTCAACCGGGCCTTTATACTACGGTATCACCGCTACCTCATGGGATAGGGTGCCGTAGGGAGCGGTGTGTGCATGTATGCATAGAGTCCTATTAATTATATGTGATGGGTAAGAAAGGGATGAGAAATCTTCATCTCTCGAAAGCCTTCCCTAAAGCTAACCTTAACAAGCAAGGAGACTACTCGCTCATTAGGGAATTGAAGAACAGATCTAAACTATCTATCTAGGGTAAGGAATTAAAGATCTATATTAAGGCAATTAAATAAAACTACTTACTTGATGGCTCTCTCCAAACATTTACACAAGACTTGTCAGATCCGAATAGATGAAATGAAAAGAGGCATCGATGCTCTCCAAAAGAATTCTGAATTTTATTAATGAAAGGAGGCATGACCTAATACAAGAATTTGGGTCTCTATTTATAGGACATAGAAAACCCTAGGTTTACAATTGCCGCATGTATGCTATTACAAAAATACCCCTAGGAAGACTAGTCAGCGCCACCACACATTATGGTAAAAAGTTTCACAGACCCGGGCTCAACCCGGCCGCGGAACCGCGGCCACTGGCCAGGTTTGGCCGCGGTTCCACGGCCAAAATATGGTCTTGAACTCTATGCTTTCCAGTGCTGGTTCTGGGTGACTTTGGCTTCCTATTTCATTGGTTAGTTCTTCAGATTGGCTTCTAGGTTTCTTTCAGATCTCCCAGTGAATAATTGTAGTGGACTTTTACCGTTGCTTCATGACGAAGTCTTGAACCTTGCGCTGCCTTGTACTTTGTGAACTTTTCTTCGTGTAGGCTTGATCAAGATCCTTCTATTTGTTAGTCGTTGTCTCACTTTTGCATCGTCTTTTATCCTTTCACTGTTTTTGTTCCAAGAACCTGTAACCTGTAATTATGTAGCAGACATGGGTCAAAAGCACCTGTTTATTTGTAAAATGCATAAGAATGGGGAATATAATAATGCAATATTATAATATGAACACCGCTCTTGTAGGGGTCTAGGGATGCGGGTTTGGCTATTCATCGCGACCGTGGAATCCTGTTTTATACTGGCTTATCTAAAACACGGAATTCCTAGTATATCCAATATTTCATATGTGATTCTTCTGCTGCTAATATTTTGTGATGTGATCACTTGATATGTTCTGAGACGAATGTCTATATTATATATATGAGATATAATTAATATTGTTGCTGTTAGTGTATATGCCCTAGAGGCCATTACTGTATCATACTAGTTTGTATATTACTTGATGGAAGCTTGGGATATTCACAGTTGTATATACAATCTTGCTCGAAATGGTAGTATGCTACTTGGTTTGTCTCTGCTTTAATATGTGCATGTGTTTCTTTTAGCATATTGCTGATATACATATTAGTAGAGCCCTTAGGATCTTTGCTTGATTACCAGCGTTGTGATGGCGCTCACACTCGTGGGAGCTGGGTGATCTATAAGCACATCCTTATACAGGTCCCTAGTCGTTGGACTATCGAGACAGGGCATCGATACTCCGGAGTAGACTAGCGTATGCGCTTCTCATCCCAGTGTGGGAGACGGTCTGTCCCACAGCCGCCAGTATGTCGTACTTGAGATAGTATACGGGTGCTCGTTGGGTTACGAGTACACTGGACAGGACTCGTCGGGGACTGTTGGTTGGTATTATACCTATCGTCAGTTATCAGTTCCCAGGTGACATGAGTACAGCTTAGTCCGCTGACTTGACACTGTCACTTCGCCTCGAGTGTGTTCCCACTGCACTTTGATTACTACCCTACCACGGCTCAAAGGAGTCGTGCAAACAGGTAGTTTTTGGGTGCAGTCCCGAAGCACTTGGAGGCAGTGACGGTTAGACAGGATTCGTCTCTCCCGGTATTGGGGGTTGACATCGCGCTGTGTCTAGGAGAGCCATTATACGAGTAGTCCCTGGCCAGGGCAAGCGAGATATACTGGTAGGTTTCCAGTGTTATCTCAGGGTGTTCTGGGCTACACTCCGACACAACTTGTACCGCTATTAGGGGACAGACGTTCACTGCCCCCCTAGGCCCGCCATGCGATGTATCAGACGAACAGACCGGAATGTATGGAGATTGTCACATACAGGCTCAGTAGGAGTTCAGATGGGTTTCACCTCATCAGTCTTCTTATCGACATCTACCTGGGGACCGTTACGTACAGCTAGTGCCGCTTGCGGTCTGTGGTTAAACCCACTGCCAGCGTAGTGTCGAGTCTTTAGAGTCCCACACAGAGAGCTATTCGCCTTTAGGCAAAATGAGTAGAGGTCGCATGGTTTTGCGACAGGGTTCGGTCACATCCGCGCACTTGTGCACGTTTGCTGTCCGGGCAGTTTATACTAGCGGGCTTTAGTTTAAGCCAGATCCTAGTATATGATTTGGGATTGGTTTTTCTCATTGTATTCGTGTTCCTCGGATCATGAATGCGGGTGCGTATGCACAGTTGCTTGAGACAGAGAGAGAGGACGTTGATTAGGGTTAATGGCTATTGTCATTTTATTAACCCTAATGTTTATATGTGTATTATTGTTAATTGGTATTAGTTTAATAATTGAGCATGGTTATGGTTGTTGACCATTTGACCTTATTGACTTGTTGACCTTGGTGGACACTTTGACCATCATCATTTCATTTGGAAGATGCTCTTTGATCCTTGCAATTTGCATTTAAAATGAAATGATAATGGTCATGTCTTGATTAAGCTATGACAATTATCTTACTAATTATCTAATTAAATTAATACACATATATTAGTGAGAATGGTTTATTCTTTTCTCATTCTATCATTTCTTTTCTCTCCCTTGTTCTTCCTCTCCCTCAAGCTCTCCCCTCTCATGTGTTGAGAAACACTTGAGCTTGAGAAAAACCCTCTCTTGATCATCTCTACTCTCATCTAGGGTTCAAGGACTAGCACTTCTTGCACCCTAGTTACTTCTAGCTTGGAGTTGAAGCCAAAGGTTGAGGCTTTTGGGTGGATCTTTCTTCGGCGTGAGAAGACGATCAAGGTGACCTCCTTCCACCACTCCAAGGAGCAAGGAGAGAAGGACTTAAAGCCCAAGGTATAACCTTTCTAGCAGTTAGCTAGTTTGTAGTTAGCTTTAGCAAGTTATTGTTTAGCAAAGATCCTTCAATGCATAGTCCATGTTGCCTAAGCTCATAAAAATCCGATTTTTATTCCGTTTTCCGCCTCCCCGTAAGCACCGGGGTGGGCAACGTGGACTTACAGTGGTATCAGAGCCTAAGTTAACATAAACTAGCTAGGTAGTGAAGTGAATCGAAGTTCGAAACGAAAAAAATCGAAAAACCAAAATTTCAAAACCCTAGTTTTCTGTTAAATTTTTTTCTGGTCAAAACAAAATTTGTTATACTCCAAAAATCGTCTCAGGGTTTTGTGAAGATAACCACCAAACCCGGTCCAGTGAGTCGTCTAAACCGCCGCGGAACCGCCGCCGTTTTAACTCTTCACTGAGTCGAGTTTGGTGCAGTGTATCTCTGGCTTGGTTTTAAGATTTTTTAGATGGTTTATTTGTGCCCAGATTTTCCAGAACAGAAATTTATTTTTGGGGGCCTATAATTCCGTATTTTTTTTCGAACTTCAATACACTTTGACTCTAAAGGTTATATCTGTGATGTTTGCATGTATTGAACGTCGGCTAATCGCTATATGTCGATTAGTCGGGGTTATACATATCTGTGGTCTGTGATTGATACTGGTTTGTGTATATGAATGGGTTGGATTGTCGCGGATGAATAGCCGGGGTGGATGTGAGATGAGTGTTGTTTCTCTTTCATTCATTTGTAATATGTAAATTGATGTAATATTATTATTTGTTTGGCCGCACAACCGGGTCGGGGTTGTAGCCATCATTGTATAATTCTTTTTACTGTTTTTGCTCCTAGGATAGACCCATGGAGGGGGTGCACAAACTACCGGGTATCTCGAAGTGCCGAGTGGCCTGCTCACGGTGGTGAGGGAGGTTGCTTCACTTCGGGTACTTGGCGGGTAGTTTGCCGCACCCGTAGGGGTCTTGGGTGGGGTATTGGCTATTCATCGCGACCGTGTAATCCGCTTTTCGTTGCAGGCTCGAACGGATTGCGGATTCCTAGTATATCCAATGTATTCATCTGTGATCTGTAATGTCTATCATTGCTATATATTTATATATGATAACTATTTAGGCGTTGCTTATGTTTTACAGCCGCGCTAGCCCAGCCCCCGCTCTGTCGTTAGTTAAGTAACCTAACGGGTGATGACGGGGCCCCGTGGCGAATGCGAATGGCATAAGCGTACGTCATATTTTGGTTGTTTTCTGCAATGGTAGGATTAAATGATGGGACGCATTAAAAGAACTAATACAAGAAAATAAACCAAGTATAAGTCGATTGGAACACTTTGAAAACCACTCGGTTCTTTTCAAAACTAAACTTTTAAACGCGGAGCTTGAACCACTCCTTTTAAAAGCTATCTCGTTCCATCGATTAGATCAAGTTCACTACGTTCACGGTTTCGCCAAAACCATTCGTAGCCCTCCGTCATTCCACATGAATGGTCAAAAAGTATTCAAGCTATGTATTTTGGCCAAAGTCAAGGCATAGTGATTGGTAGCTATTGGGTATTCATGTGCAAGCATAGATAGATGCGTTGGTTTGGGACAGTCGTGCTGCCATTTTGGCCAAAGTCAAGGGTAGGTACGGGTGGGTCCAAATTAGCCAGGAGAATGACGGGTAGAACTTGACATGTGACTTATGATATTTTGGCCAAAGTCAAGGTCATAAGAGCATGGGGCAAAAATCCACATCGGGAGTTTCATAAGTACTGAAACTTGCTAGCGTTGCATACCATTTGGAGTGTGATAATTCTGGTAGGATTCCTTCGGTCTTATCACGCGATGATATTTGGATCCCGATCCTACTGTGAGTATATGCTACTCCTCGGGAAAACTCTCACTTAACGATCAATGCTATAAACCTAGTAGGTGTCTAGAAAGGTGTTAGCGGGGCTACGCCCACAGGGAAAAGTGGTTACTTAATTAAGGAACTTCGCGAAAGCGTTGGAAAACCTCCCTCGAAGTACCGACACTGGCCTGGCTGAACGGTTAAGCAAGTATTGTACGGTGGGATTGATCCTGACTAATCCTTTCTTTACGGTTTGAGAAGGGATTCGAGAGACAGTGGGAGCCATCCAGTTTAGACAAATTAAAAACCACTCTAACCTTGCAAGAGCATCATGCTAAAGTGTTTCTTTTCTCTCTCCTAATTGCAGCGACCATTCAACATGACCGGATTTAAGTTATTACTAGATAAAAACATATTGACAGGGCCAAACTACAAAGATTGGCTCAGGAATGTCAAGATGGCGATCACTTACGACAAGTTGGGGTATGTCCTTACCACCAAAGCTCCCCCCGTCCCAGGTCCCACCTCCAGCATCGCGGATAAGGAAATCCGTAAGACATGGGAGATAGATTGCGCGAAGGCCAAATGCCTCGTATTAGCCTCGATGGACAACGAACATCAGAGGAGGCACGAGAATATGGACCTAGAGTCCATATTTCTTCATACAAAAGAACTGTATGGAGAGCAGTCTCGTATCGCAAGATACGAAGTGTCGAAGAAGCTTTTTTCGGCAAGGTTGGCCGTCGGATCATCGGTAGCGGAACACGTGCTTAAGATGATTGGTTACATTGAGGAGCTCGCAGACCTTGGGACCACGTTGGAGAATGAACTCTATACTGATTTGATTCTCCAGTCCCTTCCTTCCACTTACGCCCAGTTTATTCTTAACTTCAACATGCAAGGAAAGGAGGTAGAACTTTCCGAACTTCTGAACATGTTGAGGAGTGCTGAGGGCACCCTACAGAAAGGTAGGGAGACATCCACTTTGTTTGTAGGAGGATCTTCCTCTTCTAGATCCAGGGTGAAAGCCAAGGGTAAGAAGAAGAAAGCCCCCGCCAAACCAAGAGGCGGTGTCGGTAAAGTGGATACGAAGGGAAAAGTAAAAGCAACAAAGATAGCGGGAAAGCTGGTGGGGAAGGAAGAATGCTTCTATTGTCACAAAAGTGGTCACTGGAAACAGGATTGCAAGGCTTGGAAAGCCAGAACACAGGATTTGAAGCGAGTTGCAGCTTCAGCTTCAGGTGTGTATGTTATTGAAAACTGTCTATCAATAAACTCTACTTCCTGGGTATTGGATACCGGATCAGGATCTCATATCTGTAATTCTTTGCAGGCGTTGAGAAAGCGTAGAGTTTTGAGGGCAGGTGACATGGCCCTCAGAGTTGCAAACGGTGCTAGCATGGATGCTTAGGCCGTGGGGGACTATCACCTGGGATTGTCAGATGGACATTTTTTGGTTTTGCGTAGTTGTTATTATGTACCAAATGCAACCTGTAATATCATTTCTGTATCTTTATTATCTAAAGAAGGTTATGAATTTGCATTTGTAAGTAATGTAGTGAACATTCACCTTAATCAAGCTTTGATTGGGTCAGGTACATTGAACAACGGTATATACGTGTTAAACCAACCGCAGATTTTCAATGTCCAGAATACACACAAAAGAAAGTCTCCAGAAATCAATAAAACTTTCTTATGGCATTGTAGACTGGGTCACATCAATGAGAGAAGGTTGACTAAGTTACACACAGAAGGATATTTGGATTCGTTCGAATATCAATCGTATGCAACTTGTCAATCCTGTCTCAAGGGAAAGATGATAAAGACTCCGTTCACTGGATACGGAGTAAGAGCGAGCGAGCTCTTGGGACTCGTACACAGCGACGTGTGCGGTCCAATGTCTACACATGCGCGAAGCGGTTATTCTTACTTCATTACTTTTACGGATGACTTTTCAAGGTACGGTTATGTCTTCTTAATGAAACATAAATCCGAGGCTTTTGAAAAATTCCAGGAATATAAGAATGAAGTAGAAAAACAAACAGGCAAAAGTATAAAGACACTGAGATCTGATCGAGGTGGTGAATACTTGAGTGCCGAGTTCCTGGGTTACTTAAAAGAGAATGTAATTCTCTCTCAGCTTACTCCTCCATACACTCCGCAACATAACGGTGTATCGGAGAGACGGAACCGAACCCTATTGGATATGGTACGGTCCATGATGAGTAACGCTGAGTTGCCGCGATCGTTTTGGGGATATGCGCTAGAATCAGCTGCATACCTTTTGAACCGGGTTCCAACTAAGACTGTGCCTACTATACCATATCATATGTGGTGTGGGAAGAGACCCTATCTTAATCACATTAAGACATGGGGATGCCCAGCTTTTGTAAAAAAGCAGCATGCGGACAAGCTCGAGGCACGCTCAGTACAGTGCAAGTTTGTGGGATATCCAAAGAACTCCAAGGGATATTACTTTTATTGCGAAGAGGAACAAAAAGTCCTTGTTTCTCGCCATGCCCACTTTCTAGAACACCAGTTCATAGAAAAAGAATTAAGTGGGAGCGCAATAGAACTGAAAGAAATTCCAGAACCACGAGCTATTACTAAAAGCTTAGTAGAACCAGAGTGTTCGAAAGATCAGGACATTCCCACGCCACTCCGCAGGAGTAGTAGGCAGTCTCATCCGCCCGAGAGATACTACGGTTTTCTCATTGACGGGGATAGAGAGGATTGCATCATAGATTGTGATGAGCCTACTAGCTTCCAGCAAGCCATTCAGAGCGTCGACTCGGTAAAATGGCTGGATGCAATGCGGACCGAAATGGATTCCATGTACACCAACAAAGTATGGACGTTGGACATTGCTCCAGATGGGGTAAAACCCGTAGGATGCAAGTGGATCTTCAAAAGGAAGATTGGTGTAGATGGACAGGTTGAGACCTATAAAGCTAGACTGGTAGCAAAGGGTTTTCGTCAGCGACCTGGTTTGGACTATGACGAAACCTTTTCTCCAGTAGCTATGGTGAAATCCATTCAGATCCTTCTTGCCATTGCTGCCTTCCACGATTATGAGATTTGGCAGATGGACGTAAAGACAGCTTTTCTAAATGGACATTTAGAGGAGTGTGTCTATATGGATCAGCCAGAGGGTTTCATTCAGAGTGGGAGCAACGGAAAGGTGTGCAAGTTGCTTAAGTCCATTTATGGACTAAAGCAGGCATCGCGGAGTTGGAACATCTGTTTTGATGAGACGGTCAAGGAATTTGGCTTTATCAAAAATCCAGATGAACCATGCATCTATTGTAGATTTGTAGCGAGAACTGTAGTATTCCTCATTTTATACGTGGATGACATTCTCTTAATAGGAAATGACATTCCTATACTACAATCTGTCAAGGGGTTCTTGTCACACAGGTTCTCCATGAAAGACCTGGGTGATGCCTCATACATTCTGGGTATCCGGATCTACCGTGACATATCCAAGAGGATATTAGGACTTTCGCAGTCCAGGTACATCGATGCCATACTGAAGAGATTCAATATTGAAGATTCCAAGCGCGGTAATCTACCGGCTTGTCACGGGATCACCCTCTCCAAAGAGATGTCTCCCAAGAATGATTTGGAGAGGGATCGCATGTCTATTATACCCTACGCTTCTGCGGTAGGCTCTATAATGTATGCGATGTTGTGTACCAGACCGGATGTGGCTTATGCACTGAGTGTGGTAAGCAGGTATCAGTCAAACCCAGGGGAGAAACATTGGATAGCAGTAAAGAACATTCTCAAGTACCTGAGAAGGACTAAGGAGATGTTCTTGGTGTATGGCGGAAAAGACCTCCAGATTGAGGCCTTTGCTGACTCCAGCTTCCAGAGTGACAAGGATGATTCCAAGTCCATGTCGGGTTTTGTCTTCACCCTCAATGGAGGGGCGGTGTGTTGGAAGAGCTCCAAACAGGAAACCGTTGCTGACTCGACGATGGAAGCGGAATACATCGCTGCATCTGATGCCGCAAAAGAAGCTGTCTGGATGAGGAAGTTCTTGAGAGAACTTCAGGTGGTTCCGTCCATTGTTGACCCAATACCTCTGTATTGAGACAACAACGGGGCTATAGCTTTAGCAAAGGAACCCAGGTCCCATCAGAAATCCAGACACATCTTAAGGCGGTATCACCTGATCAGGGAGATCGTAGATCGCCAGGAGATCGAGGTCCGGAGAGTTGCATCAGAGGATAACACAGCAGATCCATTTACCAAGGCCTTGCCCCAGACTCAGTTCGAGCGGCTGATCGAGATGATAGGTCTTCGATACGCCAGTACATGGCCTTAGTGCAAGTGGGAGATTGTTAGTGTATATGCCCTAGAGGCCATTACTGTATCATACTAGTTTGTATATTACTTGATGGAAGCTTGGGATATTCACAGTTGTATATACAATCTTGCTCGAAATGGTAGTATGCTACTTGGTTTGTCTCTGCTTTAATATGTGCATGTGTTTCTTTTAGCATATTGCTGATATACATATTAGTGGAGCCCTTAGGATCTTTGCTTGATTACCAGCGTTGTGATGGCGCTCACACTCGTGGGAGCTGGGTGATCTATAAGCACATCCTTATACAGGTCCCTAGTCGTTGGACTATCGAGACAGGGCATCGATACTCCGGAGTAGACTAGCGTATGCGCTTCTCATCCCAGTATGGGAGGCGGTCTGTCCCACAGCCGTCAGTATGTCGTACTTGAGATAGTATACGGGTGCTCGTTGGGTTACGAGTACACTGGACAGGACTCGTCGGGGACTGTTGGTTGGTATTATACCTATCGTCAGTTATCAGTTCCCAGATGACATGAGTACAGCTTAGTCCGCTGACTTGACACTGTCACTTCGCCTCGAGTGTGTTCCCACTGCACTTTGATTACTACCCTACCACGGCTCAAAGGAGTCGTGCAAACAGGTAGTTTTTGGGTGTAGTCCCGAAGCACTTGGAGGCAGTGACGGTTAGATAGGATTCGTCTCTCCCGGTATTGGGGGTTGACATCGCGCTGTGTCTAGGAGAGCCATTACACGAGTAGTCCCTGGCCAGGGCAAGCGGGATATACTGGTAGGTTTCCAGTGTTATCTCAGGGTGTTCTGGGCTACACTCCGACACGACTTGTACCGCTATTAGGGGACTGACGTTCACCGCCCCCCTAGGCCCGCCATGCGATGTATCAGACTAACAGACCGGACTGTACGGAGATTGTCACATACAGGCTCAGTAGGAGTTCAGATGGGGTTCACCCCGTCAGTCTTCTTATCGACATCTACCTGGGGACCGTTACGTACAGCTAGTGCCGCTTGCGGTCTGTGGTTAAACCCACTGCCAGCGTAGTGTCGAGTCTTTAGAGTCCCACACAGAGAGCTATTCGCCTTTAGGCAAAATGAGTAGAGGTCGCATGGTTTTGCGACAGGGTTCGGTCACATCCGCGCACTTGTGCACGTTTGCTGTCCGGGCAGTTTATACTAGCGAGCTTTGGTTTAAGCCAGATCCTAGTATATGATTTGGGATTGGTTTTTCTCATTGTATTAGTGTTCCTCGGATCACGAATGCGGGTGCGTATGCACAGTTGCTTGAGACAGAGGGAGAGGACCTTGATTAGGGTTAATGGCTATTGTCATTTTATTAACCCTAATGTTTATATGTGTATTATTGTTAATTGGTATTAGTTTAATAATTGAGCATGGTTATGGTTGTTGACCATTTGACCTTATTGACTTGTTGACCTTGGTTGACACTTTGACCATCATCATTTCATTTGGAAGATGCTCTTTGATCCTTGCAATTTGCATTTAAAATGAAATGATAATGGTCATGTCTTGATTAAGCTATGACAATTATCTTACTAATTATCTAATTAAATTAATACACATATATTAGTGAGAATGGTTTATTCTTTTCTCATTCTATCATTTCTTTTCTCTCTCTTGTTCTTCCTCTCCCTCAAGCTCTCCCCTCTCATGTGTTGAGAAACACTTGAGCTTGAGAAAAACCCTCTCTTGATCATCTCTACTCTCATCTAGGGTTCAAGGACTAGCACTTCTTGCACCCTAGTTACTTCTAGCTTGGAGTTGAAGCCAAAGGTTAAGGCTTTCGGGTGGATCTTTCTTCGGCGTGAGAAGACGATCAAGGTGACCTCCTTCCACCACTCCAAGGAGCAAGGAGAGAAGGACTTAAAGCCCAAGGTATAACCTTTCTAGCACTTAGCTAGTTTGTAGTTAGTTTTAGCAAGTTTTTGTTTAGCAAAGATCCTTCAATGCATAGTCCATGTTGCCTAAGCTCATAAAAATCCGATTTTTATTTCGTTTTCCGCCTCCCCGTAAGCACCGGGGTGGGCAACGTGGACTTACAGTTGCTTTCGTTTCTTTTGTGATGCTTAGGAAGCATAATTTGATGGGACTTCATTAATGAGATTAATGAAATAAAAGAAACATAAAGATGTTGTAGAAACTTGTTTTAAAAAATGGTAGCTCTAGTTCTTGCTTTGCATAGCGGTATTTCTTATAGAATATCCAGCACCTTATTCGATAAGGAAAGTGCCGAGATTCCTTACCGGGAGTGACCTCTTTAGAGAAACTTACAGATGCTACAACCCACTCGGTTTGTCTTTTGATTGGTTCTATAGTTTTTGCTTTGCATAGTGGTATTCCTTGTAGAATACCCAGCACCTTATTCAATAAGGAAAGAGCCGAGATCCTTTCACCGGGAGTGACCACTTTAGCAAAACTAGTAAAAGCCTAAAAAACACTCCTTTTCAAAATCACTCGATTCTACAACGAGATCAAGTTCATTACGCAAAAGGTTTTCATAAAGACCTGTCGTAGCCCTCCGTCATTTCAGACAAGTACTACTTAGTATTCGTGCTACGTTTATTGGCCTGCGTTAAGGCGTAGTGTGCGGTAGCTAACTAGTGCTTATCTGCTTCATACGATGCGATTGGATTAGGGTAGTCGTGCGACTTTGTTGGCCTACGTCAAGAATCGTGCGGGTAGGTTTAATTCAATCAAGAAATGTACGGGTTGAACTTGACTAGCGGACTATGGTTTGTTGGCCTGCGTCAAGGTCATAGGACGCTAGGGGCAAAAGATTATCGGGAATTTAAAGTGTTGAAATTTTCAATGAGATTGCAAACCTTCTATGTGATAGTTGGATCCTGATACCCACTGCGAGTAAGAGTTACTCCTGGAAGAGTTTTACATATTAAAATTAGCCGATCAAGTAGGTGTCTAGAAAGGTGTTAACGGGGTTACGCCCCCTGGGAAAATGAGGTTTATTTTAATTAGGTCCGTGCGAAAGCACGGGGAACCTCCCTCAAAGTACCGACACTGGTCTGGCCGAAAGATTGGCGAAATTGCAGGGTGTAATTAATCCCGGCTAGTCTTACTTTGTAAGGTTTGAAGGTAGATTTGACTAAAACAGTGGGAGCCATCCTGATTGGATAAACTAATAACTAATCCAATCCTGCAAGAGCGCACGCAGAGTGTTTTCTTCTCTCTCTCTCTCTCTCTCTCTCCTGGTAGCGACCATGTCACGCCTTAATCAAAATAATAATATGGATGCAGTGACCGAACCTACTTATTATACCGAGCTAAGGAACGTTGGTCCGGCTCTATCTTATAACTGTTATAAGTCCGAGCAGGAAATAGGGGAATATCAGGATTCCCATGCCACCCAATCGAAGAAAGTGCATGTTGATGCATTTTCTTCGGGTGTGTTCATTACCGAGAACTGTTTCTCAGTATCTTCTACATCCTAGGTATGAAATACTGGATCAGGATCCCACATATGTAAGAGTTATATGGTCTACAGAAAGGTAGAGAACTGAGAGTGGGTGATATATCTCTAAGAGTTAGAGAATGGTGCAATTGTTGCAGCCAAGTCAGTTAGCTAATATCACCTTGTATTACCAAATGGAAAATACATTGATTCTGAACAAATGTCATTAGATACCGAACCTGATATACAACATTACATCATTTTCTTTATTAAGTTAAAGAAGGATATAATTTTGTATTGCAGGATAATGTTATGAACATTTCCTTAATCAAGAGTTGATTGGATCAGGCACGTTATGAAATGGCATATATGTTCTAAATCAAACCACAGTTCAAAGTACCTAGAAAACACACAAGAGGAGTAGTTCAGAAATGAACGAATCCTTCTTGTGGCATTGTAGATTAGGTCATATCAATGCGACATGACAAGCTAAGTTACATAAGGATGAATATGAGAATCTGTTCGAATTTTCATCTTATGATACTTGCCAGTCTTGTCTTAAAGGTAAAATGACCAAATCTCCGTTTACAGGAAACAGAGAAAGAGTTATTGAACTCTTAGGACGGATGCATGATGATGTATATGGTCCTATGTCTACAAATGCCAAGGTTGGTTCTTGGTACTTCATTACATTCATCGACTATCTCTCAAGATTCGGACATGTGTTCCTGTTGAAACATGAGTCTGAAACTTTTGAGAAATTCAAGGAATATAAGTTTGAAGTTGAGAACCAGACGGGTAGAATTATTAAAGTCCTACGATGTGATCAAGGAAGCGAATACTTGGGCATGGAGTTCCTGGATTTTCTAAAGGAGAATGTGATTCTCTCTCAGCTTGCTCCTTCGAGTACACCATAGCACAACGGTGTATCGGGGCGGAGATATAGCACCCTATGAGATATAGTGTGCTCTATGATGAGTACTGCTGAGTTACCTGTTTCCTTTTGGTATTATGCACTTGAGAAGCTGCATACCTATTGAATGGGGTTCCGTCCAAATCAGGGCCTACCACTACATATGAAATATGGTGTGGGAAGATACCATGTCTTAAAAGAGTTAAGATATGGGATTTTCCGGCCTATGTTGAAAGGCAGAATCCGGACAAGCACGAGGCAAAGTCAGTTCTGTACAAGTTTGTTAGGATATCCCAAACATTGGCAAAGGAATATCTTCTACCACTCTGAGGAGCAAAAGGTGTTTTGTTTCTCATCATGCCACCCTTTTTAGAAAAAGAATTTCTTATGAAGAAATTTGTGCTCATGAGGCAGAACTGAAAGCAGTTCTAGCTAGACAAACTAACAGCTGATGATTTGGTAAAACCAAAGGATTCAATAGTCTCCAACGAACCTCAACCTCTCCTTGAATCTGATAGAGTTCCTCATCTACTTGAGAGATACTACGGTATTCTTGGTGACAGTGGGAGCGAGGATTGCATCATGGTAGATAATGGCACAACTAGGTTCAGGCAGGCCATCACAAGTGGAGACTTTGTGAAATGGTTGGATGCTATGCGATCAAAGATGGAATCCATGTACACCAACAAAGTATGACTTTGAATGTTGCACCTGAAGGGGTAAAACCCATTAGGAGCAAATGGATCTTAAGAAGATTCTTGGCGTAAATAGAAAAGTTGAGAGTTTCAAAGCTATGCTTAAGTCCATCAGGATCAATACGCGCATCGCGGAGTTGGAACATCTGTTTTGATGTGGCAGTCAAAGAGTTTGATTTCATCAAAATAGTAGATGAACCTTGTATGTAAAAGAAGGTTGTAGAGAGTAAGGTTGTCTTCCACGTATTGTACGTAGATGACATACTCTTGATAGGAAATGGTTTCCTATGCTACACTCGGTCAAGCTCCTCTTATCACGAGGATTCTCCATGGAAGATCTGGATGATACCTACTACATCTCGTGGATAATGATCTGTGGTGATAGATCAAGGTGGATGTTGGGAGTGTCCCAAATCCAGGTACATTAACACCATACTAAAGGGGTTTAGTATGGATGATTCTAAGCGTGGTGGTTCGCCCACTTACTCATGGATCACTCTCTCCAAAAAGATGTCTCCCTGATTTGGAGAGAGCTCGCGTGCAAGGGATATCCTATGCTTCGGCAGTAGGCTCTATCAGAGTATGCAATGTTATGTACCAGACCAGATGTAGATGACTTACTAGGTGTAGTGATCAGGAATCAATCGGATCTTAGGAGAATCACTGGAAAGCTGTGGAGGAGATTCTTAAGTACTTGAGAAGCACTAAAAGAAAGTTCTTGGTTCGAGCTTCCAGAGTGATAAGGTCGACTGAGAGTCAGTCAAAGGCATTGTCTTTACCCTCAGTGGAGGGACGATATGTTGGAAGAGTTCCAAGCTAGATACCGTGACATACTAGACGATAAAGACTGAATACATTGCTACTAATGATGCTGCCAAAGTGGCTGTCTGGGCATTACTTGTTCATGAGATGAACAAGGTTCCTACTATTGAGCATCCAATAACTATTATTGTGACAACAATGGAGTTGTGGCTTTGGCCTAGGAACGTAGGTCCCATCAGCGTTCCAGACATATTCTGAGGCAAGTATCACCTGATCAGGGAGATGGTTGATCTCCTAGGGATCGAGGTCAGGAGACTAGACATGAAGGATAACACAGCGGATCTAGTCACAAAGGCCTTACCCCTAGAGATACTTCTATGGGATGGTTGAGTATGGGATTGTTGGGTATAGGATACTACAATAGATGACCTTAGTGCAAGTGGGAGATTGTTAGTTATATGTATGCCCTAGAGGCCATTACTGTACATGTGATGTATATTGTAGTGGATGCTTGGACATATATAGGGAGGACTTTCTTGCTCGACATGATAGTATGCTATCTGGTTGCTCTTTATCTTAACATATACACTTATTGTTTCTCTATTACATGTTGATAAAACCCTTAGGATGAGTACTTGACTACCGGGACTATGAAGCAGATCATATTAGTAGGACATTGGTAGCCAACAAGTACATCCTTCAAATGTTCCTAGTCGTGGGAGTATCGAGATAGAGCATCGACACTCCAGAGTAGACTGGCATATACGCTTCTCGACCCATGTGATTGGCGATGGAAGATCCTATATCCATTGGTGTTTGACATCAGAGATGGTATACGGGTGCTCAGTGGAGACTGGGTACACTGGACGGACTCGCCGAGAACTCCTAGATGGTATTATACCTATCGTCAGATAGCAGTTCTCTGGTGATACTGGTACAGGTTAGTCTGTAGACCCAAGATCGTCATAGAGTCTTGTGTGATTCCCACTGTGCTTTGATTTCCACCATACCACGGTCAAGAGATCGTGCAAAAAGGTGTTTTTTGGGTACAGTCCCGAGTCACATGGAGGCAATGAGCGATAGGAGGGGTTTTGTCTCTCCCGGTATTGGGAGTTGATGTTGCGCTGTGCTCGATTGGCCATAACAGGAAATCCCTGGCCAGGGTTGCTGAGATCTACTGGTAAGTGTTATCAGTAGTTTCTCGAACCGTTATGGACCTTGCATCGACATGACTTATCAGACTATTAGGTTCTGACGTTATACCACCCCCAGGCAGCGATATGCGACATATCTGACGAAGAGACCAGACTGTACGGTGGTGTTACTGATTGGATTCGCAGGAGTATAAGCAGGCTTGCTTGTTGATCTTCTGATCGCTCAATACCCAGGTGGCCGTTACGTTTAGCAGACCGCTTGTGGATTGTGGGTATTTGATATGATCATCACCTACTGCCGGCGTATTGACGAGTCTTTAGAGTCTTACACAGAGGTTTCCTGGTTCATGCAAAACGGAGTAGGAGCACATATGTGATATGTGCGGGACCGAGATTGATACGAGTATGTGATACCGTATTGTATTCTCGCGATATGTGATATCGAACGGGTATATGTGATATAGACGGGTTATCGAATCAAGTGTTGATTCGGTAAGTTGATATTATTGATATTAGTCGGTTATATGTGATATATCCGGATCATTAAGTAAAGTTTTGATTTAATGATTTAATGTATAGTTATATATTTGATATATGAATTTACGTTAACTAATATTACTCACTTGACCATTTCTTTTTCTCACTTTGCATACATTATATATATGTAATATATATTATGTATCATGCTAGGTTATATATGCAACTTGAGTGTGTGAGACTTACACCATAACCATGATAAAATTAGGGTTTTGTTTATCTTAGTAATTAACAAAATTGGTTGGAAATTGTCATGGCTAGAAGCTTGGAGAAGCTTGCTAACTATTGACTAAGTCCACCAAATTTGTTTTACTTTAAAATATTTTGTTAACCCAACCTTTATCCTATGCCATGGTTAAGTCTCTACAATGGTTAGTGTATGACATTAACTAACCCATGGTTGCAATTCTAACCTCACTCTCATTCTCTTGTTGATTTTGATCATGAGAGAATTTTCTTCATCTTCTTCCTCAAAGCTCACTAGCTTTTGGAAATGGAGAAAATATTGTGAGAAAAAGAAAACTAAAGTGAGCCCACTTTCTACTTCATCATCCTCTACTACTAGCCATTTAGTTTAGGGTGTTTGCTTTACTAATCTCTCCATTAGTGAAGAGGTAGCATGAGTTCGAGTCTTTTCGACGTAGATCATTTTCGGTCTCGATGACATTGAGAAAGCTTGTTCGTTTCTTCAAGTGAACCCTCTCTAGAGTCTGGGAGTTCACCATTCGCAGCGGAGGGACTACAACATGGAGCTTTAGAAGTGAAGGACCGGTCTACAAAGGTTGTATTTCGCATTCACTTTGTATGTAAAATAGTTTACATGTTTATTCGCCGGATTTTCTAGTAACGATTCTAGGGTTAAGGTTAGCTAGCAATGCAAAATTTTAAATTGGCATGGACAATGCCTCCCGAAACCTTGCTGCCGTGCCAGGCAACCCTACAGTGTGTCCATCAATGACACATCAAATCATGGAACCTGAGTGTCCAATACCGACACTCGAAACATCATGAAACCCGTGTCCAACATCGACACGTAAATCCTCATATCTCAGGCGCCGCATCCTCAGATCGGCCCTCAGGCGCCGCCTACTCTGGTAGGCCCTCATATCCATCTCATGACTCCAGTCGGTATCCTCCGGATAAACGCTGAGTCTAAATACTATCACTGGTAGGTAGTGCTCCCCTGCCAGGCTCACCGCCTAACAATACGAGTCTTCTTTCCCCGGGTACCTCACCGGGTCTACCATGTACCCGCAGACGGTGCCTACCGCTCCTCGAATCAGGTTTCACATGCCAATCTCAGAACCGAGAAAACACATGGTGGACGCACTGAAATATTATATCAAGAGAAACCGGGTTTTTAAAACAATACATACTTTCTTTTGAAATAACCACGGTTCTCAAATCCAGAAATCTAATGAAAACAACATATCTCAATGCGTATAATCGTAAAGCATTATGTATGCGATATATATAAGAATGTAAGCATATCCATATATCATGCAACATGGAAAAGTGATGTGAGCATGGGCATATCATCATAATATGAGCATAGCAATATAATAGCATGATGTAGCAATTCTACCGTGTGAGTGAAATAGCAATTATCGATGATGAAGTGTGTGAGCCGTCCAATCTGTGTAAGTATAACATATGCATCATCGATAATAGTGTAGGTATATTAGCACAGGTATATGTAATGTAAAGGGAATGACATGAACGTAGCATAAAGTACATCGCCAGCTAAATTCTATAAAGTATACGTATCTTACATGACCGAGTCGGTGAATCTATCAATCGGCATCCAGCCTCACAACATCACGTACGGTATAATCCATCGTATGACATCCTCTAGTCAAAGGTATGGATCAATCATCATAAAACTCATTACGTACGGTAAATCATCGTACGGCGGCATTAAACCATTAGGGATTCTATCAACCTATATGACAATGAGGGTACGGACCTAACGTCTCGTACGTCATATCACTCATGATTCACAACATTATATATATCTATATACCTATATCCCAGGTTGCATCCATAACAATCTCATATCAGGGGACCGGCAAAGGTATCAATCCTCTCATATCGACCCGCATCCGTATACCGACATATCAATCAAGTCATCATATCACATCGTACATTCTTTTCATCACATTTATATCCCACATCAGGTCATTTACATATATATATCCTATTTGATAAATCTCATGTCATGCTATTCTAAATCTCATACTTATTCTCGTGCACTACCTATATCTATAAGTCGTGATTCACGTTCACTTTTCATATCCTTCTATATCAATTCGTGACATTATTTCTATCGTATCATGTCTAAGCGTTCTATCTCTATGGCTTTCATCTCATATCTCGATATCGATACATACATACATACATATATACATACATACATACATACATACATATATATATATATATATATATATATATATATATTTCCACCAATCAGAGCAAAGCTCTGTTCAAATTCCAAGGCGGGAAATGAAGCAACGCTTCTGTTTTCCGCAATCAGAGCAAAGCTCTGTGTGAACTTCAGAAATTCAAAAATTGAAGCAACGCTTCAGATTTCTTGCGCTGCGCGCAAAGCGCCATGTGTCAAAAACAGACACGCAAGCGCTGCGCCTAAGACAGCGCACCCAATCAGAGCAAGGCTCTGTTTTAAAATAAAAATAAGGAAGCAACGCTTTAGATGACTTACGCTCTACGCTGCGCGACACGTGTCAGCGCAGTTGCGCTGCTCTCTGTGCTGCACGACACGTGTCAGCGCAGTTGTGCTAGCGCAGTTGCGCTACTCTCTGCGCTGCGCGACACGTGTCAGCGCAGTTGCACTAGCGCAGTTGCGTTGCGCGACACGTGTCAAGCGCAGGTGCGCTTGCGCCAACTGTGCCAGCATTTAAACAATAAAATTCTAGAAAGATCTTTCCAATCTTGTTAAAAACAAGAAGATTATTTTCTGTAAAACAGAAGCCCTAGGATTAAAGATCCAACGGTAGGGAAACATCCCTAAATCAATCAGAGAAAGATCTCTTTAACTGATTTAACAAATCAATTGGCCCTATATAATGGGCCCCTAGACTCGAAGTCTCAGAGATACAGAACTCCTCTAAAAACTTTGAGAAGAACTCGAAGAGAAAAAGGTAAACCTTTGGAAAAAAAGAAGAATTCTCTTCTAAAAAAGATCAATGATCAAAGAACAAGATCAAGATCTTCCATAAAAAAAAAGAAAGAGATCAAAAAAGAACCAATCATAAAAAAAGAAGTAATCTACTTCAGTTCTAGATCTTTTGATCTATATAAAGGCATTGCCTTTTGATGAACCATCGGTTCTTAAAAACATGAGATAGAACCTCTTTAGAACTAAAAAGGTTCTTTTCTTTGATCCAAAATTGGATTAAGATGCGCTCTGCGCTATTGAACAGTGCCTTGCACTTTTGATTTGCGCCTGTCAATCTGCGCCTTGCGCTCCTTAGACTGGCGCAAGTCACCAGAGAGTGCCACCTGTCAATCTGCGCCTTGCGCTCCAAAATACAGAGCACTGCGCTCTTGGGTTGGCGCACTGAACCAGAGCGCGCCACGTGTCAGCAGCGCGCTAGCGCAGCGCACTGCGCCAACAGACTTGCGCTCACCAGAGCATGGCACGTGTCACCTCCACATGTGCTGTCACCTCATGCTCATTAATTGGCGCAAAGCGCCTAACAAGCCACGTGGTGCACTGTCAGAACATTAAATGCTAAGCATTATTAAGAAAGGGCAGAGCCCAATTAAAAGTCTAATAGACCAATTTAGATGTTGTGTATCATTTAAAAAGGGGCAAAACCCAAATAAAGGTCTAATAGACCAAACAAAATGCTATGCATTGCTTAAAAGGGCAGAGCCCAAGCAAAGGCTTAACAGGCCAAAGATGAACAAAATGTTAGACATTTTTCTAACTGGACTTAACCCAATTCTGGCCATAAGTCCTCAAATTAAATTGAACTGAGCACAACTGCTCTCTCAAATCAATTTACATCCGGTTCAAGGGTACATCTCCGAACCCCTCTGATATTTGTCGTTGTAATTCTTCAACGTCGTCAGAGAGGTGATGGGTCCCGACAACCATATATTGCTACGGACTGTGGGGTCCTTAAACTCATGAACTATGATGTCCTTAAACCAATATTCGTCCCCAAAATGGGAATGTTGGACCACCATGTCCCTAAACTGGCAATGGACCACTATGTCCCTAAACTAGAACAATAGAGCCCCCAAATGCTCTTTTGTCGGATCTAAATGATCCTGTTAAGCTGATCTTAGTCTCAAATTAGACTAACGTATTCTTAACAAACGTTTAAGTTGATCTTAGCCTCAAATATGGCTAACGTATCCTTAAACCAAAACCTTCAAACAGACTTTAGTCCCAAATTGGACTATAGATCTCCCAACCAACTTTGGTTCAAGGGTAATCTCTGAACTCCTCTGATATCTGTCGTTGTAATCCTTCAACGTCGTCAGAGAGGTGACGGGTCCCGACGGCCATACATTCCATGGACCACCATGTCCTTAAACTGGCAATGGACCACATGTCCCTAAACTAGAACAACAGAGCCCAAATGCTCTCTTGTCGGATCTAAACGATCCCGTTAAGTTTGATCTTAGTCTAAAATTAGACTAACATATCCTTAACTAACGTTTAAGTTGATCTTAGCCTCAAATATGGGTAACGTATCCTTAAACCAAAACCCCAAACCCAAATCTAAGAAAATACGAATTTGGACTAATCCACGTCCTACGGGCGACAACATAAATTAGTCTCCGTATACAATCCACGGGCAACCACAAACAAAACAAACACCCACGACACGAAGTGACCAGCTGGAGAAGGAGAAAGTTGTTACCGCGATGCGGTAGCGTAATTAACTACAGGGGCTTATGCCTGTAGGGAAGAGCGTCCCCACAATCAAAACCCCCTCAAGCGAGGGAGAATCTGACGAAGTCTGCTACATCGGACGCATCCGTTTAAACCTTCGATACACGGTGCCATAAATCAACTTGGCATATTCGGAGAGGTGGACGGATAGCACCAAATAGCATCTGCCCCGAATCTCAGGCAAGACGGACCTACGCCGTCGCGTCTCTGTATTCGGAGGGGAACAGATTCTGGCACGCCCGGTGGGACCTTTTCCTCTTTCCACTCCATACTTCGTGTGTCGTGTTCGCGAACAAATCGCGGTTTGTTATAGTTGCCGGTGGATTCGAGGTACTTAGATTTGGCGTCTTGCTCCATGCAGAAAACAGAAGATCAATGGCTTCAAACTACACTACTTGCAACTGCGACTCTCGCTCCGTCCTTGCTGGAGGAGTGACTTACGGGCCCTAAGCGGCCTCCTTTTTCAAGATACCAGTGGAGCAGGTAACTCAAGCCACCACTGGACTATTCTTCGGGACCATGCTCCCACCCATGAGCTTCAACGCCCCTGTACCGTCACAAGAAGCTCCTAAGAGGTCGGTATTCGATCGGCTTACTACTACTGCGGCCGCTCTCAACGGGTCACCCAACTCCACTGCCTCGGTTTTTAACAGACTAGGCCAAAGTTCCAACGGGCCCATGAAGAAGCCTGAAATACCAGAAGGTGTTATCCCGAAGAGGATAGCCATCCCTACTCTCAAAATCGTCAAGGCGGTTTCCCCTGCCAAAAGGTCGGTCTTCACGAGACTGACTATTTCTACTCCCGTTCCAGGCGAAATCACCAAGATCGTTTCCCCTACTCAGAAGTCTGCTTTTGATAGATTGACCGTCCCCATTCAACGGACGTCGGTCTTTAAATGGCTGATACCAACAAATTCTGACCAACACAGAGGGTATGAGGAGGTTACCCCTACGGCTAAACCAACTCCAATCGCACGAAATGCTCGCCGTCGTCACTGGCGCCGGGTAAGGAAAGCTGGGAGGGCAACTCCCCCTCTGGGCTAACTCCGCCAGCTTCGATGGTGGAAATCAATGCTGCTGTTCCGACCGGGAATAGCTTTGAACCGCTAAGAAGGGTGCGCAAAAACTCACCAACTGCCGTATTGAAAATATCTTCTACACCTGTAGATAATGCCCAAAGGTGAAGCTGGAGCAGCCCCCTCAACAGTTGTCCTCTGAAATTTACAAGGTCTGGCGTCAAGTTCAAGACACCGTGATGGATCAAGACTATCTCCACCGACAGAAAAAGATGAAGGTTCGGCAGGAGAAGGACTACTCTGTCAAGCTAGAAAAAGCAACAGCTTGCTGGGTGCCCACTGCAATGGCTCCCTCAACGTCAATCACTCAAAAGAAAAGGAGACCGCAAAAAGCCCCTGTGAACATGGTGAACCGTAGAAGCGCTGAGCACAAATGCCCCAAGTCTGGGAGCATAGTGGTGCATACTGTTTATATGGCATCCGGGAAAAAGGATAGCCGCGCTTTGATGGGTCACCGATCGCTCACCCGATCCGTGACAAAAGCCCAGGAGCAGCAACGGAAGCTTCAGGAAATGCTGACGCAAATGGCCGCGCTCACCGGACCAAAAGAAAGCCCAGAGACGTCATCGGAGCAGCGTCACGAACAAGAAACCAATGCTGACTTCTTACGCAGAGTCTTCGAAAAGAAGAACAAAGAAGCCGCAGACCAAGCGGCTAACATAAAACAAATGGCGCTCCTCTTCCAAGATGTGATAGGGATGATGATCCAGCCGGATCCCCCAGCCGAAAATCCTCCGATTATCCTTGAAGATGACAGAAGAGAAATGTCAAATCCACTGCCGGCTGTTTCAACAGCCAAGGAGGAGACAATTTCCAAAGCTGCCCTGGATGACTACATTGCTCAACAAATACGATTCCACTAGGAAAATAAAGCGGCTGGTCAAGTCGTTAAAACAGGGCGACCACATCCGAGCTGGTATGATCAGATAAAGTACCCGCCGGGCTCCACGATCCCAAAATTCCATGTCTACAAGGGGACAGGCAATCCCCATCAACATGTTGTCCAGTTCAGGGCTTTTTGTGGCAACACCGGCGGCGATGATAAGCTCCTGCTTCGCCAATTCGTCGGCAGCTTATCAGAGACAGCGTTTGAATGGTACTCCGATCTTTCGAACGACTCAGTCAAAACTTTCGCTGAAATGGAGTTGTTGTTTACCCAGCGTTTCGCAAGTGCCAGCGAGCGTACTCTAATAACAGCTTTGATGAACGCCCGAGTAAGGCCAGGCGAAACGTGGGTTCAATACGCAATACGGTGGCGGAACTTATGGTCGAAATGCAAACAACGCATTGAAAAAGCGCCTGCTGTAGGCATGTTCGTAGGCACCCTAGACCCTCATGCGACTATTTCACAGTTCATGATGTTCTTTAAACCGACCACGTTCTAGGCTTTAATTGACAAGTTAGCCCAAATGGATCAAATGTGTCACAGACCGTCTCCCTCGAAACCGGAATCATGAAACGACAAAGGTAAAGGGAAGGCGACCTTCATTGCGAACACCCAACAGCAGCCTAGTGCCCCAAAGCTAGCGGATCAGTTAGCAGAGAGACGACGCTATTACAATGAGAAAATGAAGCGTCCTTATTCATTCCTGTGGGACAAAACGAAGAGGTTATTCGAGCTGGCGATACGCAACGGGCTTATCAACCCACCAAACCCAAGGCGACCATCGCAACCCAACGAAGTGAATAATCCCAATTACTGCCCTTACCACCAAACGGTAAGTCACCCGATTGAGGATTGCTTCGTCTTTAAGGGATAGATCGAGGATCAGTACCTACAAGGAAAGTTTGCATTGTCTGAGAAGAGGAAAGTAAACCCACCACAACCACATGCTCCTAAAAAGATGGACATGCCGGGGGCATCGTGCTCTTTTATAGAAAAAGTTCCGCGGTTTGATGACAAGCGCACGGATCTGCGAAAATATATTAACGCGCTGGAAGAGTACAACCAGAAAGCGTGAACCCCAATCACGCTCCAAGAGTTTCTCAGCCACGTCTTTGAGGATGAGGATGATGAAGAAAGCTCGTCGGATGGATCTAAGGATTACGTAGCAAGCTGCCATGTGATCTCTCATTCATCGCTAGACAATGAAGAAGCTCCTTGCACGGAGAGACCGGGGGCAGGTTCCGAAACGGAACTTCTATGGCCGTCAGATGAAATGATCGACGCCTTCCTGAATGGGATTCGTCTGGAAAGTAAAGCCAATCGGGAGCGTGAGATGGCCATATTTGAAAAGGCCAAACGCCGGCGACTGGACAAAAGGGTCGAAACACTCCCACCAGATCAAAGTACATCCGCCGAGACAAAAGCAGGATCAAGATAAGGAAACGATTCGCTAGGGCCCTGGCAATAGGAATGAAGTTGCTCTCTTTCAAAGGAAATTCCCCTGGCAATATATGTCTTGATGAGGCGGAAATACATCCTAACTTCTGCCTATACCATCAGAGAATTGCACACCCTACCGAGGAGTGCATAGCCTTTAAAAACTGGTGGCAGGGATATGTTTCCAATCGATGACACATTCAACGAGTGAAGCGCAAGGATCGTCGGGAACAGAAAAGCACGACAGATGAGCGCGGAGGAGCTGTTGGCAACCGTTACATAGCCGACACCAAGGGATCGCAAGTTATCACCTTTGGAAGCGACTCTGACGAAGAAATTGCCCTCAGCCCTCTCTTCAAGGAATCCATCTCCGACACAAAACGTGCGAAGATTTGCGACAAAATCTAGCTGCGCAATCGTACGTTGACCTCTGACCGAAATGTCTTTAATCTACTACCAACCCGCGACATCCACAGGCTGACGTGGTAAAAAAAAGAAAACGGTATGTCCATAAGCAAGATGGGCACGGATGAAAACCCGAAAGGGCTCTGTGAGTAAAAACAGCAGGACTACCGGCGAGTGTTTGTGAAAACCCGAAAGGGAGCAACCTCGTTAAAAGACACTTATAGGGTCCTCTTGACTTTGTAAGGAGAAACCACCCGCGTGAGATCCTTACGACTCACAAGGGAGCAATACACTTAGGAATCCTCACGATTCCTAAGGAGAAATTACACTTGCGAGATCCTCACGACTCGTAAGGAGAATTCTCTTATGGGACCCTCACAGCTCATAAGATTTGAAAGTCTTAAGTTACAGAGACCTGAACCAGTTCTTAAGCAACCCCCACAACCTTCGATATTTCCCTACAAGCGGCTCATACTGACCCTTGTATACAATCCACAGGCGCGAATAAACATTTCCATAACCAAGTCCCATTCGTGACTAGGGATATGTTCACACGGTGAACAACCCTTGTGAGTCCCCTCGACTTATAAGGAGAAAACTCTCTTGTGAGATCCTTACGACTTACAAGGAGCCATACACTTAGGAATCCTCACGATTCCTAAGGAGAAAACACACCTACGAGATCCTCACGACTTGCAGGGAGAAATATCTTTGTGAGACCCTTACGGCTCATGAAGTCAAAAGCCTTAGTCGACAGAATCCTAACCCTGTTTACTAAGCCACCTTTGTTCGATATCGACAGAGGCAAATGATGATTCGTTCCTGGCAATATTCCAGTTGTAGCGGTGCTGAGGCCGAAATCGGTATCTAATTCCAAGCTCACAGTAAGAAGCTAGAGAGCCACACATGCATACGAAATAGCCGAAATGATGGGGCAACTTGCAACAAAATCAGCAAGTAAAAATATATGCATGCAAAATAGCCGAAATGATTGGGCAACTCGCAATAAAAAGCAGCGAGTAAAAATAAAATAAATAGTCAAAATGATTGGGCACCGCGAAAAATAGCCGAAATGATTGGGCAATCGCGATATAAAAAGCTGAAATGATAGAGTTGTAAGTCCATGCTACCTCTCCCGGTACATACGGGCTTGCGGAAATGATGAAAAACAATTTTTCTAAAGGTGGTAACATGGACTCAAAACGGATCATTGTTAAACAATCTACCTAACAACCTAACTAGGAGTTGTTTAACTACTCGGTTAGGGGGTTATATCTTTCTTGAACTCCTTCGTTTTCAACTCTTGTGGTGTACGGACCGGCCTCTCCTCGTCGTCTTCTCGCGCCGAAGACGGATCCACCCGAAAGCTTCTACCTTTGGCTTCTTCTTCGAACTTTGAAGAAACTAGAACACTTGGCTTGCTAGGCCTTATGAACTAGGATGAGTAGAGGATTGATATGGGTTTTCTTTTATCTCTAAGGCAATGAATCTCAACACATGAGAAGGGCTTGCCTTGAGGTAGAGAGAGAGCAAGAGGAAGAGGGAGAGAGCTAGAGAATGAGAGAGCTTAAGAGAGAGAATGCAAAATGAAAGAATGAGCCACACTTTTCTCATCCACCCTCTCATAATCCAAAAGCATCATGAGCCATAATGATAATCAAGTATTATGTGATGGTTATCTTCTCACAAAAGGCAAGATCATTTCATGCATTAAATGCAATGTGTGAACAAATAAGCAAGCCAAAAGTCTTTGCATGAAATGATAGCCATAGCAATAATGGTGGTCAACAAGTCCAACCTAGTCAACCGGTCAACAAAGTCAACAAGTCAACAAGGTCAACCTTTTAACCCAACCATGGCACAATAATACTTAATTATCATTAACCATATTTCTAATTCTCATTAGGGTTAAGTAAAGGTCAACAGTCAATAACCCTAATGAGAATCTTCTGCCTCTGTCTCTGTCAACCGTGCATACACACCCACATCCGCGTTCCGAGGAACACGAATGCAAACGAGATAAAATCAATCCCAAAACGTATACTAGGATCTGGCTTAAACCAAAGCCCGCTAGTAATAACTTCCCGGTTACTAAACGTGCACAAGTGTACGGATGAGACCGAACCCTGTCGCAAAACCATGCGACCTGTCGCAAAACCATGCGACCTCTACTCTTTTGCCTAAAGGCGAATATCTCTCTGTGTGGGACTCTAAAGACTCGACACTACGCTGGCAGTGGGTTTAAACCACAGACCGCAAGTGGCACTAGCTGTGCGTAACGGCCCCCAGGTAGATACCGATAAGAAGACGGACGAGGTGAAACCCATCTGAACTCCTACTGAGCCTGAATATGACAGTCTCCGTACAGTCCGGTCTGTTCGTCTGATAACATCGCATGGCGGACCTAGGGGGTGGTAAACGTCAGTCCCCTAATAGCGGTACAAGTCGTGTTGGAGTGTAGCCCAGAACACCCTGAGATAACACTGGAAGCCTACCAGTATATCTCGCTTGCCCTGGCTAGGGACTACTTGTGTAATATCTCTCCTAGACACAGCGCGATGTCAACCCCCAATACCGGGAGAGACGAATCCTGTCTAACCGTCACTGCCTCCAAGTGCTTCGGGATTGCACCCAACTACTACCTGTTTGCACTACTCCTTTGAGCCGTGGTAGGGTAGTAATCAAAGTACAGTGGGAACACACTCGAGGCGAAGTGACAGCGTCAAGTCAGCGGACTAAGCTGTACACATGTCACCTGGGAACTGATAACTGACGATAGGTATAATACCAACCAATTAGTTCCCGACGAGTCCTGTCCAGTGTACTCGTAACCTAACGAGCACCCGCATACTATCTCAAGTACGACATACTGACGGCTGTGGGACAGACCGTTTCCCCTGCTGGGATGAGAAGCGCATACGTTAGACTACTCCAGGGTATCGATGCCCTGTCTCGATAGTCCTGCGACTAGGGACCTGTATAAGGATGTGCTTATGGATTACCCAGCCCCCACGAGTGTGACTGCCATCACAACGCTGGTAATCAAGCAAAGATCCTAAGGGCTCCACTAATGCGTATAGGTGATATAATAAAATAAACACATGTACACATTGAAGTAGAAACAAACCAAGTAGCATACTACCATTTTGAGCAAGATTGTCTATACAACTGTGAATATCCCAAGCTTCCATTAAGTAATATACAAACCAGTATGATACAGTAATGGCCTCTAGGGCATATACACTAACAATCTCCTACTTGCACTAAGGCCATATACTGGCGTATCGAAGACCTATCATCTCGATCAGCCGCTCGAACTGAGTCTGGGGCAAGGCCTTGGTGAATGGATCTGCAGTGTTATCTTCTGAAGCAACCCTCCGAACCTCGATCTCTCTGATTAGGTGATACCGACTCAAGATGTGTCTGGATTTCTGATGAGACCTGGGTTCCTTCGATAAAGCTATATCCCCGTTGTTGTCGCAATACAGAGGTATTGGATCAACAATGGACTGAACCACCTGAAGTTCTTTTAAGAACTTCCTCATCCAGACAGCTTCTTTTGCGGCATCAGCAGCAGCGATGTATTCCGCTTCCATCGTCGAGTCTGCAACGGTTTCCTGTTTGGAACTCTTCCAACACACCACCCCTCCATAGAGGGTAAAGACAAAACCCGACATGGACTTAGAATCATCCTTGTCACTCTGGAAGCTGGAGTCAGCAAAGGCCTCGATCTGGAGGTTTTTTCCGCCATACACCAAGAACATCTCCTTAGTCCTTCTCAGGTACTTGAGAATGTTCTTTACCGCTATCCAGTGTTTCTCCCCAGGGTTTGACTGATACCGGCTTACCACACTCAGTGCATAAGCTACATCCGGTCTGGTACACAACATTGCATACATTATAGAGCCTACCGCAGAAGCGTAGGGTATAATAGACATGCGAACCCTCTCCAAATCAGTCTTGGGAGACATCTCTTTGGAGAGGGTGATCCCGTGACAATCCGGTAGATTACCGCGCTTGGAATCTTCCATGCTGAATCTTTTCAGTATGGTGTCGATGTACCTGGACTGCGAAAGTCCTAACATCCTCTTGGATCTATCACGATGGATCGGGATCCCCAGAATGTAAGTGGCATCACCTAGGTCTTTCATGGAGAACCTGTGTGACAAGAACCCCTTGACAGATTGTAGCATAGGAATGTCATTTCCTATCAAAAGAATGTCATCCATGTATAAAACGAGGAATACGACAGTTCGTGCTACAAATCTACTATAGATACATGGTTCATCTGGATTTTTGATAAAGCCAAATTCTTTGACTGTCTCATCAAAGCAGATGTTCTAACTCCGCGATGCCTGCTTTAGTCCATAGATGGACTTAATCAACTTGCACACCTTTCCGCTGCTCCCACTCTAAATGAAACCCTCTGGCTGGTCCATATAGACATACTCCTCTAAATTTCCATTTAGAAAAGCGGTCTTTACGTCCATATGCCAAATCTCATAATCGTGGATGGCAGCAATGGCAAGAAGGATCCGAATGGATTTCAGCATAGCCACTGGAGAAAAGGTTTCATCATAGTCCAAACTAGGACTTTGACGAAAACCCTTTGCAACAAGTCTAGCCTTATAGGTCTCAACCTGTCCATCTACACCAATCTTCCTTTTGAAGATCCACTTGCATCCTACGGGTTTTACCCCATCTGGAGAAATGTCCAACGTCCATACTTTGTTGGTGTACATGGACTCCATTTCGGCCCGCATTGCATCCAGCCATTTTACTGAGTCAACACTCTGAACGGCCTGCTGGAAGCTAGTAGGTTCATCATAATCAATGATGCAATCCTCTCTATCCCCGTCTACGAGAAAACCGTAGTATATCTAGGGTGGATGAGACTGCCTACTACTCCTACGGAGCAGCGTAGGAATGTCCTGTTCTTTTGAACCCTCTGGTTCTACTAAGCTTTCAGTAATAGTCTGTGGTTCTGGAATTTCTTCCAGTTCTACTGCGCTCCCACTAATTTCCTTTTCCAAGAACTGGTGTTCTAGAAAGTGGGCATTACAAGAAAAAAAGACCTTTTGTTCCTCTGCGTGGTAGAAAAGATATCCCCTGGTGTTCTTTGGGTATCCCACAAACTTGCACAGTACCGAGTGTGCCTCGAGTTTGTCCGCATGCTGCTTTTTGACAAAAGTTGGACATCCCCAGATCTTTAGATATTGAAGATAGGGTTTCTTCCCACTCTATAACTCATATGGTGTGGTAGGCACAGTCTTAGTGGGAACTCGGTTCGAAAGGTATGCGGCTGATTCTAGCGCATATCCCCAGAATGATCGCGGTAACTTAGCGTTGCTCATCATGGACCGAACCATATCCAATAGGGTTCGGTTCCGTCTCTCCGATACACCGTTATGTTGCGGAGTGTATGGAGGAGTAAGCTGAGAGAGAATTCCATTCTCTTTTAAATAATCCAGGAACTCGGCACTCAAGTATTCACCACCTCGATCAGATCTTAGTGTCTTGATACTTTTGCCGGTTTGTTTTTCTACCTCATTCTTATATTCCTGGAATTTTCCAAAGGCTTCGGATTTATGTTTCATTAAGAAGACATGTCTGAACCTTGAAAAATCAACCGTAAAAGTAATGAAGTAAGAAAAACCGCTTCGCGCAAGTGTACACATTGGACCGCACAAGTCGCTGTGTACGAGTCCCAAGAGCTCGCTTGCTCTTACTCCGTGTCCAGTGAACGGAGTCTTTGTCATCTTTCCTTTGAGACAGGATTGACAAGTTGCATATGATTGATATTCGAACGGATCCAAATATCCTTCTGTATGCAACTTAGTCAACCTTCTCTCATTGATATGACCCAGTCTACAATGCCATAAGAAAGTCTGATTGATTTCTGGAGACATTCTTTTGTAGGGTTGCTGGGCACGCGCACAAGGGTCTATGAGGCATCAACCATACCCGATTAAAAAAAACAGCCGTGCCGAACAACCCGAAGCCGGATCTTTAAACTAAAGATTAGGCGAAAACAAGCATGCTAAACACTTTAACACTAAGTGAGAGGGATTACAACCTTTGTAGATCCGGTCCTTCACTTCATAAGCTCCGTGTTGTGGTCCCTTCGCTACGATCATCGGGTTCCGGACTTTCGAGAGGTTCCACGAAGATAAAGATGCAGTCTTGCTTCCGATCTTCGATACAAAGATGATCTACCTTGAAGTTTCATTAACACAAGCTAACACTCACTAAAATTGAGTGAACACACTCATCTAAAGGGCAAGGGAAGATGAGGATGATGAAGTAGGATTTTTTCTCTCTTTATTTTTCTTTTTCTCATATTTATTCATCACTTGGAAAAAGCTAGTAAGCTTTTTCCATGAAGAAAGATGATGGAAGAAGATGAAGAATTATCCTAGAATCCTTTTGTGATGAATAATGAAAGATGATAATGATCAATAATGCAACCATGGTTGCTAAACCATTATAGAGAATTAACCAAGGGTGTAGGGTTTGGGTTAGGTTAAAGATGAGTCATGTGTAAATATCTTTTCCATGACAAAACAAAACCTTCTAGAATCATCTAGAAATAATCAACCCAAATCAAACCCTAATCTTGTTTAATCTCTACTAAACATGTTGCATTATTTATCATATCATGTTACAATATTATATATCACATATATAATATTTATCGTAACAAAAGAAAATAATACAATTAACATATATCGCATATATATCAATGTATTACCCGAGTGAGAAAAAGAATCTTTTAGTGAGCTAATATTACTTAATGCAATTTAATATATCAAATATATTATTATACATTAAATTATCGAATCAACACTTGATCCGACAATCCGGCTATATCGCATATAACCGACTAATATTTATCCGTACCGATTCATCGAATCAACACTTGATCCGATGACCCGGCTGATATCAAATATCGCGAGAATAGAATACGGTATCTCATATCGCATTATCCTCGGTCCCGCACATATCACATACGTGCCCCTACTCCGTTTTGCCTGAGTCAAGAAACCTCTGTGTAGGACTCTAAAGAATCGTTAATACGCCGGCAGTAGGTGATGATCATATCAAACACCCACAAGCTGCAAGCGGTCAGCTAAACGTAACAGCCACCCAGGTATTGAGCGCTCAGAAGATCAACAAGCAAGCCTGTACATTCTCCTGTGAATCCAAACAGTAACACTCCCGTACAGTCCGGTCTCGTCGTCTGATATGTCGCATATCTCACCTAGGGGTGGTAAACGTCAGACCCCGGTAGTTCGATAAGTCGTGTCGATATGAGGTCTATAACAGTTCGAGAAACTACTGATAACACTTACCAGTAAATCTCAGCAACCCTGGCCAGGGATTTCCTGTTATAGCCAATCGAACACAGCACAACATCAACTCCCTATACCGGGAGAGACGAATCCCCTCCTATCGCTCATTGCCTCCATGTGATTCAGGACTGTACCCAAAAGCCACCTTTTTGCACGCCCTCTTGGACGTAGTATGATGGAAATCAAACCACAGTGGGAATCACACAAGACTCTATGACGATCTCGGGTCAACAGACTACTCTGTACCAGTGTCACCGGAGAACTGCCATCTGACGTGAGGTATAATACCATCTGGGAGTTCTCGGCGAGTCCGTCCAGTGTACCCAGTCTCCACTGAGCACCCGTACACCATCCTTGATGTCAAACACCGATGGATATGGGATCATCCATCGCCCATCATATGGGTCAAGATGCGTATACGCTAGTCTACTCTGGTGTATCGATGCCCTGTCTCGATACACCCTCGACTAGGAACAGTTATAGGATGTACTCGTCGACTACCGTGGCCCCACTAGTATGATCTCATCATAGTCCCAGTAGTCGAGTACACATCCTAAGGGCTTTATCAACATGTAACATAGAGACAATCAGAGTACATGTTAAGATAAAGTACAACCAGATTGCATACTATCATGTCGAGCAAGAAAGTCCTCCCTATATATGTCCTAGCATCCACTACAATATACATCGTATGTACAGTAATGGCCTCTAGGGCATACATATAACTAGCAATCTCCCACTTGCACTAGGGCCATCTGTTGTGGTATCACATACCCAACAATTAGCCGCGGTTGAAATATCTCATACTCAACCATCCCATAAAAGTCTCTACTGGGAAAAAGGCCTTCGTGAGTGGATCCACGCTGTTGTCCTCTGTGTCTACTCTCCTAACCTCGATCTCCCTGGAGATCAACCATCTCCATGATCAGGTGATACTGCCTAAGAATTATATCTGGATTTCTGATGGGACGGTAGTTCCTTGGCTAAAGCCACAACCCCATTGTCACACAATGGTAGGAACGAAGTTCATCTCATGAATCTATCCAGACTGCCTCTTTGATAGCATCCTTGGTAACGATGTATCCTGCCTTTAATCGTCTAGTAAGTCACGGTATCTAGCTTGGAACTCTTCCAACATACCATCCCTCCACTGAGGGTAAAGACAATGCCTGCGACTGATATTCAGTCGTCCTTATCACCCTAGAACCTTTCCAGTGATTCTCCCCAGGATCGATTGATACCATCTCACTACAACTAGTGAGTATCCTAACATCCAATTAGATCTATCTCATAGATCCAAAATCCAGGATTTAGAAGGTATCACTTTGATCCTATATGGAGAATCTTTGTGATAAGCGGAGATTGACCGAGCATAGCATAGGAAACTCCTTCCCTATCAAGAGTATGTCATCCTCATACTCTTCGAAGATCACCACCATACTCTCTACTACCTTTTTGTATATACATGGTTCATCTACCATTTTGATGAAGTCAAACTCTTTGACTACCACATCAAAACAGATGTTCCAACTCTGCGATGCCTGTTTTATCATATAAAACATCTTGTACACGTTTCCGCTGCTCCCACTGTCTACGAAGCCCTCTGTCTGTGTACTTATAGACGTTCTCTTCTAAAACATCATTTAGAAAAGTAGTCATGACACCCAACCACCAGATATCGTAGTCATGGTATGTAGCCGTGGCAAGTAGGATCTGGATAGACTTAAGCATAGCTTTGAAAGTCTCAACTTTTCCATGTACACCAAGCAATCTTCTCAAGATATACTCGCTCCTGATGGGCATTTAACCCTTCAGATAAAGCAACCAAAGTCCATACTTTGTTGGTGTATAAGGATTCCATCTCAGATCACTAAGCATCTAGCCATTCTTACAGAGTCCCACTCCTGATGGCCAGTTCGAAACTAGTTGGGTCATCATCTCATGATGCAATCCTCACTCCTACTGTCATAGAGAAACCAAAGTATCTCTCAGGTGGGTGAGGAACCCTACTAGATCGGCAGAGAGGCTGAGGTTCGTTGGAAACTATTGAATCCTTTGGTTCTACCAAATCATTAGCTGCAGTTTGTATTGCTGGAACATTTCTAGTTCTACATAACAGACCTTGCCTCGAGCTTGTCCGGATTTTGCTTTTAGACATAGGCCGGACAACCCCAAATCTTAACAAACTTAAGATATGGTCTCTTCCCTTTCCATATCAAATATGAAGTGGTAGGCAACTGATTTGATTTGAACCCTATTCAATAGGTATGCAACTTCACAAGTGCATAACTCCCTAAAGGAAATAGGAAACTCAGTAGTACTCATCATAGAGCACACCATATCAAATATGGTGCTATTGCTCCGCCCCGATATACCATCGTGCTATGGTGTATACGGAGGAGTAATGCTGAGAGAGAATCTCATTCTCCTTTAGAATAGTCCAGGAATTCCGTGCTCAAGTATTCTCCTCTTTGATCACATCAAAGGACATAATACTTTTACCCGTATTTTTGGTTCTCTACTTCTAACTCATATTCTATGAATATCTCAAAAGGTTCGGACTTGTGTTTCAATAGGAACATATGTCTGAATCTTGAAAGATTATCAGAGAATGGAATGAAGTACAAAGAACCGGTCCTGGCATATGTAGACAGGGGACTTTCATACATCAGCATGTATCAATCCCAAGAGTTCACTAACTCTTTCTCTGTTTCCAATAAACAGAGCTATGGTCATCTTATCTTTGTGACATGACTGGCAAGTTTCACAAGATGTACATTCAAACAGATTTAAATATGCATCTAAATGTAACTTAGCTAGTCGGGTCGCATTGATATGACCTAGTCTATAATGCCTCAAGAAGGATTCGTTCATGTCTGAACTCTTCCTCTTGTGTGTGTTCTGTATACTAAGAACTGTAGTTTGATTTAGAACGTCAATGCTTTTAGATAACGTGCCTGAACCGATCAACTCTTGATATAGGAAATGTTCAAAACATTATCCAACAATACAAAATTATATCCTTTCTTTACTAATAAAGAGACTGATATGATTTTGTACATCAGGTTCGGTATCTAATAACATTCGTTCAGAATCAATGTATTCTGGTAATACAGGGTGATAGTGACCAACAGACTTGGCTGCAACACTTGCATCGTTTTCTATCTCATGAAACTTATCACCCGTTCTCAGTTCTCTACCTATCAGTAGCCCATGTAACAGATTACATATGCGGGATCCTGATCCGGTATCTCATACCCAGGACATAAAGGATACTAAGAAACAGTTCTCTGTAATGAACACACCCGAAGAAGATGCATCAACATGTACTTTCTTCGTTTGGGCGGCACGGGAATTCTGGTAATCCCTAATTTCCTTCTCTCTCTTATAACAATTATAAGTTGGAGCGGGACCAACGTTCCCCAGCTCAGTATAACAAGTGGGTTCGGTCAATATATCCGTTTTATTATCTTGATTAAGGCGTGATATCGTCGCTACTTGGAGAGAGAGAGAGAAGAAAACACTCAGCGTATGCTCTTGCAAGATTAGATTGGTTATCTAATATATCTAATCAAGATGTCTCCCACTGTTTTAATCAAATCTTCCTTCAAACCCTAAAAGGAAAGACTAGCCGGGATTAATTACACGCTACAAGTTCGCCAATCTTTCAGCCAGGCCAGTGTCTTTGATAGCATCCTTGGTAACGATGTATCTTGCCTTTAATCGTCTAGTAAGTCACGGTATCTAGCTTGGAACTCTTCCAACATACCGTCCCTCCACTGAGGGTAAAGACAATGCCTGCGACTGACATTCAGTCGTCCTTATCACCCTAGAACCTTTCCAGTGATTCTCCCCAGGATCGATTGATACCATCTCACTACAACTAGTGAGTATCCTAACATCCAATTAGATCTATCTCATAGATCCAAAATCCAGGATTTAGAAGGTATCACTTTGATCCTATATGGAGAATCTTTGTGATAAGCGGAGATTGACCGAGCTTAGCATAGGAAACTCCTTCCCTATCAAGAGTATGTCATCCTCGTACTCTACGAAGATCACCACCATACTCTCTACTACCTTTTTGTATATACATGGTTCATCTACCATTTTGATGAAGTCAAACTCTTTGACTACCACATCAAAACAGATGTTCCAACTCCGCGATGCCTGTTTTATCATATAAAACATCTTGTACACGTTTCCGCTGCTCCCACTGTCTACGAAGCCCTCTGTCTGTGTACTTATAGACGTTCTCTTCTAAAACATCATTTAGAAAAGTAGTCATGACACCCAACCACCATATATCGTAGTCATGGTATGTAGCCGTGGCAAGTAAGATCTGGATAGACTTAAGCATAGCTTTGAAAGTCTCAACTTTTCCATGTACACCAAGCAATCTTCTCAAGATATACTCGCTCCTGATGGGGATTTAACCTTTCAGATAAAGCAACCAAAGTCCATACTTTGTTGGTGTATAAGGATTCCATCTCAGATCACTAAGCATCCAGCCATTCTTACAGAGTCCCACTCCTGATGGCCAGCTCGAAACTAGTTGGGTCATCATCTCATGATGCAATCCTCACTCCTACTGTCATAGAGAAACCAAAGTATCTCTCAGGTGGGTGAGGAACCCTACTAGATCGGCAGAGAGGCTGAGGTTCGTTGGAAACTATTGAATCCTTTGGTTCTACCAAATCATTAGCTGCAGTTTGTATTGCTGGAACATTTCTAGTTCTACATAACAGACCTTGCCTCGAGCTTGTCCGGATTTTGCTTTTAGACATAGGCCGGACAACCCCAAATCTTAACAAACTTAAGATATGGTCTCTTCCCTTTCCATATCAAATATGAAGTGGTAGGCAACTGATTTGATTTGAACCCTATTCAATAGGTATGCAACTTCACAAGTGCATAACTCCCTAAAGGAAATAGGAAACTCAGTAGTACTCATCATAGAGCACACCATATCAAATATGGTGCTATTGCTCCGCCCCGATATACCATCGTGCTATGGTGTATACGGAGGAGTAATGC
Source organism: Agapanthus africanus (assembly GCA_030015575.1). Lineage (NCBI taxonomy): Eukaryota > Viridiplantae > Streptophyta > Magnoliopsida > Asparagales > Amaryllidaceae > Agapanthus > Agapanthus africanus. The sequence continues at coordinate 100,202,838 of JASDDO010000008.1, forward strand.
TGAGAGAGAATCTCATTCTCCTTTAGAATAGTCCAGGAATTCCGTGCTCAAGTATTCTCCTCTTTGATCACATCAAAGGACATAATACTTTTACCCGTATTTTTGGTTCTCTACTTCTAACTCATATTCTATGAATATCTCAAAAGGTTCGGACTTGTGTTTCAATAGGAACATATGTCTGAATCTTGAAAGATTATCAGAGAATGGAATGAAGTACAAAGAACCGGTCCTGGCATATGTAGACAGGGGACTTTCATACATCAGCATGTATCAATCCCAAGAGTTCACTATCTCTTTCTCTGTTTCCAATAAACAGAGCTATGATCATCTTATCTTTGTGACATGACTGACAAGTTTCACAAGATGTAAATTCAAACAGATTTAAATATGCATCTAAATGTAACTTAGCTAGTCGGGTCGCATTGATATGACCTAGTCTATAATGCTTCAAGAAGGATTCGTTCATGTCTGAACTCTTCCTCTTGTGTGTGTTCTGTATACTAAGAACTGTAGTTTGATTTAGAACGTCAATGCTTTTAGATAACGTGCCTGAACCGATCAACTCTTGATATAGGAAATGTTCAAAACATTATCCAACAATACAAAATTATATCCTTTCTTTACTAATAAAGAGACTGATATGATTTTGTACATCAGGTTCGGTATCTAATAACATTCGTTCAGAATCAATGTATTCTGGTAATACAGGATGATAGTGACCAACAGACTTGGCTGCAACACTTGCATCGTTTTCTATCTCATGAAACTTATCACCCGTTCTCAGTTCTCTACCTATCAGTAGCCCATGTACCAGATTACATATGCGGGATCCTGATCCGGTATCTCATACCCAGGACATAAAGGATACTGAGAAACAGTTCTCTGTAATGAACACACCCGAAGAAGATGCATCAACATGTACTTTCTTCGTTTGGGCGGCACGGGAATTCTGGTAATCCCCAATTTCCTTCTCTCTCTTATAACAATTATAAGTTGGAGCGGGACCAACGTTCCCCAGCTCAGTATAACAAGTGGGTTCGGTCAATATATCCGTTTTATTATCTTGATTAAGGCGTGATATCGTCGCTACTTGGAGAGAGAGAAGAAAACACTCAGCGTATGCTCTTGCAAGATTAGATTGGTTATCTAATATATCTAATCAAGATGTCTCCCACTATTTTAATCAAATCTTCCTTCAAACCCTAAAAGGAAAGACTAGCCGGGATTAATTACACGCTACAAGTTCGCCAATCTTTCAGCCAGGCCAGTGTCTTTGATAGCATCCTTGGTAACGATATATCTTGCCTTTAATCGTCTAGTAAGTCACGGTATCTAGCTTGGAACTCTTCCAACATACCGTCCCTCCACTGAGGGTAAAGACAATGCCTGCGACTGACATTCAGTCGTCCTTATCACCCTAGAACCTTTCCAGTGATTCTCCCCAGGATCGATTGATACCATCTCACTACAACTAGTGAGTATCCTAACATCCAATTAGATCTATCTCATAGATCCAAAATCCAGGATTTAGAAGGTATCACTTTGATCCTATATGGAGAATCTTTGTGATAAGCGGAGATTGACCGAGCTTAGCATAGGAAACTCCTTCCCTATCAAGAGTATGTCATCCTCGTACTCTACGAAGATCACCACCATACTCTCTACTACCTTTTTGTATATACATGGTTCATCTACCATTTTGATGAAGTCAAACTCTTTGACTACCACATCAAAACAGATGTTCCAACTCCGCGATGCCTGTTTTATCATATAAAATATCTTGTACACGTTTCCGCTGCTCCCACTGTCTACGAAGCCCTCTGTCTGTGTACTTATAGACGTTCTCTTCTAAATCATCATTTAGAAAAGTAGTCATGACACCCAACCACCATATATCGTAGTCATGGTATGTAGCCGTGGCAAGTAGGATCTGGATAGACTTAAGCATAGCTTTGAAAGTCTCAACTTTTCCATGTACACCAAGCAATCTTCTCAAGATATACTCGCTCCTGATGGGGATTTAACCTTCAGATAAAGCAACCAAAGTCCATACTTTGTTGGTGTATAAGGATTCCATCTCAGATCACTATGCATCCAGCCATTCTTACAGAGTCCCACTCCTGATGGCCAGCTCGAAACTAGTTGGGTCATCATCTCATGATGCAATCCTCACTCCTACTGTCATAGAGAAACCAAAGTATCTCTCAGGTGGGTGAGGAACCCTACTAGATCGGCAGAGAGGCTGAGGTTCGTTGGAAACTATTGAATCCTTTGGTTCTACCAAATCATTAGCTGCAGTTTGTATTGCTGGAACATTTCTAGTTCTACATAACAGACCTTGCCTCGAGCTTGTCCGGATTTTGCTTTTAGACATAGGCCGGACAACCCCAAATCTTAACAAACTTAAGATATGGTCTCTTCCCTTTCCATATCAAATATGAAGTGGTAGGTAACTGATTTGATTTGAACCCTATTCAATAGGTATGCAACTTCACAAGTGCATAACTCCCTAAAGGAAATAGGAAACTCAGTAGTACTCATCATAGAGCACACCATATCAAATATGGTGCTATTGCTCCGCCTCGATATACCATCGTGCTATGGTGTATACGGAGGAGTAATGCTGAGAGGGAATCTCATTCTCCTTTAGAATAGTCCAGGAATTCCGTGCTCAAGTATTCTCCTCTTTGATCACATCAAAGGACATAATACTTTTACCCGTATTTTTGGTTCTCTACTTCTAACTCATATTCTATGAATATCTCAAAAGGTTCGGACTTGTGTTTCAATAGGAACATATGTCTGAATCTTGAAAGATTATCAGAGAATGGAATGAAGTACAAAGAACCGGTCCTGGCATATGTAGACAGGGGACTTTCATACATCAGCATGTATCAATCCCAAGAGTTCACTAACTCTTTCTCTGTTTCCAATAAACAGAGGTATGGTCATCTTATCTTTGTGACATGACTGGCAAGTTTCACAAGATGTAAATTCAAACAGATTTAAATATGCATCTAAATGTAACTTAGCTAGTCGGGTCGCATTGATATGACCTAGTCTATAATGCCTCAAGAAGGATTCGTTCATGTCTGAACTCTTCCTCTTGTGTGTGTTCTGTATACTAAGAACTGTAGTTTGATTTAGAACGTCAATGCTTTTAGATAACGTGCCTGAACCGATCAACTCTTGATATAGGAAATGTTCAAAACATTATCCAACAATACAAAATTATATCCTTTCTTTACTAATAAAGAGACTGATATGATTTTGTACATCAGGTTCGGTATCTAATAACATTCGTTCAGAATCAATGTATTCTGGTAATACAGGGTGATAGTGACCAACAGACTTGGCTGCAACACTTGCATCGTTTTCTATCTCATGAAACTTATCACCCGTTCTCAGTTCTCTACCTATCAGTAGCCCATGTAACAGATTACATATGCGGGATCCTGATCCGGTATCTCATACCCAGGACATAAAGGATACTGAGAAACAGTTCTCTGTAATGAACACACCCGAAGAAGATGCATCAACATGTACTTTCTTCGTTTGGGCGGCACGGGAATTCTGGTAATCCCCAATTTCCTTCTCTCTCTTATAACAATTATAAGTTGGAGCGGGACCAACGTTCCCCAGCTCAGTATAACAAGTGGGTTCGGTCAATATATCCGTTTTATTATCTTGATTAAGGCGTGATATCGTCGCTACTTGGAGAGAGAGAGAGAAGAAAACACTCAGCGTATGCTCTTGCAAGATTAGATTGGTTATCTAATATATCTAATCAAGATGTCTCCCACTGTTTTAATCAAATCTTCCTTCAAACCCTAAAAGGAAAGACTAGCCGGGATTAATTACACGCTACAAGTTCGCCAATCTTTCAGCCAGGCCAGTGTTGGTACTTTGAGGGAGGTCCCCCATGCTTTCGCACGAACCTAATTAAAGTAAACCTCGTTTTCCCAGGGGCGTAACCCCGTTAACACCTTTCTAGACACCTACTTGATCGGCTAATTGTAATGTGTAAAACTCTCCCAGGAGTAACTCTTACTCGCAGCAGGTATCGGGATCCAACTATCTCATAGAAGGTATGCAATCTTATTGCAATTTTCAACACTTGAAATTCCCAATAATATTTTGCCCCAAGCGATCTATGACCTTGACAAGGTCAACAAACCATAGACCGCAAGTCAAGTTCAACCCGTCATTTCCTGATTGAATTAAACCCACCCGCACGACCCTTGACAAGGTCAACAAAGTCGCACGACTACCCTAATCCAATCGCATCATATGCTTATACAGATAAGCAGTAATCAGCTACCGCACACTACGCCTTGACAAGGTCAACAAACGCAGCACGAATACTAACTATTACTTATCTGAAATGACGGAGGGCTACGACGGTTTTTTCAGAAAACCCTTTGCGTAATGAACTTGATATCGTTGTAGAATCGAGTGATTTTAAATGGAGTGTTTTTTAGGCTTTTCTAGTTTTGCTAAAGGGGTCACTCCCGGTGAAGGGATCGTCGGCCCTTTCCTCATCGAATAAGATGCAGGATATATCACATATACCACAATGCAAAGCAAGAACTATAGAAGCAATCGAAAGACAAACCGAGTTTACAGTATCTACTAGTTTTACTAAAGAGGTCACTCCCGGTGAAGGGATCTCGGCTCTTTCCTTATCGAATAAGGTGCTGGATGTTCTACAAGGAACACCGCTATGCAAAGCAAGAACTAGAGCTACCAGTTTTTAAGACAAGTTTCTACAACATCTTTAGGTTTCTTTTATTTCATTAATCTCATTAATGAAGTCCCATTTTATTATGCTTCGCAAGCATCTCTTTTTGAAACGAAATCTGCAATATAACATATATCTCATATATACAATATAAACATTCGTCACAGGCAGTAATATGATCTCATCACAGAACATTGCAGCAGAAGAACATATATGAAATATTGGATATATTAGGACGTCCGTGTTTTCAATACGAGCCTGTATAAAACACGGATTCCACGGTCGCGATGAATAGCCAAACCCACATCCCTAGACCCCTATGAGAGCGGCAAGTAACACTGCCAATTCTAAGGTTAGGAGACCCGGTCTCGACTCCTCGAGATGGTCTCCCACTGGACCCTAGAACCCGGTTACTTGTGCTCCCCTCCTTGGGTTTACCTATGCGGAAAAGTAAATAATATACAACGGTGACATCTTCCGCAACCTGGAAGTGCCCCAATAAAAGAATATTACATACAAATGAATTTTACATGAATGAAAAAGAAAAACTCTCATCTCACATAAAACCCCCGGCTATTCAAACACGTCGATCCAATATAACATATCACAACAACACATAATATCTCATATCATCAACGTAAGTAAGTATGCATACGCCGATTGTCGTCGATGTATAGCAACGAAAACCGGCGATACAACTACATACTACACTTACGGTCACAGAAAACAAAGTGTAAAACTACAACAGTTGGAATCCGCAACCTCCTTAGACATCGCAAGCCTAACCAAATGAATTCCTTAGACATCGCATGCCTAACAATTATAAACCCCGCATTTTAGTCTCTTTATCGAAAACTCTTTTCAATATCAAGTCGGGCAATTCAACAAGATTCCCGACAACCTGATCGAATGCTCGTCGCAAACTTTAGTAGACGGCCGCACCCCCGATGCCGTCGACGAAGTGCACTAAGGCGGAACACCGCTGCCACGAGCACCCGAACGGATGCTTTCGGCGACGGGGTTCTCCTACAGTCACTTGGTCGGTGCTATGGGGTGTAGCTGTCTATTAAGTTTACCCGGCGAGTATCCGCGTACGGTACGTGATTGCGACGGACTTTTGATCACATCAAAATTCCGTGGCAACCGATCATTTGAGACTAAACTACTGTGTTTATAATATTCAAATTAGTTATCTCATAACTACCTGTGGATTCCAATTATTGTATCACATTCCAGATAAATAGACAATGTTAAACTTTCCGATCGAATAATCAAACACCCAAGATTTTCCCAATATATCTCAACACTTGAAATCAGTTTAAAAACATCCATCACATGCCACAGTACCAATGGTCCAGCCGTAGAAGGATCAAGCCAACGCCTCACATGTGTCACGTCGTACTGCCACAAACCCTAAGGTTCAGAGACAGTTCAAGACGGTCACATAATCGAGTTAAGGTTTGTTGTCTTCTAGAGGGTCCACCGCGTTACTTGCACGACTTAGAACGTTCTTAAACTCAAGAAAAAATCCAACTTTTGAAAAATTTTCCGACTGGGGAAAAAGTGAGTTATTGATATCCGTTCGAACTTTTTAACAGTTTCAAAAATTATCCGGAACAAACTAAACAAAGTTAAATTATCCGATCGAATTAACGATTCCCCAATACAACCCTAGAAAACTCAACACTTGAGTAGAAATAAAAATACCCAGAAGAATCAGGAAGTACAGACGGTCATTACTGTGTAGAAACTAACCATCAATCAACAGTAACGGCCGCGGAACCGCCGCCAATGCCTTGGTTTGGCCACGGTTCCGCGGTGAAATAGTTGATTTAGGGTGTCGTTTTTCACTGTAATTCCTAAAATACCCTGCTGAATTTTTTGAGCATTTTTAATATGGAAAAAATCACAGTTTTGAAAAATTTCCAGAGAAGGGGTTTTATCGGGGTTTCGGGTTTCGATCGGACTTTAAACTTCGTCTAGATATCGCCTAAAGCTCTAGCTTAGCTCTGATACCACTGTAGGGTTGCTGGGCACGCGCACAAGGGTCTACGAGGCATCAACCATGCCCGATTAAAAAAAATAGCCGTGCCGAACAACCCGAAGCCGGATCTTTAAACTAGAGATTAGGCGAAACCAAGCATGCTAAACACTTTAACACTAAGTGAGAGTGATTACAACCTTTGTAGATCCGGTCCTTAACTTCATAAGCTCCGTGTTGTTGTCCCTTCGCTGCGATCATTGGGGTCCGGACTCTCGAGAGGTTCCACGAAGATAAAGATGCGGTCTTGCTTCCGATCTTCGATACAAAGATGATCTACCTTGAAGTTTCATTAACACAAGCTAACACTCACTAAAATTGAGTGAACACACCCATCTAAAGGGCAAGGGAAGATGAGGATGATGAAGTAGGATTTTCTCTCTCTTTATTTATCTTTTTCTCATATTTATTCATCACTTGGAAAAAGCTAGTAAGCTTTTTCCATGAAGAAAGATGAAGGAAGAAGATGAAGAATTATCCTAGAATCCTTTTGTGATGAATAATGAAAGATGATAATGATCAATAATGCAACCATGGTTGCTAAACCATTATAGAGAATTAACCAAGGGTGTAGGGTTTGGGTTAGGTTAAAGATGAGTCATGTGTAAATATCTTTTCCACGACAAAACAAAACCTTCTAGAATCATCTAAAAATAATTAACCCAAATCAAACCCTAATTTTGTTTAATCTCTACTAAACATGTTGCATTATTTATCATATCATGTTACAATATTATATATCACATATATAATATTTATCGTGACAAAAGAAAATAATACAATTAACATATATCGCATATATATCAATGTATTACCCGAGTGAGAAAAAGAATCTTTTAGTGAGCTAATATTAGTTAATGCAATTTAATATATCAAATATATTATGATACATTAAATTATCGAATCAACACTTGATCCGACAATCCGGCTATATCGCATATAACCGACTAATATTTATCCGTACCGATTCATCGAATCAACACTTGATCCGATGACCCGGCTGATATCAAATATCGCGAGAATAGAATACGGTATCTCATATCGCATTATCCTCGGTCCCGCACATATCACATACGTGCCCCTACTCCGTTTTGCATGAGTCAAGAAACCTCTGTGTAGGACTCTAAAGAATCGTCAATACGCCGGCAGTAGGTGATGATCATATCAAACACCCACAAGCTGCAAGCGGTCAGCTAAACGTAACAGCCACCCAGGTATTGAGCGCTCAGAAGATCAAAAAGCAAGCTTGTACATTCTCCTGTGAATCCAAACAGTAACACTCCCGTACAGTCCGGTCTCGTCGTCTGATATGTCGCATATCTTGCCTAGGGGTGGTAAACGTCAGACCGCAGTAGTTCGATAAGTCGTGTCGATATGAGGTCTATAACAGTTCGAGAAACTACTGATAACACTTACCAGTAAATCTCAGCAACCCTGGCCAGGGATTTCCGGTTATAGCCAATCGAACACAGCACAATATCAACTTCCTATACCGGGAGAGACGAATCCCCTCCTATCGCTCATTGCCTCCATGTGATTCGGGACTGTACCAAAAAGCCACCTTTTTGCACGCCCTCTTGGACGTGGTATGATGGAAATCAAAGCACAGTGGGAATCACACAAGACTCTATGACGATCTCGGGTCAACAGACTACTCTGTACCAGTGTCACCGGAGAACTGCCATCTGACGTGAGGTATAATACCATCTGGGTGTTCTCGGCGAGTCCGTCCAGTGTACCCAGTCTCCACTGAGCACCCGTACACCATCCTTGATGTCAAACACCGATGGATATGGGATCATCCATCGCCCATCATATGGGTCAAGATGCGTATACGCTAGTCTACTCTGGTGTATCGATGCCCTGTCTCGATACACCCTCGACTAGGAACAGTTATAGGATGTACTCGTCGACTACCGTGGCCCCACTAGTATGATCTCATCATAGTCCCAGTAGTCGAGTACACATCCTAAGGGCTTTATCAACATGTAACATAGAGACAATCAGAGTACTTGTTAAGATAAAGTACAACCAGATAGCATACTATCATGTCGAGCAAGAAAGTCCTCCCTATATATGTCCTAGCATCCACTACAATATACGTCGTATGTACAGTAATGGCCTCTAGGGCATACATATAACTAACATCTTTTGTGTGTATTCTGGACATTGAAAATCTGTGGTTGGTTTAATACGTATATACCATTGCTTAATGTACCTGACCCAATCAGAACTTGATTAAGGTGAATATTCACAACATTACTTACAAATGCAAATTCACAACCTTCTTTAGATAATAAAGATACAGAAATGATATTACAAGTTGCATTGGGTACAAAATAGCAATTACGCAAAACCAAAACGGGTCCATCTGACAAGCCCAGGTGATAGTCCCCCACGGACTCCGCATCCATGCCAGCTCCGTTTGCAACTTTGAGGGTCATATCACCTGCCTTCAAAACCCTACGCTTTCTCAGTGCCTGCAAAGAATTACAGATATGAGATCCTGATCCGGTATCTAATACCCAGGAAGTAGAGTTTATTGAAAGACAATTTTCAATAACATGCACACCTGAAGCTGAAGCCGCAACCTGCTTTAGATCCTGTGTTCTGACCTTCCAAGCCCTGCAATCTTTCTTCCAGTGTCCTTTCTTATGACAATAGAAGCATTCTTTCTTACCCACAACCTACCCCGCTATCTTTGTTGCTTTTGCTTTTCCCTTCGTATCCACTTTACTAACACCGCCCCTTGGTTTGGCGGGGGCTTTCTTCTTCTTTCCCTTGGCTTTCGCCTTGGACTTAGAAGAGGAAGATCCTCCTACAAACAAAGTGGATGTTTCCCTACCTTTCTGTAGGGTGCCCTCTGCACTCCTCAGCATGTTGAGGAGCTCCGGAAGTTCAACTTCTTTTCCTTGTAAGTTGAAGTTCAGGATAAACTGGGCGTAAGTGGAAGGAAGGGACTGGAGAATCAAGTCCGTATAGAGCTCGTTCTCTAACGTGGTCCCAAGGTCTGCGAGCTCCTCAATGAAGCCAATCATCTTAAGCACGTGTTCTGCTACCGATGATCCGATGGCCAATCTTGCCGAAAATAGCTTCTTCGACACTTCGTATCTTGCGATATGCGACTGCTCTCCATACAGTTCTTTTGTATGAAGAAATATGGATTCGAGGTCCATATTCTCATGCCTCATCTGATGTTTATTGTCCATAGAGGCAAGCACGTGGCACTTGGCCTTCGCGCAATCGATCTCCCAGGTCTTACGGATTTCCCTATCCGCGACGCTGGAGGTGGGACCTGGGACAGGGGGAGCTTTGGTGGTAAGAAGATACCCCAGCTTGTCGTAAGTGATTGCCATTTTGACATTCCTGAGCCAATCTTTATAGTTTGGCCCTGTCAGTATGTTTTTATCTAGAAGTAACATAAGTCCGGTCATGTCGATTGGTCGCTGCAATTAGGAGAGAGAGAAGAAACACTCAGCATGATGCTCTTGCAAGTTTAGAGTGGTTTTTAGTTTATCTAAACAGGATGGCTCCCACTGTTTCTCGAATCCCTCCTCAAACCAAAAAGGAAGAATTAGTCAGGATCAATCTCACCGTACAATACTTGCTTAACCATTCAGCCAGGCCAGTGTTGGTACTTCGAGGGAGGTTTTCCAACGCTTTCGCGAAGTTCCTTAATTTGAGAACCTCTTTTCCCTGGGGGCGTAGCCCCGCTAACACCTTTCTAGACACTTACTAGGTTTATAGCATTGATCGTTTAGTGAGAAATTTCCCGAGGAGTAGCATATACTCACAGTAGGATCGAGATCCAAATATCATCGCGTGACAAAACTGAAGGAATCCTACCAGAATCATCACACTCCAAATGGTATGCAGCGCTAGCAAGTTTCAGTACTTATGAAACTCCTGATGTGGATTTTTGCCCCATGCTCTTATGACCTTGGCGTGAGGTCAAAATGTCATAAGTCACATGTCAAGTTCTTCCCATCATTATCCAGGTTAATTTGAACCCACCCGTACCTACCCTTGACGTAGGCCAAAATGGCAGTACGACTGTATCAAATTAACGCATTCTATCTATGCAACAGATAAATATCCGGCAGCTACTAATCACTATGCCTTGGCGTGAGGTCAAAATACATAGCTTGAATACTACCGAATATTTAACTGAAATGATGGAGGGCTACGAATGGTTTTGGCGAAACCGTGAACGTAGTGAACTTGATATAATCGATGGAACGAGATAGCTTTTAAATGGAGTGGCTCAAGCTCCGCATTTAAAAGTTGGTTTTTGAAAAGAACCGAGTGGTTTTGAAAGTGTTCCAACGACTTTTACTTGGTTTATTTTCTTGCATTAGTTCTTTTAATGCGTCCCATCATTTAATCCTACCATTGCAGAAAATAACCAAAATATGACGTACGCTTATGCCATTCGCATTCGCCACGGGGCCCCATCATTACCCGTTAGGTTACTTAACCAACGACAGAGCGGGGGCTGGGCTAGCACGGCTGAAAAACATAAGCAACGCCTAAATAATATCATATATAGACATACTGTAATGATAGCCATTTCAGATCACAGATGAACACATTGGATATACTAGGAATCCGCAATTCGTACGAGCCTGTAACGAAAAGCAGATTACACGGTCGCGGTGAATAGCCAATACCCCACCCAAGACCCTTACGGGTGCGGCAAACTACCCGCCAAGTACCCGAAGCGAAGCAACCTCCCTCAACACCGTGAGTAGGCCACTCGGCACTTTGGGATACCCGGTAGTTTGTGCACCCCCTCCACGGGTCTATCCTAGGTGCAAAAACAGTAAAAAGAAATTATACAATGACGACTACAACCCCGATCCGGTTGTGCGGCCATACAAATAATATTACATCAATTTACAAATTTACATGAATTGAAAGAAAAGAAAACTCTCGTCTCATAACCCCCCGGCTATTCACCCGCGACAATCCAATGAATTCATATACACATACCAGCAACATTACAGATCACAGATTTGTATAACCCCTACTAATCGACATATAGTGATCAGCAGACGTTCAATACAAATATCACATCACAGATATAAACCCGTTAGTCTTAGTCTTTAGAAGTTCGATCAAAATACGGATTTTTAGACCCCAAAAACAAATTTTGCTTTCTGGAAAATCTGGGCATAAAAATCATATTGTAAAAATCCCAAAACAACCCCAGAACCACACTGCAAGGAAAATCGTCCACGGCCGAGTCAACTCGGCCGCGGATCCGCAGCGGGAGCAAGCTCCTGCCGCGGTTCCGCGGCGCGTTGATCGGATCTCTGGACTATTTTCCTACAGTGTGCTATAAAAACCCTGAGTCAAATTTTAAGGCAAGATTTATTAATTTTTGAACAGAGGAAAAATTCGACAGAAAGTTGATTTTACGGGTTCGTTTCGCGACTTTTTCTCCGATTGAATTTCTAGTTACTATGCTAACATGTTAGATAGTGTTTAGCTAGGCTCTGATACCACTGTAAGTCCATGCTACCTCTCCCGGTACTTACGGGCTTGCGGAAATGATGAAAAACAATTTTTCTAGAGGTGATAACATGGACTCAAAACGGATTTTTGTTAAACAATCTACCTAACAACCTAACTAGGAGTTGTTTAACTACTCGGTTAGGGGGTTATATCTTTCTTGAACTCTTTCGTTTTCAACTCTTGTGGTGTACGGACCGGCCTCTCCTCGTCGTCTTCTCGCGCCGAAGACGGATCCACCCGAAAGCATCTACCTTTGGCTTCTTCTTCGAACTTTGAAGAAACTAGAACACTTGGCTTGCTAGGCCTTATGAACTAGGATGAGTAGAGGATTGATATGGGTTTTCTTTTATCTCTAAGGCACTGAATCTCAACACATGAGAAGGGTTTGCCTTGAGGTAGAGAGAGAGCAAGAGGAAGAGGGAGAGAGCTAGAAAATGAGAGAGCTCAAGAGAGAGAATGCAAAATGAAAGAATGAGCCACACTTTTCTCATCCACCCTCTCATAATCCAAAAGCATCATGAGCCATAATGATAATCAAGTATTATGTGATGGTTATCATCTCACAAAAGGCAAGATTATTTCATGCATTAAATGCAATGTGAACAAATAAGCAAGCCAAAAGTCTTTGCATGAAATGATAGCCATAGCAATGATGGTGGTCAACAAGTCCAACCTAGTCAAAAGTCAACAAAGTCAACAAGGTCAACCTTTCAACCCAACCATGGCACAATAATACTTAATTATCATTAACCATATTTCTAATTCTCATTAGGGTTAAGTAAAGGTCAACAGTCAATAACCCTAATGAGAATCTTCTGCCTCTGTCTCTGTCAACCGTGCATACACACCCGCATCCGCGTTCCGAGAAACACGAATGCAAACGAGATAAAATCAATCCCAAAACGTATACTAGGATCTGGCTTAAACCAAAGCCCGCTAGTAATAACTGCCCGGTCACTAAACGTGCACAAGTGTACGGATGTGACCGAACCCTGTCGTAAAACCATGCGACCTCTACTCTTTTGCCTAAAGGCGAATAGCTCTCTGTGTGGGACTCTAAAGACTCGACACTACGCTGGCAGTGGGTTTAACCACAGACCGCTAGCGGCACTAGCTGTGCGTAACGGCCCCCAGGTAGATGCCGATAAGAAGACGGACGAGGTGAAACCCATCTGAACTCCTACTGAGCCTGAATGTGATAGTCTCCATATAGTCCAGTCTGTTCGTCTGATAACATCGCATGGCGGGCCTAAGGGGGCGGTAAATGTCAGTCCCCTAATAGCGGTACAAGTCATGTCGGAGTGTAGCCCAGAACACCCTGAGATAACACTGGAAGCCTACCAGTATATCTCGCTTGCCCTGGCCAGGGACTACTTGTGTAATGGCTCTCCTAGACACAGCGCGATGTCAACCCCCAATACTGGGAGAGACGAATCCTGTCTAACCGTCACTGCCTCCAAGTGCTTCGGGACTGCACCTAACTACTACCTGTTTGCACGACTCCTTTGAGCCGTGGTAGGGTAGTAATCAAAGTACAGTGGGAACACACTCGAGGCGAAGTGACAATGTCAAGTCAGCGGACTAAGCTGTACTCATGTCACCTGGGAACTGATAACTGACGATAGGTCTAGTACCAACCAATCAGTTCCCGACGAGTCCTGTCCAGTGTACTCGTAACCTAACGAGCACCCGCATACTATCTCAAGTACGACGTACTGACGGCTGTGGGACAGACCGTCTCCCCTGCTGGGATGAGAAGCGCATACGCCAGTCTACTCCGGAGTATCGATGCCCTGTCTCGATAGTCCTGCGACTAGGGACTTGTATAAGGATGTGCTTATGGATTACCCAGCCCCCATGAGTGTGACTGCCATCACAACGCTGGTAATCAAGCAAAGATCCTAAGGGCTCCACAAATGTGTATAGGTGATATAATAAAATAAACACATGTACACATTGAAGTAGAAACAAACCAAGTAGCATACTACCATTTTGAGCAAGATTGTCTATACAACTGTGAATAACCCAAGCTTCCATTAAGTAATATACAAACCAGTATGATACAGTAATGGCCTTTAGGGCATATACACTAACAAGAGCATCGCGGAAAGAATAAAAAAAATGATGAAAGAATGAAACTTTTTGCCCTACAGGTGAGATCACATTGATCCCTGTATATAATCCATGGGCACAAATAAAGAAGGAATCATACCTTCCCACCAGGCTCCATCAGGAAGCGAAGCCAAATCTTGACTGTTCATAAGACAACCTAAAGACAATCTCGACATTCGTCGCAATATTGCAGACACAGTGTCAATAAATGAAGTGAAGGAGGATCCCTAGCTTTAGGGTCTCGACGTCGATATCGACAACTTAGAGATCACCAACGGCGTTTCTCCTTACTCCAACCAGATGCAGACATGACGTCAATAACCGACCTCAGAGTCGCAACGAAACGGAGTCACGGCATAGTCCCTAGTTCCAAATCTTAATGGCAATATCTACAACCTAAGAATCAACAACGACGTTCTTTCACAGTCCAGCAGGATGAAGATACAGCGCTAACAAAAGAGACCTTACGATCGAAACAAAGCGGAGTGACAGCAAAATCCCAACTCCACCTCAACATTCGTCTCGATACAGTAGACGCAATGTCAACAACGACGTTCCTTCGCAGTCCAGCAGGATGAAGATACAACGCCGACAAAAGAGACCTTACGGTCAAAACAAAGCGGAGTGACGGCAAAATCCCAGCTCCACCTCAACATTTGTCTCGATACAGCAGATGCAATGTCAACAACGGCATTCCTTCGCAGTCCAGCAGGATGAAGATACAGCGCCAACAAAAGAGACCTTACGGTCGAAACAAAGCGGAGTGACGGCAAAATCCCAGCTCCACCTCAACATTCGTCTTGATACAGCAGACGCAATGTCAACAACGGCGTTCCTTCGCAGTCCAGCAGAATGTAGATACAACTTTAACAAAAAAGACCTTATGGTCGAAACAAAGCGGAGTGACGGCAAAATCCTTGCTCCACCTCAACATTTGTCTCGATATAGCAGATGCAATGTCAACAATGGCGTTCCTTCGCAGTCTAGCAGGATGTAGATACAACGTCAACAAAAAACCCCATGGTCAGCAAAGCGGAGAGACGGCAAAATCCCAACTCCACCTCAGCATTTGTCTCGTTACAGCAGACCCAATATCAACAATGGCGTTCCTTCGCAGTCCAACAGGATGTAGATACAACGTCAACAAAAGACCCCATGGTCAGCAAAGCGGAGAGACGGCAAAATCCCAACTCCACCTCAGCATTCGTCTCATTACAGCAGACGCAATATCAACAATGGCGTTCCTTCGCAGTCCAACAGGATGCAGATGCAACGTCAACAAAAGACCTCATGGTTGAAACAAAGCGGAGCGACGGCGAAATCCCAGCTCCCCCTCAGCATTCGTCTCGATACAGCAGACGAGATGTCAACAATGGCGTTCCTTCGCCATCCAGCAGGATGCAGACGCAATGTCAACAACAACGTCCTTTCTCCAACAGGATTCGGACATGAAAAAACAAATGAAGCAAAGGCCAAATTCCTAGCTTCAGCGTCTTGACGGTAACTCATATAAAACCGGAAAGACAATCAGAGATCATCCCATATGGAATGATCACCACCTCAGCATTCGTCTCGATACAGCAGATGAGATGTCAACAATGGCGTTCCTTCGCTATCCAGCAGGATGCAGACGCAATGTCAACAACAATGTCCTTCCTCCAACAGGATTTAGACATGACAAAACAAATGAAGCAAAGGCCAAATTCCTAGCTTCAGCGTCTTGACGGTAACTCATATAAAACCGGAAAGACAATCAGAGATCATCCCACATGGAATGGTCACCACCTCGACGTTCGTCTCGATATAACAGACGAGATGTCACGACAGCGTTCTTCCTCCACAGGATTTGGACGTGACAAAGCAAATGAAGCAAAGGCCAAATTCCTAGCTTCAAGGTCTGGACGGTAACTCATATAAAACCTGAAAGACTACCTAAGATCATCCCACATGGAATGGTCATCACCTCGACGTTTATCTTGATACAGCAGACGAGATGTCACCCCAGCGTTCTTCCTCTAGCAGGACTCAGACGCGACAATCAAACAAAGGAGCCACGGCAAAATCCCTAGTTCTAAACCTCGACGGTTCACTAGCAACCTAGAGACAATCGCGACATTCATCTCGATACAACAGATGCAATGCCAGCAAACAAAGCAAAGGCCAAATTCCTAGCTTCAGGGTCTTAACGGCAAGTCATATAAAGCCTGAAAGACTATTGGAGATCATCCCACACCAGCGCGGAGTGTTTATGACTCATCGGGGCTCTCCAAAATGAGCCTAACCTCAAGTAAAAAGCGACATGGCAAAATTCCTAACACTTGCTCTTTCGATTGTCAAACTGCCTAGGAAGATTGCTTGAAGACGTCTTGTCCAGCCCCGAAGGGATCAGAGACACGACAATCGCAAGGCTACTCGAACAGCAAGATTGCCTATCGAGGAATACATCAGCCAATGCGACGGTACAACGGACAAAACCCTAGTACCACAGACCCTAACGGACCTCTGTCGTAAAGAGCACAGGTTAACTGTGACGTTAGGATATTCTTACAAGAAATGCTCGATAAGTCTCGGCTCGTGAGGAAATTAGTGTCTTTACGAGAACTACTCGATATGTTTCGACTCGTGAGGAAAAGCCTTAGGCAGCGGGGATTAAAAAGCCCGTTTCCTAAGCACTGGGACCCTGCAATTCGGTCTAAAATGGACTCTTGCATACTATTCACGGGTCACACTCTCCGAAGTCGAATCTCGATAAGGAGGGAAACAACCGCTTACGGGTCCTCTCGACTCGTAAGAGGGAAAATTCTCTTATAAAATCCTTACGGCTTATAAGAGAAAACGCACTTAGGAATCCTCACGATTCCTAAGGAGAAAGTACACCTACGAGATCCTCTCGATCCGTAGGGAGAAAAGTCTTTATGAGACCCTCACGGCTCATAAAGTTGAATAGCCTTAGGTAGCAGACCTGAACCTGCTTCCTAAGCCATCACTACTCCCTGAAGTATTCAAGATGGAATGTTCTATATCACCTACGGGCTATGCTTACTTAAGGAATATGCCAATAACAAAGCAGAAAATAAAAGGAAGGAGGCAAAAGATTTGTCATTCATACTTGGAAAATTCTTACATCAATAAAGACAATAAACAAAAACAGCATTATTGAAATGTTTACAAGGGTATAACCTCGGGCCCAGGGCACGGATTGAGGAATTCAAAAGTGACCTTGTCCAGAATCTTCCAAGCCTGGCGAACCATCCTAGTGTGCTTTCTTTCGCGAGCATGAGCATCGGGGTCCCCACGGATGTCCTCCTCCCTCCGATAAGCAGCAAGTATTGCAGACTGTTGAAAAGCTTGATGCAGAAGATCGATAAGGGTATCTCGCCTTCTCTTTGAGATTAGGCTCATCAGATACACCGAGTGCACCTTATCCTCGGCAGCATCCTATGCCCCAAGTGGCACACCAGTACAGAACAAAGGGAAGCGCTTCCCAGATTGATCCCATGATAAGCTTTAGAAGAGGGGAACGCCGGGGAAGCAGTTGGCCATTATATGCGTCAAAGCGACTCATAATTTCGGCACACTCAGCGTTTGTGAACTCTAGATTCTGAGAACGGCTGAGTCGGCGAATGTCCCCATAAGAGATGATCTCATCAAGGTCATGCATGTAGGCGTCCATTGCTCCTGTAAAAGAAAATTAACAGAATTAGCAGGTAGAATGATTAAGAAGGGCGATATAATAAAATGACATCTTTAACCTCCAAGATCCATGAATAACTCTTAAGAGTTCTTCTATATGATTTGGAAGGAGAAAAACTCCATTGATGAATCAGGAATATAGAAGAAAAATCTTTCAGAGAGTAGAGCTCTATTAATTGAACTCTAATAGGGTTCTCTTTAGTTCTCTTTAGTTCTCTTTAGATCCCATTAGAGCAAAGCTCTGCTAAGTGAAGCCCTAAATGGGTCTTCTTCAGATCAGGGATCTATTGAGAGCAAGGCTCTTAAAATTAATTTAATTTAATCCAAATTAATTTTTACCTAAAATTTTTCTAGAGTTTTAACTCTTAAAAGTCCTTGAACGAAAGAGCGAAGCTCTGAATAAAAATTCTTAAGAAAAGAAATGAAAATTATCTAAGGGACCAAAGGTCCTATTTATAAGCATTTGAGAGCCGTTTCAACTTCCAAAAGTTGGCGCAACGGTTGGAATTCTGCCACCGCTGCGCTCACGTTTGGGGCCACGTAAGCGTAGCGGTGGGAGGGGGGCATTTGTTTCCACCAATCAGAGCAAAGCTCTGTTCAAATTTCAAGGCGGGAAATAAAGCAACGCTTCTGTTTTCCCCAATCAGAGCAAAGCTCTGTGTGAACTTTAGAAATTCAAAAATTGAAGCAACACTTCAGATTCCTTGCGCTGCGCGCAAAGCGCCATGTGTCAAAAACAGACACGCCAACGCTGCGCCCAAGACAGCGCACCCAATCAGAGCAAGGCTCTGTTTTAAAATAAAAATAAGGAAGCAACGCTTCATATGACTTGCGCACTGCGCTGCGCGACACGTTTCAGCGCAGTTGCGCTGCGCTCTGCGCTGCGCGACACGTGTCAGCGCAGAGCGCTAGCTAGCGCAGTTGCGCTGCGCTCTGCGCTGCGCGACACGTGTCAAGCGCAGGTGCGCTTGCGCCAACTGTGCCAGCATTTAAACAATAAAATTCTGGAAAGATCTTTCCAATCTTGTTAAAAACAAGAAGATTACTTTCTGTAAAACAGAAGCCCTAAGATCAAAGATCCAACGGTAGGGAAACATCCTTAAATCAATCAAAGAAAGATCTCTTTAACTGATTTAACAAATCAATTGGCCCTATATAAAGGCCCCTAGACTCCAAGTCTCAGAGATACATTACTCCTCTAAAAACTTTGAGAAGAACTCGAAGAGAAAAAGGTAAACCTTTGGAAAAAAAAGAAGAATTCTCTTCTAAAAAAGATCAATAATCTAAGAACAAGATCAAGATCTTTCATAAAAAAAAGAAAGAGATCAAAAAAGAACCAATCATAAAAAAAGAAGTAATCTACTTCAGTTCTAGATCTTTTGATCTATATAAAGGCATTGCCTTTTGATGAACCATCGGTTCTTAAAAACTTGAGGTAGAACCTCTTTAGAACTAAAAATGTTCTTTTCTTTGATCCAAAATTGGATCAAGATGTGCCTTGCGCTATTGAACACTGCCTTGCATTTTTGATTTGCGCTGTTGCGCTCCTTAAACTGGTGCAAGTCACCAGAGAGCGCCACGTGTCAATCTGCGCCTTGCGCTCCAAAATACAGAGCACCGCGCTCTTGGGTTGGTGCACTGAACCAGAGCGCGCCACGTGTCAGCAGCGCGCTAGCGCAGCGCACTGCGCCAACAAACTTGCGCTCACCAGAGCGTGACACGTGTCACCTCCACATGTGCTGGCGCCTTGCGCTCATTAATTGGCGCAAAGCGCCTGACAAGCCACGTGGTGCACTGTCAGAACATTAAATGCTAAGCATTATTAAGAAAGGGCAGGGCCCAATTAAAAGTCTAACAGACCAATTTAGATGCTGTGCATCATTTAAAAAGGGGCAAAGCCCAAATAAAGGTCTAATAGACCAAACAAAATGCTATGCATTGCTTAAAAGGGCAGAGCCCAAGCAAAGGCCTAACAGACCAAAGATGAACAAAATGTTAGACATTTTTCTAACTGGACTTAACCCAATTCTGGCCATAAGTCCTCAAATTAAATTGAACTGAGCACAACTGCTCTCTCAAATCAATTTACATCCGGTTCAAGGGTACATCTCTGAACCCCTCTGATATTTTTCGTTGTAATCCTTCAACGTCGTCGGAGAGGTGACGGGTCCCGACAACCATATATTGCTACGGACTGTGGGGTCCTTAAACTCATGGACTATGATGTCCTTAAACCAATATTCGTCCCCAAAATGGGAATGTTGGACCACCATGTCCCTAAACTGGCAATGGACCACTATGTCCCTAAACTAGAACAATAGAGCCCCCAAATGCTCTTTTGTTGGATCTAAATGATCCTGTTAAGCTGTTCTTAGTCTCAAATTAGACTAACGTATCCTTAACAAACGTTTAAGTTGATCTTAGCCTCAAATATGGCTAACGTATCCTTAAACCAAAACCTTCAAACAGACTTTAGTCCCAAATTGGACTATAGATCTCCCAACCAACTTTGGTTCAAGGGTAATCTCTGAACTCTTCTGATATCTGTCGTTGTAATCCTTCAACGTCGTCAGAGAGGTGAGGGTCCCGACGGCCATACATTCCATGGACCACCATGTCCTTAAACTGGCAATGGACCACTATGTCCCTAAACTAGAACAACAGAGCCCAAATGCTCTCTTGTCGAATCTAAACGATCCCTTTAAGTTGATCTTAGTCTAAAATTAGACTAACATATCCTTAACTAACGTTTAAGTTGATCTTAGCCTTAAATATGGCTAACGTATCCTTAAACCAAAACCCCAAACCCAAATCTAAGAAAATACGGATTTGGACTAATCCACGTCTTACGGGCGACAACATAAATTAGTCTCCGTATACAATCCACGGGCAACCACAAACAAAACAAACACCACGAAACAAAGTGACCAGCTGGAGAAGGAGAAAGTTGTTACTGCGATGCGATAGCGTAATTAACTGCAGGGGCTTGCGCCTGCAGGGAAGAGCATCCCCACAATCAAAAACCCCTCAAGCGAGGGGGAATCTGACGAAGTCTGCTATATCGGACGCATCTGTTTAAACCTTCGATACACGGTGCCATAAATCAACTTGGCATCTTCGGAGAGGTGACGGATAGCACAAAATAGCATCTGCCCCGAATCTCAGGCAAGACGGACCTACGCGGTCGCGTCTCTGTATTCGGAGGGGAACAATATATACCATCATTCATATCGTCTCTACCTATCCTTTAACCATATCTATAGTTTTCTAATATAGGTTTTCTTAACCATATTATATATATATCGGTTTCCATCAAAGTTTGCGGGGGTGCTATACGCCATCCACCCGACTTCCCCCGTAGATATAGATCTACTCACCTGTGGAACTCCTTGTTCAGCCGTAGTCGATATGCTTCGTCGTCTCGGAATCCACGCGAAGGTAACTACAATAAATACACAAATCGTAAATGCTATTAACATCAAGTTCGGGAAACCAATACGGCACACGGTGCGCTCATAGGTTAGAACCTATAGCCTATGCATGCAAAAACCACCAAACAATCCTTGTCGTTGACATACAAACATCCAACGACCCAATACAATATCAAATACTAAAACCAAGAATTCCAAAATACGGAAAACATAACTCCGAACCAAAACAGCAACTCAAGAAATCACTCCCAGATTTCATTTCAGGTAAAATGGAACTAAACTAGCAATGCATTGGGGTTGTATGTGAAGTAACTGCACTACAGACCAAACCTAGGCACCAAATTCCACATTTTGGCCGGCCACTCTACCCAGAATTCCGACCAGCTCGACCCAGGGTGCTCTGATGGGGTTCGTCTCCTCAGGGTGGTCTCCTAATACTCAATTTAGGTTAATGGTGTTGCCAGTTTTTCTAGTAAACGTTCCAGGTCATCCTAGATTCCCTGTAGGCACACCAAACTTCACAAAACCGACACGGGTGGATTCCTAAGTCCATATTCCTTGTTTTTGGGCATAAAATCCACACTAAGGTCTTGTAAACAGCCACTAGACATCACCAAATCCACAACTTCACCCAAACTCTCTATTGGGATTTCTAACTTCACAATTCCACACTTAATCAACTTCTAAACTAAACAAGAATGCAAGAAACTAAAAACTAAACTAGATGAAAGGAATTATACCTTATTTGGGCAATTCAAGAAAAAATCTAGATGCCCAGGGTCATCAAAATCCAACTTTGAAAGGTCCAATGGGTTTGTAGAGAGGTGGGGATCATCTTTTGTGAAGGTAGTATAGGGTTTTGGTGAGAGAATTGAGATGGGTCATGAGGGTAGAGGAGGTGGAGAAGGAGTTAAAAGAGGAGATGAAGAAACAACGGGGGTGAGGATAGATGGCAACCCCCTCTCTCTCTCCCTCTTATTCTCACCCTCTCTCCCAATTATTCAAGCGTAGTCACACACTCTCTCTCTTGCCCATTCCTATTATTCTATTTTATTCCCTTTTCTTTTCTTCACAAAACCAAATACAACATGAAACCAACAAATAACACAACATGCAACAACAATGCAACATGTCATGGTGCACTAGTCATGATTAAAATGTAGAAACACGGATTTGGCCTAATCGCGATTAACAGTATACTAATCGGGTTTAATTTTTAAGCCTGCATATAATTAGTCATAAAAATGTCAAATCCAATAAATATATTTTTAAATGAATAAATCATTTTAAATCTCCAATTATTTTATAAATATTGGTATATATTTATACTATTTTACGAAAACCCCAATTTCACAAATCGGGTAATTTTCGCGAAATATATTATTTTAATATTAAATTCCAAAAATAATATTTTATATTTTCTGAAATGTTACAACCAGCCATCAAGCTCGATCCAGGAGAACTGAAGGAGCAAACAAAGATGAACAAGCTTGATCAAGGAGATCACTAGTAGCAAACGAAGAGGATAGAAGACCGAAGGACATGAACCTTTTGGTGAGAAACTTCTATCACAGTAGTTAGCTCCTTTCTTGTTAGCTAGTTTAGTTTTATGGTAGATTCTAGATCGGGCTATTCTAGCGCCAGTTTTCAAACCCTAAAAATTTTTGTTCCGCAAACGGCCATGGTAGATGGTAAGGACGCTAGTATAACCCAACATGTATCAGATCCAGCCCATAAACCCTTACTAGCTACGTGTTTAAAACATCGATCGACAAAATTTTTCTAAATCACAATTTCAGTGCATATGCTTGCTGTCGAATTTTAAAAGTGTTCAAAAAGTTATTTAGAGTGCCTTAAAAATACGTGCAAGGTATTTTAGAAAGCCAGAAGAAATTTGGGCACATAAGCTCTTCATTCCGCCGCGGAACCGCCGCGGAACATGCTTGTTTGTCGCAGTTCAGCGGCCGAAATGGGGCCGTTGTGCACAAAAATTCTTCTGGAACTCTATTGTATGGAAATGTGATTTTTCAGATGTACGATTATGGCCCAGAATTGTTTGAGTACTGGTTAGCACTTGGGGCCAATACTAAAAATTTTTAGTCGATCAGAATTTTAAATAATTGTTTATCAGTGCATGTGTTAGTATCTGCGACCGTGAATATCATTGAGCGGTATAACCCGACTAATTGCTATATGTTCTATTAGACGGGTTTATGAACATGATATTCACGTTGATGGTCTGTAATGTGCTGATATTGTGGTTGGATTGTCATGGTGGATAGCCTATGGTGCAATGGTTGGAGTACAGTTCAGATTTATTTGTGTATTCTTATTACGGGGCGAGCGTCCGACAAGTGGACAGCCGTCTCTGTCGGATTGTATATTATTTTTTTGGGGCACTACCGGGTTGAGGTCGTTGTCACCATTGTACATATATTTTTTCTTTTCTGTATTAGGATTACCCTGCGGTGGAGTGCTCGAATAGCCGGATTCTAGACGGCAACGGGCCCGCATCTCATGGCGTTGAGACGGAAGGGGCCTTACTCTAGAATTGGCAGGCTATTCGCCTCACTCGTAGGGGGTATAGGATGACTCACGGAGGGGCACTCAAGTTACCGGATTCCGTGAAGTGTTGGGTAGCCCGTTCGCTTTATTGATTGGGGTTGCCTCACTTCTGGGATTGGCAGGTAACTTGCCGTGCTCGTAGGGGTCCAGGTTTTCATTGCACGGGCTATCCATACCACCGGGAACGTCGGGTCTCATTTGCGGCTCAAATGAAACCCGAGGCTCCATGATTTTCCACCATTCTGTGTTGCTTGTTGATGTTCTGTGATCTTGCTTATATCATGCCTGGGACGAATGTTATATATATATATATATATATATATATATATATAATAATAGATGTTGTATATGTTTTGCACCCGTGCTAGTCCAGCCCCCGCTCTGCCGTTAGTTAAGTAACCTAACGGTGCATGACGGGCCCCGTGACGAATGCGGATGGCATATATGTACATTGTATTTTCATTCTTTTTTGGTGTGATAGGTTAATTGATGGGACCACATTAATTTTGATTAATGCAAGAAAAGAAACCTAAAAGATGTTGTTGGAACAAATTTCAAAAAACTATAGTCATATTCTTACGCTTTGCACAGTGGTATTCGGTCATGAATATCCAGCACCTCATTCTAGGAGGCAAGATCCTAGATCCCTTCGTGGGGAGTGACCTCTTGAGCAAAATTTTATACTGTAGATTAATTGGTTTTCTTCAAAACCACAAGTTTTTAAAAGCAGAGCCTAAACCACTCCTTTTCAAAACTATTTGGTTCCTTCAACGTTATTAAGTTCATTACGTTAAAGGGCTTTTCGCCAAAAACCTAGCCGTAGCCCTCCGTCGTTTTAGATAATTAGTACTTAGTATGCGTGCTGCGTTTGTTGATTATTCGTCAAGGCGCAGTGAGCGGTAGCTGAGTAATGATTTTCTGTTTCATAGATAAATGCGATTGGTTAGGACGGTCGTGTGATTTTATTGATTATTCGTCAGGGGTTAAGCGGGTGGGTTTAATGCAATCTTGGATAACGACGGGTTGAACTTGACTAGGATCTTTTGATTTGTTGATTATTCGTCAAGGTCGCTAAGGTCCTAGGGGTAAAAACCACATCGGGAGTTTCAAATATACAGGAAACTTGTTAGTGCTGCATACCTTCTGGAGTGTGGTGACTAGAGTGGCTTCCATCTAGTTTATCACTCAATGATAGTTGGATCCCGATCCCACTGATGAGTTGGATTACTCTTAGGAGATATTTTTCACTTCACAATTAACTAACCTATTAGGTGTCTAGAAAAGGGTTAACGGGGCTACGCCTCTGCAGAAACGAGGTTTATTTTAATTAGGTCCGTGCGAGAGCACGGGGAACCTCCCTCGGAGTACCAACACTCACCTGGTTGAACAGTTAGCGAACTTGTAAGGTGTTAATGATCCCCTCTAGTTCTCCTTTTAAGGTTTGAAGGAGAATTCGAAGAAACAGTGGGAGCCATCCTGATTAGATAAACTAATAACCAATCTAATCTTGCAAAAGCGCACGCTGAGTGTTTCTTTTCTCTCTCTCCAGGTAGCAACCAATTCATGCCTTAATCAAGACAATAAAATGTATCGCTTGACCAATCTGAATTCTTATTCGGTGGTGGGGAACGTCGGTTCGGCTCTAATTTATGACAACAGTCATGAGAATGAGCGAAGGAAAGAGGATTGCATGAATTCCTTGATAACCCCAGCGAAGAGAAAGCATACTATTGCATCTCCTTCAGGTGTTCTTGTTATTGAGAACTGTATTTCAGTCAGTCCTACCTTCTGGGTACTAGATACCGGATCAGGATCTCATATCTGTAATTTATTGCAGGGACTGAGAAAAAGTAGGATAGTTGGACCTGATGATATGTCCCTCAGAGTAGGGAACGGAGCACAAATTGATGTTTCTGCCGTCGGTGAATATCACCTAGCATTGCCAAATGGCAATACTATGATTTTGAACAATTTCTACTATTTACCTTCCATGGCTTGCAAGATCATATCGGTTTTTTTACTTGATAAAGATGAATATAGTTTTGTTCTTGATAGAAATATCATGAACATCTACTTTGATAAGGTATTGGTTGCAGAAGGTACACTATGTAATGGTATCTATGTTCTAAATCATAACGCAGTTTTCAGTATACAAAACACACGCAAGAGGAAGAGTTCAGAAATGAACGAATCCTACTTGTGGCATTGTAAACTTGGTCATATCGGAGAGAAAAGACTAAGTAAGTTGCATAAAGATGGATATTTGAATACGTTCGAATTTTCATCTTATAAAACTTGTCAGTCCTGTCTTAAAGAAAAAATGATCAAATCTCCGTTCACCGGACACGGAAAAAGAGTAGCAGAGCTCTTGGGACTCATACACAGTGATGTATGTGGTCCGATGTCTATACATGCAAGGGGTGGGTTCTCGTACTTCATCACACTCATTGACGACCTCTCTAAGTTCGGATATGTGTGTTTCATGAAACACAAATCTGAAGCTTTTGAGAAATTCAAAGAATACAGAAACGAAGTAGAGAACCAGACTAGAAAACGTATCAAAATCCTCCGATCTGATAGAGGAGGGGAGTACATAAGCACGAAATTCCTAGAATACCTAAAAGAGAATGGAATTCTCTCTCATCTTACTCCTCCATATACACCATAGCACAATAGTGTATCGGAGCGGAGGAATCATACCCTTTTTGATATGGTTCGCTCCATGATGAGTAGTGCTGAGTTATCTCTTTTATTTTGGGGACATGCGCTTCAAACAACAACATATCTTTTGAATCAAGTTCCGACCAAATCCTTGCCTACCATTCCATATGAAATATGGAGTAGTAAGAAACCATGTCTTAAATTCATTAAAGCATGGGGTTGTCCGACTTATGTTAAAACACAAAAACCGGACAAACTAGAGGCACGATCAGTTCTATGTAAATTTGTGGGATATCCTAAGAATTCACTAGGATATCTGTTCTACCATACTGAGGAACAGAAGGTGTTTGTATCTCGCCATGCCACCTTTTTAGAAAGGGAATTTCTCGCAAAAGAAGTTAGTGGGAGTACGGTAGAACTGGAAGAAATTTTTGAACCATAAAATGTAACTGAAAATTTAGTGGAACCACTAGATTTAGTAGTCCCAGATGAACCTCAGCCACTCTGCAGATGTAGTAGGATTTCTCATCCGCCCGAGAGATACTACGGTTTTCTCATAGACGGGGATCGAGAGGATTGCATTTTGGAAGAAGATAATCCTACTAGTTTCAAGCAGGTCATTATCAGTAGGGACTCTGATAAATGGTTGGATGCTATGCGATCTGAAATGGAGTCTATATACACCAATAAAGTGTGGACCTTGGATATTGCTCCATCCGAGGTAAAACCCGTTGGATGCAATTGGATCTACAAAAGGAAATTTGGTGTAGATGAACAGGTGGAAACCTATAAGGCTAGACTTGTTGCAAAAGATTTTCGTCAAAGACCAGGTGTGGACTATGACGAAACCTTTTCTCAAGTGGCTATGCTCAAATCCATTCGAATCCTACTTTCCATTGCTGCCTTCCATGACTATGAAATCTGGCAGATGGATGTAAAAATGGCTTTTTAAACGGAAGTTTGAAAGAGTGCGTTTATATGGATCAGCCGGAAGGTTTTGTAGACAATAGGAGCAGTAGGAAGGAGTGCAAGTTGCTTAAATCCATTTATAGATTAAAGCAGGCATCGCGGAGCTAGAACATCTGTTTTGATGAAACAATCAAGGAATTTGACTTCCTCAAGAACGAGGATGGGCCTTGTACATATAAGAAGATTGTAGGACAAACAGTCGTATTCTTAATCTTGTACGTGGACGACAATTTTTTGATAGGAAATGATATTCCTATGCTACAATCAGTCAAGCTGTTCTTATCACAAAGGTTCTCCATAAAAGACCTGGGTGATGCATCATACATTCTGGGGATTAAGATCTTTAGTGATAGATCCAGGAGATTATTGGGACTTTAGCAGTCCAGGTACATAGAGACCGTACTAAAAAGATTTAGTATGGAAGATTCCAAGCACGGTAACATACCCGCATTGCACGGAATCACCCTCTCCAAAGAGATGTCTCCCAAGACTGATGAGGAGAGGGTTCGCATAAGAACTATACCCTACGCATCGGTAGTAGGATCTATAATATATGCGATGCTATGTACCAGACTAGATATAGCTTACGCGCTTAGCGTGGTGAGCCGGTATCAGTCAAACCCCGGTGAGAACTACTGGAGTAGTAAAGAACATTCTTAAGTACCTGAGAAGGACCAAAGAAATGTTCCTGGTATTCAGTAATGGGGACCTCTAGGTGGAGTCCTTTATTGATTCGAGCTTCCAGAGTGACAAGGATGACAACAAGTCTGTCTTAGGTTTTGTGTTTACCCTCAACGGAAGGTCGGTCTGTTGGAAGAGTTCCAAATAGGACACCGTCGCAAACTCAACGATGGAGGCTGAATACATTGCTGCCAACGATGCCACAAAAGAAGCCGTCTGGATTAAGAAGTTCATTATTTAACTTCAGGTGGTTTCATCCATTGTTAATCCAATACCTTTGTATTGCGACAACAATGGAGTTATGGCTTTAGCGAAGGAACTGTAAGTCCACGTTGCTCACCTCGGTTCTTACGGGGAGGCGGAAACGGCGAAAAACAATTATTTAGCGCAAAGGCAACATGGACTTAAAAGCCAGACTTTGCTAAACTAGAAACTAGCAAAACTACTAGAGGTATTATCTACTGTGCTATAGAAATTATACCTCACGAAACCGGTCCTTCGGGTCTTCATTCCGCTGTCCCGCTCGTCCATCCAAGCTCCGAGTGTCGATCCGGACCTTGGGCACTTCCGCGGCCTTCTTGAGTCGAAGACGATCCACCCGAGAGATGTACACCGAACTCCACCTCGAGCCGAGGCAACTAGGGCAACAAGATCGCTAGTCTTGTTGTCCTAGGTTGTGTAGAAGTGGTAGAGGGATAGTTTTGTCAAGTGGTATCCTTTTTCTCTCAACACATGAGAACAAAGGAAGAATCAAGAGGAGGAAGAAGGAGGAGCAACCATGGAACTCTTTCTCATTTCTTTTCTAAGAGAGAGAATGCGAATAGAGAAATGAAAAAGCTTAACCAAATAAATTGAACCATGGTTGCAATAATACTCAAAAACCATCATTACTAATCCTATCATGATAAAGTTGATGGCACTAATGACTTGACCATTTTCATAACTCAAGAAATAAAAAGAAATCCAAAGAAAACTCTAGACCTCTCATGAAGGTCAAAAGTCCACTTTGGTCAAACGGTCAACAAAGTCAAGTGTGGTCAAAGAAGGTCAAATGGTCAAAGCAATTAGCCATCATAAAATTATTACTAAAAGGATTAGTAAATAATGTCTCCGGCTCATAATGGTTTTGACCGAACAAATTGTCAAAACCCTAATGAGCCTGCCACATAACGGTTTTGGCCGAACCAACTGCCAAAACCCTAATGGGGCACCTCCTCCTTCATCGCTCCTCAAAACTGTGCATACGCACCTGCATCCGCATTCCGTAGAATGCGAATGCACAGAAGACAAAACAAATCCATCCGTGCAATACTAGGATCCGGCTTAAACCAAAGCCCACCAGTACTGCCATCCCGAACAGCATACGCACACAAGTGCACGTAAGTGATCGCAGCGCTGCCGTAAAACCATACGGCCTCTACACGATTCGCTCAGTGCAGGAAAACTCTCTGTGTGGGACTCTAAAGACTCGACACTACGCTGGCAGTGGGTTTAACCATAGACCGCAAGCGGCACTAGCTGTACGTAACAGTCCCCAGGTAGATATCGATAAGAAGGCCGATGAGATAAACCCATCCGAACTGCTACTGAGCCTGTATGTGACAATCTCCGCACAGTCCGTTCTGTTCGTCTGATACATCGCATGGCGGGCCTAGAGGGCAGTGAACGTTAGTCCCCTAATAGCGGTACAAGTCGTGTCGGAGTGTAGCCCAGAACTGTAGGGTTCCTAAGCACACTCAAGAGGTCTCATAAGGCATCAACCATGCCAATTTCAAATTTTACGGTGCCGAGAAACCCTAGACTAGATCGTTAACTAGAATTTTAGGCGAAACTAGAAGCTAGTTATCAACTTAACTAAAAGGTGAACGGAAATACAACCTTTGTAGATCCGAGTCTCCACCTCCATGGCTCCGCAATGAAGTCTCCTCGCTGCGATCATCGGATCCCGGGCTCTAGCGTCGGCTTCATCGGAGAAATGGGCGGGCTAGGTCATCGACTACGATGTTGAAGATGATCTACGTCGAGGCATCACAAGATCAAGCTCCCACTTCACCAAGTCATGAAACTTGTGAAGAAAACACCCTATACTACTTGGCAAGAGGTAGATGATGAAGAAATAGGAAGTGGGTTCA
Source organism: Agapanthus africanus (assembly GCA_030015575.1). Taxonomy (NCBI): domain Eukaryota; kingdom Viridiplantae; phylum Streptophyta; class Magnoliopsida; order Asparagales; family Amaryllidaceae; genus Agapanthus; species Agapanthus africanus. The sequence continues at coordinate 100,233,381 of JASDDO010000008.1, forward strand.
CTTTAGAATTGGATTTCTCACTCTTTTTCTCAAGATGCCATTAATGGTGGCAAGTTTTCTTCTTGAAGAAGAAGAAGAAGAAGAAGATGATAGAATATGATAAGTATCTCTTTAAAAATGAAAATAATATGAATACTTATCATATACTAACCATGGTCAAGTATAGAGAGTAAACTAGGGTTAGGTGAATGGTTAGGTTAAGGGAATAAAACAAAAATGGTCAAGCTTTCAACTCTTCATGAAGCTTCATGACAGAAACAAAGAAAGCCACCATTTCCATTTTCTTTTCCAAAATAAATAATCGAAATAAATAAATGAATAAGTAAACAAAACCCTAACCATTCATATAACCATGGTTTAATCTTTACACAAACTAAAGTTAGCATGTATCATCAAACATGATACAATCAAGTGCACACAAAAATATATCACATATACAATGTGCACATCAAGTGAGAAAATCCTTTTTAAAATGAACCAATACTAGTTAATGCAAAGTAATACATCAAATATATAATTATACATTAAATCATTAAATCAACACTTGATTCAATGATCCGGTCATGTCGCACATAACCGACTAGTATACAATGTATCGACTTATCGAATCAATCTTCGATTCGATAACTAGGTTATATCGCATAAAACCAAGCGTAACATTCATCGCGAGAATGAAATACGGTATCACAGACACGCATTATTCTCGGTCCCGCACATATCTCATATGCGCTCATATTTCGTTTCGCTTGAGCCAGGAAACCTCTGTGTAGGACTCTAAAGACTCGTCAATACGCCGGCAGCAGATGATGATCATATCAAACACCCACAAGCCGCAAGCGGTCTGCTAAACGTAACGGCCATCCGGGTATTGAGCGATCAGAAGATCTACGAGCAAGCCCGCTCATACTCCTGTGAATCCAACCAGTAACACTTACCGTACAGTCCGGTCTCGTCGTCTGATATGTCGCATATCTCGCCTAGGCGTGGTAAACGTCAGACCCAATAGCTCGATAAGTCGTGTCGATATGAGGTCTATAACAGTTTGAGAAACTACAGGTAACACTTACTAATAAATCTCAGCAACCCTGGCCAGGGATTTCCGGTTATAGCCAATCGAACACAGCGCAACATCAACTCCCTATACCGGGAGAGACGAATCCCCTCCTATCGCTCATTGCCTCCATGTGATTCGGGACTGTACCCAAAAACCACCGTTTTGCACGCCCTATTGGACGTGGTAAGGTGGAAATCAAAGCACAGTGGGAATCACACAAGACTCTATGACGATCTCGGGTCAACAGACTACTCTGTACCAGTGTCACCAGAGAACTGCCATCTGACGTAAGGTATAATACCATCTGGGAGTTCTCGGCGAGTCCGTCCAGTGTACCCAGTCTCCACCGAGCACCCGTATATCATCTCTGATGTCAAACACCAATGGATATGGGATCATCCATCTCCCATCTGTATGGGTCGAGAAGGCATACGCTAGTCTACTCTGGTATATCGATGCCCCGTCTCGATATACCCACGACTAGGGACCTTGAAGGATGTACTTATGGACTACCATGTCCCCACTAGTATGATCCGCATCATAGTCCAGGTAGTCAAGTACACATCCTAAGGGCTTTACCAACATGTAACAGAGAGACAATCAGTATACACGTTAAGGTAAAGAGTAAGCAGATAGCATACTATCATGTCGAGCAAGAAAGTCCTCCCTATATATGTCCTAGCATCCACTACATTATACATCCTATGTACAGTAATGGCCTCTAGGGCATACATATAACTAACAATCTCCCACTTGCACTAGGGCCATCTGTAGCAGTGGTTGTAGTATCTCATACTCAACCATCCCATAAAAGTCTCTCTCTAGGAATAGACCTTCGTGAGTGGATCCGCCGTGTTACCCTCTGCGTCTGCTCTCCTAACCTCGATCACCCTGGAGATCAACTATCTCCATGATCAGGTGATGCTGCCTCAGAATACGTCTGGGTCACTGATGGGAACGGGGTTCCTGGCATAAGCCACAACTCCATTGTCACACAATGGGAGGAACAAAGTTCATCTCATGAACAAATATACACCCAGACTTCCTCTTTGGTAGCATCTTTAGTAGCGATGTATCCAGCCTTTATCGTCTAGTTTGCCACGGTATCTAGCTTGGAACTCTTCCAACATACCGTCCCTTTACTGAGGATAAAGACAATGCCTGTGACTGACATTCAGTCGTCTTTATCACCCTGGAACCCTTCCAGTGATTCTTCCCAGGATCAATTGATACCAACTCACTACAGCTAGTGAGTGTCCTAATATCCAATTAGATCTATCTCATAGATCCAAAATCCAGGATTTAGTAGGTATCATTTTGATCCTAAATGGAGAATCATTGTGATAAGCGGAAATTGACCGAGCGTAGCATAGGAAACTTCTTCCCTATCAAGAGTATGTCATCCACGTACTCTACGAGGGTCACCACCATACTCCCTACTACCTTTTTGTATATACAAGGTTCATCTACCATTTTGATGAAGTCAAACTCTTTGACTACTACATTAAAACAGACGTTCCAACTCCGCGATGCCTGCTTTATTCTGTAAAGCAACTTGCACACGTTTCCACTGCTCCCACTGTTTACGAAGCCCTCTGGCTGTGTACTTATAGACGTTCTCTTCTAAATCATTATTTAGAAAAGCAGTCATGACACCCAACCACCAGATATCGTAGTCATGGTACGTAGCCGTGGTAAGTAGGATCTGGATGGACTTAAGGATAGCTACTGGAAAAAGGTTTCATCATTATCCACGCCTGGTCGATGACGAAAACCTTTAACAAGTCTAGCTTTGAAAGTCTCAACTTTTCCATCTACACCATGTAATCTTCTCAAGATATACTTGCTCCTGATGGGGATTTAACCCTTCAGATAAAGCAACTAAAGTCCATACTTTGTTGGTGTATAAGGATTCCATCTCAGATCGCTAAGCATCCAGTCATTCTTACAGAGTCCCACTCCTGATGGCCTGCTCGAAACTAGTTGGGTCATCATCTCATGATGCAATCCTCGCTCCCACTGTCATAGAGAAACCGAAGTAACTCTCAGGTGGGTTAGGAACCCTACTAGTTCGGCGGAGAGGCTGAAGTTCGTTGGTTACTATTGAATCCTTCGGTTCTACCAAATCATCTGATGTAGTTTGTATAGCTGAAACACTTCCAGTTCTACATTACTGACCTTGCCTCGAGCTTGTCCGGATTTTGCTTTTTAGACATAGGCCGGACAACCCCAAATCTTAAGGAACTTAAGATATGGGCTCTTCCCTTTCCATATCACATATGAAGTGGTAGGCAACTGATTTGATTGGAACCCTATTCAATAGGTATGCAACTTCTTAAGTGCATAACTCCTAAAAGGAAATAGGTAACTCAGTAGTACTCATCATAGAGCACACCTTATCACATAGGGTGTGATTGCTCCGCCCCGATACAACGTTGTGCTGTGGTGTATTCGGAGGAGTAATGCTGAGAGAGAATCTCATTCTCCTTTAGAATAGTCCAGGATTTCCGTGCACAAGTATTCTCCTCCCTGATCTCATCATAGAACATAATACTCATACCCGTATTTTGGTTCTCTACTTCTAACTTATATTCTGTGAATATCTCAAAAGGTTCGGACTTGTGTTTCAACAGGAACATATGTCTGAATCTTGAGAGATCATCAGAGAATGCAATGAAGTACAAAGAACCGGTCTTGGCATGTGTAGACAGGGGACCTTTATACATCAACATGTATCAATCCCAAAAGTTTACTAACTCTTTCTCTATTTCCAATAAACAGAGCTATGGTCATCTTATCTTTGTGACATGACTGGCGAGTTTCACAAGATGTAAATTCAAAATAATTTAAATATGCATCTTTATGTAACTCTGCTAGTCGGGTCGCATTGATATGACCTAGTCTACAATGCCTCAAGAAGGATTCGTTCATTTCTGAACTCTTCCTCTTGTGTGTGTTCTATATACTAAGAACTGTAATTTGATTTAGAACATCAATGCTTTTAGATCACGTGCCTGAACTAATCAACTTTTGATATAGGAAATGTTCAAAACATTATCCAACAATACAAAATTTTATCATTTCTTTACTAATAAAGAGACTGATATGATTTTGTATATCAGGTTCGGTATCTAATAGAATTTATTCAGAATCAATGTACTGATAATACAGGGTGACAGTGACCAACAGACTTGGCTGCAACACTTGCCCCGTTTTCTGTCTCATGAAACTTATCACCCGTTCTCAGTTCTTTACCTATCTGTAGCCCTATGTAACAGATTACATATCTGGGATCCTGATCCTGTATCAAGTACTCAGGACGTAAAGGATACTGAGAAACAGTTCTTTATAATGAACACACCCGAAGGAGATGCATCATATGCACTTTCTTCGTTTGGGTGGCATAGGAATTCTGGTAATCCCCAATTTCCTGCTCTGTCTTATAACAATTATAAGTTGGAGCGGGACCAACGTTCCCCAGCTCAGTATAACAAGTGGGTTCGGTCAATATCCGTATAATTATCTTGATTAAGGCATGATATGGTCGCTACCTGGAGAGAGAGAGAAGAAAACACTCAGCGTATGCTCTTGCAAGATCAGAATGGTTATTATTTTATCTAATCAGGATGGCTCCCACTGTTTTTATCAAATCTTCCTTCAAACCCTAAATGGAAAGACTAGCCGGGATTAATTACACGCTACAAGTTCGCCAATCTTTCAGCCAGGCCAGTGTCGGTACTTTGAGGGAGGTCCCCCGTGCTTTTGCACGAACCTAATTAATGTAAACCTCGTTTTCCCAGAGGCGTAACCCGTTGACACCTTTCTAGACACCTACTTTATCGGCTAATTGTAATGTGTAAAACTCTCCCAGGAGTAACAATTACTCGCAGCGGGTATCGGGATCCAACTATCTCATAGAAGGTATGCAATCTCATTGCAAATTTCAACACTTGAAATTCCCGATAATATTTTGCCCCTAGCGTCCTATGACCTTGACGCAGGCCGACAAACCATAGTGCGCTAGTCAAGTTCAACCCGTCATTTCCTGATTGAATTAAACCCACCCGCACGACCCTTGACGCAGGCCAACAAAGTCGCATGAATACCCTAATGCAATCTGCATCATATGCATAAGCAGATAAATACTAGTTAGCTACCGCACACTACGCCTTGACGCAGGCCAACAAACGTAGCACGAATACTAAGTAGGACTTATCTGAAATGACGGAGGGCTACGACAGGTTTTTCTGAAAACCTATTGCGTAATGAACTTGATATCGTTGTAGAATCAAATAATTTTAAAAAATGGAGTGTTTTTTTATGCTTTTCTAGTTTTGCTAAAGGGGTCACTCCCGGTGAAGGGATCGTCGGCCCTTCCTCGTCGAATGAGGTGCGAGATATATCATATATATCACTGTGCAAAGCAGAAACTATAGAAGCAATCAAAAAACAAACCGAGGGGGTGTAGCATCTGCCAGTTATTGCTAAAGGAGTCACTCCCGGTGAAGGGATCTCGGTCCTTTCCTTATCGAATATGGTGCAGGATATATCACATATACCGCTGTGCAAAGCAAGAACTGTAGCTACCTGTTTTTTATTTTGAAATTCGATTCTACAACATCTTAGGTTTCTTTTATTTCATTAATCATATTAATAAAGTCCCATCATTTAAATTACCTAAACATCACAGATAAATACGACGTATACTTATGCCATCCACATTCACCTCGATGTCCCCTCGTGCACCGTTAGGTTAAGTAACTAACGACACAGCGGGGCAGGGCTAGCGCGGGTGTAAAACATAAGTAACGTCTATATAATATATCATATATACTATATACAGTATTTATCACAGAACATCAAATGATCACATCACAGATATCGCAGCAGAAGAAACATATGAAATATTGGATATACTAGGACGTCCGTGTTTTCAATACGAGCCAGTATAAAACACGGATTCCACGGTCGCGATGAATAGCCAAACCTAGACCCCTACAAGAGCGGCAAGCAACCCTACCAATTCTAGAGTTAGGAGATCCGGACTCGACTCCTCGAGTTGGTCTCCCACTGGACTCCAGAACCCGGTTACTTGTGCCTTCCTCCTTGGGTCTATCCTAGTGCGGAAAAGTAAATAATATACATCAACGGTGAAAACTTCTGCAACCTGGAAGTGCCCCAAATAAAAGAATATTACATACAAGTTTTTACATGAATGAAAATGAAAAACACTCATCTCACTTAAAAAAAAAACCCCGGCTATTCAAACACGACGATCCAATATAACATATCCAGCAACACATAACATCACATGTCATCAACGTAAGTAAATATGCGCATCCCAATTGTCGTTGACATATAGCAACGAAACCGGCGATATCACATATTACACTTACGGTCACAGAAAAGAAAGTGTAAAACTACAACAGTCGGAATCCGCAACCTGCATAGACATCACATGCCTGATCAAATGAATTCCATAGACATCGCATGCCTAACAATTATAAACCCCGCATTTTAGTCTCATTATCGAAAACTCTTTTCAATATCAAGTCGGTCAATTCAATAAGATTCCCAACATTCTGATCGAATGCTCGTCGCAAACTTTAGTAGGCAACTGCACCCCCGACGCCGTCGACGAAGTGCACCAAGGCGGAACACCGCTGCCGCGAGCACCCGAACGGATGCTTTCGGCGACGGGGTTCTCCTGTAGTCACTTGGTCGGGGCTATGGGGAGAGGCTGTCTATTAAGTTTACCCGGCGAGTATCCGCGTACGCTACGTGATTGCGACGGACTTTTGATCGCATCAAAATTCCATGGCAACTGATCAAGTGAGACTAAACCGCTAGATTTATAACATTCATTCAGTTATCTCATAACTACATGTGGATTCCAAATATTGTATCACAATCCAGATAAACAGAAAATGTTAAACTTTCCGATCGAACAGTCGAACACCCAAGTTTTCCCGAAACAGCTCAACATATGAAATAAGTCTAAAAACATTCAGTTCATGCCTCAGTACCAACGGTCCAGCCGTAGAAGGGTCAAGCCAACGCCTCACATGTGGCACGCCGTACTGCCCCAAACCCGAAGGTTCAAAGAGCAGTTCAAGACGGTCACATAATCGAGTTAAGGTTTGTTGTCTTCTAGAGGGACCATCGCATTACTTGCACTACTTAGAACGTTATTAAACCAAGGAAAGATCCAACACTTGGAAATTTCCCGACAGGGGAAAAGATGGGTATTTATATCCGGTCGAACTTTTTAACATATTCTAAAATTATCCGGAAAAACACATAGACAAAGTCAAAATTTCCGATCGAATCTACGAACTCCCAATACAACCCAGAAAACTCAACTCTTGAGTGATAATTAAAAATTCCCAGAAAACTCAGCACCTGAAAACATGAATTACTGTGCAAAAATTGAAGGCAGATCCCATCATTTGGCCGCGGAACCGCCGCAGAAGCCATGCTTCTGCCGCGGTTCCGCCGCGCTTTAGACACATCTTTAGGTAATTTTTGCACCGTAATTCTTAGAAGTCCCTGCTGAATTTTTTAAGCATTTTTAATCTGGAAAAAACCCAGTTTTGTAAAAATGTACAGAGAGGGGTCATATTTAGGGTTTCGGGTTCGTTCGGGTTTCAAACTTCGTCTACGCATCGCCTAAGGCTCTAGCTAGGCTCTGATACCACTGTAGGGTTCCTAAGCACACTCAAGAGGTCTCACAAGGCATCAACCATGCCAATTTCAAATTTTACGGTGCCGAGAAACCCTAGACTAGATCGTTAACTAGAATTTTAGGCGAAACTAGAAGCTAGTTATCAACTTAACTAAAGGGTGAACGGAAATACAACCTTTGTAGATCCGATTCTCCACCTCCATGGCTCCGCGATAAAGTCTCCTCGCTGCGATCATCGGATCCCGGGCTCTAGCGTCGGCTTCATCGGAGAAATGGGTGGGCTAGGTCATCGACTACGATGCCGAAGATGATCTACGTCGAGGCATCACAAGATCAAGCTCCCACTTCACCAAGTCATGAAACTTGTGAAGAAAACACCCTATGCTACTTGGCAAGAGGTAGAGGATGAAGAAATAGGAAGTGGGTTCACTTTAGAATTGGATTTCTCACTCTTTTTCTCAAGATGCCATTAATGGTGGCAAGTTTTCTTCTTGAAGAAGAAGAAGAAGAAGATGATAGAATATGATAAGTATCTCTTTAAAAATGAAAATAATATGAATACTTATCATATACTAACCATGGCCAAGTGTAGAGAGTAAACTAGGGTTAGGTGAATGGTTAGATTAAGGGAATAAAACAAAAATGGTCAAGCTTTCAACTCTTCATGAAGCTTCATGAAAGAAACAAAGAAAGCCACCATTTCCATTTTCTTTTCCAAAATAAATAATCAAAATAAATAAATGAATAAGTAAACAAAACCCTAACCATTCATATAACCATGGTTTAATCTTTACACAAACTCAAGTTAGCATGTATCATCAAACATGATACAATCAAGTGCACACAAAAATATATCACATATACAATGTGCACATCAAGTGAGAAAATCCTTTTTAAAATGAACCAATACTAGTTAATGCAAAGTAATACATCAAATATATAATTATACATTAAATCATTAAATCAACACTTGATTCAATGATCCGGTCATGTCGCACATAACCGACTAGTATACAATGTATCGACTTATCGAATCAATCTTCGATTCGATAACTAGGTTATATCTCATACAACCAATCGAAACATTCATCGCGAGAATGAAATACGGTATCACATACAAGCATTATTCTCGGTCCCGCACATATCTCATATGCGCTCCTATTTCGTTTCGCTTAAGCCAGGAAACCTCTGTGAAGGACTCTAAAGACTCGTCAATACGCCGGCAGCAGATGATGATCATATCAAACACCCACAAGCCGCAAGCGGTCTGCTAAACGTAATGGCCACCCGGGTATTGAGCGATCAGAAGATCTACGAGCAAGCCCGCTCATACTCCTGTAAATCCAACCAGTAACACTTACCGTACAGTCCGGTCTCGTCGTCTGATATGTCGCATATCTCGCCTAGGGGTGGTAAACGTCAGACCCCAATAGCTCGATAAGTCGTGTCGATATGAGGTCTATAACAGTTCGAGAAACTACTGGTAACACTTACCAGTAAATCTCAACAACCCTGGCCAGGGATTTCCGGTTATAGCCAATCGAACACAGCGCAACATCAACTCCCTATACCGGGAGAGACGAATCCCCTCCTATCGCTCATTGCCTCCATGTGATTCGGGACTGTACCCAAAAACCACCGTTTTGCACGCCCTATTGGATGTGGTAAGGTGGAAATCAAAGCACAGTGGGAATCACACAAGACTCTATGACGATCTCGGGTCAACAGACTACTCTATACCAGTGTCACCAGAGAACTGCCATCTGACGTAAAGTATAATACCATCTGGGAGTTTTCGGCGAGTCCGTCCAGTGTACCCAGTCTCCACCGAGCACCCGTATATCATCTCTGATGTCAAACACCAATGGATATGGGATCATCCATCTCCTATCTGTATGGGTCGAGAAGGCATACGCTAGTCTACTCTGGTATATCGATGCCCCGTCTCGATATACCCACGACTAGGGACCTTGAAGGATGTACTTATGGACTACCATGTCCCCACTAGTATGATCCGCATCATAGTCCAGGTAGTCAAGTACACATCCTAAGGGCTTTACCAACATGTAACAGAGAGACAATCAGTATACACGTTAAGGTAAAGAGTAACCAGATAGCATACTATCATGTCGAGCAAGAAAGTCCTCCCTATATATGTCCCAGCATCCACTACATTATACATCATATGTACAGTATTGGCCTCTAGGGCATACATATAACTAACAATAACACCCTGAGATAACACTGGAAACCTACCAGTATATCTCGCTTGCCCTGGCCAGGGACTACTTGTGTAATGGCTCTCCTAGACACAGCGCGATGTCAACCCCCAATACCGGGAGAGACGAATCATGTCTAACCGTCACTGCCTCCAAGTGCTTCGGGACTGCACCCAACTACTACCTGTTTGCACGAATCCTTTGAGCCGTGGTAGGGTAGTAATCTAAGTACAGTGGGAACACACTCGAGGAGAAGTGACAGTGTCAAGTCAGTGGACTAAGCTGTACTCATGTCACCTGGGAACTGATAACTGACGATAGGTATAATACCCACCATCAGACCCTGACGAGTCCTGTCCAGTGTACTCGTAACCTAACGAGCACCCGCATATTATCTCCAGTACGACGTACTAACGGCTGTGGGACAGACCATCTCCCCTGCTGGGATGAGAAGCGTAAACGCTAGTCTACTCCGGAGTATCGATGCCCTGTCTTGATAGTCCTACGACTAGGGACCTGTATAAAGATGTTCTTATAGATTACCCAGCCCCCACGAGTGTGACTGCCATCACAACGCTGGTAATGAAGCAAAGATCCTAAGGGCTCTACTAATGCGTATAGGTGATATACCAAAAGAAACACATGTACACATTAAAGCAGAGAAAAACCAAGTAGCATCCTACCATTTTGAGCAAGATTATCTATACAACTGTGAGTATCCCAAGCTTCCATCAAGTAATATACAAACTAGTTTGATACAGTAATGGCCTCTAGGGCATATACACTAACAATCTCCCACTTGCACTAAGGCCATGTACTGGCGTATCGAAGACCTATCATCTTGATCAGTCGCTCGAACTGAGTCTGGGGTAGGGCCTTCGTGAGTGGATCTGCAGTGTTATTCTTCGAATCAACTCTCTTCACCTCGATCTCCCGGCGATCTACGATCTCCCTGATCAGGTGGTACCGCCTCAAAATGTGCCTGGACTTCTGATGGGACCTGGGTTCCTTCGCTAAAGCTATAGCGCCGTTGTTGTCGCAATATAGCGGTATTGGATCAATAATGGTAGGAACCACCTAAAGCTCCGTGAGGAACTTCTTCATCCAGACAGCTTCCTTTGCGGCATCGCAAGCAGCTATGTACTCCGCTTCCATAGTTGAGTCAGCAACGGTCTCCTGCTTGGAACACTTCCAGCAAACCGCCCCTCCATTGAGGGTAAAGACATAACCCGACATGGACTTGGAGTCATCCTTGTCACTCTGGAAGCTGGAGTCAGCAAAGGCCTCGATCTGGAGGTCTTTTCCGCCATACACCAAGAACATTTCCTTAGTTCTTCTCAGGTACTTGAGAATGTTCTTTACCGCTATCCAGTGTTTCTCCCCTGGGTCCGATTAATACCAGCTTACAACGCTCAATGCGTATGCTACATCTGGTCTGGTACATAACATCGCATACATTATAGAGCCTACCGCAGAAGCATAGTGTATAATAGACATGCGATCCCTTTCCAAATCAGTCTTGGGAGACATCTCTTTGGAGAGGGTGATCCCATGACAAGCCGGTAAATTACCGCACTTGGAATCTTCCATACTGAATCTTTTCAGTATGGTGTCAATGTACCTGGACTGTGAAAGTCCCAACATCCTCTTAGATCTATCACGATAGATCTGGATCCCCAGAATGTAGTTGGCATCGCCCAGGTCCTTCATGGAGAACCTCTGCGACAAGAATCCTTTGACTGACTGTAGCATAGGAATATCATTTCCTATTAGGAGAATGTCATCCACGTACAAGACGAGGATTACCACAGTTCTCCCTACAATCTTACTGTAAATGCATGGTTCATCTGGGTTTTTGATAAAGCCGAATTCCTTGACAGTATCATCAAAGCAGATGTTCCAACTCCGCGATACCTGCTTGAGTCGGACTTGAGCAACTTGCACACTTTACCGCTGCTCCCACTCTGAATGAATCCCTCCGGCTGATCCATATAGATGCACTCTTCTAAATTTCCATTTAGGAAAGCCGTCTTTACGTCCATCTGCCAGATTTCATAATCGTGGAAGGCAGCAATGGCAAGAAGGATCCGAATGGATTTAAGCATAGCCACTGGAGAAAAGGTCTCGTCATAGTCCAAACCAGGTCTCTGACGAAAACCCTTTGCAACAAGTCTAGCTTTATAGGTTTCAACCTACCCATCTACACCAATCTTCTTTCTGAAGATCCATTTGCATCCTACGGGTTTTACCCCTTCTGGAGCAAAGTCCAAAGTCCAAACTTTGTTGGTGTACATGGACTCCATCTTGGCCCGTATTGCATCCAGCCATTTTACCGAGTCACCGCTTTGAATGGCTTGCTGGAAGCTAGTAGGCTCATCATTATCCATAGTGCAATCCTCTCTATCCCCGTCTATGAGAAAACCATAGTATCTCTCGGACGGATGAGACCGCCTACTACTCCTGCGGAGTGGCGCTGGAGCGTCTGGTTCTTTCGAACCCTCTGGTTCTACCAAGCTTTCAGTAATAGCTTATGGTTCTGGAATTTCTTCCAGTTCTATTGCGCTCCCACTTATCTGGTTTTCCAAAAACTCAGTTTCTAAGAAGCGGGCATGACGAGAAACAAAAACCTTTTGTTCCTCTGCGTAATAGAAAAGATACCCCTTAGAGTTCTTTGGGCATCCCACAAACTTACACTGTACTGAACATGCCTCGAGCTTGTCCGCATGCTCCTTTTTAACAAAAGCTGGACACCCCATGTCTTAAAGTGTTTAAGACAGGGTTTCTTCCCACTCCACATCTGATATGGTGTGGTAGGCACTGACTTAGTAGGAACTTTGTTCAAAAGATATGCAGCTGTTTCTAGTGCATAACTCCAGAAAGATCGCGGCAACTCAGCCTTACTCATCATGGAACGAACCATATCCAATAGGCTTCGATTCCTCCTTTCCGATACACCGTTGTGTTGTGGTGTGTATGGAGGAGTAAGCTGAGAGAGAATTCCATTCTCTTTTAAGAAGCCCAGAAACTTGGCACTCAAGTATTCACCACCTCGATCAGATCTCAGTGTCTTGTTACTTTTGCCTGTTTGTTTTTCAACTTCATTCTTGTATTCCCGAAATTTCTCAAAGGCCTCGGATTTGTGCTTCATCAAGAAGACATGTCCATACCTAGAGAATCATCTGTGAAAGTAATGAAGTATGAATAACCACTTCACGCATGTGTAGACATTGGACCACACACGTCATTGTGTATGAGTCCCAAGAGCTCACTTGCTCTTTCTCCGTGTCCAGTGAACGGAGTCTTTGTCATCTTTCCCATGAGACAAGATTCACAAGTGGCATAAGACTGGTACTCGAACGGATCCAAGTATCCTTCTTTATGTAACTTTTTCAACCGTGTCTCATTAATGTGACCCAGTCTACAATGCCATAAGAAAGCCTGATTTAATTCCGGAGACTTTCTTTTAAGTGTGTTCTGGACACTGAAGATCTGAGCTTGATTCAATACGTATATCCTATTTTGTAATGTACCTGACCCAATCAGAACATGATTTAGGTGGATGTTTACTACATCGCTTACAAATGTAAAATCATATTCTTCCTTAGAAAGTAAGGATACATATATGATATTACAAGTCCCACCTGGTATATAAAAACCGTCATGCAAAATCAATATCTGCCCAGTTGTCAGTCTAAGATGATATTCCCCTATGGATTCAGCATACATGCTCATTCCGTTAGCAACCCTGAGAGTCATATCACCTTTCTTGATAACCCAACGGTTTCTCAAAGCCTGTAACGAATTACAGATATGCGATCCTGATCCGGTATCCAATACCCAGGAAGTAGGGTTAACTGACATACAGTTCTCTATTTACAAACACACCCGAAGCCGAAACTACAACATGCTTCGAATTCTGGCTACTGGCTTTGCTAGCTCTGCAATCCTTCTGCCAATGTTCATTCCCGCAACAATAGGAACGTCCCTCTTTTACTACATCCAGTTCCGAAATTTCTGCATTTCCCTTTCTTTCTACTTCCGTGGTTTCCTTCAGGGTAGTAGGTAGGGACTGTAGAACTAAGTCAGCATCTGACCCGTCTTTCAACGTGGTCTTCAGGTCCGTGAGCTCAAAAGAGCTGGTCTCTGTAAGGACGTTGCCCCCTACAGATGACCCGATAGCCAACCTCGCTGGAAGCAATTCGTTCGAGGTCTCATATCTTGCGATACGAGATTGCTCTCCATATAAATCTTTGTTATGGAGGAAGATAGAAACTAAGTCCATCTTCTCGTGCTGCCTCTGGTATGCACCATCAACTGAGGCTAACACAAGGCACCTGGCTTTCGCACAGTCCTTTAACGATGTCTTGCGAATATGAATATCCGTGACAGGGGAAACTGGACCTGAGACGGCAGGGGTTGGATCAGTTAAGAGGCGTCCCAGCTTGTCATGGGCAATGGACATCTGGACAGACCTTTGCCAGTCATAACAGTCAGATTCAGTCATTATATTATCTAGATGTAACCTATGTGTGGTCACTAGGTCGCTGCAATTAAGAGAGAGAGAAGAAACACTCAGCATGATGCTCTTGCAAGTTTAGATTGGTTTTAGTTTATCTAAACAGGATGGCTCCCACTGTCTCTCGAATCCCTCCTCAAACCATAAAGGAAGAATTAGTCAGGATCAATCTCACCGTACAATACTTGCTTAACCGTTCAGCCAGGCCAGTGTTGGTACTTCGAGGGAGGTTTTCCAACGCTTGCGCGAAGTTCCTTAATTTAAGAACCTCTTTTCCCTGGGGGCGTAGCCCCGCTAACACCTTTCTAGACACCTACTAGGTTTATAGCATTGATCGTTAAGTGAGAAATTTCCCGAGGAGTAGCATATACTCACAGTAGGATCGGGATCCAAATATCATCGTGTGACAAAACTGAAGGAATCTTACCAGAATCATCACACTCCAAATGGTATGCAACACTAGCAAGCTCAATACTTTTGAAACTCCCGATGTGGATTTTTGCCCCATGCTTTTATGACCTTGACGAAAGCCAACATATCATAAATTACATGTCAAGTTCTACCTGTCATTGTCCAAGTTAATTTGAACCCACCCTTACATACTCTTGACGAAGGCCAAAATAGTAGTACGACTGTCCCAAACCAACGCATCTATCTATGCTACAGATAAATATTCAGCAGCTACCAATCACTATGCCTTGGCGAAGGTCAAAATACATAGCTTGAATACTACTGAATATTTAACTGAAATGACGGAGGGCTGCGAATGGTTTTGGCGAAACCGTGAACGTAGTGAACTTGATATAATCGATGGAACGGGATAGCTTTTTAAAAGGAGTGGTTCAAGCTCCGCATTTAAAAATTGGTTTTTGAAAAGAACCGAGTGGTTTTGAAAGTATTCCAACGACTTTTACTTGGTTTATTTTCTTGCATTAATTTTTATTGCGTCCCATCATTTAATCCTACCATTGCAGAAAACAACCAAAATATGGCGTACGCTTATACCATCCGCATTCGCCACGGGGCCCTGTCATCACCCGTTAGGTTACTTAACTAACGACAGATCGGGGGCTGGACTAGCGCGGATGCAAAACATAAGCAACACCTAAATAGATATCATATATAGATATATAGTAATGATAGCCAATCCAGATCACAGATGAACACTTTGGATATACTAGGAATCTGCGATTCGTTCTAGCCTGCAATGAAAAGCGGATTACACGGTCGCGATGAATAGCCAATACCCCACCCTAGACCCCTACGGATGCGGCAAACTACTCGCCAAGTACCCGAAGCGAAGCAACCTCCCTCAACCCGTGAGTAGGCCACTCGGCACTTCGAGATACCCGGTAGTTTGTGCACCCCACCTTGGGTCTATCCTAGGAGCAAAAACAGTAAAAAGAATTATACAATGGCGGCTACAACCTCATCCCGGATGTGCGACCAAATAAATAATATTACATCAATTTACAAATTTTACATGAATGAAAGAAAAAGAAACTCTCATCTCACATCCACCCCGGCTATTCATCCGCGACAATCCACCGAGTTCATATCCACAAACCATCAACATTACAGATCACAGATATGTATAACCCCCACTAATCGACGTATAGCGATTAGCGGACGTTCAATACATATATCACATCACAGAAAATATTCATTAGCCAAAGTGTACGGAAAATCGATCAAAATACGAATTTGTAACCACCCCAAAAAGTCAATTTGTTCTCTGGAAAATCTGGGAAGAAACAACATGTACTAAAAATCCCAAAACAGCCCAAATAGAACACTGCAGCAAAACGGAGCTGCGGCCGAGTCAACTCGGCCGCGGATCCGCGGCCAAACCCATGGTTTGGCCGCGATTCCGCGGTGAGTTGGCCGAGTCAGCAGCTCAATTTTGCTGTGTGTTTTATAAAAACCCTGAGACTATTTTTCATGTATGTTAAATTAATTTTTGAACAGCATAAAAAATCGACAGAAACTTTCCGGACGTGTTTTGCGACTTTTTGTCCGATGGATATTCTAAACACTTTGCTAACTTACTAGTTTATGTTTAGCTAGGCTCTGATACCACTGTAAGTCCACGTTGCTCACCCCGATTCTTACAGGGAGGCGGAAACGGGGAAAAACAATTTTTTAGCGCAAAGGCAACATGGACTTAAAGCCGGATCTTTGCTAAACTAGAAACTAGCAAAACTACTAGAGGTGTTATCTACTGTGCTATAGAAATTATACCTCACGAAACAGGTCCTTCGGGTCTTCATTCCGCTGTCCCGCTCGTCCATCCAAGCTCCGAGTGTCGATCCGGACCTTGGGCACATCCGCGGCCTTCTTGAGTCGAAGACGATCCACCCGAGAGATGTACACCGAACTCCACCTCGAGCCGAGGCAACTAGGGCAACAAGATCGCTAGTCTTGTTGTCCTAGGTTGTGTAGAAGTGGTAGAGAGATGGTTTTGTCAAGTGGGATCCTTTTTCTCTCAACATATGAGATCAAAGGAAGAATCAAGACGAGGAAGAAGGAGGAGCAACCATGGAACTCTTTCTCATTTCTTTTCTAAGAGAGAGAATGAGAATAGAGAAATGAAAAAGCTTAATCAAAGAAATTGAACCATGCTTGCAATAATACTCAAAAACCATCATTACTAATCCTATCATGATAAAGTTGATGGCACTAATGACTTGACCATTTTCATAACTCAAGAAATAAAAAGAAATCCAAAGAAAACTCAAGACCTCTCATGAAGGTCAAAAGTCCACTTTGGTCAAACGGTCAACAAAGTCAAGTGTGGTCAAAGAAGGTCAAATGGTCAAAGCAATTATCCATCATAAAATTATCACTAAAGGATTAGTAAATAATGTCTCCGGCTCATAATGGTTTTGACCGAACGAATTGTCAAAACCCTAATGAGCCTGCCACATAACGGTTTTGGCCGAACCAACTGCCAAAACCCTAATGGTGCACCTCCTCCTTCATCGCTCCTCAAAACTGTGCATACGCACCCGCATCCGCATTCCATAGAATGCGAATGCACAGAAGACAAAACAAATCCATCCGTGCAATACTAGGATTCGGCTTAAACCAAAGCCTACTAGTACTGCCAGCCCGAACAGCATACGCACACAAGTGCATGTAAGTAATCGCAGCCCTGCCGTAAAACCATACGGCCTCTACACGATTCGCTCAGTGCAGGGAAACTCTCTGTGTGGGACTCTAAAGATTCGACACTACGCTGGCAGTGGGTTTAACTACAAACCGCAAGCGGCACTAGCTGTACGTAACGATCCCTAGGTAGATATCGATAAGAAGGCCGATGAGATAAACCCATCCGAACTCCTACTGAGCCTGTATGTGACAATCTCCGTACAGTCCGTTCTGTTCGTCTGATACATCGCATGGCGGGCCTAGGGGCGGTGAACGTCAGTCCCCTAATAGCGGTACAAGTCGTGTCGGAGTGTAGCCCAGAACACCCTAAGATAACACTGGAAACCTACCAGTATATCTCGCTTGCCCTGGCCAGGGACTACTTGTGTAATGGCTTTCCTAGACACAGCGCGATGTCAACCCCCAATACCGGGAGAGATGAATCCTGTCTAACCGTCACTGCCTCCAAGTGCTTCGGGACTCCACCCAACTACTACCTGTTTGCATGACTCCTTTGAGCCGTGGTAGGGTAGTAATCTAAGTAAAGTGGAAACACACTCGAGGCGAAGTGACAGTGTCAAGTCAGCGGACTAAGCTGTACTCATGTTACCTGGGAACTGATAACTGACGATAGGTATAATACCAACCATCAGTTCCCGATGAGTTCTGTCCAGTGTACTCGTAACCTAACGAGCACCCGCATACTATCTCCAGTACGACGTACTGACGGCTGTGGGACAGACCATCTCCCCTGCTGGGATGAGAAGCGCATACGCTAGTCTACTCCGGAGTATCGATGCCCTGTCTCGATAGTCTTACGACTAGGGACCTGTATAAGGATATACTTGTAGATTACCCAGCCCCCACGAGTGTGACTGCCATCACAACGCTGGTAATCAAGCAAAGATCCTAAGGGCTCTACTAATGCGTATAGGTGATATACCAAAAGAAACACATGTACACATTAAAGCAGAGACAAACCAAGTAGCATACTACCATTTTGAGCAAGATTGTCTATACAACTGTGAATATCCCAAGCTTCCATCAAGTAATATACAAACTATTATGATACAGTAATGGCCTCTAGGGCATATACACTAACAGGAACTACGGTCTTATCAAAAATCCAGACACATCTTGAGGCGGTATCACCTGATTAGGGAGATCGTTGATCGCCGGGAGATCGAGGTGCGGAGAATGGAAACAAAAGACAACACGACGGATCCATTCACCAAAGCCCTTCTTCAACCACAGTTCGAGAGACTATTTGAGATGTTAGGTATGCGATAAGCCAAGAACTGGCCATAGTGCAGACGTTGGGTACTCGGTACGTCAATATATGGCCTTAGTGTAAGTGGGAGATTGTTGGCTATGTATACCCTAGAGGCCATTATTGTATATGTATACATGTGGTTGCTTGGACATATGTATCTACAGGACAATATTGCTCGATATGATAGTATGCTATCTGGTTTGTCTTTATCTTAACATGTGTGTATGTTTTACTTGTTATTACATATCATTTATACATGTTGATAAGGCCCCTAGGATCATTGCTTTACTACCTGCATTGTCATGGCGATCATACTTGTGGGAGATAGGGGGTCGATAAGTACATCCTTAAAAGGTCCCTGGTCGTGGGAGTATCGAGACCGGGCATCGATATTCCGGAGTAGACTAGTGTATACGTTTCTAGATCCCGACGAGGGGCAATGGTTGGTCCCAAAGTCATTGATCTTTTGCATTTAAGATCGTATGCAGGTGCTCACTGAGGGTGAGTACACTGGACTGGCGAGAGTACACTGGACTGACTCGCCGAGAACTTCTAAATGGTACTATACCTATCGTCAGATAGCAGTTCTCAAGTGGCATGAATACAGGTTAGTCTTCAGACTTGAGATCATCATTTGTCTCATGTGAGTTCTCACTGTACTTTGATCACTACCCTACCACGGCTCTAGTGAGTCGTGCAAACAGGTTTTGGTTAGGTACATTCCCGAGCCACATGGAGGCAGTGAGCGATTGTTGGGGATACGTTTCTCCTGGTATAAGCAGTCGATATCGCACTGTGTTTGATTGTCCAGCACCTTAAGACCTTGGCCAAGGCAGTTGGGATTTACTGATAGGTTGATCAGTAGTTTCCCGGATTGGTCCTGAGCCACATCAGCATGAAATATCTGGTTATTAGGGTATGACATTTACCACCTTCTAGACCCGGTATGCGATAATCACAGACGAAGAGACCGGACTGTATAGGGATTGTCACAGATAGTCTCAGTAGAGATCCATATGAGTTTGCTCGTCGGCCTTCCTTTTCGACAGGTACCCGGGTAGCCGTTATGTAAAGCTAGTGCCGCTAACGTGCTTATGGTTATCGATTTATCTAGTAACTCACTGCCAGCATACTGTCGAGTCTTTAGAGTCGCACACAGAGGGTTTCCCCGATTCAGGCGAAATGATGTAGTGGCCGTATTGGAAACGTGCAGGGTTTCGATCGATTGATTGTACTAGTTACCTAGACTTTCGATCGGACAGTTGATAATACTAGCCGGCTAAGGATTGAGCCAGATTATCAAATCAGGTATTGATTTAATAATTAACATATATGTATTTCGATATGTATATTCAAGTATTATGTTCTTTGTGTTATTCTATCTCTTTGGGTATCCGTATTTCGATACGAATACAAGTATGTATATACAATAGAGTGTAATCGGTATTTATATGGAAAACATTCTAGAAAGTGGATACCTCATTTTAGTTATTATCCATTTATCTATAAATGGAAAATGAGGTGTAGAAATAGGTGAGGGGAATATGGTGAGAACCATGCTTCAATTGTATTGACAAATGAATTTTCAATTCATTTGTGCAAACTATTCAAGCATGGTTGGATTTTTTATATTGAAATATTGTTTCACAAAACCATGGTTTGATTTTCTCTCTCTCATGCTTGATTCGTTTTTCTTCCATGCTCACCATTTGCTTCACTCTCCTCACTTGTCACTTGAGCTCCTCCACCTTCATCTTCAACCTCCTCTCTACACTCTTATGTGTTGAGAATCAAGAGAGGATGTGAGATAGAAACACACATAGTATAAGTACACAGTTATAAGGCTTCGTAGACAGTGGGAGCAGCGGAAACGTGTGCAAGATGTTTTATGTGATAAAGCAGGCATCGCGGAGTTGGAACGTCTGTTTTTGATGTGGTATTCAAATAGTTTGACATCATCAAAATGGTAGATGAACCTTGTATATACAAAAAGGTAGTAGGGAGTATGGTGGTGATCCTCGTAGAGTACGTGGATGACATACTCCTGATAGGGAAGGAGTTTCCTATGCTACGCTCGGTCAATCTCCGCTTATCACTAGGATTCTCTATATAGGATCAAAGTGATACCTACTAAATCCTGGATTTTGGATCTATGAGATAGATCTAATTAAATGTTAGGATACTTACTAGTTGTAGTGAGATGGTATCAATTGGTCCTGGAGAGAATCACTGGAAGGGTTCCAGGGTGATAAGGATGACTGAAAGTCAGTCACAGGCATTGTCTTTACCCTCAGTAAAGGGACGGTATGTTGGAAGAGTTCCAAGCTAGATACCGTGGCATACTAGACGATAAAGGCTGGATACATCACTACTTAAGATGCTACCAAAGAGGCTGTCTGGGTGTATATTTGTTCATGAGATGAACTTAGTTCCTTCCATTGTGTGACAATGGAGTTGTGGCTTATGCCAAGGAACGTCCGTCCCATCAGTGATCCAGACATATTCTAAGGCAGTATCACCTGATCATGGAGATGGCTGATCTCCAAGGTGATCGAGGTTAGGAGAATAGACTCAGAGGACAACACGGCGGATCCACTCACGAAGGCCTATTCCCAGAGAGAGAGAGTTTTATGGGATGGTTGAGTATGAGATACTACAACCACTGCTACAGATGGCCCTAGTGCAAGTGGGAGATTGTTAGTTATATGTATGCCCTAGAGGCCATTACTGTACATAGGATGTATATTGTAGTGGATGCTTGGACATATATAGGAAGGACTTTCTTGCTCGACATGATAGTATGCTATCTGGTTGCTCTTTACCTTAACGTGTACACTGATTGTCTCTCTGTTACATGTTGGTAAAGCCCTTAGGATGTGTACTTGACTACCTGGACTATGATGCGGATCATACTAGTGGGGACATGGTAGTCCATAAGTACATCCTTCAAGGTCCCTAGTCGTGGGTGTATCGAGACGGGGCATCGATATACCAGAGTAGACTAGCGTATACCTTCTCGACCCATACAGATGGGCGATGGATGATCCCATATCCATTGGTGTCTGACATCAGAGATGATATACGGGTGCTCAGTAGAGACTGGGTACACTGGACGGACTCGCCGAGAACTCCCAGATGGTATTATACCTTACGTCAGATGGCAGTTCTCTGGTGACACTGGTACAGAGTAGTCTGTTGACCCGAGATCGTCATAGAGCCTTATGTGATTCCCACTGTGCTTTGATTTCCACCTTACCACGTCCAAGAGGACGTGCAAAACGGTGGTTTTTGGGTACAGTCCCGAATCACATGGAGGCAATGAGCGATAGGAGGGGATTCGTCTCTCCCGGTATAGGGAGTTGATGTTGCGCTGTGTTCGATTGGCTATAACCGGAAATCCCTGGCCAGGGTAGCTGAGATATACTGGTAAGTGTTACCAGTAGTTTCTCGAACTGTTATAGACCTCATATCGACACGACTTATCGAGCTATTGGGGTCTGACGTTTACCACCCCTAGGTGAGATATGCGACATATCAGACGATCAGACCGGACTGTACGATAAGTCTTACTGGTTGGATTCACAGGAGTGTGAGCGAGCTTGCTCGTCGATCTTCTGTTCGCTCAATACCCGGGTGGCCGTTACGTTTAGCAGACCGCTTGCGGCTTGTGGGTGTTTGATATGATCATCATCTGCTGCCAGCGTATTGACGAGTCTTTAGAGTCCTACACAGAGGTTTCCTGGCTCAAGCGAAATGAAATAGGAGCGCATATGAGATATGTGCGGGACCGAGAATAATACCAGTATGTGATACTGTATTCGATTCTCGCGATTTATGACATTGATCGGTTATATGCGATATAGCCAGGTTATCGGATCAAGTGTTGATTCGATAAGTTGTTACTATTGATATTAGTCGGTTATATGCGATATGACCGGGTCGTTAAATCAAGTGTTGATTTAATGATTTAATGCATAATTATATATTTGATATATTACTTTGCATTAACTAGTATTTGTTCACTTAAGAAGGATTTTCTCACTTGATGTGCACATTGTATATGTGATATATTTTTTTGTGTGCACTTGAATGTATCATGTTTGATGATACATGCTCACTAGGGTTTGTGTAAAGATTAAACCATGGTTGTATAATGGTTAGGGTTTTCATTTTCTTATTCATTTATTTATTTATTTTGTTTATTTATTTTGGATAAGATAAAGAGAAAATGGTGGCTTTCTTTGTTTGTTATTGAAGCTTCATGAAGGTTTGACTAAGTGACCATTTTGTCTCATGCTTAACCCTAACCATTCCACTTAACCATAGTCTATTATCTACACATAACCATGGTTAGTATATGATAAGTATTCATTTTATTTTCCATTTTCAATAAGACTTATGATATTCTATCATCTTCTTCTTCATCATCTTCAAGAAGAAAAGCTTGCCTCCATCAATGGCAACTTGAGCAAATGAGTGAGAAATCCAATTCTAAAGTGAACCCACTTCCTATTTCTTCATCCTCTACCTCTTGCCAAGTAGTATAGGGTGTTTTCTTCACAAGTTTCATGACTTGGTGAAGTGAGAGCTTGATCTTGTGATGCCTCGACGTAGATCATCTTCGGCATCGTAGTCGATGACCTAGCCCGCCCATTTCTCCGATGAAGCCGACGCTAGAGCCCGGGATCCGATGATCGCAGCGAGGAGACTTCATCGCGGAGCCATGGAGGTGGAGAACCGGATCTACAAAGGTTGTATTTCCGTTTACCCTTTAGTTAAGTTGTTAACTAGCTCGTAGTTTTGCCTAAAATTCTAGTTAATGATCTAGTCTAGGGTTTCTCGGCACCGTAAAATTTGAAATTGGCATGGTTGATGCCTTGTGAGACCTCTTGAGCGTGCCTAGGAACCCTACAGTGGTATCAGAGCTACTAGGTATTGGATGTCGACCTATGGGGGGTTCTCACTGTGTGACAGTGTGGCGAAGCATAGGCTCTTACCCCCAGGGTGTCCCGAGACCGGAAGGTGTTCCGGCGGGTTGTAGTCCTCGCGAGGGGGCATGCGTAAAAAGTAGCTGCTGAGGGACCCGTTGGTGCCACGGTGACCCCATTGGATGGGGTGGCTGCCTGACCTACAATGGTATCAGAGCCTAGCTAGAGCCTTAGGCGATGCGTAGACAGAGTTAGAAGTCCGATCGAACCGAAACCCTAACACAAATTTGCTCTCTGGACTTTTTTCAAAAACTGGGTTTTTTCCAGATTAAAAATACTTAAAAAATTCATCAGGAAATTCTAAGAATTAAGGTGCAAAATTTACCTAATGATCTGTCTAAAGCGCGGTGGAACCGCGGCATTAGCCGCCTATTGCGGCGGTTCCGCGCCCATTTAGTCTCTTCAGTCAACCATTTTTGCACAGTAACTTCTTTATTTAAATGCTGAGTTTTATGGGAATTTTTAATATTTACTCAAGAGTTGAGTTTTCTGGGTTGTATTAGGGACTCGGTATTTCGATCGGATTGTCTAATTTTGTCTGTGTGCTTTTCCGGATAATTTTAGAATATGTTAAAAAAGTTCGACCGGATATAAATACCCACTTTTTCCCCTGCCGGGAAATTTCCAATTGTTGGATTTTTCCATAGTTTAATGACGTTCTAAGTAGTGCAAGTAACGCGATGGTCCCTCTAGAAGACAACAAACCTTAACTCGATTATGTGACCGTCTTGAACTGCCCTTTGAACCTTAGGGTTTGGGGTAGTACGGCGTGCCACATGTGAGGTGTTGGCTTAACCCTTCTACGGCTGGACCGTTGGTACTGAGGCATGAACTAGATGTTTTTAAACTTGTTTCATGTGTTGAGCTGTTTTGGAAAACTTGGGTGTTTGAATGTTCGATCGGAAAGTTTAACATTTTCTATTTATCCGGAATGTGATACAACAATTGAAATTCACAAGTAGTTATGTGATAACTGAATGAATGTTATAAATCTAGCGGTTTAGTCTCACTTGGTCGGTTGCCACGGAATTTTGATGTGATCAAAAGTCCGTCGCAATCACGTAGTGTACGCGGATATTCGCCGATAAACTTAATAGACAGCTACACCCCATAGCCCCGACCAAGTGACTGTAGAAGAACCCCGTCGCCGAAAGCATCTGTTCGGGTGCTCGCGGTAGCGGTGTTCCGCCTTGGTGCACTTCGTCGACCGCATCGGGGGTGCGGCCGTCTACTGAAGTTTGCGACGAGCATTCGATCAGCATGTAGGGAATCCTGTTGAATTGCCCGACATGATATTGAAAAGTGTTTTCGATAATGAGACTAAAATGCGGGGTTTATAACTGTTAGGCATGCGATGTCTAAGGGATTCATTTGACTAGACATGCGATGTCTAAAGAGTTTGTGGATTCCAACTGCTGTAGTTTTACACTTTCTTTTCTGTGACCGTAAGTGTAATATGTGATATCGCCGGTTTCGTTGCTATATGACAACGACAATTGGGATGCGCATATTTACTTACGTTGATGACATATGATGTTATGTGTTGCTGGATATGTTATATTGGATCGTCGTGTTCGAATAGCCGGGGGGGTTTTATGTGAGATGAGTGTTTTTCATTTTCATTCATGTAAAAAACTTGTATGTAATATTCTTTTATTGGGGCACTTCCAGGTTGCGGAAGTTGTCACCGTTTGTATATTATTTACTTTTCCGCACTAGGATAGACCCAAGGAGGAGGGCACAAGTAACCGGGTTCTGGAGTCCAGTGGGATACCAACTCGAGGAGTCGAGTCCGGGTCTCCTAACTCTAGAATTGGTAGGGTTGCTTGCCGCTCTCATAGGGGTCTAGGGGTGTGGGTTTGGCTATTCATCGCGACCGTGGAATCCGTGTTTTATACTGGCTCGTATTGAAAATACGGACGTCCTAGTATATCCAATATTTCATATGATTCTTCTGCTGCGATATCTGTGATGTGATCATGTGATGTTCTGTGATGGATACTGTATATAGTATATATGATATATTATATAGACGTTACTTATGTTTTACACCCGCGCTAGCCCTGCCCTGCTCTGCCGTTAGTTACCTAACCTAACGGTGCACGAGGGGACATCGACGCGAATGCGGATGGCATAAGTGTACGTCGTATTTATCTGTGATGATTAGGTACTTAAATGATGGGACTTCATTAATGTGATTAATGAAAGAAAAGAAACCTAAGATGTTGTGGAATCGAATTTCAAAATAAAACAGGTAGCTACAGTTCTTGCTCTGCATCGCGGTGTTCCTTGTAGAACATCCTGCACCTTATTCGATAGGGAAAGGACCGAGATCCCTTCACCGGGAGTGACTCCTTTAGCAATAACCGGCAGATGCTACACACGCGGTTTGTCTTTTGATTGCTTCTATAGTTTCTGCTTTGCACAGTGATATATATGATATATCCCGCACCTCATTCGACGAGGAAAGGACCGACGATCCCTTCACCGGGAGTGACTCCTTTAGCAAAACTAGAAAAGCCTCAAAAACACTCCATTTAAAAATTCATTCGATCCTACAACGATATCAAGTTCATTACGCAATAGGTTTTCAGAAAAACCTGTCGTAGCCCTCCGTCATTTCAGATAAGTCCTGCTTAGTATTCGTGCTGCGTTTGTTGACCTTGTCATGGCGCAGTGTGCGGTAGCTAACCAGTATTTATCTGCTTATGCATATGATGCAGATTGGGTTAGGGTAGTCGTGCGGCCTTGTTGACCTTGTCAAGGGTCGTGCGGGTGGGTTTGATTCAATCAAGAAATGACGGGTTGAACTTGACTTGCGGTCTATGGTTTGTTGACCTTGTCAAGGTCATAGATCGTTCGGGGCAAAATATTATCGGAAATTTCAAGTGTTGAAATTTGCAATGAGATTGCATACTTTCTATGAGATAGTTGGATCCCGATACCCGCTACGAGTAATTGTTACTCCTGGGAGAGTTTTACACATTACAATTAGCCAATCAAGTAGGTGTCTAGAAAGGTGTCAACGGGGTTACGCCTCTGGGAAAACGAGGTTTACATTAATTAGGTCCGTGCGAAAGCACGGGGCACCTCCCTCAAAGTACCGACACTGACCTGGCTGAAAGATTGGCGAACTTGTAGCGTGTAATTAATCCCGGCTAGTCTTTCCTTTTAGGGTTTGAAGGAAGATTTGATAAAAAGCAGTGGGAGCCATCTTGATTAGATAAAATAATAACCAATCTGATCTTGCAAGAGCATACGCTGAGTGTTTTATTCTCTCTCTCTCTCCAGGTAGCGACCATATCACGCCTTAATCAAGATAATAATACAGATACATTGACCGAACCCGCTTGTTATACTGAGCTGGGGAACGTTGGTCCCGCTCCAGCTTATAATTGTTATAAGACAGAGCAGGAAATTGGGGAATACCAGATTTCCCGTGCCGCCCAAACGAAGAAAGTGCATGTTGATGCATCATCTTCGGGTGTGTTCGTTACAAAGAACTGTTTCTCTGTATCCTCTACGTCCTGGGTATTTGATACCGGATCAGGATCCCAGATATGTAATCTGTTACATAGGGCTACAGATAGGTAGAGAAATGAGAACGGGTGATAAGTTTCATGAGACAGAAAACGGGGCAAGTGTTGCAGCCAAGTCTGTTGGTCACTGTCACCCTGTATTACCAATACATTAATTCTGAACGAATGTTTTTAGATACCGAACCCGATATGCAAAATCATATCAGTCTCTTTATAAGTAAAGAAATGATAAAATTTTGTATTGTTGGATAATGTTTTGAACATTTCCTAAATCAAAAGTTGATCGGTTCAGGCACGTTATCTAAAAGCATTGATGTTCTAAATCAAACTACAGTTTTTAAGTATACGGAACACACACAAGAGGAAGAGTTCACACATGAACGAATCCTTCTTGAGGTATTGTAGACTAGGTCATATCAATGCGACCCGACTAGCTAAAGTTACATTTAGATGTATATTTAAATCAGTTTGAATTTACATCTTGTGAAACTTGCCAGTCATGTCACAAAGATTAGATGACCGTAGCTCTGTTATTTGGAAGCAGAGAAAGAGTTAGTGAACTCTTGGGATTGATACATACTGATGTATCAAGGTCCCCTGTCTACATATGCCAAGACCGGTTCTTTGTACTTCAATTAAATTCTCTGATGATCTCTTTTGATTCAGACATGTGTTCCTGTTGAAACACAAGTCCGAACCTTTTGAGATATTCACAGAATATAAGTTAGAAGTAGAGAACCAAAATACGGGTATAAGTATTATGTCCTTTGATGAGATCAAGAAGGAGAATACTTGAGCACGGAATTCTTGGACTTTTTTAAAGGAGAATGAGATTCTCTCTCAGAATTACTCCTCCGTATACACCATAGTACGATGGTATATCGGGGCGGAGCAGATACACTCTATTTGATATGGTGTGCTCTATGATGAGTACTACTGAGTTACCTTTTTCCTTTTGGAAGTTTTGCACTTGAGAAGCTGCATACCTATTGAATAGGGTTCCAATCAAATCAGTTGCCTACCACTTCATATGCGATATGGAAAGGCAAGAGCCCATATCTTAAGTTTCTTATGATTTGGGGTTGACCGGCCTATGTGTAAAAGCAAAATCCGGACAAGCTCGAGGCAAGGTCTGTTATGTAGAACTGGAAATGTTCCAGCTATACAAACTGCAGCTGATGATTTGGTAGAACCGAAGGATTCAATAGTAACCAACGAACCTCACCCTCTCCGCCGATCTAGTAGGGTTCCTCACCCACCTGAGAGTTACTTCGGTTTCTCTATGACAGTGGGAGCGAGGATTGCATCATGAGATGATGACCCAACTAGTTTCTAGCAGGCCATCAGGAGTGGGACTCTGTAAGAATGGCTGGATGCTTAGCGATCTGAGATGGAGTCCTTATACACCAACAAAGTATGGACTTTAGTTGCTATATCTGAAGGGTTAAATCCCCATCAGGAGCAAGTATATCTTGAGAAGATTACTTGGTGTAGATGGAAAAAGTTGAGACTTTCAAAACTAGACTTGTTAAAGGTTTTCGTCATCAACCAGGCGTGGATAATGATGAAACCTTTTCTGGGGCCTATGCTTAAGTCCATCCAGATCCTACTTGCCACGGCTACATACCATGACTACGATATCTGGCGGTTGGGTGTCATGACTGTTTTTTCTAAATGATATTTTAGAAGAGAGAGTCTATAAATACACAGTCATAAGGCTTCGTAGACAGTGGGAGCAGCGGAAACGTGTGCAAGATGTTTTATGTGATAAAGCAGGCATCGCGGAGTTGGAACGTCTGTTTTTGATGTGGTATTCAAACAGTTTGACATCATCAAAATGGTAGATGAACCTTGTATATACAAAAAGGTAGTAGGGAGTATGGTGGTGATCCTCGTAGAGTACGTGGATGACATACTCCTGATAGGGAAGGAGTTTCCTATGCTACGCTCGGTCAATCTCCGCTTATCACTAGGATTCTCCATATAGGATCAAAGTGATACCTACTAAATCCTGGATTTTGGATCTATGAGATAGATCTAATTAAATGTTAGGATACTCACTAGTTGTAGTGAGATGGTATCAATTGGTCCTGGGGAGAATCACTGGAAGGGTTCCAGGGTGATAAGGATGACTGAAAGTCAGTCACAGGCATTGTCTTTACCCTCAGTAAAGGGACGGTATGTTGGAAGAGTTCCAAGCTAGATACCGTGGCATACTAGACGATAAAGGCTGGATACATCGCTACTTAAGATGCTACCAAAGAGGCTGTCTGGGTGTATATTTGTTCATGAGATGAACTTAGTTCCTCCCATTGTGTGACAATGGAGTTGTGGCTTATGCCAAGGAACGTCCGTCCCATCAGTGATCCAGACATATTCTAAGGCAGTATCACCTGATCATGGAGATGGCTGATCTCCAAGGTGATCGAGGTTAGGAGAGTAGACTCAGAGGACAACACGGCGGATCCACTCACGAAGGCCTATTCCCAGAGAGAGAGAGTTTTATGGGATGGTTGAGTATGAGATACTACAACCACTGCTACAGATGGCCCTAGTGCAAGTGGGAGATTGTTAGTTATATGTATGCCCTAGAGGCCATTACTGTACATAGGATGTATATTGTAGTGGATGCTTGGACATATATAGGAAGGACTTTCTTGCTCGACATGATAGTATGCTATCTGGTTGCTCTTTACCTTAACGTGTACACTGATTGTCTCTCTGTTACATGTTGGTAAAGCCCTTAGGATGTGTACTTGACTACCTGGACTATGATGCGGATCATACTAGTAGGGACATGGTAGTCCATAAGTACATCCTTCAAGGTCCCTAGTCGTGGGTGTATCGAGACGGGGCATCGATATACCAGAGCAGACTAGCGTATACCTTCTCGACCCATACAGATGGGCGATGGATGATCCCATATCCATTGGTGTCTGACATCAGAGATGATATACGGGTGCTCAGTAGAGACTGGGTACACTGGACGGACTCGCCGAGAACTCCCAGATGGTATTATACCTTACGTCAGATGGCAGTTCTTTGGTGACACTGGTACAGAGTAGTCTGTTGACCCGAGATCATCAGAGAGTCTTATGTGATTCCCACTGTGCTTTGATTTCCACCTTACCACGTCCAAGAGGACGTGCAAAACGGTGGTTTTTGGGTACAGTCCCGAATCACATGGAGGCAATGAGCGATAGGAGGGGATTCGTCTCTCCCGGTATAGGGAGTTGATGTTGCGCTGTGTTCGATTGGCTATAACCGGAAATCCCTGGCCAGGGTTGCTGAGATATACTGGTAAGTGTTACCAGTAGTTTCTCGAACTGTTATAGACCTCATATCGACACGACTTATCGAGCTATTGGGGTCTGACGTTTACCACCCCTAGGTGAGATATGCGACATATCAGACGATCAGACCGGACTGTACGATAAGTCTTACTGGTTGGATTCACAGGAGTGTGAGCGGGCTTGCTCGTCGATCTTCTGATCGCTCAATACCCGGGTGGCCGTTACGTTTAGCAGACCGCTTGCGGCTTGTGGGTGTTTGATATGATCATCACCTGCTGCCGGCGTATTGACGAGTCTTTAGAGTCCTACACAGAGGTTTCCTGGCTCAAGCGAAACGAAATAGGAGCGCATATGAGATATGTGCGGGACCGAGAATAATACCAGTATGTGATACTGTATTCGATTCTCGCGATTTGTGACATTGATCTGTTATATGCGATATAGCCGTGTTATCGGATCAAGTGTTGATTCGATAAGTTATTACTATTGATATTAGTCGGTTATATGCGATATGACCGGGTCGTTAAATCGAGTGTTGATTTAATGATTTAATGCATAATTATATATTTGATATATTACTTTGCATTAACTAGTATTTGTTCACTTAAGAAGGATTTTCTCACTTGATGTGCACATTGTATATGTGATATATTTTTATGTGTGCACTTGAATGTATCGTGTTTGATGATACATGCTCACTAGGGTTTGTGTAAAGATTAAACCATGGTTGTATAATGGTTAGGGTTTTCATTTTCTTATTCAATTATTCATTTATTTTGTTTATTTATTTTGGATAATATAAAGAGAAAATGGTGGCTTTCTTTGTTTGTTATTGAAGCTTCATGAAGCTTTGACTAAGTGACCATTTTGTCTCATGCTTAACCCTAACCATTCCACTTAACCATAGTCTATTCTCTACACATAACCATGGTTAGTATATGATAAGTATTCATTTTATTTTCCATTTTGAATAATACTTATGATATTCTATCATCTTCTTCATCATCATCTTCAAGAATAAAAGCTTGCCTCCATCAATGGCAACTTGAGCAAATGAGTGAGAAATCCAATTCTAAAGTGAACCCACTTCCTATTTCTTCATTCTCTACCTCTTGCCAAGTAGTATAGGGTGTTTTCTTCACAAGTTTCATGACTTGGTGAAGTGAGAGCTTGATCTTGTGATTCCTCGACGTAGATCATCTTCGGCATCGTAGTCGATGACCTAGCCCGCCCATTTCTCCGATGAAGCCGACGCTAGAGCCCGAGATCCGATGATCGCAGCGAGGAGACTTCATCGCGGAGCCATGGAGGTGGAGAACCGGATCTACAAAGGTTGTATTTCCGTTTACCCTTTAGTTAAGTTGTTAACTAGCTCGTAGTTTCGCCTAAAATTCTAGTTAACGATCTAGTCTAGGGTTTCTCGGCATCGTAAAATTTGAAATTGGCATGGTTGATGCCTTGTGAGACCTCTTGAGCGTGCCTAGGAACCCTACAGTGGTATCAGAGCTACTAGGTATTGGATGTCGACCTATGGGGGGTTCTCACTGTGTGACAGTGTGGCGAAGCATAGGCTCTTACCCCCAGGGTGTCCCGAGACCGGAAGGTGTTCCGGCGGGTTGTAGTCCTCGTGAGGGGGCATGCGTAAAAAGTAGCTGCCGAGGGACCCGTTGGTGCCACGGTGACCCCATTGGATGGGGTGGCTGCCTGACCTACACATAGAACCTTACACTACATTCTAGACACTTTATACTAGCAATCTAAAGTCTCTAGTTGCTCCACTAGACTCTTAGTGTGGAGTTAGAGCCATGAACTATATCTCTCGGGTGAATCATCTTCGATGGAGGAAGACCGGTCATCAAGCTCGATCCAGGAGAACCGAAGGAGCAAACAAAGATGAACAAGCTCGATCAAGGGGATCACTAGGAGCAAACGAAGAGGATAGAAGACCGAAGGACACGAATCTTTTGGTGAGAAACTTCTATCACAGTGGTCATCTCCTTTCTTGTTAGCTAGTTTAGGTTTATGGTAGATTCTAGATCAGGTTATTCTAGCGCCAGTTTTCAAACCCTAAAAACTTTTTTTCCGTAAACAGCCACGGTAGATGGTCAGGGCGCTAGTGTAACCCAACTGATACCAAGTTGATTTATGACACCGTATATCAGAGGTTTGGAAAGATACGACCGATGTAGCAGACTTATCAGATTTCCCTTCATTTGTTAGGTTTTTTGATTTTAAGGACGCTCTTCCCTGCAGGCGCAAGCCCCTGCAGTTAATTATGTTATCGCGTTATGATAACAACTTTCTCCTGCTCTATGCAGATCACTTCATGTCATGTTATGTTTGTTTATTACGAGGTTTCCCTTTGATTATATACGGAGACTAATTTATGTCGTTCCTGTAGGGCACAGATTAGTCCAAATCCGTATATTAGATTTAGGGTTTTGAACTTTGGACGCGGATCTCATATAAATGAGGTCCATCAGTTCATTTTTATCTAAGGATCGTTAGCCATATATGAGACTAAGATCGACTTAGGAACAATGGGCATATGGGCTCAAATATATTAGTTTAAAGTCATCGTGGTTCATGGGAGACATGGATGGAATATGGCTTGTTTGCATACGGGGGTCAATATAGAGACCATCCGTAGGGCCAAACATATATTAGTTTAAGGACATTTCAGTCAAACATTCCGGTGTTTGGGACGAAATATTAGTTTAAGGATGTTTCGGTCCAACATTGATGTGTTTGGGATGAATATTAGTTTAAGGACATTGCAGTCCAACATTCCCGTATTTGGGACGAATATTGGTGTAAGGACATTTCGGTCCATTAGTCCCGTATTTGGGATGAAGTATTAGTTTAAGGACGTTCGGTCCAACATTCCCGTGTTTAGGACGAAGTATTAGATTAAGGACGTTTCGGTCAAATATTCCCGTGTTTGGAATGAAGTATTAGTTTAAGGACATTTCAGTTCATTATTTCCATGTTTGGGACAGATATTAGTTTAAGAGCATTTCAGTCCATCATTCCCGTGTTTGGGACGAAATATTAGTTTAAGGATGTTTAGGTCCATTATTCCTATGTTTAGGACGGTTATTAGTTTAAAGACATTTCGGTCCATCATTCCCGTATTTGAGACAAAGTATTAGTTTAAGGACGTTTCAGACAAAGTATTAGTTTAAGGACGTTTCGGTCCATCATTCCCGTGTTTGGGATGAAGTATTAGTTTAAGGACATTTCGGACCATCATTCCCGTGTTTGGGATGGAAAAGTTGTTGGTTGTTGGGATCTGCCATCTCTCTGAAGACATTGAGGAATTACAACGATATATATCAGAGGTGTAGAAGGATATACCCTTGAACCAAATTTCGTATATGAGGGAAGAGAACATGGTGGATCTAAGGATCATTGATCTTACATGAGACTAAGAATACTTAGAAGACATGGGATGAATATCATCGATGAAAGATCATTAGACGTATATGGGACTAAGATCAACTTAGATATTATGAGCATATGGGCTCGGTTGATTTAAAATCAAAAAAGAAACTTAAGCTTCACAGACTTAACCAATTTGGGCTAAGATTGGGTTTCAATACCACCCAGCAGTGCTAAGCATTCAGTCACATAGCACTCAAGTGAATATCACGTGAAGCGCTGAGTTTCTGGCATTTTTCAAGCGCTTACATGTATGGAACGTGAGGCGTTGAGTCCTTGCTTATGGGTGCTCATGTGTATGGCACGTGAGGCGCTGTCTTCATGGGTCTTGGGCGCTCACGTGTATGGCACACGAGACGCCGAGCCTCTGAGTTTCTATGCGCTAACGCGGATATCACGTGGAACGCCATCATCTGTTTATTTTGAGCGCTCACGTGGATATCACTTGAGGAGATGTCTTCATGGTTTCTTTTTAGTGCTCGCGTATCTTTCAAGTGAGCTGCTGTTTTGGCTGTTCAAGTGCTTTTCACATGAGGCGCATTGTTTGATTTTCCCCTTAGCGCTCACGTGGATATCACGTGTGGTGCTTCATCCTTAGAGATTTAATCTCTATTTATCTTTTTAAATTTCAGAGGATTTTAGCTTCTGCTAATGGTATTTTGACCATTAACGATCACCAAGATGACTTTTTTGAGGATCTGGGATCAGGTTTTTTAAGAACTAAATTCTTGTTTATGAAGGAATTAAGTTCCTGGAGTATAAACCCTATTTTTTCATGTCCTTTTATCCATATTCTTCATTTGAATCTTTGGTTCTCAAGAACAAGATCTTCCCGATGAGAATTAAATTCGCAACTTGTGGGAGACTTATCTTGTGGTTCTCAGATCTAGAGAAAGAACAAAGTTCTTTTAAAGGGTTAAATCCTTAGATATGATATGATAGGAAAATAAGATGTTTTGATCTCTGCTTTTTCTTTACCTATGGTTTGAGAGGAGGAATATCTTCTTCTTCTTTTGAGAATTAAATTCTCTGTTGTTTTGTGGGAGATTTTGGAGAACCTTCTATATTATTTTTTTACAGAAGCTTATGGGGTGGTCTCCTCTCTCTGAGATTTAATCTCTTTGCTCCTATTTATAAGAGAAGAGAAAAATCAATCTGTTGGAGGAAATCTCTCATTAAGAGATCGTGACTGATTTCATAATCAATTAAAATGATCTTAAAGATCAACCGGTGAATTTTTTTTACCATTAGATTTTTAATCCAAAGACTCTCTGTTTAACAGAGAAGATTTCTTGTTTGTTTTAATAAGATTAGAAAAATATTTTTCTAAGATAGAATTTAATTCAATCAGATGATCGATTGGTGATTTTATAATCACTGTTGGATCTTTGATCCAAGGGTCATCTGTTTAACAGAGAAGATATTTCTAGTTTGGGAAAGATCATGGAAATGTTTCCCACATAGAATTTAATTATATAAAAAAGAGCACACATGTGCATTGCACGTGGGTGTCTTTAGCACTCACGTTGATATCACGTGAGGCGCTGCTAAGAGGTTGGCAAGTTCGCTCATGCGGATATCATATCAGGCGCTGCCAAGAGATTGGCAAGTGCGCTTACGTGGATATCACGTGAAGCGCTCATGTATTTAATACGTGGGGGCTGCCCTCTATTTTTATAAAGGGAACAACAAGCACTGGGCCAAAAATTTTGGCGGGAACATATAGTATACAAGAGTCCGTATTGACCTCCTTGTAGGGCAGCGATGGCTTTGGAAACAGGTTTAGATCTGTCGCCTAAGACTTTCAACTTTATGATCCATGAGGGTCTCATAAAGATATTTTTCCCTACGAGTCGAGAGGATCTCGCATGGGTATTTTCTTCTTAGAAGTCGTGAGGACTCCTAAGTGTGTTTTCTATTTAGAGTTGTAAGGATCTCACAAGTGTATTTTCCCCTTGCGAGTCAAGAGGACCCGTAAGTGGCTTCTTCTCCTCATTGGATGCAACTTTGTCGAATGTGGTCCATGGATAGTATACAAGAGTCAGTCTTAATATTCTTATAGGGCAACGGTAGCTTAGGAAACAGGTTGATATCCCCATCTCTTAAGGCTTTTCAACTTTATGAGTCGTGAGGGTCTCATAAAGATGTTTGTCCCTACGAGTCGAGAGGATCTTGCAGGTGTATCCTAATGTGAAATATAGATAACCTCTTTCGATACAGGAGTCCGTTAGGTTTGTGGTACTGGGTTACGTCCATCGTACCGTCGTGTTGGTTGATATATTCTCGACATGCAGTCCCTTAGGTTGCTGCTCGAGTAGCCCCACGTCTGTCGTGTCTCTGATCCCTTCTGAGGCTGGACAAGACGGCTTCAAGTAGTCTTCTTAGGTTGAAATATTTAAATTACCATTAAAAGATCCAGCATTAGGTATTGTCGTAGCGCTTTACTTGAGGTTAGTCTCGATTTGGAGCCCCGGTGAGTCATAACCACACCCTTCTGGGGTGGGATGAAATCCAATGGTCCTTTGGCTTGCCATCAAGACCCGAAGCTTGGAATATGCCGTAAATTCGCTTTTTCTTTAATGATGTCGCCCCGCTCATTCACTGAAGAGGGGTAGACATCCATATGACCTCTATGTTATACATATTGCCATCGTGATCCAGAGCTAGGATTTTTCCGTCACTCCGCTTTTGCTTTGATGATGTCGCACCACTCCTTCACTAAAGAGGGGAAGACATCCATATGACATCTATGCTGTACATGTCGCTATCGAGATCTGGAGCTAGGATATTACCGTCACTCTACTTTTGCATAGATGATATCGCGCCACTCCTTCACTGAAGAGGGGTAGACATCCATATGACCTCTATGCTATACATATCACCATCGAGATCCGGAACTAGGATTTTTCCATCGCTCCATTTTTGCTTTAGCTCTTTAGAGCTTTGTTGACACCACGTCTGTACTCTGCTGGAGTAAGAGAGACGTCGAACTGGTCTTTAGGCCAAATACATTTACCTCGAGATCTGGAGCTAAGATTTTGCTATTACTCCATCTTTGATTTGACCCTTTTGTCCATGTTGTCGTCGCGTCTGCACCGAGAAGGAACGTGGAGATGGAACTAGGATTTTGCTATTACTCCACTTTTTCTTTGGGTCCTTATAGCTTTGCTGACATCACGTCTGTACTCTGCTGAAGTAAGAGAGATGTTGAACTGATCTTTAGGCCGAATACATTGCAATCGAGACTTAGAACTAAGATTTTGCCATTACTCCACTTTTATTTGGCCCTTGTGTCCTTGTTGATGTCGCGTCTGCACCCTTCTGGCATGATAAGAATGTTGGGATGATCTCTAGGCTGTAGATGTTTCCATTGAGATCTGGAGCTAGGATTTTTCCATCACTCCACTTTTATTTGACCCTTGGGTCGTTGATGACGTTGCATCTGCACCCCACTAGAATAAGAAGAACATGGAGATGATCTCTAAGCTATAGATGTTTCCATCGAGATCTGGAGCTAAGAATATGCTATCACTCCACTTTTGTTCGACCCTTGGGTCCTTATTAATGTCGCATCTGCACTGAGAAGGAACGTCTAGCTGGAGCTAGGATTTTTCCATCACTCCTATTTTATTTGACCCTTTGATCTTTGATGACGTTGCATCTGCACCCTACTGGAATGAGAAAAATGCCGAGTTGAACTCTAGGCTGTAGATGTTGCCATTAAGATTTGGAGCTGGGATTTTTCCATCACTCCATTTTGATTTGACCCTTTGGTTCATGTTGACGTCGCATTTACACTGAGAAGGAACATCGAGCTGGAGCTAGGATTTTGCCATTACTGCACTTTTTCTTTGGCTCTTTGGGGCTTTGTCGACACGATATCTGTACTTTTCTAGAGTAAGAGGGGCGTCCAAATAGTCTCTAGACTGTAGATGTGTCATCAAGACTCGGTTCTTCTTTTGACGGAACATAGTAGGAAAATATGGTTCTCTTTCTTTCATTTGTGCCCATAAATTGTATACAAGAGTCAGTATGGAACTACATACAAGGCAGAATTTTTTTTTGCGATACTCTATCATTTCATCTTTTCACATCGTGATTGCCCAATCATTTCAGATATTTATTCGTCGTGCCCTATTATTTCGGCTGTCATTTTTTATTATTTACCCGCTGTTTTTATTGCGCGTTGCCCAAACATTTCGGCTGTTTCATATGCATATTTTTGCTCACTAATTTTTATTGCGAGTTGAGGACTTGGGTCGTGATACCAATCTTGACATCATCGTCACTACAACTGGAATTTTGCTAGGAGCGAATATCATATGCCGTGAGAGGATTTGGAGTTTGACACCTGTTTAGGCATCGGCATCGCTACAACTGGGATATTGCCATGAGTGAATCATCATTTGCCTTTGTTGATTTGAACAAAGATGGCATAGCAAACAGGGTTAGGATCCTGTCGACTAAGGCTTTTGACTTTATGAATCTTAAGGGCCTCATAAAGGTATTTCTCCCTATGAGTCAAGAGGATCTTGTAAGTGTATTTTCTCCTCAGGAATCATGGGGATTCCTAAGTGTGTTTTCTCTTGTATGTCGTAAGGATCTAACAAGAGTATTTTCTCCTTGTAACTCTAAAGGACTTACAAGTGTCATTTACCATATGGGGATATTTCTCGCCATTGGTGGAACTCGGTTAGAACATATTTTGTTCGTGCCCGTGAATTGTATATAAGAGTCAATATCGAACCACTTGTAGGGAAACTTGTGGGATATGATGGCTTAAGAACAGGTTTGGATCGATATAACTTAAGGCTTTTAAATCCCATGAGTCATGAGGGCCTCATAGGGGGAATTCTCCTTACGAGTCGTGAGGATCTCGTAAGCGTAATTTCTCTATAGGAATCGTATCGACTCCTAAGTGTGTTGATCCTTTGTAAGTCGTAAAGATCTCACGCAGGTATTTTCTCCTCACAAGGTCGAGAGGACCTTGCAAGTGCACACATTTTTTTATTTAACAGGTTTGCGCCCTCTCGGGTTTTCACAAACTCGCTTGCAGTCATGCTGTTTTTACTCATAGCGCCCTTTCGAGTTTTCATCCATGCCCATTTGCTCGTGGATATACTGTTTTTTTTCCCCGGTGAAACTCTCGAAAGTAGCTTCGCCACAGGTGACCTATCTGTTTTCCAGTGTGACTTAAGGGGGTGACTTCATTGCTGGAGTAGCAATGTAGTCGGCGGGAACTTAAGTTGCAATCTTCATCGGTAGGACTTCGGTTGCAATTTAGATCTCAAGGCGCATATTAGTTTTAGGGATATTTCAGTCCAACATTCCTATGTTCAGGATGAAGTATTAGTTTAAGGACGTTTAGGTCTAATATTTCCCTATTCGGAGCGAAATGCTAGTTTAGGGATGTTTCGGTCCAACATTTATCATTTAGTCGGGGAGTTACATAACTCATCCCTTCAAATACTTCCTTGCTTAGGCGTTGTTGCCTGGTCATTGTATGATTGGCCACTTCACGCCTTAGGCTATCTTTATCCTCTTGGACTGCTTCATTTATCATCGTATCAATCGGGTTGTTTTTTTGTGAAATACCGGGCACTTTACACGACACTTGCCCCATGCTCATCAATGTCTTCTGACGCTGATGGAGCATATTCTTCATATACGAAGGAACAAGATATCACGTCACTTTTTCTGCTGCGTCTTCTGCTTCCTTAGAAGAATGAACTTGACTTGGGTGCTTTTCCCCTCATCATCCATTTTAGGAGCGGGACATGGCTTATACGTCCCTTCCATGATTTCTGGTTCAATTAGGTTATTCCACTTGATTGTAGAACCCGCTTGTAGGACTCTTAATATTCTTTCTGTTATTTGAAGAAAGGACTACATCACGTAAAGATTCGTCCACCAACGAGCAACATGCCCCCTTCGTATATTTCGGAGGAGTAAGTATTCACATCCTAATCTTTCGAAGGGTAGAACCTGTGTTGTCGCTATTTTGGCGAAAGGTTGCTTCAGAGCTACTCATTTTTTGTTGAGAGTTGGGGACAAACGTCGCCTTCCCTCTACTTTTCATATATCTTCATCGTAAGAGGATGCGTCTTGACCAATCTGATTCAATCGAACCATTTTATTTATGAGCTCTTGGAAAGTCGTCGCTTGAAGAGGGCCATATATGGGATCACTTTTGAATTTGGGTCAAGGGTGGTTATGAATATGTAAGTCCACGTTGCCCACCCCGGTACTTACGGGGAGGCGGAAAACATAATAAAAACGGATTTTTAATGACTTAGGCAACATGGACCTTGCTTGTGAGGATCTTTACTAAACGAAAACTAGCTAAAGTAAACTAACAACTAACTAAGTTGTAGAAAGGTTATACCTTGAGCTCGAACTCCTTCTCTCCTTGCTCGTCGGAATGGTAGAAAGGCCTCACCTTGCTTGTCTTCTTCCGTCAAAGAAGGATCCACCCGAAAGCCTCGACCTTTAGCTTCAACTCCAAGCTAGGAGTAACTAGAGTGCAAGAAATGCTAAGACTTGAACCCTAGAAGTGAGTAGAGAAGATCAAGTGAAGGTTTTTCTCAAGCTTTTTTGTTTCTCAACACATGAGAGGGAGAGAGCTTGAGGGAGAGGATGAGCAAGAGAGAGAAAAGATATGAGAGAATGAATTATTAGTGAGCCATTCTCACTAATATGTGTGTAATATTTTAATTAATTAATTAGCTAGAAAATTGTCATGGTTTAATTAAGAGGTGACCATTATCATTTCATTATTAATGCAAATTGCAAGGATCAAAGAGCATCTTCCAAATGAAATGATCATGGTCAAATTGTCAACTTGGTCAACAAGTCAATGAAGTCAACAGGTCAACAACAACAACCATGCACAATAATTAAGCTAATTATCAATTAACAATAATACACACAAAAGCAACAGGGTTAATAAAATGACAATAGTCATTAACCCTAAACAAGGTCCTCTCCCTCAATCTCAAGCAACTGTGCATACGCACCCGCATTCGTGATCCGAGGAACACGAACACAATGAGAAAAACCAATCTCAAATCATATACTAGGATCCGGCTTAAACCAAAGCCCGCTAGTATAAACTGTCCGGACAGCAAACGTGCACAAGTGCGCGGATGCGAACGAACCCTGTCGCAAAACCATGCGACCTCAACTCATTTTGCCTAAAGGCGAATAGCTCTCTGTGTGGGACTCTAAAGACTCGACACTACGCTGGCAGTGGGTTTAACCATAGACCGCAAGCGGCACTAGCTGTACGTAACGGTCCCCAGGTAGATGTCGACAAGAAGACTGACGAGGTGAACCCCATCTGCACTCCTACTGAGCCTGTATGTGACAGTCTCCGTACAGTCCGGTCTGTTCGTCTGATACATCGCATGGCGGGCCTAGGGGGGCGGTGAACGTCAGTCCCCTAATAGCGGTACAAGTCGTGTCGGAGTGTAGCCCAGAACACCCTGAGATAACACTGGAAGCCTACCAGTATATCTCGCTTGCCCTGGTCAGGGACTACTCGTGTAATGGCTCTCCTGGACACAGCGCGATGTCAACCCCCAATACCGGGAGAGACGAATCCTGTCTAACCATCACTGCCTCCAAGTGCTTCGGGACTGCACCCAAAAACTACCTGTTTGCACGACTCCTCTGAGCCGTGGTAGGGTAGTAATCAAAGTGCAGTGGGAACACACTCGAGGCGAAGTGACAGTGTCAAGTCAGCGGACTAAGCTGTACTCATGTCACCTGGGAACTGATAACTGACGATAGGTATATTACCAACCAACAGTTCCCGACGAGTCCTGTCCAGTGTACTCGTAACCTAACGAGCACCCGCATACTATCCCAAGTACGACGTACTAACGGCTGTGGGACAGACCGTCTCCCACACTGGGATGAGAAGCGCATACGCTAGTCTACTCCGGAGTATCGATGCCCTGTCTCGATAGTCCAACGACCAGGGACCTGTATAAGGATGTGCTTATAGATTACCCAGCTCCCACGAGTGCGAGCGCCATCACAACACTGGTAATCAAGCAAAGATCCTAAGGGCTCTACTAATATGTATACCAGCAATATGCTAAAAGAAACACATGCACATATTAAAGCAGAGAAAAACCAAGTAGCATA
Organism: Agapanthus africanus; assembly: GCA_030015575.1. Classification (NCBI taxonomy): domain Eukaryota; kingdom Viridiplantae; phylum Streptophyta; class Magnoliopsida; order Asparagales; family Amaryllidaceae; genus Agapanthus; species Agapanthus africanus. Next base: position 100,275,690 of record JASDDO010000008.1, read on the forward strand.
CTACCATTTCGAGCAAGATTGTATATACAACTGTGAATATCCCAAGCTTCCATTAAGTAATATACAAACTAGTATGATACAGTAATGGCCTCTAGGGCATATACACTAACAATCTCCCACTTGCACTAAGGCCATGTACTGGCGTATCGAAGACCTATCATCTCGATCAGCCGCTCGAACTGAGTCTGGGGCAAGGCCTTGGTGAATGGATCTGCTGTGTTATCCTCTGATGCAACTCTCCGGACCTCGATCTCCTGGCGATCCACAATCTCCCTGATCAGGTGATACCGCCTTAAGATGTGTCTGGATTTCTGATGGGACCTGGGTTCCTTCGCTAAAGCTATAGCCCCGTTGTTGTCGCAATATAGAGGTATTGGGTCAACAATGGACGGAACCACCTGAAGTTCTTTCAAGAACTTCCTCATCCAGACAGCTTCTTTTGCGGCATCAGATGCAGCGATGTATTCCGCTTCCATAGTCGAGTCAGCAACGGTTTCCTGTTTGGAGCTCTTCCAACACACCGCCCCTCCATTGAGGGTAAAGACAAAACCCGACATGGACTTGGAATCATCCTTGTCACTCTGGAAGCTAGAGTCAGCAAAGGCCTCAATCTGCAGGTCTTTTCCGCCATACACCAAGAACATCTCCTTAGTCCTTCTCAGGTACTTGAGAATGTTCTTTACTGCTATCCAATGTTTCTCCCCAGGGTTTGACTGATACCTGCTTACCACACTCAGTGCATAAGCCACATCCGGTCTGGTACACAACATCGCATACATTATAGAGCCTACCGCAGAAGCGTAGGGTATAATAGACATGCGATCCCTCTCCAAATCATTCTTGGGAGACATCTCTTTAGAGAGGGTGATCCCGTGACAAGCCGGTAGATTACCGCGCTTGGAATCTTCCATACTGAATCTCTTCAGTATGGTGTCGATGTACCTGGACTGTGAGAGTCCTAATATCCTCTTGGATCTGTCACGGTAGATCCGGATACCCAGAATGTATGAGGCATCACCCAGGTCTTTCATGGAGAACCTGTGTGACAAGAACCCCTTGACAGATTGTAGCATAGGAATGTCATTTCCTATTAAGAGAATGTCATCCACGTATAAAACGAGGAATACTACAGTTCTCGCTACAAATCTACAATAGATGCATGGTTCATCTGGATTTTTGATAAAGCCAAATTCTTTGACCGTCTCATCAAAACAGATGTTCCAACTCCGCGATGCCTGCTTGAGTCCATAAATGGACTTGAGCAACTTGCACACCTTTCCGCTGCTCCCACCCTGAATGAAACCCTCTGGCTGGTCCATATAGACACACTCCTCTAAATGACCATTTAGAAAAGCTGTCTTTACGTCCATCTGCCAAATCTCATAATCGTGGAAAGCAGCGATGGCAAGAAGGATCCGAATGGATTTCAGCATAGCTACTGGAGAAAAGGTTTCGTCATAGTCCAAACCAGGTCGCTGACGAAAACCCTTTGCTACCAGTCTAGCTTTATAGGTCTCAACCTGTCCATCTACACCAATCTTCCTTTTGAAGATCCACTTGCATCCTACGGGTTTTACCCCGTCTGGAGCAATGTCCAACGTCCATACTTTGTTGGTGTACATGGACTCCATCTCGGTCCGCATTGCATCCAGCCATTTTACCGAGTCGACGCTCTGAATGACTTGCTGGAAGCTAGTAGGCTCATCACAATCTATGATGCAGTCCTCTCTATCCCCGTCAATAAGAAAACCGTAGTACCTCTCGGGCGGATGAGACTGCCTACTACTCCTGCGGAGTGGCGTAGGAATGTCCTGTTCTTTTGAACCTTCTGGTTCCACTAAGCTTTCAGTAATAGTTTGTGGTTCTGGAATTTCTTCCAGTTCTATTGCGCTCCCACTTATTTCTTTTTCTAAAAACTGATGTTCCAGAAAATGGGCATTACGAGAAACAAGGACTTTTTGTTCCTCTGCGTAATAGAAAAGATACCCCCTGGAGTTCTTTGGGTATCCCACAAACTTGCACAGTACTGAGCGTGCCTTGAGCTTGTCCGTATGCTGCTTTTTGACATAAGCTGGACATCCCCAAATCTTCAAGTATTGAAGATAGGGTTTCTTCCCAATCCATAACTCATATGGTGTGGTAGGTACAGTCTTAGTGGGAACACGGTTCAAAAGATATGCAGCTGTTTCTAGTGCATATCCCTAGAACGATCGCGGTAACTCAGCGTTACTCATCATGGACCGTACCATATCCAATAGGTTCCGGTTCCGTCTCTCCGATACACCGTTATGTTGCGGAGTGTATGGAGGAGTAAGCTGAGAGAGAATTCCATTCTCTTTTAAGTGATTCAGGAATTCGGCACTTAAGTATTCTCCTCCTCGATCCGATCTTAGGATCTTGATACTTTTGCCGGTTTGTTTTTCTACTTCACTCTTATATTCCTGGAACTTATCAAAAGCTTCGGATTTATGCTTCATTAAGAAGATATGTCCGAATCTTGAGAAATCATCCGTAAAAGTAATGAAGTAAGAAAAACCGCTTCGCGCATGTGTAGACATTGGACCGCACACGTCGCTGTGTACGAGTCCCAAGAGCTCGCTCGCTCTTTCTCCGTGTCCAGAAAACGGAGCCTTTGTCATCTTTCCTTTGAGACAGGATTGACAAGTTGCATACGATTGATATTCGAACGGATCCAAATATCCTTCAGTATGTAACTTAGTCAATCTTCTCTCATTGATGTGACCCAGTCTACAATGCCATAAGAAAGTTTTATTAATTTCTGGAGACTTTCTTTTGTGTGTATTCTGGATATTGAAAAACTGCGGTTGGTTTAAAACGTATATTCCGTTGTTCAATGTACCTGACCCAATCAAAACTTGATTAAGGTGAATGTTCACTACATTACTTACAAATGCAAATTCATAACCTTCTTTAGATAATAAAGATGCAGAAATGATATTACAGGTTGCATTTGGTACATAATAACAACTACGCAAAACTAAAAAGTGTCCATCAGATAATCCCAGGTGATAGTCCCCCACGGCCTCTGCATCCATGCTAGCACCGTTCGCAACTCTGAGGGTCATGTCACCTGCCTTCAAAACTCTATGCTTTCTCAACGCCTGCAAAGAATTACAGATATGAGATCCTGATCCGGTATCCAATACCCAGGATGTAGAGTTTATTGATAGACAGTTTTCAATAACATACACACCTGAAGCTGAAGCTGCAACTCGCTTCAAATCCTGTGTTCTGGCTTTCCAAGCCTTGCAATCCTGTTTCCAGTGACCACTTTTGTGACAATAGAAGCATTCTTCCTTCCCCACCATCTTCCCCGCTACTTTTGTTGCTTTACCCTTTCCCTTCGTATCCACTCTACCGACACCGCCTCTTGGTTTGGCGGGGGCTTTCTTCTTCTTGCCCTTGGCTTTCGCCCTGGACCTAGAAGAGGAAGATCCTCCTACAAACAAAGTGGATGTCTCCCTACCCTTCTGTAGGGTGCCCTCAGCAGTCCTCAACATGTTCAGAAGTTCGGCAAGTTCAACCTCCTTTCCTTGCATGTTGAAGTTAAGAACGAACTGGGCGTAAGTGGAAGGAAGGGACTGGAGAATCAAATCGGTATAGAGTTCATTCTCCAATGTGGTCCCAAGGTCCGCGAGCTCCTCTATGTAGCCGATCATCTTAAGCACGTGGTCCGCTACCGATGATCCGACGGCCAACCTTGCCGAAAAAAGCTTCTTCGACACTTCGTATCTAGCGATACGAGACTGCTCTCCATACAATTCTTTTGTATGGAGAAATATGGACTCTAGGTCCATATTCTCGTGCCTCCTCTGATGTTCATTGTCCATCGAGGCTAGTACGAGGCATCTGGCCCTCGCGCAATCTATCTCCCATGTCTTACGGATTTCTACATCCGCGACGCTGGAGGTGGGACCTGGGACAGGGGGAGCTTTGGTGGTAAGTATATACCCCAGCTTGTCATAAGTGATCGCCATCTTGACATTCCTGAGCCAATCTTTGTAGTTTGACCCTGTCAATATATTTTTATCTAACAGTAACTTAAGTCCGGTCATGTTGAATGGTCGCTGCAATTAGGAGAGAGAAAATAAACACTTTAGCATGATGCTCTTGCAAGTTTAGAGTGGTTTTTAGTTTGTCTAAACTGGATGGCTCCCACTGTTTCTCGAATCCCTTCTCAAACCATAAAGAAAAGGATTAGCCGGGATCATTCTCACCGTACAATACTTGCTTAACCGTTCAGCCAGGCCAGTGTCGGTACTTCGAGGGAGGTTTTCCAACGCTTTCGCGAAGTTCCTTAATTAAGTAACCTCTTTTCCCTGTGGGCGTAACCCCGCTAACACCTTTCTAGGCACCTACTAGGTTTATAGCATTGATCGTTAAGTGAGAGTTTTCCCGAGGAATAGCATATACTCACAGTAGGATCGGGATCCAAATATCATCGCGTGATAAAACCGAAGGAATCCTACCAGAATCATCACACTCCAAATGGTATGCAACGCTAGCAAGTTTCAGTACTTATGAAACTCCCGATGTGGATTTTTGCCCCATGCTCTTATGACCTTGGTGTGAGGTCAAAATGTCATAAGTCACATGTCAAGTTCTTCCCATCATTATCCTGGTTAATTTGAACCCACCCGTACCTACCCTTGACGTAGGCCAAAATGGCAGTACGACTGTCTCAAATCAACGCATTCTATCTATGCAACGGATAAATATCCGGCAGCTACCAATCACTATGCCTTGGCGTGAGGTCAAAATACATAGCTTGAATACTACCGAATATTTAACCGAAATGATGGAGGGCTACGGATGGTTTTGGCGAAACCGTGAACGTAGTGAACTTGATATAATCGATGGAACGAGATAGCTTTTAAAAAGAGTGGTTCAAGCTCCGCGTTTAAAAGTTTAGTTTTGAAAAGAACCGAGTGGTTTTCAAAGTGTTCCAATCGACTTTTACTTGGTTTATTTCTTGCATTAGTTCTTTTAATGCGTCCCATCATTTAATCCTACCATTGCAGAAAACAACCAAAATATGACGTACGCTTATGCCATTCGCATTCGCCACGGGGCCCCGTCATCACCCGTTAGGTTACTTAACTAACGACAGAGCGGGGGCTGGGCTAGCGCGGCTGTAAAACATAAGCAACGCCTAAATAGTTATTATATATAAATATATAGCAATGATAGACATTACAGATCACAGATGAATACATTGGATATACTAGGAATCCGCAATGCGTTCGAGCCTGCAACGTAAAGCGGATTACACGGTCGCGGTGAATAGCCAATACCCCACCCAAGACCCCTACGGGTGCGGCAAACTACCCGCCAAGCACCCGAAGCGAAGCAACCTCCCTCACCACCGTGAGTAGGCCACTCGGCACTTCGAGATACCCGGTAGTTTGTGCACCCCCTCCATGGGTCTATCCTAGGAGCAAAAACAGTAAAAAGAATTATACAATGACGGCTACAACCCCGACCCGGTTGTGCGGCCATACAAAGAATATTATTACATCAATTTACATGTTACAAATGAATGAAAGAAAAACAACGCTCATCTCACATCCACCCCGGCCATTCACCCGCGACAATCCAATCCATTCATATCCACAAACCAATAACAATTACAGAGATGTATAACCCCGACTAATCGACTTATAGCGATTAGCCGACGTTCAATACATACAAGCATCACAGATATAACCGATGTAGTTAAAGTGTAGTGAAGTTCCGAAAAATACGGATTTATAGGCCCCCAAAAGTAAATTTTAGTTCTGGAAAATCTGGGCACATATAACATATCCTAAAAATCCCAATACCAACACAGAAACATACTGCACCAAAAACGATGCAGAGAGGGGACAAGACGGCCGCGCTTCCGCGGCAGGAGCTTCCTCTTGCCGCGGATCCGCGCTCCTCTGATCTCCTCTCTGGTTCGTATTTGGTGGTTTTTCACACAAAACCCTGAGATAATTTTTGGTATATAACAAATGTCATTTTGACCAGAGAAAAAATTAACAGAAACTTGGGTTTTGCAAAGTTTGGTTTTTGGATTTTCCGGTTTCGAAACTTCGTTACACTTCACTACCTAGCTAGTTTGAGTTTAGTTAGGCTCTGATACCACTGTAAGTCCACGTTGCCCACCCCGGTACTTACGGGGAGGCGGAAAACATAATAAAAACGGATTTTTAATGACTTAGGCAACATGGACCTTGCTTGTGAGGATCTTTACTAAACGAAAACTAGCTAAAGTAAACTAACAACTAACTAAGTTGTAGAAAGGTTATACCTTGAGCTCGAACTCCTTCTCTCCTTGCTCGTCGGAATGGTAGAAAGGCCTCACCTTGCTTGTCTTCTTCCGTCAAAGAAGGATCCACCCGAAAGCCTCGACCTTTAGCTTCAACTCCAAGCTAGGAGTAACTAGAGTGCAAGAAATGCTAAGACTTGAACCCTAGAAGTGAGTAGAGAAGATCAAGTGAAGGTTTTTCTCAAGCTTTTTTGTTTCTCAACACATGAGAGGGAGAGAGCTTGAGGGAGAGGATGAGCAAGAGAGAGAAAAGATATGAGAGAATGAATTATTAGTGAGCCATTCTCACTAATATGTGTGTAATATTTTAATTAATTAATTAGCTAGAAAATTGTCATGGTTTAATCAAGAGGTGACCATTATCATTTCATTATTAATGCAAATTGCAAGGATCAAAGAGCATCTTCCAAATGAAATGATCATGGTCAAATTGTCAACTTGGTCAACAAGTCAATGAAGTCAACAGGTCAACAACAACAACCATGCACAATAATTAAGCTAATTATCAATTAACAATAATACACACAAAAGCAACAGGGTTAATAAAATGACAATAGTCATTAACCCTAAACAAGGTCCTCTCCCTCAATCTCAAGCAACTGTGCATACGCACCCGCATTCGTGATCCGAGGAACACGAACACAATGAGAAAAACCAATCTCAAATCATATACTAGGATCCGGCTTAAACCAAAGCCCGCTAGTATAAACTGTCCGGACAGCAAACGTGCACAAGTGCGCGGATGCGAACGAACCCTGTCGCAAAACCATGCGACCTCTACTCATTTTGCCTAAAGGCGAATAGCTCTCTGTGTGGGACTCTAAAGACTCGACACTACGCTGGCAGTGGGTTTAACCACAGACCGCAAGTGGCACTAGCTGTACGTAACGGTCCCCAGGTAGATGTCGATAAGAAGACTGAAGAGGTGAACCCCATCTGCACTCCTACTGAGCCTGTATGTGACAGTCTCCGTACAGTCCAGTCTGTTCGTCTGATACATCGCATGGCGGGCCTAGGGGGCGGTGAACGTCAGTCCCCTAATAGCGGTACAAGTCGTGTCGGAGTGTAGCCCAGAACACCCTGAGATAACACTGGAAGCCTACCAGTATATCTCGCTTGCCCTGGCCAGGGACTACTCGTGTAATGGCTCTCCTGGACACAGCGCGATGTCAACCCCCAATACCGGGAGAGACGAATCCTGTCGAACCGTCACTGCCTCCAAGTGCTTCGGGACTGCACCCAAAAACTACCTGTTTGCACGACTCCTCTGAGCCGTGGTAGGGTAGTAATCAAAGTGCAGTGGGAACACACTCGAGGCGAAGTGACAGTGTCAAGTCAGCGGACTAAGCTGTACTCATGTCACCTGGGAACTGATAACTGACGATAGGTATATTACCAACCAACAGTTCCCGACGAGTCCTGTCCAGTGTACTCGTAACCTAACGAGCACCCGCATACTATCCTAAGTACGACGTACTAACGGCTGTGGGACAGACCGTCTCCCACACTGGGATGAGAAGCGCATACGCTAGTCTACTCCGGAGTATCGATGCCCTGTCTCGATAGTCCAACGACCAGGGACCTGTATAAGGATGTGCTTATAGATTACCCAGCTCCCACGAGTGCGAGCGCCATCACAACGCTGGTAATCAAGCAAAGATCCTAAGGGCTCTACTAATATGTATACCAGCAATATGCTAAAAGAAACACATGCACATATTAAAGCAGAGAAAAACCAAGTAGCATACTACCATTTCGAGCAGGATTGTATATACAACTGTGAATATCCCAATCTTCCATTAAGTAATATACAAACTAGTATGATACAGTAATGGCCTCTAGGGCATATACACTAACAGAATATTCCCATGGCTGGAGCTTCTTCGATGCGCTGCTCGCATTTATACCAGAGATTTCACCATCGGGTAATATATTGAACCCAAGTCTCATTTGGTCTAACCCTTTCATTGACCAACATCGTTACGGTAGTGCGTTTATTCACACTAGCGAATCTCTGACAGAAGAGCATCTCCATCTTGTCGAAGGTATTCACGGAGTCATTTAGGAGTTCCGCATACCATTCGAACGTAATTCCCTCCAGACTGTTGATGAAATGTCGGAGGAGCGGTATATCATTTCCTCCAGTGTTGCCGCACATGGATTTAAAACGCGCGATGCGCTGGCGAGGATTCCCGGTTCTATTGTATATATGAACGTCGGAAATATATATTCTGGCGGGTACTGTACTTGATCATAGCAAGCTGGATACAGTCGACCAGTCTTGATCGACCTATTTGCAGCTTCACTGGCATAGTGTGTTTTGATTTGCTGAGCGATATATGCTTCCGGCTTTGCTTTTGGTTTTATTTCCTCTTTAGTCGTTGCTAGGGCTTGTGGAAGATTTAAAGTGTCACCTTTGTCATTAAGAGTGACTACCGGCGGTTCATCTACCAGTGGTTCTGATTGAACCATCCTTTCAGCCATATTTTGGATCAGAAAGGCCATGTGGTTCATTTAAGCGGACATCGTTGCCGCTTCTTCATCTCTCTTTTTGAGAGCTCGCTTCAGAAAATCAATATCCGACTCCTGCCCTGTCTTTTCTTCGGGTGCGTCTTCGGGGTTTGCCTTAGGAAGTGGACTTGTAAGTGTTGCCGCCTGAGCAAGCATCTCCTACAGCTTATCATATTGTTGCTAAGCCTTTGTCAAAGACCTAGTATGCGGCCTGTGACTAGTAGAATCACGACCTTCATCTTTGGAGTTCACCATGTAGACTATATGGACTGCCATGCATCCAGGCTTAGGGCGTTTGGAACTTTAGCCTCTGGATTTTGCCTCAGGCTTTTGAGCTTTATCTGGCCTTTCTTTTTTATGAGAAACCGCTTTAGGAGGAACCGTCAGAGCCGCCTTGGGATGAATCCCCTTATATTTGGAAGGGGAGTTATCAAAGTTTGGTTGAAGTTTAGAGGAAGAGCCACGGACGACGACTGAGTCCTTCACCTGCTTCCACACCTTATATATAGATGGGGAAGTTCTTTTAGGGAGCGAATTGTTTTCTGCTCTCCTTAGATTTCCGTGGGTTGCGGAGACTTTTTCAATACCGCGATAGGGTAATTTTGTCCGACCCTTCGCAGTAGTTCAAACTTGTTCTCGGTTGGAATAGCAGTATTCACCATCAGAGTTGGAATCAACTTGGATGGAGAATTGCCCCCAGCGTGTCTTATTCGACGCCCATATTGACGTCGATCATATCTTATGACCGGAGTTTCATCAATCTCAGGAATTTGCTGAGCTTGCCCCATGTTTTCTTTCAGAGCATGAATATTATGCCCCCTGTGTTGACCTTAGTCTTTGGCAGGAGCTAGCTGTTTGGAGACCGATGTCGTCAGTAAAGCTGAAGTTAGAGAAGCCAGCCTATGGAAGACAGGCTTCTTTTAGGCTTCTTCCTTCGGCATTGAGGCACTGAGGGTAAGAGGCGGGACCATCGGCCTAAAGAAAAGCCCGTTCATTTCTTGAAGAGCCGGATAGCGGAGACTTGAGGCTACAAGTGGCCCATATTTGACTCCACCAGATGTGACAGAGCCTGAGTTGCTATGAGTGGAAGAAAACGCCATTCTACATAGAGAACAAACGCCAGTTTCAGTATCCCATCACCCAAGGGCAACTACAGATATATATATATACCTCGATTTTTGTTCACAAAAAAACACGACACATGAAGTGTGGAGTGGAAAGAGGAAGAGATCCTACCGGACGTTCCAGAATCTGTTTACCGCCGAAGACTGGACCAAGATGCGGAGACATCGAGCCAAAATACGGGGGCGGATGCTATTTGGAACATATCCGTCCACCTATCCGAAAATGCCAAGTTGATTTATGGCAACGTATATCGGAGGTTTGGATAGATGCGACCGTTGCTACAGACTTTATCAGATCCCCTCTCATTTGAGGGGTTTTTGATTGTGGGGGTGCTTTTCCCTGCAGGCGCAGGCCCCTACAGTTAATTACGTTATTGCGTTGCGATAATAATTTTCTCATGCTCCAGTAGACCACTTCGTATCGTGATATATATTTTGTTTATTATGGTTGCCCGTGGATTGTATAAGGGGGTCAATATGGAGACCAGCCATAGGGCCAAACATATATTAGTTTAAGGACATTACGGTCCAACATTCCCGTGTTTGGGACGAATATTAATTTAAGGACATTTCGGTCCAACATTCCCGTGTTTGGGATGAATATTAGTTTAAGGACATTTTGGTCCATAATTCTCGTGTTTGAGATGAAGAAGTTGTTGATTGTTGGGACCCGCCACCTCTCTGAAAATGTTGAGGAATTACAACGACATATATCAGAGGTGTGGAAGGATGTACCCTTGAACCAAATCCCATATATGAGGGAAGAGAACATGGTGGATCTAAGGATCGTTAGTCTTGTATGAGACTAAGATTAACTTAGAAGACATGGGATGCAGATCATTAGTCATATATGAGACTAAGATCAGCTTGAATATCATTGATGAAAGATCATTAGTCGTATCTGGGACTAAGATCAACTTAGATATCATGAGCATATAAGCTCAGTTGATTTGAAATCAAAGAAGAAGCTTGAGCTTTACAGACTTAGTCAATTTGGGTTAAGATTGGGTTTCTATACCACCCAGCAGTGCTAAGCACTCGGTCACGTAGCGCTTATGTGAATATCATGTGAGGCACTTAGTCTCTGGCATTTTTCAAGCGCTCACGTATATGGCACGTGAAGCATGATTCCTTTCTTATGGGCGTTCACGTGTATGATGACCCGGAAATGGTATGTGACTGGAACTTGAATCATGTGAAGTCTATAGGACCCCACCGTAACCCAAGTTAGCCGAAAACCAGGAATCCAAATCTTTTTAGGAAAATAGTGGAGGTGAAGTTTTGAAAAGGGTTATAAATGAAATCAAGTTCCTCTTTTAAAGTATAAGTAATGTTTATAGAAATACAAGTGGATGTATACTAAAATTTGAAAATGTTTTCGTCATTTGAAATTTGGGAAGCACCTCCTTTATAAATTTGATCAAAATAGTATATAAATAATAATAATATTGGCATCCCCAAGTGGGAGCTAGATTTTTGCCAATCAGTTGAAACACAGCCACGCAAGTAAGTATATACGATGCCCAAGGCGAAGGTCAACTCAGAAAAGAAGTAAAGAAAACCAAAACATCCTGAACTCAAATATAAAGAATATATACAAGTCTCTTCACTAAATCAAAAGAATATACAACTGGTCTCTAAGTCTACCAAATATACATAGTCTGGTTGATGGAGCTTTTAACTAGATTACAACAGAAAAAATATACAATGATGGTTACGATCTATAGTGTAATCCACCTACCGAGCAAACCACCCAAAAGAAGCAATGTGCCAGCAAGCCGCTACTGATCCGAATGGTCGATCCTGTAAGAAGGCTGTGGCACAATGGGGGTGAGTTGCCAACTCGTCAGTAGAAGATATCATCAAGTAGAAATCGAAAGTATAACGATCTCCCAGGTCATACTGTAATATAATAATATCATACCGTATGGTATCGAAGGTGATCGTGTATACATATGTATATAAATATATAATATCGTGCATGTATCAATGTGTGGTACCACATCATCTGTGTCATATATATATATATATATATATATATATATATATATATATATATATCATCCAACGTGTGTCCATCAACGACACATTAAAATCATCATAAAATCCTGAGTGCCCAGCATCGACACTCGAAATCATCATAAATACCATGTCCAGTATCGATATGTAAATCATCATATCTCAGGCGCCGTCTCATCGGATCGGCCCTCATACCTCAGGCACCATCTTATCAGACATGTCCTCATATCTATCTATCTTATATCACTCTAGTCGGTATCCTCCGGATATCCACCAAGTCCAATACTGTCACCGGTAGGTAGTGTTCCCCTGCCAGGCTTAACGCTTTTCTATACGATCTTCTTGCCCCGGGGTACCGTACCGGGTCCACCATACATCCGCAATCGGTTTCTCTCCCTGTCTCGATTCAGATAATAATCATAGCTCATGTCACTCCCCGCTTCCCGGCGTACGGAGGCGTGACAGGCACGCAGCGTATTTACTCAGAAATAAATACATTAAGCGTAAATAAGCAATATATAAAATGCACAAGAATTGACAAGAGATATAAAATGAACAACAACTTTTATTAACATTCATCTTTACAATACACTTCTTTGAAAAGGAAAGTACAAAGACATAAAGCAATGTCTAAACAGTGGCATATGAAATAAAAAGTAAGTACAAGGAAAAGCTAGAAGTCCCGCTGCTCGGTGAACTGGTCCACGTCTTCCTGGCTAGGCTCGATCTCGAGAGAGTCCGGTCCTCCTGACGCACATTCCAAAGAAAGAAATACAGGAATGTCGTCAGCAAACTAGCACTCGGTAAGTCCCAAAAGAGAGAAAGGAATAGTACAAGTAATATGGAAGGAAACCGTTAAGTTATACATGTATCAGTTTATTATTCTAACATAGTTGTTTGTAGCTTGGTACAAAAGGTATCAGTGTATATGAAAGGAGTCCAACTTGCTCTATGGACTAAGGTAACATATAGTTTAAGGCCCCGTCAAAATCCATGGGACAACGGCACGAGAGTTCATGTAGGTGTATTTTAGTGGCCATCTCCTTCTACTTATAATACATTCCATACCAATCTACCCCGTTAACCCCATATAATGTTTTATATAGATTATAATTATCAGACTTGCCGAGAACATAGATACAAGTTGTTCATGTAATCAGATTTAGGATGTAAACAAGTAGTCATAGTCAAGTTATAACCATGATTCGGTTAGGTCAAGTCAAGTCATGTTTGCATATTGATATGGTTCTGGTATTCAGGTTCAACTATACATGTTAGAGTTTGGATTCATGTTTGAATTGGATTCTGGTTTGAGTTTGCAAGTTTGATTTAGACTCAGACTTGAGTGAGACACTTATAACTGATTTGGATCCTGAATTAGATTCGGGAGTTATTGGTAACTGTTGTATATGGACGACATGATTTATGCATTTTTCCTAGAAAATTACCATTGATAACACCGTTAAGTTTTCTACTTTAAATAGGCAAGCACTCACTTTCTCCGGCTCCCTGAAGCTCAAGAGAATTGATCCCGCTTAAACCTATATTTACTAAAGTCCTTAACAGTGTTTTATATAGCTCGAGGGAGTTTTATGAAAAATATTTTTAACATATAGTTTCAAAATAAGCTCGAGAAATTAATTATATTATTTAGGGTTTTCATGAATGTGAATTTTAGAGATTTGAGGTATTTTAGTGATAATTAGCTTAACTTGAATAGTTCATGGTATTTTACTTTAATCTTGTCTTGTATTGATATCTTGATGGTATTTTGATGAAACTTGAAATTCTTTTATTTAAAAAAAATATAAGTTATTATATTTTGAAAATATATGGATTTGTAATATTTATATAATTATTAAAAATTAATTTTGATTATTAGGTAGAAAATTTCGTTTTTCTTAAAAATCGTATTAAAAACCTTTCGAAATCGAATACTCCGTGAGGAGGTCTACATCTCGCTCTACTAGCCCAAAGATGTGCGATAATCCGCACCATCCAATAGCGGATCCCCTTCAGAGGGTTGTAGAGGCACAATCGCAAAGGGATTTTAGACACAATCTAAAAGAAAATCGTTTTTTTATAGTACATGGTATTTTAATGAAATATATTGTATTCGCCGCAAAGATAGGTTCAAAGAGAATCGTGCTATGGAAACCATGTGTGTTTGTGAGAGGGAGGTCAATACATCGTGAAGTTTTATAAAGGTATGATTAACAAAAAATACTAAAAGAGATATATGTGAAGTTCATGGTATTTTAATGTAAAAGCTAAATTAATGTTATATTTCATGATATTTTTTGAGTGAGAGTTATTCTAAACATTAGTTATATGATTACAAATATGGTGTAAGAATATGGATGAAAAGTATGTAAGAAAGATGAACTTTTTACGGTTTAGAATAAAAGGTCGGTGTTAACTCCACTTACCGACATGTTTGGAAAAAAATAACTTTTCAAGAAGAAAGAGAGGGATAGGGAGGGACTTACGAGTGAATTATTTTAAGGAGAGGTAGAAGAAGATAGATTGGTAGTCGGGGCGTCGTGAGGTCGCCTGAATAGTCTCGATTCCTCGCCGGAAGTTGGTCGTTGGCTAACTCCACTTATACTCTTCTTGTACTTAGAAAACTTTGAGAATTTTAGCTATAATTTTCAGAATGAGGAAGGGCTAGGATATGGGATAGTATTTATAGTATGGAATTAGGGTTTTAGGATTAAAAGAGTGAATTAAAATGCATTCAAATATAATAAATTGGGGAATTGAGGGGTCTCTGTTTGATTGCAGAGTAATCAAATAGTGCAGGGGTAATGGGGGTAGGCTAAGGGACTTGTATGCAAAGCACGGGGCCTATTGCCCTCGGTTGGACCGTCGGCGCCGGTGGAAATGAAGATCTCGCCGGTCGTTTTGGTGAGTTAGGCCGGTGGATCTTGGAGGTTTAGATACAGGGGAAATATAGAGTGATATCCAAAGATTGAAAAGATGTGAAAATGATTGGGATTTACCAGTGATAACTTGGCTAGTGGCTTCGGCTTCCTCAACCGTCATGTTGAAAGCCTGACGTTGTGGTATATTCCTCCTTGTTGGAGGCACATTCCTCTATCCCTAGGGCATGTTTCTCTGCTCTTAAAGCATGTTCCTCTGGGCCAGATGGAATTGACCAGGAGGCTGTATCGGAGGTCATGTGGAGGTGGTGCAGGCAGAGAAAAACAAGGTGCAGGAGCCTGGATAGCTGGTCGCTGCGGAACTGTGATTGTTGGTTGGGGTGCTGGATCTGGGTTGAGTCGATATGGAAAAGCTCCAATGGCGTGAGTGGATGCGCCACAAACTAAACACAGGCCATTCACATGCCTGCAGTCTTTCGCCAGGTGTCCATTCCTCTTGCAATAGAAGAAAAAGTCTGGACTTGGCTGGTAAAATGTTCTTCCCGGTCTCCTGGGTGCCAATGTTGTCCTGGAAGAGGCTCCTCCTGCCATATGAGTGGTAGTGCATTTCATACCGGCGGTCTGAGATTTGCCCTTCTTCTTCACAACTGCCTCATAGCGTCGGGCAGCCTTCAGAGCAAAATCATGGGTTGGGAAATCTCCTATAGCTAGTGCAGCTTGGATCTCCGGGTCTAACCCTTGCTGAAATCGTCTTGCCCTAATCTCAGCAGTCGGAATCAGGTGCGCCGCGAACCTGTTACGGTCTTGTGTTAGCAGTGTAATATGTGATATCAGGAAATTGAGACATATCTTTCCTGCTAAGCATGGTAAACTCAGTATCGTATTCATCCACGGATTTTTTCTACATTGAGCCTTGTTGTAAGTGGATGAACTGTTGTTCCATGTTGAAACTGGCAGTCTCAGGGAAGTATTTCACGTCGAACATATCGCAAATTGTCCTCCATTCAATCGGTTGGGCGAGTCGTCTTTTTTCAGCCTTCCACCAGACTCTAGTGTTATCTGTTAGTTGAGCTTCGCATCTCTCACCCAAATAATCTCTTGCACTTGTGCTGCTGCTAGGTCGTCTTCTATTGACTGAGCCCATTCTTCTGCCTCCAGTGGGCTCTCTTTCCTAGAGAAATGCTTCGGGTTCAGTGCCCGAAATTGCTAGACTCCGGGTGCTTCGACCTCTGGACGATGCATGAGGATAGTAGTCTGCTGCTGCTGACCCTCCAGGAGGCTCTTGATTGACTCAAGTATACCTTTTGCTCGTTGATGGGAGCGGCAACGGTAGGTGGCGGTGATAGAGAAGGTGGTGGGGTGTTGCCATTGATGTTGGTACTCATGTTGTTCGGTGAATTCATGACCTTGATAGAAAAAGAAAGGTTAGAATAGATTCAAGGAATTTGAAATGTAAAGAATGTATAGTTGCAGATTCTTATAATTCTTGTGATATATATTGCTTAAGATTCCATGCAGAATTGACCTGCACGGGCCGCCCACAAAACCTGTCACGCCCCGCTTCCCGGCGTACGGAGGCGAAGGCGTGGCAGGCACGCGACGTATTTACTCAGAAATAAATACGTTAAGCGTAAATAAGCAATATATAAAATGCACAAGAATTGAAAAGAGATATAAAATGAACGACAACTTTTATTAACATTCATCTTTACAATACACTGCTTTAAAAAGGAAAGTACAAAGATATAAAGCAATGCCTAAATAGTGGCATATGAAATGAAAAGTAAATATAAGGAAAAGCTAGAAGTCCCGCTGCTCGGTAAACTGGTCCATGTCTTCCTGGCTAGGCTCGATCTCGAGAGAGTCCGGTCCTCCTGATGAACATTCCAAAGAAAGAAATACAGGAATGTCATTAGCGAACGAGCGCTCGGTATGTCCCAAAAGAGAGAAAGGAATAGTACAAGTAATGTGGAAGGAAACTGTTAAATTATACATGTATCAGTTTATTATTCTAACGTAGTTGTTTGTAGCTTGGTACAAAAGGTATCAGTGTATACGAGAGGAGTCCAACTTGCTCCGTGGACTAAGAGAAAATGTAGTACAATGCCTCGTCAAAACCTACGGGACAACGACACAAGAGTTCATGTTAGTGTCTTTTAGTGACCATCTCGTTCCACTTCTAATACATTCCGTACCAATCTACCTCGTTAACCCCGTGTAATGTTTTATATAGATTATAATTATCAAACTTGCCGAGACCATGGATATAAGTTGTTCATGTAATCAGGTTCAAGATGTAAACAAGTAGTCATGTAGTCAAGTTATAGCCATGGTTTGGTTCGGTCAAGTCATGTTTGCATGTTGATATGGTTCTGGTATTCAGGTTCAGATTCAAGTATACATGTTAGAGTTTGAATTCATGTTTCAATTAGATTGTGGTTTGATTTTGAATTCAAGTTTGATTTAGACTCAGACTTGAGTGAGACACTTCTAACTGAATTTGATCCTGAATTAGATTCGGAAGTTATCGGTAACTGCTGCACATGGACGGCAGGATTTATGTCTTTTTCCAAGACAATTACCATTGATAACACCGTTAAGTTTTCTACCTTAAATAGGCAATCACTCACTTTCTCCGGCTCCCTGACGATCAAGAGAATTGATCCCTCTTAAACCTATATTTACTAAAATCCTTAACAATGTTTTATATAGCTCGAGGGGGTTTTATGAAAAATATTTTTAACATATAGTTTCAAAATAACCTCAAGGAATTAATTATATTATTTAGGGTTTCCATGAATGTGAATTTTAGAGATTTGAGGTATTTTAGTGATAATTAGCTTAACTTGAATAGTTCATGGTATTTTACTTTAATCTTGTCTTGTATTGATATTTTGATTGTACTTTTATGAAACCTGAAATTCTTTTATTTAAAAACATATAAGTTATTATATTTTGAAAA
Organism: Agapanthus africanus; assembly: GCA_030015575.1. Classification (NCBI taxonomy): domain Eukaryota; kingdom Viridiplantae; phylum Streptophyta; class Magnoliopsida; order Asparagales; family Amaryllidaceae; genus Agapanthus; species Agapanthus africanus. The sequence goes on from JASDDO010000008.1 coordinate 100,293,519, forward strand.
TATATGGATTTTTAATATTTATATAATTATTAAAAATTAATTTTGATTATTAAGTAGAAAATTTTGTTTTTCTTAAAAATCATACTAAAACCCCTTTCGAGACTGAATGCTCCGTGAGAAGGTCCGCATCTCGCTCTACTAGCCTAAGAATGTGCGATAATCTGCACCATCCAATAACGGGTCTCTTAAAGAGGTTGTAGAGGCACAATCACAAAGAGATTTTAAATACAATATAAAAGAAAACCGTTTTCTATAGTAAATGGTAATTTAATGAAATATATTGTATTCGCCGCAAAGATAGGTTCAAAGAGAATCGTGCTATGGAAACCATGTGTTTTTGTGAGAGGTAGGTCATTACCTCGTGAATTTTTCTAAAGGTATGATTAACAAAAAATACTAGAAGAGATATATGTGAAGTTCATGGTATTTTAATGTAAAAGTTAAATTAAGGTTATGTTTCATGATATTTTTTGAGTGAAAGTTATTCTAAACATTAGTTATATGATTACAAACATGGTGTAAGAATATGAACGAAAAGTATGTAAGAAAAAGTCAACTTTTTAGGGTTTAGAATAAAAGGTCGGTGTTAACTCCACTTACCGACATATTTGGAAAAAAAGAACTTTTCAAGAAGAAAGAGAGGGATAGGGAGGAACTTATGAGTGAATTAGTTTAAGGAGAGATAAAAGAAGATAGATTGGTAGTCGTGGCGTCGCGGAGTCACCGGAATAGTCTTGATTCCTCGCCAGAAGTTGGTCGTTGGCTAACTCCACTTGTACTCTTCTTGTATTTAGAAAACTTTGAGAATTTTGGGTATAATTTTTAGAATGAGGAAGGGCTAGGGTATGTGGTAGTATTTATAGTGTGGAATTAGGATTTTGGGAGTAAAAGCGTGAATTAAAATGCATTAAAATGTGATAAATTGGGGAATTGAGGGGTCTCTGTTTGATTGCAGAGTAATTAAACAGTGCAGAGGTGATGGGGGTAGGCCAAAGGACTTGAGAGCAAAGCATGAGGCTTATTGCCCTCGGTTGGACCGTCGGCGCCAGTGGAAATGAAGATCTCGCCGGTCATTTTGGTGAGTTAGGCCGGTGGATCTTGGACATGTGTACATCTCTGTATTTCAACCCTTTTCCAGATGTTTATTTTTCCAGACTTTTCATTTTTATATGCATTGCACGTGTAAACTTTTGGGCTTCCAAAAAGTTTAAAAGAAAAATCAGAAAAATATAATGTGTCTGATGGGGTTCGAACACAGGGGCTACGTCACAGCAGTGCAAGGGCTTTACCAGTGAGCTACAAGTTGTTTCTTGTTATTCTTAATAAAAATTAACTTTTAAATTGTACTCAGGCTTGTAAACCCCTTTCTATATATTAAATTGAAAATTTTTCATACATTAAATTTAGAGTCGTTACAGCTCAGCACCGAGAAATCTCATGGTGGACGTCGAAATATCATATCAAGAGAAATCCGTGTTTTTAAAACATTCACAAGTTTTAAAATAATATCTGTGGTTTCTCAGATCCAGAAATCTCATGAAAACCGAATCTCATAAGAATATGACAATAATTAAATAATATGTACAGGTACAGAACAATACTGTAATGCATAGCAAGTGTGTTTATATGAGCGCGTCATATAGCAATGTAATGAAAGTGCAATACCTACAATAATATGTAGTACTAGGTATTAAACAGTAACTAAAATGCTAACAGGTTATAAGGCGATATGGTAACATAACGAGTTCTCTCTGTGTACGTGGTATGGAGATTACCGATGATGTGTGTGTGAGCATGCGAGTAGGTGTATATGCAACATGTGCATCATCGGTAATGGTGTGTGTATCCTAGCAAACGAAATCATGTAAATATAAGGGTATGAAACGTAATATATATATCGTAAATGAATGAAATGCGAGCATATGCAGAAATAAGAAATCGTAATGCGAGCGTAAACAGAATAAAGAAATCGTAAACGTGAACAGTATAAAAATACGCAACTACGTATGAGTCATACAGTTATAGTTTAAAATAGTACGAATTGTTGTTTTTAGAAAATAGGGGCTACGATGTTTTTGAAAAAGAAACCGTTTGAAAAGTCGTAGCTTCCCCTTGGAATTATCATTTAAAAGTGCGTAACGATTCGTTAGTTTTGAAAGTAGGTATGGCTCTAAACATATTATAATATCTACTTCGTGATTTAAAACAAGATTTTCTCGAGTCGAAATAAATATCGGCGATCCATCCTTATTATATCACGTATGGAATATCTATCGTACGATGTCATCAAATCAATAGTAGGATCTATAGTCACGTACATCATCTCATCACATACCATCTCATGTTATATCGTATCATGTTATGGCATCTCGTATCATGTCATATATATCGCCTTGTATCATCGTATCCAACCATATCAACTCGTATCCTCATATCAGATCATATCCTCATATCATCTTATCGTATCATATCGTAAATATCCTCACACACACACACATGCACTTACATAAGTAGATATAGCTTATAGGCTAAGAAATAGTACTAGGGGTATATCATTCTACTAGTATACTACTATCGCATATAGTATTCTAGAAACCCTACTAGCTTGGTATTCGTATCTAATACACACACACACACACATACATACATATATACTCTAATACTACGGTTGTGGGGTTGTTATACGCCATCCACCCGACTTTCTCCGTAGATATACATCTACTCACCTAGTTTTGTCTCGCCCTACCCAATTCCGACGGATGCCTTTCCCTCCTTCGTCGTCCTGGGAGTCCACGTGAATGTACCTACAATCAAATTCATAACCAAAATCGCATAAAAACCTGAATCGAATTGAAATCACAAGCGAAGCACACATAGGTTAGAACTTATGGTCAACGCGTGCTAAAACAACAAAATACTCCCCGATGTCGATAAACGAACGACAAACGACCGAGTCAAAACATAAATATCCAAAAACCTAGTTTCACATATCGCAAAACATTGCCAAAAACCAAGTAAAACAACTCTAGATTTTTCTTAAGGTGATATGGGACTTTTTAGCATATAGGATAGTCTTAGTTATCTAATAAGTGAGCTACAGAACAAATCTCGAACCCTAATTCAAAAACCGCAAATTGCGGCTAAAATGAATAAAATGGTGGCTAAGATTAGGAGATATGGACTCAGGCTTCTACGGCGGTATTCTACAGGTCTATACATTCCTCTGTATCTTCTGTAAAATTTTCAGAGTTTCCTAGTTATCCCAGATTCCAATTGAACATCAATATCTAAAAGAAAACCGACATCGGAAAATTCTAAGCTCATCTTTGAAACTTCTAAACTCATTTAGATCAAGGATACTATCACTAATAGCTAGTAAACACTCTCTAAACTCTCTACTACACTTCTACTACAAGTTCTCCCCATCAAGTCTCACTTTAGAAATTCTAAGTCTAGAAAACATGGACTTTTATACTTTAACTAATGTGTGAAGGCAAACTAATTTAAAACATGGTTTGAAGAGAGAGTTTTACCTGATATGGAAACTCAAGAAAATTCCAAGATGGCCAAATGTGCTCAAAATGTAAACTTGATCAACCCATGAAGCTTAGATTGAGGTTATGAACATTTTTAGTGCAGGTTTTGTGTAGATTTGAGATGGTTTTGGGGGTGGTTTCATGGTTGTAGTGAGGATGGTGGAGGAGGGAGATGAAGAAGATGAAGAAGATGAAGAAAAGGAGACGAAGAAATTAGGTGGAGAAAATGTGTATGGTTGCAACCATACCCCTCTCATTCTCTTTCACTTACCCATGCTTCTATGTCTCCTTGTCCCCCCCATTTCTTTTTCTTTTTTTTCCTTTATCTATTCTATAAAAGAAAACACAAACCAAAACATAAAACCATAATAACATGTATACAATAAGTCATGCACATTAAACATGGGTTAACAAACTAAAACATAGTTTAGTGTAGTAATTAGTAGAATACTAATCAAGTTTAACATTAAACTTGTATGCAAATAATTATGTATTAATTTATAAAAGCCCAAATCAATTAAATACTTTCTTAAAATAATTTATTTTTAGTTTATGGTTATTTTTCTAAAAATATAGGTATAGTTATACCATTCTACGAAAACTCAAATCTCTATACGTATAATATCCGTGAAATTTATTATTTTATTATTTAAATTCCAAAATAATATTTTCTATTTTCTGAAATGTTACAACGTGTATGGCATGTGAGGCGTTGTCTTCATGGGCCTTGGACGCTCACGTGTATGGCACGTGAGACACTGAATCTCTGAGCTTTTATGCGCTCACGCGGATATCACGTAGGACGCTATCATCTGCTTCTTTTGAGCGCTCATGTGGACATCACGTAAAGCGCTGCCTTCATAGTTTCTTTTAAGTGCTTATGTGTCTTTTACGTGAGTTGCTGTTTTGGATGCTCATGTGACTTTCACGTAAGGCGCTTTTGTTTGATTTTCCCCTTGGCGTTTCTTCCTTAGAGATTTAATCTCTGTTTATCTTTTTAAATTTCAGAGAAGCTTAGCTTCTATTAATGGTATTTTGACCATTAATGATCACCAAGATCATTATTTTGAGAATATGGGATCAGGTTCTTTAAGAACTAAGCTCTTGTTTATGAAGGAACTAAGTTCCTGGAGTATAAACTCCATCTTGGTCATGCCCTTTCTTCCATTGTCTCCCTTAAATATTTGGTTCTCAAGAACAAGATCTTCCCGATGAGAATTATATTCTCAACTTATAGGAGACTTGTCTTGTGGATCTCAGATCCAGAGAAAGAACTAAGTTCTTTTAAAGGGTTAAACCCTTAGATATGATATGATAGGTAAAGGAGATATTTTGATCTCTGCTTTTTTCTTTACCTAGGGTTTGAGAGGAGGAAGATCTTTTTCTTTTTTGAGAATTAAATTCTCTGTTGTTTTGTGGAAGTTTTTGGAGAATATTTTTAAAAAAATTCTTATAGGGGTCTCCTCTCTTTCAAATTTAGTTTCTTTGCTCTTATTTATAAGAGAAAATAAAAATCAGTCTATTTTGAGAAAATCTCTCATTGAAAAATCATGATTGATTTCATAATCAATCGAAATGATTTTGAAGATCAACCGGTGAATTTTATTCACCATTGGATTTTTAATCCAAAGCCTCTCTGTTTAACAAAGAAGGTTTCTTGTTCGTTTTAACAAGACTAGAAAAATATTTTTCTAAGATAGAATTTAATTTTATCAGATAATCAATTGGTGATTTTAAAATCACCGTTGGATTTTTGATCCAAGAGTTCTCTGTTTAACAGAGAAGATCTTTTTTTGTTTTAAGAAAAATCAGGGAAATATTTCTCCCATAGAATTTATTTCTACATAGAATTTAATTCTAACAAAAAGAACACTCGCATGCATTGCACGTGAGGCATTGGTCTATAGAGTTCACGTGGATATCACGTGAGGTGCTGCCAAGAGGCTAGCAAGTGCGCTGCCAGGAGACTGACAAGTTTGCTCACATGGATATCACGTGAGGCGCTGCCAAAAGACTGACAAGTACACTCACATGGATATCACGTGAGGCGCTGCCAAGAGACTAGATTAGAGCTTCACATGGATATCATGTGAGATGCTCACTTGTTTAACACGTAGTGGCTGCCCTCTATTTTTATAAAAGGAACAGCAAGCTCTGGGCCAAAATTTTTGGTGGGAACAAGTTCATATATGAATAGCTCATGGATTGTATATGGTTGTCAATATGGAGACAGTCCGCATAGCAAAACATATTAGTTTAAGGACATCACGGTCCATGGGAAATATGGATGGAATATGGCTTGTTTGTGCCCGTGAATTGTATACGGGGGTCAATATGGAGACCAGCCGTAGGGCTAAATATATATTAGTTTAAGGGTATCGCGGTCCAATATTAGTGTAGGGACATTTCGGTCCAACATTCCTGTGTTCGGGACGAAGTATAAGTTTCAGGACGTTTCGGTCCATCTTTCATTTTGCGCGCACATGTATATTTTACGTGACGAAGTGAACGATGATCACATGGGATGCGCCCAATATTGGGGTGTAATCCAATTTGAAGACATTTATATTTCCCTCAAAGATATACATATACATATATGTATAAAGCCGGAGCTCAATATGAGATTCACATTTATATGGGATGCGTGTCAATATGAGCTGTGCACATCAATATGCAAGTGTATAAATATGGGGTGTATCAATATGAGGATTAGGACACTCATGTTTAGATGAAATTTTATATCTTTGAACAAGTTGGGACGAAGAGTTATTTGTTGTTAGGACCCGCCACCTCCCTAAAGACATTGAGGAATTACAATGACGTATATCAAAGGTGTGGAAAGATATACACTTGAACCAAATCCCATATATGAGGGAAAAGATCATGTCAGAACTGAGGATCGCTAGTCATATATGAGACTAAGATAAAGATCATTTAGTCGTATATGCGACTAAGATCAATTTGGGTGGTCGATCATTAGTCTTATATGAGACTAAGATCAAATTGATGAAAACTCATTATGAGACTAAGATCATCATGGATGAAAGATCATTAGTCATATATTTGACTAAGATCAGCTTGAAAATATGATTGATGATCATTAATCTTGTTTTAGATTAAGATCAACTTAAACATGTGAGCATATGGGCTCAAAGAAGTTTTACTTCACAAATTTAGCCAATTTGGGGTTACTGTAGTGCTAAGCACTCAAACATGCAGCATCACGTGGACATCACGTGAGATGCTGAGCGTCTCAAGTGTTCACGTTGAAATCATGTAAAGCACTGTCTTCATGTGCGCTCACGTGATCTTCACGCAAGGCATGGTCTTCATGTGTGCTCACGTGATCTTCACGTGACTAATACTAAGCACTCATTCATCTAGCACTGAAGTGCGTTTCACGCGAGACGCGCACTTGCATAGTCATCTTACCATTTGTGCTCACATGGATATCACATGACGAGCAACTTCCTTAGAGATTTAATCTCCGTTCACGTTTTTAAAAAAAGTTAAACTTCTATAGTGGTATTTTGACCGTTGACAATCACCAAGATCAATATTTTGAAGATCTGGGATCAGGTTCTTTAAGAACTAAGTTCTTTTCATGTTTGGGAACTAAGTTACTGAAGTATAAATTTCATCTTCTTCATGTTCTTCTTTCATCATTGTTCTTTTCAACCTTGTTCTCCTCTGAATGCTTGATTCTCAAGAACAAGATCTTCCCGATTAGAATTAAATTCTCATCTTGAAGGAGACTTTCCTTATGGATCTCAGATCCAGAGAAAGAACTACATTCTTTGAAGGGTTAAACCCCATTTTTATATGCATGATAGGTAAAAGGGAGACATATTTCTCCTTTGTTTTTACCTAGGTTTTTGGGAGGAGGAAGATTATCTTCCTTCGAAGAGAACTAAATTCTCTGTTGTTGAAGTTTATAGGGGGTCTCCTCCCTCTGAGATTTAATCTCTTTGCACCTATTTATAGGAGAAGAAAAAATCAATCTGTTTTGAGAAAATCTCACATTGAAATATCATGATTGATTTCATAATCAATCAAATTGATCTTATCGATTAACTAGTAAATTTTATTCACCGTTGAATGTTTAAAATAAAGGCTCTCTGATTAACACAGAATATTTTTTGTTTGTTTTAACAAAATTAGGAAAATATTTTCCTAACATAGAATTTAATTCTATCATATGAATATCTTGTTAGTTTAACAAGATTAGGAAAATATTTTCCTAACATACAGTTTAATCCTATCATATGAATATGTTGTTAGGAAGATATTTTCCTAACCATAGAAACTAATTCTGTTTAATAAAGAAGACCTTTCTTATTTTAGAAAGATCAGGAAAATATTTCCTACATAGAATTTAATTCTATCATATGAATATATTATTTGTTTAACAAAATTAGGAAAATATTTTCTTAACCTAAAATTTAATACTATCATATGAATATCTTGTTAGGAAGATATTTTCCTATTCATAGAATTTAGTTCTATTTAACAGAGAAGATCTTTCTTATTTTAGAAAGATCGGGGAAATATTTCCCACATAGAATTTAATTATATCATATGAATATCTTGTTAGGGAGATATTTTCCTAACCATAGAATTTAATTCTGTTTAACAGAGAAGATCTTTCTTATTTTAGAAAGATCGGGAAAATATTTTCCATATAGAATTTAATTCTATCAGATGGTTTAGTTGGTGATATGGAAATATTTCCCATATAAACTTTAATTTTATCAGATGGTTTAATTGGTGATATTTTATCACCATTGGATTTTAAATCCAAAAATTCTCTGTTAGAGAAAGATCTTTCCATATTAGAAAGATCAGGGAAAATATTTCCCACATAGAATTTAATTCTATCAGATGAGAGAGTTTCAAATTGGGGCGCTTACGTGCTATCACGTGAGCGCCGCCATATACATATATGGTAGCGGCGCTTACGTGCTTTGCATGTGAGCGCTGTCATAAGAATACGACAAGGGAAATCACGTGTTTAATATGTGGGTGCTCACGTGTTTTACACAAGGGGGCTACCATAGGATTTAATCCTATCTAAAACCGGTATTCACATGCTTTATATGTGAGTGCTCACATGTTTAACATGTGGGCGCTATTATAGGATTTAATCCTAACTGCAGCAGGTACTCACGTGCTTTGCACGTGGGGGAGGGCTGTTATAAAATTTAAATCTATCTAAAACCGCTACTTACATGCGTTGCATGTGAGTGATCATGTATTTAACACGTGGGGGCTACCCACTAATTTTATAAATGGAACATCAAGCTTTGAGCTAAAATTTTTGGCGGGAACACCACTCGTTGTGAATTAGCCGGGCAAGAAGCTGCCCAGCGGCCTCGTGAGAGGGCTTTGGATCCATAGTTCTGGCCGAGTAGGAATCTACTCGCAATGGAAGGGCGTGCCTCGGGGACGAGTGTTCATATCATAATTTTGCACTTTATACCACCCATTCTTGATCGCATTGTATATAGATAGGTAATTTTGATCTGTGTTTTCTATATAATTACAAGTTACAGGTTCTCAGTCCAAAACATTGTAAATCATGCACATCCACATCCATATGGTGCCACTTACTAGTACAGGAGACAAGATCAAGTGATAGTCATTCAGGTCTCAGTTAAGCACAAAGCACGAGGCTAGCCGCACAAAAATCAAGAAGGCAACGCGGAGCTCAAGGAAGATCAAGGCAATAAGTCCAATCATTTTCATTTTGGGACTGTTGAAAATCCGGAAGTATTTTGGATTGGTTCTGCAAATATAAGTGTACCAAACATCAATAAAGAAACACAAGAAAGCACAAGAAAAATGATGATCCAATTCCCTAAAGAGACCGCGGAAGCGCGAAATATAGGGCATTTAGGCGGCGGATCCGCGGCCTTACCGTGGCATCTCGCGACGAATTTTTATGGATGTTTTGGTCATTGTACATGGGTTAAGAAAAAGACCCCAGGCTTCACTTCACTGCCTATAAATACTCCAGATCACAGGCAAATAAGGGATGTACATTTTTCCTAGTTTTAGTTATAATTTAGTGTAAACTTCTTCTTCTTCTTCATTTTTCCTCCATTCAAAATTGTATGAGAGCTTTTTGAGTGGATGATAAATGAAGTTGAGAGTTTTATATGGATGTCTTGCTACAATTGTTAACTAGTTTACTTACTTGCTTTTATTTTTCTTAATAGTATAAATTGTTATTTATTGGTTTTCATTTCTTCATTTTCTATTTTTGTTTATCATTGCAGCCATGATACACAAGTGTGATTCTTGTTTAGGTGAGATCCTAAGTAGTTAGTTGTCTTCTTCTACCTCATTTCTTTATATCTTCTCTACTTATTTTTATTTTATTTTTTTATATAATGAGTGAGTAGATTTCTCACTTGTTAGGGTTGGATAAGAGAAGTTTGAGAGAAGGAAATCTCCCCCACTCTTTCTTTTACCCAACAGCTTGAATTGAACACCCGTCAAGACATCTACAATCCACTCCTTACACTACCATATCCTCTATAATAGTGGTGACACCCTAGTGAAACCGGTTTTGGTTGGATTGACTGCAGATTATGGCTAAGAGCTAATAACGGACGGACAAGAACCAAAAGGAAGAAACTAAGCGTTGGAAAGCCTGGCTTATACTCGCAAGTATCCTTTCTAGTCATGCTGATCTCCGTTGTAGCCGATTACCGTAACGTCAATATCAAGAGAGGCAAATGAAAGAAGTGAACGAACTCCTAACTCAAACTAACATAATCCTAATAAGCTTCCATTGACATACATATCAAAACACATAGTTAGCATCGAACAAACTTGGACAAACTTGACTTAACTCATTAAAACAAAAAGAAAAAGACTGCTATCTCTCCATGGATCGACCCGTACTCAACCGGTTAGCTAACAAGCGAACCCGTCTTGATTGCGGAATAAGACTTTAAAAACTATGATGGAAAACCATTTCAATCAAATGGCATCGTTGCCGTAGAGACGGTAGTTTATTTATTTTTGTAGTTTCGGGTTAATTTGTGAATATAAAAAAAACAATAAAACCATAAAATTCATCTTGTTATTCTTTGATTTTTTTTGTGCGAGTGTGTATGATAGGGAGAAGAGAAAGTTCGGTGCCAAAGTCGTGGGAAGATAGACCTACATCTTGCGGCTACACCGCGGCGGTTCAAGGCGAAACCGCGACTAACTGTGCCAAATTCTGGAGCAAATTCAGTGACCAAATCAAGAACCAAAGGCTAAAAACTTGAATAAGAGATCAATTTTAGTGCACAGAAGAAATTTGAAAGTCCAAGTCTCCAATTCCACCGTGAAACCACAGCCAATAAGTGTGTTTGACCGTGGATCCGCGGTCCAAATATCTCTTCAGAGCCTGAAAATTTTTGTGAGTACTTCTTTCTTCCAGAAATCCCCTCTTAACTCCATTGAGTTGCTTTTTCTGCAGTGTTCTTTACGCAAACTCTTTTCCTTTCCAATAAACTGTTTTTGTGCAGGCATTTTTGCGTCGCTGCCAAATAAAATTTTTGGCAAGTGTTTTAGATTTTGTTTGTTATTTTTTTGCATAAATATTACAGACTTTAAAAGGCTATAACACCAATTCAGATTAGGTGGGTATTTCATCACTCTTCCTAAGACCCCAAAAATCACAAAAAACATATACATTACCATTGAGCTTAATTAAAAAATATCTAGACTCAGCCAATTAAGGACTTGTCGCGCTCAATAGAACAAAGAAAAGTTGTGGGCATTCGGTCGTTTATCTAAACTTGATTTTGTGGTACCTAGGCTAAACAAGTGAGGTGGAAATTTTAAAAGGCCCGTCTTACGGTGATTCATGAGCGGAACCCTCCTTATATCACTTGTGCTTACTTGGCCACAATTGGCAGTGAAAAAGCGATTAGATGCATATCTCACAATTTGTCGCTTTGGAACAGTTAAGAGCAATCTAGTTGGACTTTGAGGACCATATCTCTAGGAGTGATTGTGTATATTGTGACAGTGATCGTTTGAAATTGTGTCCTTAATTCCATATATTTTTTCAAAACACTATAAAAAATATTTTTAAAAAACTTTCTTAAAAACTTATCATTTTTCACCAAATTTCCATTCCACCTATCTTTCCCCTGCATTTCTCATAATCGTTTTCTTACCATGACATTCTACCAACATGTTTTAACAATACTAAACATGTTTAGTGTTTGTCCATTTGGACCCGGGACACTAGTGCCCGATTAGTCTGCGTTACACCAGTCCCTACTGACTACGCGATCGATTCCGAAGTCGATTCATCTTCCCCTATGCACATCTTACCTTTATCGGTCAACACCGAGGTTGACCGAGGTTCTGTTCATACATATTCACCTTTTTTATCCCTTACATCTTCTCATGAAATGTCGGGACCTCCACCTTTTCTCGACCAAACCAATCCTGCATTTCCCAACATGATTCCACCACCTCATAGTGTGAATAATCCATCTCCTCCGGGAATGATTCCACCTCCTCTTGGTGCGAATAATCTACCACCTCCCGTAGGAGCACCGCCACGCACCGCGTTACAAGACCGATGCTATCCTATCCGTACAGCTCTTCTTACTTGCCTTTCTGTACTACCAGCTAATAGGGGTAATTTTAAGATTAAGCACCATTTTCTCAACATTCTACCAAAATTTCAGCAAGTTTTCCAGATGATGAAAACGACTCAGCTTTCTGATGATGCGATCCGCTTAAGGATGATTCCTTTCACCCTTTGCGAATTAGCAGAAAAATGGTTTTATTCCACCGCATCTTATTCCATATCTAGTTGGGATGAGTTTGTAAAAGCCATTTTAAAGAAGTTTTACCCAAATTATAAGACTGCGCTCATCAAAAATGAAATCAATCAATTCACTCAGTTTCCTAATGAACCATTTTGGAAGTGTTTCGAACGGTACAAGGATCTCTTTATGCAGTGTCCTCATCATGGTTTTGAAAAACGGCAACTTTGCCACACTTTATATGAAGGACTGCTTCCAGAAACTAGAAAGTTACTGGAAACCATTTGTCAAGGCACTTCCTATCTAAATCCGATGAGGAAGCCTAGCCATTCTTGGAAGATCTCGCTGAGCAAACTCTGCAACGGGAAAGCACCCGACTGACCGCTTCATCTTCAACATCTTCTTCCGTTCAACCTAGGGCAGGAGCTCACCATCTGGACATCTCAATTGCGATGAAAGCTGAACCGGCCTCAATCATGCGGAAACTCGAAGCGATTGAGAGAAAATTTTCATCCCCTGCCCCTAACCATGTGTTGGATATAGTGCCCTCAGAGTCAATTACTGGATCACAGGCACGTGATTGCAATGATTGAGGGATGACCTATACCGGTAGGACAGTCTTACTCAAGAAGTTTGTATACTATCTGGTTTGTCTTTATCATCGTGTACATGCTTTAGGTGACATTGCAGTTCACCATTACACGTTGATAGAAAATAGTTTGCTATCCGGTTTATCTTTATCATCGTGTACTGCTGTAGGTGACCTTACAGGTCGCTATTATACATTGATAGAGCCCTTAGGATTCTTGCTTGACTACCAGCAGTATGATGGCGATCATATACGTGGGAGCTGGGGTCTATAAGCACATCCTTAAAAGGTCCCTAGTCGTAGGAGTTTCGAGACTGGGCATCGATATTCCATTAGTAGACTAGTGTATACAGTCGAGACCCCGACGAGGGGCGGTGGCCGGTCTCACAAGCCATTGGTGTCAGTTGGTTCACCTAAGATGTATACAGGTGCTCATTGGGTTATGAGTACACCGGACAGGACTCGCCGGGAACATGATAGTTGGTATTATACCTGACGTCAGATAGCAGTTCCCTGGTGATATGTGTACAGGTTAGTTCATCGACATGAGATCGTCATTTGTCTTGTATGAGTTCCCACTGTACTTTGATTACTACCCTACCACGGCTCAAAGGAGTCGTGCAAACAGGTTTTAGTTGGGTACAGTCCCGGGCCACATGGAGGCAAGTGAGCGGATCGGCAGGGGTTTCGTCTCTCCCGGTATTGGGGGTGAGATCGTATTATGTCTAAGAGAGCCATTATACAAAGCCCTCGGCCGAGGTAGGAGATTTACTGGTAGGTATTCTGGTAGTATCTCAGGGTGTTCTGGGCTACACTCCGACACGACTTGTACCGCTTTTGGGGGTCTGACTTTAACCAACCCCCTAGGCCCGCCATGCGATGCTCATAGACTGTATATCAAATGAAAGAAGTGAACGAACTCCTAACTCAAACTAACATAATCCTAATAAGCTTCCATTGACATACATATCAAAACACATAGTTAGCATCGAACAAACTTGGACAAACTTGACTTAACTCATTAAAACAAAAAGAAAAAGTCTGCTATCTCTCCATGGATCGACCCGTACTCAACCGGTTAGCTAACAAGCGAACCCGTCTTGATTGCGGAATAAGACTTTAAAAACTAGGATGGAAAACCATTTCAATCAAATGGCATCGTTGCCATAGAGACGGTAGTTTATTTATTTTTGTAGTTTCGGGTTAATTTGTGAATATAAAAAAAACAATAAAACCATAAAATTCATCTTGTTATTCTTTGATTTTTTTTGTGCGAGTGTGTACGATAGGGAGAAGAGAAAGTTCGGTGCCAAAGTCGTGGGAAGATAGACCTACATCTTGCGGCTACACCGCGGCGGTTCAAGGCGAAACCGCGACTAACTGTGCCAAATTCTGGAGCAAATTCAGTGACCAAATCAAGAACCAAAGGCTAAAAACTTGAATAAGAGATCAATTTTAGTGCACAGAAGAAATTTGAAAGTCCAAGTCTCCAATTCCACCGTGAAACCGCAGCCAATAAGTGTGTTTGACCGTGGATCCGCGGTCCAAATATCTCTTCAGAGCCTGAAAATTTTTGTGAGTACTTCTTTCTTCTAGAAATCCCCTCTTAACTCCATTGAGTTGCTTTTTCTGCAGTATTCTTTACGCAAACTCTTTTCCTTTCCAATAAACTGTTTTTGTGCAGGCATTTTTGCGTCGCTGCCAAATAAAATTTTTGGCAAGTGTTTTAGATTTTGTTTGTTATTTTTTTGCATAAATATTACAGACTTTAAAAGGCTATAACACCAATTCAGATTAGGTGGGTATTTCATCACTCTTCCTAAGACCCCAAAAATCACAAAAAACATATACATTACCATTGAGCTTAATTAAAAAATATCTAGACTCAGCCAATTAAGGACTTGTCGCGTTCAATAGAACAAAGAAAAGTTGTGGGTATTCGGTCGTTTATCTAAACTTGATTTTGTGGTACCTAGGCTAAACAAGTGAGGTGGAAATTTTAAAAGACCCGTCTTACGGTGATTCATGAGCGGAACCCTCCTTATATCACTTGTGCTTACCTGGCCACAATTGGCAGTGAAAAAGCGATTAGATGGATATCTCATAATTTGTCGCTTTGGAACAGTTAAGAGCAATCTAGTTGGACTTTGAGGACCATATCTCTAGGAGTGATTGTGTATATTGTGACAGTGATCGTTTGAAATTGTGTCCTTAATTCCATATATTTTTTCAAAACACTATAAAAAATATTTTTAAAAAACTTTCTTAAAAACTTATCATTTTTCACCAAATTTCCATTCCACCTATCTTTCCCCTGCATTTCTCATAATCGTTTTCTTACCATGACATTCTACCAACATGTTTTAACAATACTAAACATGTTTAGTGTTTGTCCGTTTGGACCCGGGACACTAGTGCCCGATTAGTCTACGTTACACCAGTCCCTACTGACTACGCGATCGATTCCAAAGTCTATTCGTCTTCCCCTATGCACATCTTACCTTTATCGGTCAACACCGAGGTTGACCGAGATTCTGTTCATACATATTCACCTTTTTTATCCCTTACATCTTCTCATGAAATGTCGGGACCTCCACCTTTTCTCGACCAAACCAATCCTGCATTTCCCAACATGATTCCACCACCTTATAGTGTGAATAATCCATCTCCTCCGGGAATGATTCCACCTCCTCTTGGTGTGAATAATCTACCACCTCCCGTAGGAGCACCGCCACGCACCGCGTTACAAGACCGATGCTATCCTATCCGTACAGCTCTTCTTACTTGCCTTTCTGTACTACCAGCTAATAGGGATAATTTTAAGATTAAGCACCATTTTCTCAACATTCTACCAAAATTTCAGCAAGTTTTCCAGATGATGAAAACGACTCAGCTTTCTGATGATGCGATCCGCTTAAGGATGATTCCTTTCACCCTTTACGAATTAGCAGAAAAATGGTTTTATTCCACCGCATCTTATTCCATATCTAGTTGGGATGAGTTTGTAAAAGCCATTTTAAAGAAGTTTTACCCAAATTATAAGACTGCGCTCATCAAAAATGAAATCAATCAATTCACTCAGTTTCCTAATGAACCATTTTGGAAGTGTTTCGAACGGTACAAGGATCTCTTTATGCAGTGTCCTCATCATGGTTTTGAAAAACGGCAACTTTGCCACACTTTATATGAAGGACTGCTTCCAGAAACTAGAAAGTTACTGGAAACCATTTGTCAAGGCACTTCCTATCTAAATCCGATGAGGAAGCCTAGCCATTCTTGGAAGATCTCGCTGAGCAAACTCTGCAACGGGAAAGCACCCGACTGACCGCTTCATCTTCAACATCTTCTTCCGTTCAACCTAGGGCAGGAGCTCACCATCTGGACATCTCAATTGCGATGAAAGCTGAACCGGCCTCAATCACGCGGAAATTCGAAGCGATTGAGAGAAAATTTTCATCCCCTGCCCCTAACCATGTGTTGGATATAGTGCCCTCAGAGTCAATTACTGGATCACAGGCACGTGATTGCAATGATTGAGGGATGACCTATACCGGTAGGACAGTCTTACTCAAGAAGTTTGTATACTATCTGGTTTGTCTTTATCATCGTGTACATGATTTAGGTGACATTGCAGTTCACCATTACACGTTGATAGAAAATAGTTTGCTATCCGGTTTATCTTTATCATCGTGTACTGCTGTAGGTGACCTTATAGGTCGCTATTATACATTGATAGAGCCCTTAGGATTCTTGCTTGACTACCAGCAGTATGATGGCGATCATATACGTGGGAGCTGGGGTCTATAAGCACATCCTTAAAAGGTCCCTAGTCGTAGGAGTTTCGAGACTGGGCATCGATATTCCATTAGTAGACTAGTGTATACAGTCGAGACCCCGACGAGGGGCGGTGGCCGGTCTCACAAGCCATTGGTGTCAGTTGGTTCACCTAAGATGTATACAGGTGCTCATTGGGTTATGAGTACACCGGACAGGACTCGCCAGGAACATGCTAGTTGGTATTATACCTGACGTCAGATAGCAGTTCCCTGGTGATATGTGTACAGGTTAGTTCATCGACCTAAGATCGTCATTTGTCTTGTATGAGTTCCCACTGTACTTTGATTACTACCCTACCACGGCTCAAAGGAGTCGTGCAAACAGGTTTTAGTTGGGTACAGTCCCGGGCCACATGGAGGCAAGTGAGCGGATCGGCAGGGGTTTCGTCTCTCCCGGTATTGGGGGTGAGATCGTGTTGTGTCTAAGAGAGCCATTACACAAAGCCCTCGTCCGAGGTAGGAGATTTACTGGTAGGTATTCTGGTAGTATCTCAGGGTGTTCTGGGCTACACTCCGACACGACTTGTACCGCTTTTGGGGGTCTGACTTTTACCAACCCCCTAGGCCCGCCATGCGATGCTCATAGATGAACGGGCCAGACTGTATGGATATTGTCACTGACAGGCTCAGTAGGGTGTCAGGATGAGTTCACTCATCGACCTCCATTTTGGTCAATACCCGGTAGCCCGTTACGTACAGCTAGTACCTCTGACGTGCTAGTGGTTAAATCCACAACCAAAGTATTGACGAGTCTTTAGAGTCCCCCACAGAAGTTTCTCAAGTTTTGGGCGAAACGTTGTAGAGGCCGTATGATATATGGCTGGTCCGATCATATACGTGCAGTAGTGCACGGATCATGATCGGGCGGATCATACTAGTGGGCTTTGGTTTAAGCCGGATCCTAGTATTAGATTTGTTGGATTACTTTAGTCTCATCGCATTCGCATTCAGTCGGAATGCGGGTGCAGGTATGTATATACAGGTGAGGGGTATCCTTGTGATCCGTCATGAGTTTAGTTTAGATATTGCTATATCTTTTTGTTATGGCAAACATTTGGATTAATGTTTGCATATGGAAATAATGGGCTAGATTTCATCATGAGATGCATTAAATATGACATAGACATATATGGTGACTCTTGGTCTCTTTTTTTGTGTAAATATCACATTATGAGATTGATTTATGTTAATATGATGAGATGAGAGATAGGGGCTGCCATGATTTAGAGTTTGGTTTTGTATTTTTAAAACTCACTCTCTCTCCTATGATCATTAAAACATAAGAAAAGAAAAGTCTCTCCTCTTCTTCTTCTTCTTCCTCTAGCTCATCATTTCCATTAATGGTAACACCTCCAACCTCCAACCAAGCAATGGATGCAAGAGACAAAGTGATCACAAACATTCTCTACAACACCTTGGACACGTCGGCTAGCACAATTCGTGCCCGAGTTGCTCCGGATGGAGCGAGAGCCTGTAAAAAGACTCGTAGATGTGGTGCGCTTTTCGACGAGGAGATCAAGACCGGAGATACCGCGAGGAGCTTGGGATGGTGGCCGAAGACCAAAGGACACAGAGCGATCGGTATAGCTTTCCAACACTCTCTCTTATTAGCTAGTAGTAGGTTAATGGTTCGATCCGGGTTTAAGCATATGATAGCGCCGGTTTCTAGTTTTGAAAAAGTTTCGTTCCACATTTTGGCCTCGGAAAGAAGGCCGGGGCGCTACCGTAGTCTTACATGGTATCAGAGACACGCTATTAACCTTTTCTAGCTTGCTCTAACGTGTTTAGAACTTCGATCGGACGAAATTTCCAAAAACCGCATTTCCAATTGTTCAGTTTCTGTCGAATTTTTTTTGTGCTCTAAAAATTTTTTTGGGCATGTCAAAAAATCAAGCAGGGTTTTTTAGGAGAACTGTAGAAATTTGGTATGACGATCCAACAGTAACGCCGCGGAACCGCGGCCGTACCCTCCGTTTGGCCGCGGTTCCGCCGCCATTCTTGGGCTTCATCTCTCCAAATTTCTTCAGGTGGTCTCTAACTTGGAAAGAGGGTTTCTGGTAATTTTATTTTGGGCCCAGATTTGTTTGAATACTGGGTATTATGCTTGGGGCCCACTTCGGGAAATTTTGTCGATCGAAAATTTAAATATGTTAGTTCACAGAATTTACATTATATCTGCGACCGTGAATGCCATTTGATCGCTAAATCCTGTCTAATTGCTATAGCCCTTTTAGACGAATTTGCGAACGTGACATTCACGTTGATGTTCTGTGTTGTGCTGTGTTGTTGCGTATTCGTCGTGGTGGATAGCCTGGATGCAATGGTAGTACAGTTTGGTTGTATTTGTACATTTGATATTGCGGGGCGAGCGTCCGGCATGTGCACTGCCGTCACTGCCTGTTTGTATATTATTCTTTTGGGGCACGACCGGGCTGAGATCGATGTACCCGTTGTATATTTTTACTTTCTGTACTAGGATTACCCCGCGGTGGGGTGCACGGATAGCCGGGTTCTAGAGGGCAATGGGCCCGCATCTCATGGCTTTGAGACGGAGGGGGCTTCACTCTAGAATTGGCGGGCTATTCACCGCACTCGTAGGGGGTACAGGTTGACCCAAGGAAGGGTGCTTAAGTAACCGGATTCCGTGAAGTGCTGGGTGGTTCATTCACGTTGTTGAAGAGGGCTGCCTCGCTTCAGGTTTTGGCGGGTAACTTGTCGCGCCCGTAGGGGTCTAGGATTTCATTGCACAGGCTATCCACACGACCAGGGGAACGTCGGGTTTCAGTAGCGGCTCTATGAAACCCGGGGATCCCAGATTATCTGTATTGTTCTGTGATGCTTATTACATTTCTGTGATGTTGCATTTTATCACGCTTTGAGCGAATATTATATATTGATATATATACTAGTAGATGTTGTATATGTTTTACACCCGCGCTAGTCTAGTCCCCGCTCTGTCGTTAGTTAAGTAACCTAACAGGTGATGACGGGACCCAATGGCGAATGCGGATGGCATATACGTACATCATATTTTCATTCTTTTGTGGTGTGATTAATTGATGGGACTGCATTGATTCAGATCAATGCAAGCTAAACAAATCTATTCTGATGTTGTTGGAACATTTTTCAAAAAGCTGTTATTACAAAGACGTTCTCTTTTGTTTTGCACAGTGGTATTCAATTGGAATATCCTGCACCTCAGTCGACGAGGCAAGGACCAGGATCCCTTCACCGGGAGTGACCCCTTGGACAGAAGTTTGCGTCAGGGTAATAACTTCGCTATAGCCGATTACTTTTTGCTTTGCATCGTGGTATTCAGTTGGAATATCCTGCACCTCATTCTACGGGGAAAGAGCCGAGATCCCTTCACCGGGAGTGACCTCTTTAGCAAAGGTTTTCGCCACTTTATTTTTATAAAAAGTTATCCGGTTCCTTCAACGATATCAAGTTTATTACGTTAAAGGTTTTTCGCCAAAAACCTGCCGTAGCCCTCCATCATTTCAGATTAGTATTGCTTAGTATTCGTGCTACGTATGTCGTGCATTACCGAGACGTAGTGTTCGGTAGCTCTGTAATGCTTTTATGTCGCATGGATATGTGGATTGGTTAGGACAGTCGTACGGTTATGTTGGCATTGTCAAGGACTCGCACGGGTGGGTTTAACGCAATCAAGATAATGACGGGTTGAACTTGACTAGGACTCTTTGATATGTTGGCATTGTCAAGGTCACTTGGGCCCTAGGGGTAAAAACATACATCGGGAGTTTCTAAAGAAACTGAAACTTGCCAGGCATGCGCATACCTTCTTGAGTGTGACAACATGAGTGGATTCCATCACGTTATCATGCGATGATAGTTGGATCTCGATTCCCACTGATGAGTTGGTTTACTTCTCGGGTGATCCCGACTGATTCTTCTTTTAGGTTTGGAGGAGAATTTGAGGTTACAGTGGGAGGTTTCCTGATCAGATAAATTGATAACCATTCTGATCTAGGTTAGAGTGCACGCTGAGTGTTTCTTTTCTCTCTCTCTTTGGCAGCGACCATAGCCCGACCCTTAACTATGACTCAGTGACCAAGATTAACGGAACCTTCTTAAAACATTGGCTTTTTGGATTGTCAGAGTTGCATACCTCATTACCACTCCTTCTTTTACCCTTTTCTCCAGAACACCTCGTATCACTACGAACATCCACTTCCATTGGATAAAACCATCGTATGGTTATATACGAACTCGAATGAACTTGTTCGAGGATGGTTTCCGATTCTGGAGAAAATGAATAGGACTATTCAGTTGTCTTTTCCATTTACCTTCTCTCATGTTGTGAGTGTTCCTTGGATTAGGACAGCACACCTATTACGCTTATTGGATAGTCTTCTTCCAAACCATAGGCTGGTGCCGAACGGTAGGGAATGAAGAAAACCAATTAGCCTAACGATGGTGTACATAAGGTAATAAGTTAAGATAAATAAAGAGATTAGAAAGAGGGCAAAGTAAATTGCGACTGCTATTCATGACAAAACCAAGAATTTCATTTCCACTCCTACTTCACCTTTGTATTTCTCCGGGACACTCCGTTTCACTACGAAGATCCACAGTTATCTGGATATTCCATCGTATGGTTATATACGAACTCGAAGGAACTTGTTCCAGTTCGGGGATGGATTCTGGTTCAGGAGAAATAGGAATAAGGTTTTATTCAGTTGTCTTTTATCTTTACCTTCTCTCGGGTTGCGAGTGCTCCTAGGATTAGAAAAGTACACCCATTATGCTTATTAGATAGTCTTCTTCCAAACCATAGGCTGGTGCCGAATGGTATGGAAGGAAGAAAACCATTTAGCCTAAAGGGGTGTACAGAAGGTAATGACTAAAGACATATAAAAGGATTTGGAGAGATGGCAAAGAAACACACGGTTACAGTTGTGAATCTGATAATGGAAGAGGCATTACTATAGATACCAGGATACCCCTTCGAAACATTTACATGTTTCAGTTTCACTGTGTATTGTTAAAAGAAAACTGATTTCCCAATTAACCCTTGCTCCAGGATATGTATTTACCAGGTTTGATTCTCACATCTGTAAGGTTTTACAGATGATGAGTTGGAGTAAGTTATTGGGAATTGGGTGATCATCCTTATTATATCTGGATTTGTTGTAATTGGTGTTATTTGAGGAAATCACCTGGGTTGTTTGCCGGACGGCAAATATTTGGTTTTGAATATCCGTTGTTATGCACCAATTTCAAATTGATATATCTGTACGTTTATTTTTATAAAGTGAGATATAACTTTTTGAAATTATGTCCATGACATTTACCTATATCAGTGGATGGTTAGGTAAGGATCATTAAACAGCGGTGTAATTCTTCATAACCATAAGTACAGTTTTCAATCTACGACACGCAGGGAAAGAGTTATTAGACTCAGGGGACTTGTACAGAGTATTGTATGTTGTCCAGTGTCCATGAGGACAGAGGGTTTGGTACTCGTACTATATTCTGTTTACTTATGACTTCTTTAGTTCTTGGACAAGTGTTTCGTAGAAACACAAGGTCCAAGTTTTGAGAAGTTATAGGTATATGAATAAAGTAGAGAACCAGGTGATGCAAGTATCGGGACTTTAAGGTGATCGAAGATGTAGATACTTGTGTATGGTATTCAGTTGATAGTAATGGTTTTTGAGAAACTTGCTTCTCTTTCAGGTTACTCATATCTGGATGCATTCCTAAGTTGAGTAACGCTGATTGGCCTCCTTCCATTTAGTTGACATGCACTGGAGACAGCTGCATGATTTGAATCTGGTTCCAATTAAATCAGTGCCTCTGTTTCTATATTGGATATAGAATAGTTCATATCCTAACAATGTTAAGGTACGGGGAGTTGTCCGGCTTATGCTTAAAACCAGACTCTGGATAACTCAAGGCACGTTTCTGTAATGGTTGTTTGTGGGTTGACCCGGGCTATGACGAAGGTTGACTTTCTACCATCTGGAAGATCAATAGTGATATTGTTCTTGACTCGCCACAGTTTTAATAAAAATGGATTTTTCCACAAAACAGTAGTGGGAGTATGGTAGAACTGGAAGTGATTCCAGAACCGCAAACAATTACTGAAAATTTAATAGAACCTAAAGATTCAA
Source organism: Agapanthus africanus (assembly GCA_030015575.1). Lineage (NCBI taxonomy): Eukaryota > Viridiplantae > Streptophyta > Magnoliopsida > Asparagales > Amaryllidaceae > Agapanthus > Agapanthus africanus. Next base: position 100,316,403 of record JASDDO010000008.1, read on the forward strand.
TCTGGTTTGACATTCCATTGGCCACTCCGCAGATATGGTGGGTTACCTCAGGCACTCGAGAGGTACTTCGGTATGCTCAAAGACGGTGACATGGAGGTTCTTGTTTACCCAGACTTGACACTACTGTTCTTCCAGACTATGAGACCCGGCAGGAGGATGAGTATAGCGTCGTTCTAAACTAGCTTTAGAAGTGCCCGTGTATATTATTCTGCCAGAGGGTTGTCGTAGTCAGTGGGAGCAGCGGAAGCATGGTGAACAAGTAGCTTATGTCTATTATAGACTAAAGCAGATATAACGGAGATAGATCATCTATTTCTAATGTTACAGTCATAGGTTTGATTTCATCAGAATAGGGGATGGATTTGTTAAGAAGGTAGTAGGGTGTGATGTCCTGGTATTTGGATGACATACACAGAGTAGGAAGTGAAATTCCTATACTACGATCGGTTATGCTTTGGTTGTCACACAGTGGTTTCTCCACATAGGACTTGGATATTATATCAGACACTTTGGATACTGGATCTACGGTTTTAGATCTAGATTTGGGTAGTTTCCCAATTTGGGTACTTAAACAACATTCTAAGGTGTTTTAGAATGGACGACTCCAGGCACGGTAGTATACCTGCAGGTGATGGAGTCACCCTCTCTAAAGGTGTCTTACAGACTAAAGGGTAGAGGGATGTACATGATCGGCAGATCACTTGGTTAGGCAATTGAGTTGATCATGAGATGTCAAGTACCACACCAGATGTTGTTTTTGCACTAGCTGCAATAAGTTTAGATATTAATCCAATTCTGGAGAAACATTCGGAAGCAGTTTTAGAACATATGTGGATGTTCTAGGGAATTGATAACGGCAGCTTCCTTCGGGAGACGGTTATCATTCCAGGCTTCCAAGGTGACCTGGATGACAGAGTGACTGTCAGAGTTATAGTTTTTCCCTCCGACGAGGGGCAGTAGTTTGGAAAGGTGGTCCAAGCGGATACTGAGGGAGGTATGGCGCAGGATATTGATTAAGTTCAGTTGACGATACAGTCTATGAAGTTTGGATTTGGAGTTTATTTATGAACTAGGTCCCATCAGATATCCAGACATATTCTAAGACAGGTATTGCTCATTTCGGGAGATGGCTTTCTCCGCGAACTTAAGATAAAGTGAGATACAGAAAGAAACATCAGGGCGGATCCACTAGCTGAGGCTATTCCTCGAACGCAAAAGTTTCACAAACGGGTTTTGTAAGACTGATTAGTAGAGGAGTTGGGTGTTCGGTATCACACGAGCTGTGAGTATGCGACATCGCAATAATTAGCCTTGAGTGCAGGTGGGAGATTGTTGGATATAGTGCCCTCAGAGTCAATTATTGGATCACAGGCACGTGATTGCAATGATTGAGGGAGGACCTATACCGGTAGGACAGTCTTACTCGAGAGGTTTGTATACTATCTGGTTTGTCTTTATCATCGTGTACATGCTTTAGGTGACATTGCAGTTCACCATTACACGTTGATAGAAAATAGTATGCTATCTGGTTTATCTTTATCATCGTGTACTGCTTTAGGTGACCTTACAGGTCGCTATTACACATTGATAGAGCCCTTAGGATTCTTGCTTGACTACCAGTAGTATGATGACGATCATTTACGTGGGAGCTGGGGTCTATAAGTACATCCTTAAAAGGTCCCTAGTCGTGGGAGTTTCGAGACTGGGCATCGATACTCCATTAGTAGACTAGTGTATACAGTCGAGACCCCGACGAGGGGCGGTGGCCGGTCTCACAAGCCATTGGTGTCAGTTGGTTCACCTAAGATGTATACAGGTGCTCATTGGGTTATGAGTACACCGGACATGACTCGCCGGGAACATGCTAGTTGGTATTATACCTGACGTCAGATAGCAGTTCCCTGGTGATATGGTACAGGTTAGTTCATCGACCTGAGATCGTCATCTGTCTCGTGTGAGTTCCCACTGTACTTTGATTACTACCCTACCAAGGCTCAAAAGAGTCATGCAAATAGGTTTTAGTTGGGTACAGTCCCGGTCCACATGGAGGCAAGTGAGCGGATCGGCAGGGGTTTCGTCTCTCCCGGTATTGGGGGTGAGATCGCGCTGTGTCTAGGAGAGCCATTACACAAAGCCCTCGGCCGAGGCAGGAGATTTATTAGTAGGTATTCTGGTAATATCTCAGGGTGTTCTGGGCTACACTCTGACACGACTTGTACCGCTTTTGGGGGTCTGACTTTTACCAACCCCCTAGGCCCGCCATGCGATACTCATAGACGAGCGGACCGGACTGTACGGATATTGTCACTGACAGGCTCAGTAGGGTGTCAGGATGAGTTCGCTCATCGACCTACCTTTTAGTCAATACCTGGTAGCCCGTTACGTATAGCTAGTACCTCTAATGTGCTAGTGGTTAAATCCACAGGCAAACTATTGACGAGTTTTTAGAGTCCTTCACAGACAGTTTCTCAAGTTTCGGGCGAAACGTTGTAGAGGCCGTATGATATATGGCTGGGTCCGATCATATACGTGCAGTAGTGCACGGATCATGATCGGGCAGATCATACTAGTGGGCTTTGGTTTAAGCCGGATCCTAGTATTAGATTTGTTAGATTACTTTAGTCTCATCGCATTCGTATTCAGTCGGAATGCAGGTGCAGGTATGTATATACAGGTGAGGGGTATCCTTGTGATCCATCACGAGTTTACTTTAGATATTGCCGTATTCTTTTGTTGTGGCAAACATTTGGATTAATGTTTTCATATGGAAATAATGGGCTAGATTTCATCATGAGATGCATTAAATGTGACATAGACATATATGGTGACTCATGGTCTCTTTTTGTGTGTAAATGTCACATTATGAGATTGATTTATGTTAATATGATGAGATGAGAGAGAGAGAGGGGCTGCCATGATTTAGAGTTTGGTTTTGTATTTTTAAAACTCACACTCTCTCATATGATCATTAAAACATAAGAAAAGAGAAGTCTATCCTCTTCTTCTTCTTCCTCTAGCTCATCATTTCCATTAATGGCAACACCTCCAACCTCCATCCAAGCAATGGATGCAAGAGACAAAGTGATCACAAACATTCTCTACAACACCTTGGACACGTCGGCTAGCACACTTCGTGCCCGAGTTGCTCCGGATGGAGCGGGAGCCCATAAAAAGACTCGTAGATGTGGTGCCCTTTTCGATGAGGAGATCAAGACCGAAGATGCCGCGAGGAGCTTGGGATGGTAGCCAAAGACCGAAGGACACGGATCGATCGGTATAGCTTTCCAACCCTCTCTCTTGTTAGCTAGTAGTAGGTTAATGGTTCGATCCGGGTTTAAGCATACAATAGCGTCGGTTTCTAGTTTTGAAAAAGTTTCGTTCCGCATTTTGGCCTCGTAAAGAAGGCCAGGGCGCTACCGTAATCTTACACCATGTTGTTCCCTCCGCACCATTTGTGCTTGTTGTTCGGATCCGTCACACTTGACGGAAGAGTGTTCTTATAATTCACCATCTCAAGGATAGGATTAGGTTAATACTGTATTTCAGCAAAGACCAAGGAACGATTCATACTCTTCCACATATGATCCCGGTTGGAGGAACCACCCTAATTTTTCCTGGAACCAGAATCAAAACCAAAACAAGTTCCAAGACCAAAATAACTTTCAGAGGGCCTCTCCACAACAACAACCACAATAACAACAATTTTAGCAATCTTTTTAACCGCAACCTTTTCAAAACCCGACGCACCATGCTGCTCCGTACAACAATTCGTTCCCTCCGAACAATAACTTTGTTGTGTCTGGTACTCAAAAGGTTTTTGCTCTCGAACGAAGTATGGATGCTTTTGTTAATCTATGCACACAATCCACTTCAAACTTCTAATTTTCGATCCAAATGCTTGTGCAACACATAGCTTCTCATGGACAGAGAATAAAATCCATCGAGACCCAGATTGCACAACTAAACGCTGTGATGAGCGAGAGGGAGAAAGGAAAGCTCCCATCCCAACCCTTACCAAACCCTGGTCATCCACAAAATGCGCATGTTGTTCTTGAACAACAAAAGCATAATGTGAGTGCTATTACTACGTTGAGATCAGGGAGACTGCTAAACAACCACGTTGACGCCACAAATGTTGATTATGACACCCCGGCTACTTCTTCTTCCATCCCACTTTCTTCTTCTTCTTCTGAACCCGTTCTCCATAAGTCACCGAGTTCCTCTCACAAATCTGCTGCTTTGAATGGACCCACGCCTCAATCAACTCAAACTCCAGTTTTAGCTTCCGTTCCGTCTCCACAACCTTCCATACGGGTGTTGGACTCAACCAATTTAAACAAAACTCCTTTTCCAAACCGGTTGAGACCTAATAATCCCGGTCCACAGATGGAGAAGGTTATGGAGCTGTTCAACAGGTTAACATCAACATCTCTCTTTTAGATGCGATCCAACAAGTTCCTTCATATGTGAAAATCCTTAAGGACCTGTGCACTAAAAAGAGAAAATCTCCGATACCGAAGACGGTTTTCTTGGCTAGTAATGTGAGCGATGTTCTTACCCTTGATTTGCCGAAAAAGGAAGGGCCCTGGTTGTCCTACAATCTCAATTACCTTCGGGGATAAGAATATCAATCGTGCTCTTCTAGACCTGCTAATGTTAACTTGCTTCTATATTCAGTTTACGAGCAACTTGGTGTAGGGGAACTGAAACTCATACACTGCATGTTGCAAATGGCCGACTGATCCATCACCGGAAGATGTGTTGATTAAATTCGGGGACTTCATATTCCCCGTGGACTTCATAGTCTTAGACACAGCCTGCGGCTAACCCCCGGAATCAAATTCCGGTGATCCTCGGTCATCCATTTCTGGCCACCTAATTAATTTTTCCAATGGTTCTATGACCCTATTATTCGGAAAAATGACAATTAAGCTCAACATTTTTAGGTTAAGAAATCATCCATCCGATCCGAGTGCTCATATTCTGGATATATGTTCCATCCAAGAAATCGATCCAGAATCTTGTGAGTTTGAGAAATTTCTTGTCAATCCGGATTATCTCGATGCCACTAGTGAATATCTTTTTGATCTGATTGCTTCCGGGACAGTGAAAGAATACGATTGTTTCACTTTTTCGGATACTCTTGACGTGTTACCACCAGAGTTAGAATCTTTCGAATTTGCGGATGAGTTAATTGAGCCATTCGACTCCGTTGCCTATACTCACTTTGAGCCCCTCTTAGAATCTTTTGAGTTCGAGACACATTCTCCAATTTTACCTTCTGTTGTTTCTTTACTGATGCTCAAACTCAAGCCTCTGCCATCTCACCTTAAATATGCTTACTTAGGTGAAAACGAGACTCTCCCGGTGATCATTTCGGCTTCTCTAGATTTAGAGCAAGAGAAAGCTCTGCTTTCACACTTGCAATCAAATCGGCAAGATTTTGGCTGGACTATGGCGGACATCAAGGGGATTAGTCCCATGATCGTTGAACATCATATTCACATGATGAATGATGCCAAGCCAGCTAGGGATCCACAAAGACGATTAATATAGTCATGAATAAGGCTGTGAAGAAGGAAATTGTCAAATGTCTGGATAGTGGTATCATTTACCTAATATTCGACAGTCAATAGGTCAGATCAATACATGCTGTCCCTAAGAAGTCGGGCATTACGGTCATCACAAACGAAGCGGACAAGTTAATCCCCACTCGCACCCAAACTGGGTGGTGAGTATGGATTGATTATCGAAAACTCAACGCCACAACGCAGAAGGATCACTTCCCGCTTCCATTCATTGACCAAATGCTTGAAAGATTAGCTGGACATGAGTTTAACAATTTTCTGGACGGTTACTAAGGTTTCAACCAGATTCCCATCGCAGAAAAAGATCAGAACAAAACCACTTTCACTGGTCCTTACGGCACGTTCGCATATCGCTGCATGCCCTTTGGGTTATGCAATGCTATACATTTCAGCGATGTATGATGGGAATATTCTCTGACATGGTCGAGAAGTTTCTGGAGATATTCATGGATGATTTCTCCATCTTTGGAGATTTCTTTGACGAGTGTTTACAACACCTTGACGCTGTCCTTACCCAATTTAAGGAAAAGAACTTGACTTTAAACTGGGAGAAATGCCACTTTATGGTTCGTGAAGATTTTGTCTTAGGACATATTATTTCACAAAGTGGCATTGAAGTCGATAAGGCTAAAATCGACGTAATTTCAAATCTGCTTGCTCCCAACTGCATCAAAGACATCCGTTCCTTTCTTGGCCATGCCGGTTTTTATAGACGGTTCATCAAGGACTTTAGTAAGGTTGCTAGACCTTTAACTCTTTTACTGGCCAAGAACTTGACGTTCTATTTCAACTCGAAATATTTTGCCACCTTCAACTCGCTGAAACAGTCACTCACTACTGCACATGTCTTATCATCCCCTGACTGGAGCTACCCGTTCAAAATTATGTGTGATACTTCCGACTTTGCCATCGGTGCTATTTTAGGATAGCATATCGATAAGAAGCCTCACGTAATTTATTACGCGAGCCATACCCTGAATGACGCCCAATTGAACTATATGACGAATGAGAAGGAATTCTTAGTTGTTGTATTTGTTTTAGAGAAATTCAGGCCATACCTTATCGGCTCCCCAATCATCTGTTACACAGACCATTCAGCTCTGAGGCATCTTTTCGCTAAAAAGGATACTAAGTCTCGGTTAATACGTTGGATCCTCTTGCTCCAAGAATTCAATCTTGTCATCAAGGACAAAAGTAGATGTGAAAACGTTGTCACCGACTATCTTTCTCGACCTTATTCTGCTCTATCGCCTATTGTGCCAATCAATGATTCGTTCCCTGATGAACAACTCTTGACAATATCATGCGAACCTTGGTTCGAGGATATTGTAAATTACCTTGCTACTGTACTTATACCAAACGAATGGTCAAGTCAGGACAAACATCATTTTATTTCCCAACTAAAACACTTTTACTGGGAGGAACCATACATGTTCAAGTATTTTCTTGATCAGATCATTCGCCGGTGGGTGCCCAACACTGAATTTCAGAGTGTTCTATTTTTCTGCCACGATCAAGCATGTGGCAGTCATTTCGGCTCTAGGAAGACTGCCGAAAAGATCTTGTAATGTGGATTTTACTGGCCGACGTTGTTCAAGAATTCAAATGAATATTGCAAGATCTGCTCTAAATGCCAGCACCTTGGCCGAATTTCGAGAAGAAATCAAATGCCGCTTGAACCAATCTTGGTTGTTGAGATTTTCGATGTCTGAGGAATTGACTTCATGGGGTTGTTCCCTCACTCATATGGGAACATGTACATTCTACTTGTGGTTGATTATGTCTCAAAATGGGTTGAGGCCATTCCGAGCCGAACCAACGATAACAAGTTTGTCGTTGAGTTTCTAAAAGAAAACATCTTCTCTCGGTTTGGGCACCCTCAAGCTATTATTAGTGATAACGGATCGCACTTCTGCAATCAGTCTTTCGAGTCTGTAATGCAGAAGTATGGAATCAATCACAAGCTCTCCATGCCCTATCATCACCAAACATGCGGGCAAGACAAGGTCTCCAATCGGCAAATCAAGCAGATTTTGGAGAAGACGGTTGCCACAAACCGTAAGGATTGGTCTTCGAAATTGACTGATGCCCTTTAGGCATTTAGAACTGCATATAAGACTGATCTTGGCATGAATCCGTATCGGCTTGTCTTTGATAAGGCTTGCCATCTCCCGGTTGAGATTGAGCCTAGAGCTATTTGGGCAATTAAGCAATTTAACGCCAATCTTCTCAAGCTGGTAGCTTTCGGAAGCTACAGATAAATGAATTGAACGAGCTTTGGGATGAAGTGTACGATAACGTGGTTATCGTGAAGAACATGAAAGGTTCCTAGGCACTCTAGTAAGGTCTCACAAGGCATCGGACATGCCAATTTAAAATTTTTGGTGCCGAGAAACCCTAGACTACGGATCGTCGCTAGAATTTTAGGCGAAAAGAAAAGCTAGTTAACACTTAACTACAAGGATATGGAAATTACAACCTTTGTAGATCCGGATATCCACCTCCACGGCTCCGCAACAAAGTCTCCTCGCTGTCCATGTTGAACCCCGGGCTCAAGCGTCGGCTTCGTCGAAGAAACGGGTGAGCTAGGTCGCCGGCTTCGTGTCAAAGACGATCTACGTCGAGGCATCACAAGTTCAAGCTCCGACTTCACAAACTTGTGAAACTTGTGAAGTAAACACCCAAAAAAACTTGGCAAGAGGTAGAGGGTGAAGAAATAGGAGGTGGGTTCTCTTTAGATTTGGATTTCTCTCACTAAAACTCAAGTTGCCATTGGAGTAGCAAGCTTGAAGAAGAAGAAGAAGAAGATGAAGAAGATGATCTAGTATTATGATAAGTCTTTTTAAAATAAAAAGAAAAAGCAATACTTATCATAATTCTTACTAGGGTTAAGTGTAGAGAATATACCATGGTTAATGGATGGGTTAGGGTTAAGCATGATGATAAGAAAGGATAAGTAGTCAAAGCTTCATGAAGCTTCAACTAAATGACAAAGAAAGCCACCATCCTTTTTTAAATCATTTCCAAATAAACAAATGAAAATATAAATAAATAAATAAATATGCAAAACCCTAATTATCATAATAACCATGGTTTAATTCTATTCACTTAACCATATGATCAAGTATCATCAAACATGATACAAAAAGTGCACAAAAGTATATCACATATACAATGTGCAATCCAAGTGAGAAAAACCCGTTTAAAGTGAACCAATACTAGTTAATGCAAAGTAATATATCAAATATATAATTATACATTAAATCATTAAATCAACATTTGATTCAATGATCCGGTCATGTCGCACATAACCGACTAGTATGCAATGTATCGATTTATCGAATCAATGATTCGATAACTAGGTCATATCGAATATAACCAATCGAAACATTTATCGCGAGAATGAAATGCGGTATCACATACACGCATTATTCTCGGTCCTGCACATATCTCATATGCGCTCTTATTTTGTTTCGCTTGAACCAGGAAACCTCTGTGTAGGACTCTAAAGACTCGTCAATACGCCGGTAGCAGATGATGATCATATCAAGCATCCACAAGCCGCAAGCGGTCTGCCAAACGTAACAGCCACCCGGGTATTGAACGATCAGAAGATCGACGAGCTAGCCCGCTCACACTCCTGCGAATCCGACCAGTAACACTTACCATACAGTCCGGTCTCTTCGTCTGATATGTCGCATATCAAGTTTAGGGGTGGTAAACGTCAGACCCCAATAAACCAATAAGTCGTGCCGATGTGAGGCTAATAACGGGTCGATAAACTACTGGTAACACTTACCAGTAAATCTCTGATCAGCCCTGGCCAGGGACTTCCCTGCTACGGCCAATCGAGCACAGCGCAACATCAACTCCCAATATCGGGAGAGACGAAACCCCTCCTATCGCTCATTGCCTCCATGTGACTCGAGACTGTACCCAAAGACCACCGTTTTGCACGCCCTCATGGACGTGGTAAGGTGGAGATCAAAGCACAGTGGGAATCACACAAGACTCTATGACGATCTCGGGTCTACAGACTAACCTGTACAAGTGTCACCTGAGAACTGCCATCTGACGTGAGGTATAATACCATCTGGGAGTTCTCGGCGAGTCCGTCCAGTGTACCCAGTCTCCACTGAGCACCCGTATACCATCTCTGATGTCAAACACCAATGGATATGGGATCATCCATCGCCCATCACATGGGTCGAGAAGCGCATACGCTAGTCTACTCTGGTATATCGATGCCCCGTCTCGATACACCCACGACTAGGGACCTTGAAGGATGTACTTATGGACTACCATGTCCCCACTAGTATGATCTGCATCATAGTCCAGGTAGTCAAGTACACATCCTAAGGGCTTTACCAACATGTAACTACAAGACAGTATAAAGAGACTAGTGTACATGTTAAGATAAAGAGTAACCAGATAGCATACTATCATATCGAGCAAGAAAGTCATCTCTATATATGTCCAAGCATCCAATATAATATACAACATCTGTACAATACTGGCCTCTAGGGCATACATACAACTAACAGAACAGGACGAAGGTGTTTCATGATAAACACCTTGTGCGCAAAATGTTCACGCTAGGACAACAAGTCCTTCTTTACAATACCCGACTGCATTTTCATCCGGGTAAGTTACGATATCGTTAGACGAGACCTTTCTTGGTGCGGTGTGTACCCGCACGGTGTAGTGGATTTAGAAAATCCAAAAGACGGCTCACTATTCAAAGTGAACGGATACAGATTAAAACCGTTCTTTACCGCAGAACCATCGGAGGAGCTCCTGATGTTGCAGGAGTCGGTTTACCTTGCCTGATCTTCCTCCGTTTACCACCAAATTTCGGTTATCCAACTATAAACAGTGGAAACGCTGTTTCAAATAAGTTTAGGGGTGTGTGTGTGTGTGTGTGTGTGTGTGTGGATATGCTTGTCCGGCGCGTATCCATTTTTTGTTCTTCTAACGAGCATCCTTGTTTGGTAAATGCTCGATTTTGTTTGTTGGGATATTTCTTACATGTTGAAATTCCCTTATGTGTAAGAAAAAAACTCTGACATGTTTTTGTTGCCTTCGCAATTTTGATTTTTCTTTGTATATGTAACATTTCAGAAAAATAAAATATTATTTTTGGGAATTTTTATAATTAAATAATAAATATTATGAATATTTAATAATGCGGTATAATTAAATACCGATAAATTGGAAAATATTGGAAAATTAAATTAAATGGTGGGAGGGTTGTATATAATTTAAGCAAATTATAAATTATTTATGATTAATTATATTCCATTTTAATGCTAATCGCGATTAAATATCACTGATCGTGCATTAAGCTTGATTTGTGGACATGACATGCACCATGTCATATTACACATTGTTACATTTTTCTACCATGTCTTTCTTTTATTTTCATGCATGGTTGGTTTTAAAATGAGCGGATGAGAAAAGAAAAGAAAAGAAAAGGGAAAATGTTAAAGAATTGGGTATGGGCAAGAGAGAGAGAGAGAGGTGAGGGGTCAACCTTGGTCACGGCTGTTTATTCCAATCAGAGCAAAGCTCTGTTTAAATTCCAAAGTGGAAAAAAAAGCAATGCTTCTGTTCTTTCTCCTATCAGAGGCAAAAAAAAAAAATTTACGCAGTGCGCGACTGCGCAGTTGCGCGACACGTATCACGCAGCTGCGCAGTGCGCACCTGCGCAGTGCGCAACTGCGCAACTGCGCAGTTGCGCGACACGTGTCAGCGCTGCTGTGCAGTGCGCAACTGCGCAGTGCGCGGCACGTGTCAGCGCGCAGTGCAGTGCGCGGCACGTGTCAGCGCGCAGTTGCGCAAGCAAAAAAAAAAAAAAAAAAAAAAAAATCAGTTGCGCGACACGTGTCTGCGCAGTTGCGCAAGCACAGCTGCGCGACACGTGTCACGCGCTGGGGGAGTTGCACAAAACAGAATAAATCTTTTCTGTTCTTGTTAAAACAAGAAGATTTTCTTCCGTAAAGCAGGGGCCTTTGGATCAAAAATCCAACGGTGGGGAAAATTACCCAAATCACTCAGAAAACGATTTATGTAACAAATTATAACTAATTCATGGGCATTATAAAAAGGACCCTAGACCTCATTTCAAGAGGAGGAAGATCTTGCTAAAAAAAAAAGAGAAGAGAACTCTTGAAGAATAAAAAAAAAGGTAAAAATCTTTTAAAGAAGAGAAAATTCTCTTATGAACAAGATCACAGATCTTCAACGATAAATAAATAAATAAATAAAATAGTGCCTTGCACTTGTTTTATGAACCATCGGTTCTTGAACCTAAAAGGTTATTAAATTAATAGTGCTTTGCACTTTCATGAACCTTTGGTTCTCTGAGAGAAGAAAAACAAGAAAAACTTGTTATTTTTTTTTATATCTAAATCAAATAGTGCCTTGCACTTGTTTTATGAACCATCGGTTCTTGAACCTAAAAGGTTCTTAAAGTAATAGTGCTTTGCACTTTCATGAACTTTTGGTTCTCTGAGATAAGAAAAACAAGAAAAAACTTGTTTTTTCTTAGATCTAAATCAAATAGTGCTTTGCACTTCTTTTTTTTGAACCATCGGTTCTTGAATCTAAAAAATTCTCAAATTAATAGTATTTTGCACAAATGCAATGCATTAATTAAAGGGCCAGGCCTAAATCAAAATGACCTGACAGGCCAAAATAAATTGCAAGGCAATAAATGGGCAGAGCCCAAATAAATTGATGCTTTGCATCCTTTATACAAGGGCAGAGCCCAAATAAAATTGATGCCTTGCATCATTCCTAAAAGGGCAGAGCCCAAAACAAATTGATGCTCTGCATCCTTTCTGGGCAAGGCCCAAATAAAAATAAAAAAAAGAAATGCAATGCAAAAGCAAATAAAATGTTGAACATTTCAACTGGACTTAGCCAAATTTTGGCCATAAGTCCTTAAATTAAATTGACTGAGCAAAATTGCTCTTCTAAATCAATTTACATCTGGTTCGAGGGTACATCTCCGAACTCCTTTGACATCCATCGTTGTAATTCCTCAACGACGTCAAAGAGGTGACGGGTCCCAACGACCACACATCGATATGGACTGCGGGGTCCTTAAACTCGTGGACCGAAACGTCCTTAAACTAATATCGGACCGAAACGTCCCTAAACTAATATTGGACCGAAACGTCCCTAAACTAATATTGGACCACCACGTCCCTAAACTGGCACAATAGAGCCCAAATGCTCTTTTGTCGGACCTAAATGGTCCCGTTAAGTTGATCTTAGTCTCAAACTGGACTAACGTATCCTTAACAAACGTTTGAGTCGATCTTAGCCTAAAAAATGGCTAACGTATCCTCCAAACAGACTTTAGTCCCAAATTGGACTATGAATCTCCCAAACTGGAACAATAGGGCCCAAACGCTCTTTTGTCGGACCTAAATGGTCACGTTAAGTTGATCTTAGTCTCAAACAGGACTAACGTATCCGTAATGAACGTTTAAGTTGATCTTAGCCGCAACGCGACTAACGTATCCTTAAACTAAAAACACCAAACCCAAATCTAAGTAAATACGGATTTGGACTAATCCACGTCCTACGGGCGACGGCGTTACTCAGTCTCCGTATACAATCCACGGGCAACCACAAACAAAACAAACACACACGACACGAAGTGAAATTCTGGAGAAGGAGAAAGTTGTTACGGCGATGCGGTAGCGTAATTAACTGCAGGGGCTTGCGCCTGCAGGGAAGAGCGTCCCCACAATCAAAAACCCCTCACCCTGAGGGGGAATCTGACGAAGTCTGCTACATCGGTTGCATCCGTCTAAACCTCTGATACACGGTGCCATAAATCAACTTGGCATCTTCGGAGAGATAGACGGATAAAACCAAATAGCATCTGCCCCGAACCTCAGGCACAGACCCAAAGTCCAGGCCGCCGTTCGGAGGGGAACAGATTCTGGCACGCCCGGTGGGACCTCTTCCTCTTTCCACTCCACACTTCGTGTGTCGTGTTCGCGAACAAATCGCGGTTTGCTGTGATTGCCTGTGGATTCAAGGTACTAAGATTTGGTGTCTTGCTCCGTGCAGAAAACAGAAGATCAATGGCTTCGAACTGCACCGTCCGCAGCGATAACTCTCGCTCCGTCATTGCTGGAGGAGTGACTTATGGGCCTCAAGCGGCCTCCCTTTTCAAAATGCCGGTGGAGCAGATGGCTCAAGCCACCACTGGACTATTTTTTGGGACCATGCTCCCACCAATGAGCTTCAACGCCCCAATGACATTGCAAGAAGCTCCAAAGAAGTCGGTCTTCGATCGACTTACCATTGCCGCGACCCCTCTCAACGGGTCGTCCAACTCCACTGCTTCAGTTTTTAACGGACTAGGCCAGAGCTCTAACAGGCTCATGAAGAAGCCTGCCATACCAGAAGGCATTATCCCGAAGCGGATAGCCATTCCAACTCACGTTCCAGGAAAAATCACCAAGGTTGCTTCCCATGTTCAGAAGTCCGCTTCTGACAAGTTGGCCGTCCCCGTTCAACGGACGTCGATCTTTAAAAAGCTGGTACCAGTATATTCTGACCAACACAGGAGGCATGAGGAGGTCACCCCTATAGCTGAAACAACTCCATCAGCACGACATGCCCGACGTCGCCACTGGCGTCGAGTAAGAAAGGCTGGGGGCAACTCCCCCTCTGGGATAACTCCGTCAGCTCTGATGGTGAGGATCGATGCTGCTGTTCCAACCAAGAACAGCTTTGAACTGCTCAACAAGGTGCGCAGAAACTCTCCTACTGCGATGTTGAAACGAACTCCTTCACCTGTGGAGAATACTCCAGAGAAGAAGTTAGAGCAGCCCCCTCAACGGCTGTCCTTTAAAATTTACAAGGTCTGGCGACAGGTCCAGGAGTCGGTGATTAATGAAAACCATCTTTATCGACAGAAAAAGATGAAGGTGCGGCAGGAGAAGGATTACTCTGTCAAGCCACAAAAAACAAGAGCTACTTGGATGCCCACTACAACGGCTCCCTTAACTCCAATCACTCAAAAAAGGAGGCCGCAAAAATCCCATGTGTTTTTGGCGAATCGCAAAGACACCGAACAAAAACGCCCTAAGTCTGGGGGCATGGTGGTGCACACTGTTTATATGGCTTCTGGAAAGGAGGAAAGCCGCACTTCTACGGGCCACCGACCGCTCACCCGATCCGTGACGAAAGCCCAGGAGCAACAACAAAAGCTTCAGGAAATGATGACTACAATGGCTGCACTCACTGAGCCAAAAGAAAGCTCTGAAGCGTCTTCGGATGAGCGTCAAGAACAAGAAACCGACGCTGACTTTTTACGCAGAGTCCTCGAAAAGAGGGACAAAGAAGCTGCAGAGCAGGCGGCTAACATAAAACAGATGGCGCTCCTCTTCAAAGATATGGTAGGGATGATGTTACAGCCGGACCCTCCTGCTGAAGATCCTCCGATCGTCCTTGAAAACGACAGGGGAGAAACGTCAAATCCTCCGCCGGCTCTATCAACAGCCAAGGAGGAGGCAATCTCCAAAGTCGACCTAGACGAATATATAGCTCAGCAGATCCGGGTTCATCAGGCGAATGAAGCGGCTGGGCAAATTGTTAGAACCGGACGACCGTATCCGAGCTGGTATGACCAAATCAATTACCCGCCAGGATATACGATCCCTAAATTCCACGTATATAATGGGACAGGGAATCCGCATCAGCATGTCGCTCAATTCAGGGCCTTATGCGGCAATACTGGAGGCGATGACAAGTTGTTGCTACATCAATTCGTCGGCAGCTTAGCAGAAACAGCCTTTGAATGGTATTCGGAGCTACCTAACGACTCTGTCAAAACATTTGCAGAGATGGAACTGCTGTTTACACAAAGATTCGCGAGTGCTAATGAACGCACCCCGATAACAGCACCGATAAATGCCAGGATAAGGCCCGGCGAAACGGGGGTCCAATACGCAACACGATGGCGAAACCTATGGTCGAAATGTGAACAACGCATAGAAGAGGCACCTGCGGTAGGCATGTTTGTGGGCACTCTCGATCCACAGGCGACCATCTCGCAATTCATGATGTTCTTCAGGCCGACCACCTTCCAGGCCTTGATCGACAAATTATCCCAAATGGACCAGATGGGCCATAGACCGTCTCCTCTAAGACCCGATCCCCGAAATGAGAAAGGAAAAACGATCATCGTCGCCAACGCTCAGCAACAGGCGAGCAACTCAAAGCCGGTCGCTCGCCAAAACAACGTGCGTCCACGCCCATCCCTCGAAGAGAGGCTAGGACGTCATTACTCGTTTCCTCAGAATAAAACGAGAAGACTGTTCGAGCTGGCCGTGCACAACAGACTCATTAATCTGCCGAGTCCAAAGCGTCCGTTGCAGCCAGGCGATCTTAATAATCCCAATTATTGCCCTTACCACCAAACGGTAAGTCACCCGATTGAGGATTGTTTCGTCTTTAAGGGATGGATCGAAGATCAGTAACTACAAGGCAAGTTCGCGCTGTCGGAAAACTGGAAGGTAAACCCACCACAGCCACACTCTCCAAAGAAAATGGACACGCCGGGGGCAACTTGTTCTTTCGTCGAGGATGCAAACGACAGAGAAAACTTATCGGATGAATCCGAAGACTACGTGGCGACTTGTCATGTGATTTCTCATTCACTGACGGATGATGAGGAGGCTCCTTGCGCTGAGAAATCAATGGCGAACCCTGAGCCAGAGATTCTACAGCCATCAGACGAGTTGATCGATGTCTTTCTAAATGAAATTCGTTTGAAAGCAAAAGCCAATCAAGAGCGTAAAATGGCCACACTGGAAAAAGCCAAGGCATTCCCGTCAAATCAAAAGCCATCCACTGCGGATAAAAATAAATTCAAGACGAGGAAACGTTTCGCCAAAGCTCTATCAGTAGGAATGAAGCTACCGTCCTTTGAAGAAAATTCTTTCTCTGAGGTAGAGATGCACCCTAACTTCTGTTTATATCATCAGAAGATCATACATCCTACCGAAGACTGCGAATCCTTTAACTGTTGGTGGCAAGGATATGTCGCTCAAAAGCGACACTTCGACAGGACAAAGTGTGAAGTTTGTGGACATCGGAAAAATGCGATAGATGAGCGCAAAAGAGCCGCCGCCGACTGTCATATAGCCGACTTCAAGAGATCACAAATTGTCACCTTTGGAAGCGACTCTGACGAAGAAGCTATCCCCAACTTTTCCCTCGGGGAATCTATTTCGAAAATAAAGGAATTGAGAAGCTGCGAGAACGTTCAGCCATGTAATCGCACGCTATTCGAAAAAAATCTCGGCCCCGTAAACAAGGGACCGAGCAAAAAGAATAAAGGAAAAGGAAAAAAGGCCCTCGTTGCCAGCGCTCAACAACAATCAGGTGACCCTAGACCGGTTGCTTGCCAAAGCAACAAGCGGCAATCCCTCCAGGAAAAGTTGAAACGTCCTTACTCGTTTCCGCAAGATAAAACAAGGTGACTGTTCGAGCTGGCAGTGTGCGACAGACTCATTAATCTGCCGGGTCCAAAACGTCCGTTGCGGCCAGGCGACGTTAATAATCCTAATTATTGCCCTTACCACCAAACAGTAGGTCACCTGATCAAGGACTGCTACGTCTTCAAAAACTGGGTTGAAGACCAATACCAACAGGGCAAGTTTGCGCTGTTTGAGAACTGGAAGGTGAGTCCGCCACAACCGCACGCTCCAAAGAAGATGGATACGCCGGGGGCATCATGTTCATTCATGGAGAAGGACTGATAGACCGAAAAGTCAATAAACCAGATATTCGCCTCAAATACGGCGACAACGGACCGAAACGTCCTTAAACTAATAATGGACCGCAATGTCCTGAAACTTGGAAATGACCGAAATGTTTTTAAACTACTACCGCAGCATTCTCAGGCTGACGAGAATATAAAAAAAAAAAACAAAAAAAAAACGGTATGTCCATAAGCAAAATGGGCACGGATGAAAGCCCGAAAGGGCTCCGTGAGTAAAAACAGCAGGACTACCGGCGAGTGTTCGTGAAAACCCGAAAGGCCGCGACCTCGTTAATAAAAAAAAAAAAGAAAATAAAGAAAAAAAAAACAAAAAAAACGGTATGTCCATAAGCAAAATGGGCACGGATGAAAACCCGAAAGGGCTCCGTGAGTAAAAACAGCAGGGCTACCGGCGAGTGTTTGTGAAAACCTGAAAGGGCGCAACCTCGTTAAGAAACACTTATAGGGTCCTCTCGATCCTGTAAGGAGAAACCACCTGCGTGAGATCCTTACGACTCACAAAGGGAGCAACACACTTAGGGATCCCCACGATTCCTAAGGAGAAAATATACTTGCGAGATCCTCACGACTTGTAAGGAGAACTCTCTTATGGGACCCTCACGGCTCATAAGAGTTGAAAGTCTTAAGTTGCAGAAACCTTAACCTGTTCTTAAGCAGCCCCCACAACCTTCGATATTGCCCTACAAGCGGCTCATAATGACCCTTGTATACAATCCACGGGCACGAATAAATATTTCCCTAACAAAGTCCCATCCGTGACTAGGGATATGCTTGTACAGCAAACAACAATTGTAAGTCCTCTCGACTTATAAGGAGAAAACCCTTTTGTAAGATCCTTACGACTTACAAGAGAACATGCACTTAGGATTCCTCACGATTCCCAAGGAGAAAACACACCTACAAGATCCTCACGACTTGTAGGGAGAAATACCTTTGTGAGACCCTTACGGCTCATGAAGTCAAAAGCCTTAGCCGACAGGACCCTTAACCCTGTTTACTAAGCCACCTTTGTTCAACATCGACAGAGGCAAATGATGATTCGCTCCTGGCAATATTCCAGTTGTAGCGATGTTGATGTCTAAACCGGTATCAAATTCCAAGTCCTTTCATGGCAGATGATGATTCGCTCCTGGCAATATCCCAGTTGTAGCGATGCTGATGCCTAAATCGGTATCGAATTCCAGGTCCTTTCATGGCAGATGATGATTCGCTCCTCGCAATATTCCGGTTGTAGCGATGCTGATGCTGAGATTGGCACCAGATTCCAAGTTCTACGCTCGCGATAAAAATCAGCGAGCTGAAAATGCATATTAAATAGCCGAAATGATTGGGCAACTCGCAATAAAAAAAACAGCGAGTAAAAATAAAATAAACAGCCGAAATGATTGGGCAACTCGCAATAAAAAACAGCGAGTAAAAATAAAATAAACAGCCGGAATGATTGGGCAACTCGCAATAAAAAAACAGCGAGTAAAAAGAAAAAATAGCCGAGATGATTGGGCACCGCGAAAAATAGCCGAAATGATTGGGCAATCGCGATTTTCGCGATATAAAAAGCTGAAATGATAGAGCATCGCGGAAAGAATAAAAAAATGATGAAAGAATGAAACCTTTTGCCCTACAGGTGAAATTACATCAATCCCTGTATACAATCCAGGGGCACAGATAAAGAGGGAACCATACCTTCCCAACAGGCTCCACCAAAAAGCGAAGCCAAATCTCGACGGTTCATAGATAACCTAGAGACCATCTCGACATTTGTCGCAATATTACAGACACGATGTCAACAAATAAAGCAAAGGAAGGTCCCTAACTTCAGGGTCTCGACGTCAATATCGACCACTTAGAGATCACCAACGGCGTTTCTCCTCACTCCAACCAGATGCAGACGTGACATCAACAACCGACCCCAGAGTCGTAACGAAACGGAACCATGGCAAAGTCCCTAGTTCCAAATCTCAATGGCTACATCTACAGCCTGAAGACCAACAACGGTGTGCCTCCTCATTCCAACAGGACACAGATGTTACACCATCAAGCAGAGCGACGGCAAAACCCCAGCTTCACCTCAGCATTCGTCTCGATACAGCAGACACAATGTCAACAACGGCGTTCCTTCACAGTCCAGCAGGATGTAGAAGCAACATCAACAAGAGACCCCATGGTCGAAACAAGCGGAGTGACGGCAAAATCCCAGCCCCACCTCAGCATTCATCTCGATACAGCAGACGCAATGTCAACAATGGCGTTCCTTCGTGGTTCATCAGGATGCAGATGCAACATCAACATAAGAGCACATGGTCGAAACAAAGCGGAATGATGGCAAAATCCCAGCTCCACCTCAGCATTCGGATACAACGCCGACAAAAGACCTCACGGTCAAAACAAAGTAGAGCGGCGGCAAAATCCCAGCTCCACCTTGACGTTCATCTCAACACAGCAGATGAAATGTCACCCCAGCGTTCTTTCCCCTGCAGGATTCGGACGCGCCAAAGCAAATGAAGCGAAGGCCAAATTCCTAGCTTCATACGTCTTGATGGCAAGTCATAAAAAGCCTGAAAGACAATCGGAGATCATCTCGCGCCAGCTTAAAGTGATCACCACCTCGACGTTCGTCTCGATACAGCAGACGAGAGGTCCTTCCTCCAACAGGATCCGAACACACCAAAGAAGATGAAGCGAAGGCCACATTCCTAGCTTCAACGTCTTTACGGTAACTCACATAAAACCGGAAAGACAATCGGAGACCATCTCACATGAAGTGGTCACCTCCTTGACGTTCGTCTCGATACAGTAGACGAAATGTCAACCTCTGCGTTCTTCCTCCAGCAGGATTCGGACGCGCCAAAGCAAATGAAGCGAAGGCCAAATTCCTAGCTTCATACGTCTTGATGGCAAGTCATAAAAAGCCTGAAAGACAATCGGAGATCATCTCGCACCAGCTTAGAGTGATCACCACCTCGACGTTCGTCTCGATACAGCAGACGAGAGGTCCTTCCTCCAACAGGATCCGAACACACCAAAGAAGATGAAGCGAAGGCCACATTCCTAGCTTCAACGTCTTTACGGTAACTCACATAAAACCGGAAAGACAATCGGAGACCATCTCACATGAAGTGGTCACCTCCTTGACGTTCGTCTCGATACAGTAGACGAAATGTCAACCTCAGCGTTCTTCCTCCAGCAGGGATTCGGACGTGACAAAGCAAGCGAAACGAAGGCCACATTCCTAGCTTCAACGTCTTTACGGTAACTCACATAAACCGGAAAGACAATCGGAGATCATCTCACACCAGCGCGGAGTGGTCACCACCTCGACGATCGTCTCGATACAGCAGACGAGATGTCACCCCAACGTTCGTCTCGACACAGCAGGCGCAACGTCATTAAACGAATGGAGCCACGGCAAAATCCCTAGTTCCAAACCTCGGCGGTTCACCAGCAACCTAGAGACAACCTCGACGTCCGTCTCGATATAGTAGACGAGATGTCATCCCAACGTTCGTCTCGACACAGCAGGCGCAACGTCATTAAATGAATGGAGCCACGGCAAAATCCCTAGTTCCAAACCTCGGCGGTTCACCAGCAACCTAGAGGCAACCTCGACGTCCGTCTCGATACAGTAGACGAGATGTCACCCCAACGTTCGTCTCGACACAGTAGGCGCAACGTCATTAAACGAATGGAGCCACGGCAAAATCCCTAGTTCCAAACCTCAGCGGTTCACCAGCAACCTAGAGACAACCTCGACGTCCGTCTCGATACAGCAGACGAGATCATCTCACACCAGCGCGGAGTGGTCACCACCTCGACGATCGTCTCGATACAGCAGACGAGATGTCACCCCAACGTTCGTCTCGACACAGCAGGCGCAACGTCATTAAACGAATGGAGCCACGGCAAAATCCCTAGTTCCAAACCTCGGCAGTTCACCAAACCTCGGCAGTTCACCAGTAACCTAGAGACAACCTCAACGTCCGTCTCGATACAGTAGATGAGATGTCGCCCCAACGTTCGTCTCGACACAGCAGACGCAACGTCATCAAACAAACGGAGCCACGGCAAAATCCCTAGTTCCCACCATGACATTCGTCTCGATACAGAGGACGCAATGCCAGCAAACGAAGCAAAGGCCAAATTCCTAGCTTCAGGGTCTTAACGGCAAGTCATATAAAGCCTGAAAGACTATCGGAGATCATCCCACACCAACGCGGAGTGGTCATGACTCATCGGGGCTCTCCAAAATGAGCCTAACCTCAAGTAAAAAGCGGCATGGCAAATTCCTAGCGCTTGCTCTTCCGACGGTCAAACTGCCAAGGAGGATTGCTTGAAGACGTCTTGTCCAGCCCCCGAAGGGATCAGAGACACGGTAGTCGCAGGGCTACTCGAACAGCACAATTGCCTATCGAGGACTATATCAGCTTATGCGACGGTACGATGGCCAAAACCCTAAGTACCACCAACCTTAACGGGCTTCTGTCGTAAAGAGCAGAGGTTAAATGCGACGTTAAGATGTTCTTGCGAGAAACGTTCGATTCGTCTCGACTTGTGAAAAATTGTCGAGGCGGCTCGACTCGTGAGATAAAGCCTTAGGCAGTGGGTATAAAAGAAGCCTGTTTCCTAAGCATTGGGACCCCGTAAGTTGGCCCAAAACGGTCTCTTGCATACCATCCACGGGTCTCACTCTCCAACGTCGAACTTTGACAAGGAGGGAAACAACCGCTTACAAGTCCTCTCGACTCGTAAGAGGGAAAAATTCTCTTGTAGGATCCTTACGACTTACAAAAGAAAACCACACTTAGGAATCCTCACGATTCTTAAGGAGAAAAACCCGCCTACGAGATCCTCTCGATCCGCAGGGAGAAAAGTCTCTATGAGACCCTCACGGCTCATAGAGTTGAAAAGTCTTAAGCAGCAGATCTGAACCTGCGGCCTAAGCCCTCGCTATCTCATGAAGAAATCAAGAAGCTTACTCTATTACCTGCTAATTGTGACGACATGCTGAGAAAGAGGAAAAGCAACAGAAAGAGCATCCGATTTACGTTTGATCAAGCGTCCAAGACGTATTCATTCATGCATGGGCAAAAAGACTCAGGACAAAGATATATAATAAAGACAAGCTGGGATAAAAAAAAATTTCCATTAATATTGCCCGAAGTTCTTACAGTCATAAAAACAATAAATGAAAGTTACAATGGAATAACCTCAGATCTAGGGCATGGATTGAAGAATTCAAAAGCGACCTTATCTATGACTTTCCAAGCCTCGCGGACCATCCTAGTGTGCTTTCTTTCGCGAGCACAAGCGTCAGGGTCCATTCCGATGTCTTCCACCCTCCGATAAGCAGCGAGTATGACAGACTGTTGAAAGACCTTGTGCAAGAGGTCGATAAGACTGTCTCGCTGTCTCTTCGAGATAAAATTCAGTAGGTACACAGAGTGCACCTTGTCCTCAGCGGCATCCAACGCCCTAAGCGGCACGCCGGAACAGAATAGGGGAAGCGCTTCCCAGATAGCCCCCACGATAAGTTTAAGAAGAGAGGAACGGCGGGGAAGCAGTGGACCATTGTATGTGTCGAAGCGACTCATTATTTCAGCACACCCCTCTTTTGTGAACTCCCGATTTTGAGAGCGGCCAAGTCGGCGGATGTCCTCATGAGAGATGATCTCGTTAAGAGCGTACATGTGGGTGTTCATTGTTCCTGTGAAAGAGAATCAACAGAATGATCAGAAAGACTGATTAAGCAAAACAATATAATGCACTGAGGAATAAAATGCCATCTTTAAGTTCCAAGATCCATGAAGAATTCTTAAGAGTTCTTCTATATGATTTAGGAGGAGCAAAGCTCCATTAATGAATTAAGAAAATCTAAGGAAAATCTTTCAGAGAGCAGAGCTCTATGGAACCCTAGTAGGGTCTCCTTTAGTTCTCTTTAGATCCCTTTAAGACCTGTAGAGCAAAGCTCTGCTAAGTGAAACCGTAAATAGGTTTCCTTTAGATCAAGGATCTATTGAGAGCGAGGCTCTATCAATGAAAATTAATTTAATTTAACACAAATTAAAATTTTCACCTAAAAGTTTTAAGAATTTAACTCTTAAAGTTCTTGAAAATAAAGAGCAGGGCTCTGAGTTCTGAAAGCAAAATTTAGAGATAAGAATCATCTAAGGGACCAAAAGTCCTATTTATAGGCATCAAGTGCCCTTTCAGCTTTCAAGAGATGGCGCGACGGTTCGGAGTCTGCCACCGCTGCGCTCACGTTAGGAGGCCACGTAAGCGCAACGGTGGGGGGGCATTTGTTTATCCCAATCAGAGCAAAGCTCTGTTTAAATTCCAAAGTGGAAAAAAAAGCAATGCTTCTGTTCTTTCTCCAATCAGAGGCAAAAAAAAATAAAAAAATTTGCGCAGTGCGCAACTGCGCATTGCGCGACACGTGTCCCGCAGCTGCGCAGTGCGCAACTGCGCAGTTGCGCGACACGTGTCACGCAGCTGCGCAGTGCGCAACTGCGCAGTTGCGCGACACGTGTCACGCAGCTGCGCAGTGCGCAACTCCGCAGTTGCGCGACACGTGTCAGCGCAGCTGCGCAACTGCGCAGCTGCGCAGTGCGCGACAGTGTCAGCGCGCAGTTGCGCAAGCAAAAAAAAAAATCAGTTGCGCGACACGTGTCTGCGCAGTTGCGCACGCACAGCTGCGCGACACGTGTCACGCGCTGGGGGAGTTGCGCAAAACAGAATAAATCTTTTCTGTTATTGTTAAAACAAGAAGATTTTCTTCTGTAAAGCAGGGGCCTTTGGATCAAAAATCCAACGGTGGGGAAAATTACCCAAATCACTCAGAAAACGATTTATGTAACAAATTATAACTAATTCATGGGCACTATAAAAAGGACCCTAGACCTCATTTCAAGAGGAGGAAGATCTTGCTAAAAAAAAAAGAGAAGAGAACTCTTGAAGAATAAAAAAAAAGGTAAAAACCTTTTAAAGAAGAGAAAATTCTCTTATGAACAAGATCATAGATCTTCAACGATAAATAAATAAATAAATAAAATAGTGCCTTGCACTTGTTTTATGAACCATCGGTTCTTGAACCTAAAAGGTTATTAAATTAATAGTGCTTTGCACTTTCATGAACCTTTGGTTCTCTGAGAGAAGAAAAACAAGAAAAACTTGTTATTTTTTTTATATCTAAATCAAATAGTGCCTTGCACTTGTTTTATGAACCATCGGTTCTTGAACCTAAAAGGTTCTTAAATTAATAGTGCTTTGCACTTTCATGAACTTTTGGTTCTCTGAGATAAGAAAAACAAGAAAAAACTTGTTTTTTCTTAGATCTAAATCAAATAGTGCTTTGCACTTCTTTTTTTTTAACCATCGGTTCTTGAATCTAAAACATTCTCAAATTAACAGTATTTTGCACAAATGCAATGCATTAATTAAAGGGCCAGGCCCAAATCAAAATGACCTGACAGGCCAAAATAAATTGCAAGGCAATAAATGGGCAGAGCCCAAATAAATTGATGCTTTGCATCCTTTATACAAGGGCAGAGCCCAAATAAAATTGATGCCTTGCATCATTCCTAAAAGGGCAGAGCCCAAAACAAATTGATGCTCTGCATTCTTTCTGGGCAAGGCCCAAATAAAAATAAAAAAAAGAAATGCAATGCAAAAGCAAATAAAATGTTGAACATTTCAACTGGACTTAGCCCAATTTTGGCCATAAGTCCTTAAATTAAATTGACTGAGCAAAATTGCTCTTCTAAATCAATTTACATCTGGTTCGAAGGTACATCTCCGAACTCCTTTGACATCTGTCGTTGTAATTCCTCAACGACGTCAAAGAGGTGATGGGTCCCAACGACCACACATCGATATGGACTGCGGGGTCCTTAAACTCGTGGAACGAAACGTCCTTAAACTAATATCGGACCGAAACGTCCTTAAACTAATATCGGACCGAAACGTCCCTAAACTAATATTGGACCACCACGTCCCTAAACTGGAATATGGACCACCACGTCCCTAAACTGGCACAATAGAGCCCAAATGCTCTTTTGTCGGACCTAAATGGTCCCGTTAAGTTGATCTTAGTCTCAAACTGGACTAACGTATCCTTAACAAACGTTTGAGTCGATCTTAGCCTCAAAAATGTCTAACGTATCCTCCAAACAGACTTTAGTCCCAAATTGGACTATGAATCTCCCAAACTGGAACAATAGGGCCCAAACGCTCTTTTGTCGGACCTAAATGGTCACGTTAAGTTGATCTTAGTCTCAAACAGGACTAACGTATCCGTAATGAACGTTTAAGTTGATCTTAACCGCAACGCGACTAACGTATCCTTAAACTAAAAACACCAAACCCAAATCTAAGTAAATACGGATTTGGACTAATCCACGTCCTACGGGCGACGGCATTACTCAGTCTCCGTATACAATCCACGGGCAACCACAAACAAAACAAACACACACGACACGAAGTGAAATTCTGGAGAAGGAGAAAGTTGTTACCGCGATGCGGTAGCGTAATTAACTGCAGGGGCTTGCGCCTGCAGGGAAGAGCGTCCCCACAATCAAAAACCCCTCACCCTGAGGGGGAATCTGACGAAGTCTGCTACATCGGTCGCATCCGTCTAAACCTCCGATACACGGTGCCATAAATCAACTTGGCATCTTCGGAGAGATAGACGGATAAAACCAAATAGCATCTGCCCCGAACCTCAGGCACAGACCCAAAGTCCAGGCCGCCGTTCGGAGGGGAACAATGGCTTCTTGTTTCATTCATCATCTTCATCTTTTCTTCTCCCTCTCCCCTCATACATGGCTGCCCTCTCCCTCTACCACCTCCTACACCTCACTTCACCCCCAAAAACAACTCAAAACCTTTCATTCCCTTCATTAAAAGTATGCACAAGCTCACTACAAACATGGAGAACCAAGCAAGTTTGGATTTTGAGCACTTGGGGCAACTCAAGAAAATTCTTGAGTTGCCAAATGAGATAATTCTTTCACATTTAGTGTAGCATTTGAATTCCTA
This sequence comes from Agapanthus africanus, assembly GCA_030015575.1. Classification (NCBI taxonomy): domain Eukaryota; kingdom Viridiplantae; phylum Streptophyta; class Magnoliopsida; order Asparagales; family Amaryllidaceae; genus Agapanthus; species Agapanthus africanus. Next base: position 100,342,836 of record JASDDO010000008.1, read on the forward strand.
TAGCTTCTAGACTAGTTTAGAATCCTTTTAGTATTGTTTAGTGAACTTTGAAAATTCCAAGGTAAGGTTTTGAGGAATTCTTGAATTGTGATGATGCATGTGAGTGTATTAGTGACTACAAAACTCGCATAGTGCTAAAAACCTGGACCAAACAGAGCCTAGACCATGCAATTTGTTTTAGTTGATTCAATGTCGGTTTTTGTGTTAAAGTGTGCCTATAGGGAATCTGGTGTAACCGGGGATGATTACTGGAAAAGCAAACAATTACATTAACCTAATTAAGACCCTACGAGACCACCCTGTTAAAACGAACCCTTTATGAACCTTCCAAACCGAGCTCACCGGATTTTTCGCTAATGTGGCCGGCCAAAAAGTGGAGGATCGTGTTGAATTTGCTTCTGTAGCTCATATACCTCCTATACAACATATCGGTATTGTTTGTTTAGCTTGATTTCACCTGAAACAAAATCTGGGATCAGTTTTCAAAGTTGCTGCTTAATGTTTTGTGGGTTTTAATGACTTGAAGTTTTGGTTTTGTGTTTTGTATCGGTCACTTGACTTTTGTACGTCGATATCAGGTGTTATTTAGCTCTTTTGCGTGAGTAGACCATAGGTTCTAACCTATGTGTGTTTTGCGTGTCGTTTTGGTTTTGAATTGAACGTTTTGATGCGATACGATATATGTGATATGTAGATACCCTCACGTGGACTTCGGACGATGAAGAAGAGGATGGCGACATCGACTTCGGCAAGCAAGGATCAGGTGAGTAGATATATATCTACATGGGAAGGCGGATGGATGGTGTATAGCACCCCCGCAGTTTCGTAGTGTAGTATACGAATACGCATACCTATATACTCATACATGGCTGCCCTCTCCCTCTACCACCTCCTACACCTCACTTCACCCCCAAAAACAACTCAAAACCTTTCATTCCCTTCATTAAAAGTATGCACAAGCTCACTACAAACATGGCGAACCAAGCAAGTTTGGATTTTGAGCACTTGGGGCAACTCAAGAAAATTCTTGAGTTGCCAAATGAGATAATTCTTTCACATTTAGTGTAGCATTTGAATTCCTATAGCTTCTAGACTAGTTTAGAATCCTTTTAGTATTGTTTAGTGAACTTTGAAAATTCCAAGGTAAGGTTTTGAGGAATTCTTGAATTGTGATGATGCATGTGAGTGTATTAGTGACTACAAAACTCGCATAGTGCTAAAAACCTGGACCAAACAGAGCCTAGACCATGCAATTTGTTTTAGTTGATTCAATGTCGGTTTTTGTGTTAAAGTGTGCCTATAGGGAATCTGGTGTAACCGGGGATGATTACTGGAAAAGCAAACAATTACATTAACCTAATTAAGACCCTACGAGACCACCCTGTTAAAACGAACCCTTTATGAACCTTCCAAACCGAGCTCACCGGATTTTTCGCTAATGTGGCCGGCCAAAAAGTGGAGGATCGTGTTGAATTTGCTTCTGTAGCTCATATACCTCCTATACAACATCTCGGTATTGTTTGTTTAGCTTGATTTCACCTGAAACAAAATCTGGGATCAGTTTTCAAAGTTGCTGCTTAATGTTTTGTGGGTTTTAATGACTTGAAGTTTTGGTTTTGTGTTTTGTATCGGTCACTTGAATTTTGTACGTCGATATCAGGTGTTATTTAGCTCTTTTGCGTGAGTAGACCATAGGTTCTAACCTATGTGTGTTTTGCGTGTCGTTTTGGTTTTGAATTGAACGTTTTGATGCGATACGATATATGTGATATGTAGATACCCTCACGTGGACTTCGGACGATGAAGAAGAGGATGGCGACATCGACTTCGGCAAGCAAGGATCAGGTGAGTAGATATATATCTACATGGGAAGGCGGATGGATGGTGTATAGCACCCCCGCAGTTTCGTAGTGTAGTATACGAATACGCATACCTATATATATATATATATGTTTATTGTGAGACTAGATGATTATCTAGATAGACTTTAGGAGTTCGTGGATAAATTTGAGTGTAATTGGATGATAGTGTCGTTAGCTAGTTTTAGTTGCGAAACCCTAGAATAAGATACACACGCATACATTTTTATTACTTGTGCGTATATGGGGAAATATATATATATATATATATATATATATACATATATGTATGTGAGTATGTGTGTGTATATACACACACACACACACATACGTATACATGGATAATGAGGATGGTATATGATATTTGGAGATGAGTCGATGAGATTGGGTGTGATACCATGAGATCGGTGATGTGATTTGGTTCGTATTATGAAATACGACATGATGTAATAGCGGGTCCTTTGGCGTTGTGTTTTCATACACACGCATATATATATATATATATATATATATATATATATGTTGATGGTATCAGTGTGTAGTAGACTTTAGATCAGTACCCCAGTATGATGATAAGGATACCAGATAAATGATGAGATAAATGTGATATTCGACCCTTACCCAGATTGGGATGCTGTACGATGGATTTACCGTACGAGGTATATATTGATGATAGATCCGCACTCTTGACTCGAGAATGTCATATTATATATAGTGTATTGTATGTGATACTATTGAGGCGGGATCACCGACTACCAGATATATATATAAATATCGACTCAGATTTAGGTGGTTTCCTTACCTTTCGACTAATCAGTTAGTTTAGTCATATAGTTTACTTGTAGATGTTAGACTAGACTCGAGTCATACCTGTTTCAAACTAACGAGTTGTGAGTATTTCAAAGACAGGCCAAGGGATTCTACGGATATTTCAAAGGATCTACTTTTTCTTAAAAACATTGTAGCCCTTATTTCTAAACACCACGATTCGTAGTATTTCAAATGTCAAAACTGTATGACTCGTATATAGAATTGTATTTTCCTTATTGTCGTGCTTACTATTCATATTCAGTTCATTCATGTTGTTATCATCGCATTGCATATTTAATGTGTACTTTAGTGATTATAAACCATACTGTCAAGACACCAGCACCATTACCGATGATGCGTATGCTACACATACACCTGCTTCCCGGTTCACACACAACATCATCGGTAATTGTCATGTCACGTACACATTAGAAATACTACTTCATTATTATAAATTGCTAGCTGATAGTTTCGACATAGTACTAATGCGCATGCCCTTATATGCTAATTTAGATATTACATTTATTACTGTGACATTCCATGCATATTTATATATTCATTTACCATGCGATATTTTGGGCCAGTCCGGATTTGCCGGAGCTCAGTATTCACTGTTATTTACCTTTCATTTTTGGATTTTGGATTTTCCATGAGATTTATGGATTTGAGAACCATGGATATTTCAAGGGAAAGTATGTATCATTTTAAAAACCCGGTTTCTCTTGATATGATATTTCAGTGCGTCCACCATGTGTTTTCTAAGTTCTGAGATTGGCATGTGAAACCCGATTCAAGGAGCTGTAGGCACTGTCTGCGGGTACATGGTAGACCCGGTGAGGTACCCCAGGAGAAGAAGACTCGTATTTGTTAGACGGTGAGCCTGGCAGGGGAGCATTACCTACCGGTGATAGTATTTGGACTCGGCGGTTATCCAGAGGATACCGACCGAAGTAGTGAGATGGACATGAGGGCTAATCTGAGGATGCGGCGCCTGAGATATGAGGATTTACGTGTCGATGATGGACACGGGTTTCATGATGTTTTCAAGTGTCGGTGTTGAACAGTCAGGTTCCATGATTTGATGTGTCATTGATGGACACACATTCTTTAATATCCTTATATATTTACATGCATATGTTTTTATGATGTTTCGAGTGGACGAGATCCACATGCATACAGGTATTTATTATATTGTTGGATGTTATCCACATGCATACAGGCATTGATTATTATTGTTGGCACATATACAGATACGGTCACCCTAGATATCATAGTATTACCTTTATAATGCAGTTGACCTAGGAATCGTTGTTTATTCGATTTCTACCTGTAGATGTTTTCTACTCACGAGTTGGCAACTCACCCCCGTTGTGCCACAGTTCTTACAGGTTGACCGCATGGATCAGTAGCGGCATCGCTGGCACATAGCTGCATTCAGGTGTTTTGCTTTGGTAGGTGGGTTCACTCGCATCGTGACCACCATTGTACCTTTTATTATTTTCTGTTGTATCTAGGAACTCCATCAACCAGACTTGTATTTATTTATAGACTTAGAAGACCAGTGTATATTCTTTCGACCTTAGAGCCGCGCTTGTATTATTATAGTTTTCTTGATGATATTTGAGTTTCCTTTTGAGTATTGATCCTCGCCCTTCGGCGTTGTATATTATATTGCTTGTGTGGTTGTGACCGCCAATTAGCGAAGAGCTAGCTCCCTCTTGGGGATGCCCTTTTTCATATTATGCATGTTTGTACCCGTTTGGGGCCAGTTTTTACAAAGGAAATTCTGCCGAAATTTTCGGAAAAAGATATGATGTTTTTAAAAACGTTTACTACGACTTTTCAAAGTGATTATGTGCAAACTTAAAAATAAGTTTTCCTTCATTTCTTCTTTTAAATGGTTTAGATTTTCTAGGATTTTGGCTTACTCGAATTAGATGGGGTCCTATAGATTTCATATGATTCAAGTGCCAGTCACGTACCATTTCGGGTCGTGACAGTATAGCATGACAGCGAGGACGCTGTCCGATTTAAGTTTGGGGGTATGTTCGGTAAGCCTTCTATCCTTGCATTCATTTGTAAATTCTACATTGGCATATATATTTGAAAAACCCATAAAAATCGAAAAAATTCCAAAAAAAACATAAAAACTTTATCGTCAAGTTAGCTAATGCGAAAGCTTAGATTCAAAATACTGACGGTGTAGTTTGATGAGATAGAAATAACTAAATCCTATTTCTAGATATTGAAAACCCGAAAGATAACCCTCTTTTGAGTGTAACCTTGGCTAATATATGTCTTTCCATCACGCTACACGTGTCGCGAGTTTTGAAAAATTAGATGACAACTCTGATATATCTGTAAAACTTTTAAAAATTGATAAACTTCATAATCAAACAGTTTTGTTTTGAAATAAGAAATATCAAAAATAGTTTATAAAGCAAAGTGGATATGAAAGGATATTATTGATACTTTAATAGGAACTAAGTCTGAAAAATAACCCATCTCGAACTTGATTGGAGTGATTGCACACCTTACTACACAAACACGTCTTTTATCTTAAAAAAATAGAACAACTGCTTATATCTCCGTTCGCATTAAATAGTTGTGATTTTCACGCCAAAATAAGTCTTTTGTTTTAGGGCATAGGTAACTTGGGCAATTAAGTCCGCTGGGGTGTCTCTACACCTAATACCTTAAAGCCAACTGGTTTGGGTGTATTGACCCAAAACTCGCTAAGAAACCTAAAAAATCCACTTTGAGGCAAAGTCAAGCAAGTGTTCTCTTCGAGTTAAAATTCCTAACGGTTGTTTGTGTGAGAATAATCTTGGTTAAAGACGAGTTTTTTATAAAAACATTTTTAATGGAGATATGAAAATTTTATCCCATGATAAAGACTATTGCACGTTCACGAAGGTGTGCATGAACGAATACAAGTGAAAGGTGGAGTAAAGAATAAGCCTTAGTTTTCTATTAAAAATGATAGAAATCCTAAATTTGAAACCTTCCTGGAGAACGAACCTTGAGAAAAGCTCAATTCTTTACAAACTCGCCTGATCTTTTTGAAATTTTATCCGATCCGTACTTTGTGACATAAACGACTCTAATCGAAGTTTTTAAAACGTAACGACGCTATTTGCACACGCATGTAAAGACGTATAGGATCTTAAGATAAAAGAGAATTGATGTGTGAAAAATAAGGGTTTGATATTTTTAAGTTGGGATGATAGAATTTCTAGCTTTGATACTAATCCCTAAGATTAGAATCGACCGTGATTTCGCAAAACTAGCCTGACGGGATTTTATAGGTGCAATCCGCTGAAAACCCTTAGGAGACAAAACTCCTCCTCTATGGCAATCTAGGGGTTTAACGGCTTGCTGCACCTGCTAAGTGCAACCGTGACACCTACGAAAGTGAGCTTAGAATTTTTTGAAAATAAAACGGTTTGCTCGGGACGAGCAAAAGTTATGTTTGGGGGTATTTGTTCATATCAAAATTTTGCACTTTATACCACATATTCTTGATCGCATTGCATATAGATAGCTGATTTTGATCTGTGTTTGCTATATAATTACAGGTTACAGGTTCTCAATCCAAAACAATGCAAATCACGCATAGTTATAACAAATTCAGGACAACTGCCGACAAACAGATAAAAATACGGGTTCCGCTCATCCACATCCATCAGGTGCCGCTTACCAGTACAGGAGACAAGATTAAGCGATGGTCATTCGTGTCTCGGACAAGCACAAAGCACGAGGGTAGCCGCACAAGAATCAAGAAGGCAACGCGGAGCTCGAGGAAGATCAAGGCAATAGGTCCAATCATTTTTCATTTTGGGACTGTTGAAAATATGGGAGTATTTTGGATTGGTTCTGCAAATATAAGTGTACCAAACAGAAGAATAAAGCAACATAAGAAAGCACAATAAAAATGATCATCCAATTCTCCAAAGAGACCCCTGAAGCACGAAATATGGGCATTTAGGCGGCGGATCCACAGCCTTACCGTGGCATCTCGCGACTAATTTTTATGGATGTTTTGGTTATTGAACATGGGTTCAGAAAAAGACTCTAAGGCTTCACTTCACTGCCTATAAATACTTCAGATCAAAAGCAAATAAAGGATGTGCGTTTTTCCTAATTTTAGTTATAATTTAGTGTAAACTTCTTCTTCTTCTTCATCTTCCTTTCATTAAAAATTGTATGAGAACTTTTTGTTGGCTATAGTGCTCCTAAGTTAATTATTGTAGTCGCAGGCATGCGATTATGATGATTGAGGGATGACCTATATGGGTAGAACAGTCTTACTCAAAATGATAGTATGCTATCTGGTTTGCCTTTATCATCATGTACATGCATTATGTGGTATTACGGATCACTAATACATGTTGATAGAACCCATATGATTCTTCCTTGACTAACAGCATTATGATGATGATCATATACGTGGGAGCTGGGTGGTCTATAAGCACATCCTTAAATGTCCTTAGTCGCGAGAGTATCGAGACTGGGCTTCGATATTCCGGAGTAGACTAGTGTATACTTATCGAGACCCCGACAAGGGGTGTGGCGGTCTCACGAGCCATTGGTGTCAGTTAGTCACTTAAGATAGTATACATGTGCTCATTGGGTTATGAGTTGTAACACCTTATAATGTGTTTTGTGGCTAATTATATTTTAATGTATGGATTTTAATAAAAAGTTTACCAAATTAAGTTTCAAATATTTTATCCTATTTAATGAGTATTTTATTAGAATTTTTCTAGGCACACATACACACTTGTGCATGTAAACTAGGGTTTAGAGATGGGGTTAGACCATGATTATCAAGCATGATGGATTAACCCATTCTCTTTAAGTTAATCAATATTGTTTAGGTGCTTTTGGATTTTTATTTGTTTATGGTTCTTTTCAAAAATAAAATGAATTTAAAAGGGTTTTTAATTGGTTTAGATATGTTGACCTTGGTGAGAGAGAGAGGGTGCATTATGAGGCATGATGGTTTGCCCATGCCTTCATTTAATGAAGAGAGAGGGAGAGAGAGAGAGTTGACTAAGCCTAGCTCTCATTTTCCCTTTCTTTCTCATTCTCTCACTCTCATTCTCTCTCTCACACACACACACACACTTTAATAGTAGCACCAGCAGAGGCAAGCAGCAGCAACAGCAGAGAGCAGCAGCAACAGCAAAACAGTATCAGCACTGGCAGCATCAGCAGCAGCTTCATTTCAGCCCCTGCATCGCCAGCAGCTGTAGCAGCTCAATTCTTCACCTTCACCTGCTTCTTAGGGTTCATTAGGGTATATTTCTGAACCCCATTTCATGGTTTGCTTAAGTTGTGTGTGGTTTAGTGTCGATTAGTGTTAAATAGCTAGTTTAATGCTAGATTATGGTGATTTGTGAGATGTTGTGGCAAATTGATAATTGTGTTGGTAAACCCTACTTATTTAAGTGTTGTTAAGGTCACCTTAACTGAGTTTAACCCTGGATTACACTAAAATACCATAGGGTTTCCTTTTAGTGCAAATTGGTGATTTTAAAGCGATATATTGGCTATCTGTGATCTGCTTTTGACCCGGGGCCTTCAGGACAAAATTGAGGAAACTGGGCATGCACACTAGGTCTAGAACACACCACCAGAACACGAGCCATCCTCTCCCGAAACTGGCCGCAGATTTATTGTGTTTGGCCGCAATTTGCGGCCAAGTGGGGGGCAAGGGTGATGGGGTTTTGTGTAGGACTTTCTGATGTGTTGTCTAGTGTTTTAGAATGTCTGGTTTTGCAAGATTTGACCTGTAGGAAAATCTGGGATCAAATACCATTTTTCATGTCCGTTGCGTTTGCGCGATACGCGCGATACGTGAGTGGGTTCTGTGATCCAGCGTATCGCGGCATGTCGCGATAGTTTTAGACACGTATACACACGTTTTAGCGTCTCGTGCACACGCGCGTTTCGTTCGCGATGCGAGTTTCTCGTTTGGGTTCGATATCGCGTTTTGCGAGATATTTGGCTTATATATGATTTCCTTATCTCATTTTCAGGTTTGCAGGCAGGGACTACGGACACGGCTACAGAGGGAGACAGGTGGTAGGATTCACCTAGCGTAGAGCGTAGGTGAGTAGATTTAACATCTACAGGAGAATCGGCCGCATGGCGTTATGCGTCTGGGCTAAGATTCTAATACTTGTCGCATATTCTACGTCATTGTTAGAATTGCGCCTTTACCCTATTTACTTGATATAGTTGTACTGTGACTAGTAGCCGTAGGACACTGCACAAATTATTGACGATTCATGTTGCACGAGCACTGATTATATGCTACACACAACGTTAATAATTGCCATGTCACACACAAACCACTTATAGATACTATATTGCTTGGTTAGGGACCTTGTGACATTGATTCGTACTGCTTATCACATATAACATTACCATACCTGTATACCTATAGAGTATCGTACCATTAGTGATAGGTACACATACCCTTTACGATACATCTACAGGTATACCTTGCTCATATTTTACTTATACCCAGTGGGGTATACCATATCATTACTTATATGTAGACACCTATACTTAGCTGTACCTTATTGATTTCGCATACATCTGGTTTTAGCTACCTATTTTCATTTATATGCTCGCATTTCAGATATATCGCGTATATGTATTCCTGGATTTGCGCATTGTTATTTTGATTTCACATGATGATTTCTGGATTTGGGAACCGCGGGAGTTCATGAAATTATGCATACATTGAAAAACCCGGTTTCCTTGATATGATATTTGCGTAGCCACCATGAGATTTATCGGTTCTGATTATATACTCCATACGAGGTGTGGTTGCGGTATGAGGGTACATGGTGGGGCCCGGTATGGTTCCCCTCGGCAAGAAGATCGATGGACTTTGCCGATTGAGCCTAGAGGCTGGCGAGTACCTACCGGTGACAGTACCAATGACTCGGCGGGGATCATGGAGATACCGTTGGGAGTCATGTATGTATGCATACGTCGAAAGGCGAGGGTCAGAGTTAGGCACTCGTGTTTTCAGGATAGCGTATGATACGTGATCAGGATTTCTGTGTCGATGCTTGGCACATGGTTTTCATGATATTTCTTTAACACCTTTGTATATATAACAGGGGATTTAGTCGTTGTTATATATACCCTTACACCAATATTAGTGGAGTGGGACGCTAATATATGTGTATTGACCCCATCATATTTATTTCTGCATATATAAATATTTAGGATGCTAGAATCTTACTTGAGATGTGATTTAGGATATTAGGTGATTCATTGAGATTGGATACAGGATACCTATGAGATTGTCGATTTGTACTTTCAAGATATAGGAGATTACTCGATATTGTACATTGGGGAGATGTGAGACTTATATGATATGAGAGCCCAACTTGGGGGCTGATTTGAGGAGTTGGGATTTGAGTGTCTTGATGGATTGTGATCCTACCACGATGTCAGGTTTCCGTGGGAACGACATATTTCACTCCATATCTCATACCTTTTCACTTATGCACGGTTTCATATATTGATAGTACCTGTTAGTGTACCCTTATGATTGCTGCATATCTACTTTCTCATATCCCTATTACATGGTTATTGCATACTATTGTCATGTTATTATTGCTTCACATATTGATTGTACCTGCTAGTGTACTTTCCTTTATTCGGCATTTGCATGACATGTTATTACTGTAATCGCATATCTTAGATTCATACTGTACGTACATTCCTGCGATTACCTGCATATGTTATCTACTATTCACGAGTTGGCAACTCACCCCCGTTGTGCCACAGGTGTTTCAGGTTGTTCCCCAGAGTAGTTGAGGCAGGCTATTCAGCTATTCACCTATCATCTTTTGCTACAGATACCGCATCGGCTCACAGTATACTATTTTGCTTAGGTGGGTTAGATGATTATCTGTATTTAATATTGTACATTCGTTGTATCTTGTACTCTCCATCTACTATTATGTTGTTGACTTAGAGACTTGGTGAGAACGTTATTGTATATTATTTGTAGATTTGTTGTCTTTTATATACAGTTTCCTTCCTATTGTCTCTTATTTCTTCGTTATGGCGTCGTATATTTGTGATGTGTTTGTTTTCCGCCTTTGGGCTAGTTTTTGCAAAAAGGGGTGTTGCCAAAATTTTAAAGAAAGAAGTTGGACTTTTAAAAGAATTTGGGTTGTGATTTCAAATGTTTCAAAAACTTATATTGTCTTTTCCGTATTTTTTTTATGGTTTAGATTTCTGGGTTTTGGATTTCTTTTACTGCGTTACGTCTTTAGGCGTTGCGTAGTATTAGGGCCGTCACGTGCCAATTTCGGGTAGTGACATGAGTACACTGGACGGACTCGCCGGGAACATGCTAGTTAGTATTATACCTATTGTCAGATAGCAGTTCCCAGGTGACATGTGTACAGGTTAGTCTGTCGACCTGAGATCGTCATTTGTCTCGTGTGAGTTCTCACTGTGCTTTGATTACTACCCTACCACGACTCAAAGGAGTCGTACAAACAGGTTTTAGATGGATACAGTCCCGAGCCACATGGATACAGTGAGCGGATCATCGAGGATTCGTCTTTCCCGGTATTGGGGGTTGATGTCACGTAGTGCACGGGTGACCATCATCAGAAATCCTTGGCCAAGGTGGACGAGAATTACAGTAGTTTCTCAGTTGGTGATGGGCTTCATACCGACACGAAATATCGCGTTATTAGGGGTCTGACTTTATCCACCCCTAGACCCGATATGAGATATTCTTAGACGAACAGACCGGACTGTACGGAGATTGTCACTGACAGGCTCAGTAACGGTTCGAATGAGTTTGCTCGTCGGCCTTCCTTTCGTTCAATATCTGGGTAGCCGTTACGTACTGCTAGTGCCCTGACGTGATTGTGGTTAAACCTACTGCCAGCGTATTGACGAGTCTTTAGAGTCCCACACAGAGGGTTTCCCTGCTTCGGGAAAAACAATGTAGAGGTCGTATGGTTTTACGACAAGGTTCGATCATATACGTGCACTTATGCACGTATCATGATTGGGATGGATAATAGTAGTAGGCTTTGGTTTAAGCTAGATCCTAGAATTAGATTGTTGGATTATTTTCGTCTCTTTGTATTTGTATTTTTTGGAATACGGATACGGGTATATATATTCGGTGAGGGGTATTCTTGTAATTTATTACAATAGTGCTTCTAGAAGAAGACACCTAATTTGTTTTTAACGATTTTAGTTTAAATGGTTTAATGAGGTGGAGGGATGGGTTGTATCTTTACTTTAAATGAAGCATGGTTACTTAGTGACTCATGTAGTGAATCATGGGGTGACTCATGGTGTGACTCATGGGTTACTATTGTAGCATGCTTTATTTATTCATGTGTTGTGAGATATTTTGAGAGGCTTGATTTTTTTTGGTTCACAACACTTAGCTATTTTTTGATGGTTGCTTCACACAACACTCTCATCTCCTCATGCTTGCTTCTTCTACCTCCACCCTAAAATTCTCATGTGTTGAGAAACCTAGGGTGTTATGAGACATATTAATCCATCATTAGACTTTATATCTTCTAGGCTATCTAGTTTAGCGAACTAGGTACATTAGCTATCTCGGCTTTGAGGTTGGAGCTCGAACTACAAATTCTCAGGTGGATCATCTTCGATGGAGGGAGACCGGAGGCCAAACTCGATCCATGACGCCTCAAGGAGCTTATGAAGATGGTAGAAGACCGAAGGACATGGATCATTTGGTATAATGCTTCTATCACAATAGATTAGCTCATTGTAGTTTGCTAGTTTAGGGTTTATGGTTCGGTCCGGTGGGTTTCATTAGTGCCAAGTTTTTAAACGCCGTTTTTGTTCCACACAGGCCACGGTAGATGGCCAGGGCACTGGCGTAACCCAACATGGTATCAGAGCGACACGATTGATCTTAAATTCCGTGTCGTGTCTGGAAAATATAAAATATATCACAACCAAAGAAATTTATAAAAACCGCAATCAATAATCGGTGTCTTTTGTAGGTTCGTTTAGTGAGTGCGGATCGTCCACAGGGAAAGTGTGATTTGATCGATCTTGTTTTAGTTGACTTGAAAATTAAAAGATAAAAGAAAATGATTCAATAATTATGAAATTTAGTTTCAAGAATCATCAAGAATTAGATCTAAAATCAAGAAATGATAGAGATCAAGAAAATATCCAAATCGTTTGAATTATCAAGATTTGTAGAGAGGCTTGTCGGAATCAATCAAATTGATAGTGATGATGAATATTTATGATTACAAATTCTTCTCTATTGAAGATTTGTTGCTAGATCGATGACAATCAACGAGATTTAGGGATCTATTGAAGAAACTAGGGTTTCTCCATCATCATCCCTTGACCTTTCGTTGATTAGCATTCAAATTCTAGCCTCTAGGAAAATCAATAATCGATCGTTGATCTCTAATTTGGAGAGAAAACATTCAAGAAAGCATCTCGCTCAAAAATAGGTCATCGTTGATTCAATTTCCTAAAGTTTACAAAACTCATAAGACTTAAGAATTATTTAAGAATTTCATCAACATCATCTACCTATTCTCTCGATTCCGATACAAGCGGAGTTTTCACTCACGCATCATTATAAAGCAATCAAGAACTAAGAATATCATAATGCGAGAATGAATAGAGAGCAAGAATAAATATTTTCACCTTTTATTATTCGATGTTTCGTTACAATTCACTCAAAGATTACAAGAGTTGAGGAGGAACTAAATCATCGAACTAGCTATGCATCGTCTTCTTGAG